>CAWUFW010001102.1:885534-1485534 GCA_963921515.1 Calotriton arnoldi | reverse complement strand
ACCTCTGTTCGGCCGTATGCCGTAGTTTACTACCCCCCACCCTGCTCCTCCCCCGCCCCGCCCCACCACCCCGCAGCACTCCTACCTCGAGCAGCTACTGATGGACCCGCTAATTTGTCTCGGATTAGAGCAAACATGTGGCCTAATCGGAGAGATTGGGAGGGGGGGAGCAGATACGCCTCCTTTCACATGGCACGGAAGGGTGGTTCATACAGGGATGGCGCTACAGTAACGGGAATCCTTCCTATGTAAAGCCCCCTATGTAAACTCCTCCCGCCCCCAGCAGAGGCGAAAAGATCCCGTGGCCCCCTCCGGTCTAAGATCTCGTTTTTAAAGGATCTTCTTAAAACAGTCTCAAGCCAGGAACAATGGACGACTCAGAAAAGTCTTGTCTGGTTCGAGACAATCTTAACAACTCCTCCGGTGGCGTATGAAGCTCGTTCATCATGTGTTATATTGTTGTATCTATACAACCTGTTGGTAGTCGGTACCCCACCATGGATTGCTTTTTTTTATATGCTTCCAGCTGTACTTTCCTGATAAAAACTCAGTGTGGGGGCAGAGAGGGGCACACCACGGGAGAGGAATAACCGGCAGGGGGGCACAGCAAGCAGTGTTGGATGCAGGATTTGGAGAGCCTCTTTGTTGGACTAGAATAACAAGAGAAGCAGGAATAAACCTACAGCATGGCAGGAAGGCGAAGGGCAGCTAACAGAGAAACACGGCTGCTGGCACGATTTAGGGAGGCACAAGGGAGTCCGGAGGCCCCTCAGAGAGGTCAGAAGAGGCCACGAGCGGAAACGGGGCCGGAGCTGGATGCTGACTTGCAGGCCATGTTGGAGAAGGCCAGGGCATTGATAGCCCTGAACGGAAAGTCCTGGATGGACCAGCAAATCGGGGAGGGGCCCAACGGGAAGGGGAAGAAGCCAAGACGGGCTAACCCTCCCACACCACCCCCCAAGCAACCAGGCGGCATGCAGCCAAAACGGCGGCCCCCTGGAAGACAAGCAACACCGGAGGGAGGGATGCTGATGCTGGAAGGGAGAAGGTCACCAAGGACAGGAGCGGAGCCCGAGTCAGAGGCAGAAACGCATCGCCCCCAGAGGTGCTGTCTGGCTCGGACACAGAAGAAAGCAGCAGCGATGAGGGGTCTGTAGCCAGCACGGCGGCCCCTCAGGAAGTACGCAGGGGGCGGAGCGTTGCGACGGACACGGACAATGGTAAGCACAACGCAGAAAGCGCAAAGGGAAGGCGCAGGGGGAATCAGCGCACTGGTCCAGCAGAAGGGGGGCCAGGGCAAATCGTGAACCTAGGTACACAGCTGGGCGTTAACAATCTGGCAATGCGGAGGACCTGGCCTCCCCAACCCCCCTGGTTAGCAGGCCTGCGAGGGGACCAACAGGGTTTCCAGGGCGAGGCATGGGGGCAGGGACCGGTGCACCCAGCAGCATGGTTGCCCTGGTGGCAATGGCCTGGGGCTGGATCCCCATTTGGAGCGCCCTCCCAGTGGAGCACGGAAGGCAGCGGGGGGAGCAAGGGGCCAGACCAGAGGTCAAAGAGCAAGGGAGACCCAAAGGGGGCAACTGACAAGGGACAAGAGAACACCCAGCAGGTGAATCAGGATGGGGAGGTAAGGGATAAGGAGAACACACAGGGAGGGGGGGCAGCTCTCGAGGGCGCCACGGCAGGAAAGAGCGGAGCAGGGGAAGGCCCGGATCCAGGGGGGAAACCGGACAGCGAATTCCTTCGCTCCTCCCGAGAGACCCCCCCACTACCACAAAACTCCTAGGTCTGGCCAATCTCATCCCACTGGCAGTAAAAGAGAGGATCTGGAGGAAAGAATTTATAGACATTTTTTCTCTACTAGAGGTGCGCCAGGCAGGCCTACACCTGACGACGCAAGACAAGAAAGACGAAGACAGGAGGGACAGACGCAAGCCCAGGGTTGAAAGGTCATTTGAGAATTGGCTAAGGGCGTTCAGGACCCTAGCATGTGTATTCATCCAGAAGTTCCCCCAGAGTGCGGCAGCACTTATTTTATATGAACAGAAGGTGAATCATGCACAGCAAAAATACCAGGGGGACGCATGGTTGAAATATGACGAGGGGTTCAGGGAAAAAATGCAGACATGGCCGATGATAGAGTGGGATTGCCAAGACATGGAGGGGTTCACAACTCGCATGGTAGCAGCCAGAGAAGGTGTAAGCTTGAAGGAGCCCACTTTTCGTCCCTATGGGGCAAAAGGAAAATACAAGGGTCAGGGACAGTCTTTCAATAGTAAGACCCAAAACAGCAGCAAATCAGGGAAGTCCTGTTGGAAGTACTACTCAACATTCGAGTCCCTCCGCGTCGAAGTTAAAGAAAATGGCTCCCCACCTATCAAACTACACACCATCTATCACGCTCCTGGTAAACGCGCCCTTTTCGCTGAAGAGTTATCGGACCTTTTAACTCGGTTCTCCTTAACAGACACGAAGGATGTGTTTCTGGGAGACTTTAATTTACACTGGAACAACCTCGACGATCCCACAATCAAGCGCCTCATGAACCTTCTAGAAATGAACGACCTAAAGCAACTCTGCAATAAACCAACACATAGCAAAGGCGCTACGTTTGACGTGATTATCACCAACAATGAATCGGTCTCCCTTAACGCCATCCTACCCATAGACTGGTCAGACCATCATCTCATACTGTTCAACATCGAGACCTCCATCAAACCACACTTAGACTCATCAGTCAAACCCAAACACTGGATCAGAAACCTCAAACAAGTCCCCCTCACGGACCTTGAAGCCAAGATCTGTGAACAACTACAACGTCCCCCTTCCTCGCATAACGTTAATGACCTGACCACCCACTTCAACACTGCGATTACGGAAGCCCTCGACCTAATCGCACCTCTCAAACTAAAACAACTAAGATCGACTCAATCAAAATCTTGGTTTACCTCGGATCTTAACAACGACAGAAGACTTCTGAGGCAAGCTGAAAGGGCCTGGAGACAAAACCCATCATCAGTACATCTTACTCTACTCAGAACGGCAAGGTTGAAATACAAGAAGCATATCTTCAGAGAAAAAGCCTCCTTCTTCCGCAATCAACTTGACCATGCAAAGAACAGGCCCAGAGAACTCTTTAGCATAGTCAAACAACAAACCACTTCCCTCTCCACACATGAAATCATAGCCTCTTATGAACGATGTGAAGAAATTGCCAGTTTCTTCACTGACAAAATAACGAAAATTGATCAATCTTTCCTGCAAGTTTCAACCCCACCCCCCTTACCACCTATCTGCTCGGACACTCCGGACACTAACTCAATCACTCCTTTGGACCTCGCCAAAGACAAAATGGATCCTAGTGGAACTAACGGCAACCATTTCTGCATCCAATTGAAAAACAACGCCAACTGGTCAATTTTCAAACCAATGACAGATCTTGAAGTTTTCAATATTATTGCGAAACTAAAGCCCTCCTCCCACACCAAAGATCCACTCCCTGCCAAAATGGTTCACAACCTTAACCACATTATTGCCCCGTATTGGACAAAAATCATCAACTCCTCTCTCGCTTCGGGTTGTGTTCCAGAGTCCCTTCAATTTGGACAAATCACACCCATTCCCAAGAATCCCAAGGCTGACCCAAATGATCTAAGCAACCTCAGACCTATCTCCAACCTCCCGTTCCTAGCCAAAACTATGGAAAAATGCGTATTGCAACAACTCAACCGACATATTGAGGACTCCAACTTACTTGACTCCTTCCAATCAGGGTTCAGAAAAGGCTGTAGCACAGAAACTGCCATGCTTAATATCACAGATGACATCGATAGAGCCTTAGATGATGGTGATGCATGCATACTTACCCTACTTGACCTATCAGCGGCCTTCGACACTGTAAACCACACAGCATTGCTGGAATCCTTGAAGTTCCGTTGCGGTATAAATGGCACTGTTTTAAAATGGCTCACTTCTTACCTTCAACACCGAGCACAACAAGTCAAAATCAAGTCTTGCCTCTCAAAACCCACACCGGTCTCTCTTGGTGTACCTCAGGGCTCAATCCTGTCCCCGTCACTGTTCAATCTCTTCATGGAACCCCTTTCTATCATCTTGAAGCAAGCAGGAATCAAATTCCACCTCTATGCCTATGACACACAACTATACTACAAAATTAAATCGCCTAGTGACAGTCAACATCTCAATGTCACATTGTGTAATATTCAATCATGGTTTAACGCTAACCATCTAAAATTAAACCCCACCAAAACAGAAATTATCTTGTTCACCCCCAAAAATAACCACCTCCCTATCAAAGACTGGATCACTGACTTGAAGGCTCTAAACTGTACTCTCACTCTCTCAAATTCAGCTAAATCCCTAGGATTCACCCTGTCAATGAAGGAGCACATAAAAAACTCAGCCAAAGGAGCAATTTACACACTAAAACACCTCAAAAAAATCAAACCATTCATTCCCTCGGATGATTTCAAACGGGTCGTTCAATCTCTGGTCCTCTCCAAACTGGACTACGGGAATGCCATCCTCACAGGGACCCCGAAATCACACCTCGCTCCCCTCAGATCAGTTCTAAACATAGCAGCCAGGCTCATTACAGATATCAAACGGTATGATCACATCACGCCTGCACTGAAGATCCTTCAATGGCTTCCTATAGAAGGAAGATGCAATTTCAAGACTGCCTGTATCACCCACAAAGCCATTCACTCCCACACCCCGGAATATTTAGATAACAAACTCATCAAAGCAGGAAGAACCAGATCACTGAGAAGCTCCAACACACTTCTTCTCGTCCCTCCCAAACTAAAAAAGAAATCTACCCAGTCTCGCTCGTTCTCGGGTAAGACCACCAGCATATGGAACTCTCTCCCGAGAGACTTACGATGCAACCCCTCCTTCACTTGCTTCAAAAGAGACCTAAAACGCCATCTCCTCAACAAATACTGGAACACCGGAGCAATCTCTGGACCGCAGTCACATTAGTCTCCCTTTTAACCCGCTAATCTGCTGGCTGTTTTTATTTCTGATTCTGCCTCCATCTACCTTGAAGGTATTCCTCTCACTGGACCCAAACGGGCGACTTGCCCTTTAAACAGTTTCCGCCCTCTGGGCCTAGCTGCTGTCCGTATACATATTGTATTCCTTCCGCTTTGCCTAATATTTCCTTGTGTATTTACTGTTTGTTGGTACTTGATCCTAGTTTGTGTGCGTCATTTACGAAGTGACTGGATTATAACCTGGCTCTTGACCCTGTAAAGCGCTCTGATACCCCCGGGTCTAGCTAGCGCTATATAAAACTTATATAAATAAAAAATAAATAAGTACGACAAGGACGAGTGTAAGTGAGGGGCCGCCTGCAGGTACAAGCATGCATGCGGGTCCTGCGGGGGGAACCATCCCGCCACACGCTGCAAGCAGTCCCAAGGGGCAGGGGCCCACAAAGAAAAGGGAGGCACAGGAAAGTAAGGAGCGGGAAGCTTCAGGAAGGGGCGAATGGGTTGCGGACCAGGGACAGCCCCTACCTACCCCCATAAAAACAAGCAGGCTATTATATTTATTAGGACGTTATCCCAAAACATCAGACAGACACAGGTCAGCTGAAGGTTTCACGAAAGGTTTCCCCATCCCTTACAAAGGACCGGTGGGGACCCAGGAAAGCCTGAACCTGAAATCAATATGTGACAACCCGGGGGTGGCAAGGCAGAAGGCGGAAAAAGAAGTTCAGCTGGGAAGGGTAGCCGGGCCGTTCGCTTCCCCCCGCAGAAAGATTTGGTGGTGTCTCCTCTGGGCGTGGTGCCTAAGAAAGAGGCAGGTAAGTTCAGGTTAATACACCATCTGTCACACCCCCACGGGGACTCCATCAATGACTGGCTGGATCAGGGGAGTTGCTCAGTAGCGTATGCCTCAGTGGATGATGCAGTAGACCTAATAAGACCAGCAGGGACAAGGGGCCCTTTTGGCAAAAACAGACATAGAATTGGCTTTCCGCCTTTTGCCACTGCACCCAGATAGCTACCACTTGCTAGGTTTTCAGCTAGACGGCCAATACTACTATGACAAATGCCTGCCAATGGGTTGCTCCATATCCTGTGCATATTTTGAGGCCTTTAGCGGGTTCCTGGAGTGGGAGCTGGGAACACGCTTCCAGGTGGGGGGGGGGGGGTTCACTACTTGGACGATTTCCTCTTCATCGGCGGGGCAGGCACAGGGGAGTGTGCACACCTCCTCCGCAGTTTCATAGACCTGGCTCAGGAATTGGGGGTCCCCCTAGCTCAGGACAAGAAGGAGGGCCTGACCATGAAACTGTCCTTCCTCGGGATAGAGCTACACTCAGTGGCCGGGACATGCAAACTGCCGCCTGAAAAGGTGACGGAACTAAGGCAGATCATTGGCAGGTTGAGGCAACAAAAGAAGGCGATGCTAGGCAAAATACAACAGCTGCTGGGGAAGTTGAATTTCGCCACCAGAGTAGTCCCCGCGGGGCGCGCTTTCGCCAGATGCTTAGCCTGGTTAACAAGGAGCATGACACAGAAGCACTACAGGGTTCGCCTGACACAAGGGGTGAGGGAGGACCTGGGGCAATGGGAGACTTTTCTGACAAATTCAATGGCACCCTCATGTGGCGAGAACCATGGGTGCAAGCTAACCAACTTGAACTATACACAGACTCGGCCAGAAGCTACGGCTTCGGGGCCATCCTAGGTAGAGCATGGATGGCAGGGGCGTGGCCGGCAAGCTGGCAAAAGACAGGGGTCACGGCCAACATCTCCCTGCTGGAGTTGTTCCCCATCATGGTGGCTTTCCACATTTGGTCCCAACGGCTAGCCAACAGACAAATAATCCTATGGTCTGACAACCATGCGGTAGTGCAGGCAATCAACACGGGAACAGCGAGATGTCCGGCGGTGGTCAATATGCTGCAGAAACTAGTCGACTGCCAGTTAAAAGCAAACATTGCGCTTAGGGCACGGCACACCCCGGGGGTAGACAACTCAATTGCGGATGCCATTTCTCGTTTTCAGTGGGGAGAGCTCGCCCCGGATGCGGACCGAGGGATGACCCTGGTGCCGGAAGAGGCATGGGCATGGGTGGACCAGGTTTAAAGAAGTAATCTGGCTGGGGCGATCAGGGATGAAGTGGGACCAACTGCTCCCTGTGATGCAGGAAGCTCTGGGGCAAGGTGGCAGAGCGGATGCGGTGGTGGTCCACCTAGGTGGGAATGACCTAGCAGCAATAGGAAGGAGGGGCCTCCTGGAGAAGATGCAGGCAGGCCTCACAGCTAAGACAAGACTAGCACGCCCGGCCGAGGTGAATTTTTCAGAGATAGTAGTGCGCAGAGCATGGAGAGGGGCCGTAGATCTGGGGGCGGTGGAGAAGTCCAGACGTAAGCTGAATATCACCATGGCAAAAATATGTAGGGCCAGCGGTTGGGGGTTCGTGAGACACGGCTTCATCAACTTGAGATCCCCGGGTTATCACCTGGAGGACGGGGTACACCAGACGGGGGTGGGAATGGATATGTTCCTGCTGAACATCGTGGGGGTACTAGAGCAAATGGGTTACTCGTAAGGAAGGAAGCGAAGGGTGAGCGGGGGGAGCTCCCTCCGATTGTGGAACCATAGGTAGCGTGGCGGAAGAAACCAAGGAAAGATATACAAGAGAGAGAGGAATTACTAGAGGTAGATGGAAGGCTCACACAGTATCCTTGGGATGCCTCATGGCAGGGCCACTGAGGGAGCTAAGGACAGCACACAGCCACAGACAGAGTAGAGGTGATGCTCCCACAGGGCCCTTGGGATGCCTCACGGCAGGGGCACTCACTGAGGGAGCGAAATGTCAGGACGCAGCCGCAGGCAGAATAGATGAAATACTCACACAGGGTCCTTGGGGCCCTGAGGAGCAGGCGAGGGGCCAACAAGGGTTCCAGGGCAGGCGGAACGGCACTTGCAGACCGGGCAGGTCCTGACGGACACCCACCAAATTCGGTAGCAAGTTGAAGCCCAGAACCGCAGACACAGAGGCCCAGACAAAGGGGCACCCCGCAAAATAGACTGCCTGGGAGCACACAACGACAAGGAATGTACAAAGTCAACTACAAAGATAGTGGAAATATGCGATAACATGGATGTTTATGAATGACCAATAATATTGCGAGATGTACAACCATATTATGTTTGAATAAACTGCGACCTTTTTAGGCACCAAAGTACGTTGTCAGTGGTGTAATTTAAAGGCAAAGGGATGCAGTTAAACTTGCAGGGGAAGGGGAGGAGGACTTGCCACCTGGGAGGGGTTTACAAAAGCGCTAGAATAAATAAACAAATGCTGACTCCTGAAACAGATGTGTTCATTATTTGTAGTGTTTTAAATTTTTGATATTTACTTTTTTTATGTGTAGGAGTTTACACCTAATTTGATTACTAGTGTCGCCAAATGTGGTGTCTGTTCAATACATTTACTAGTGATGTTTAAAAGGCATGCTTCGTTTCTACCTATCTGTATAATTCATAGGAAATACTGCTTTTGTAACTTCCAAACTACAGTGGAATTAGCTGCACTAATGCGATGCAGTGCTGAGAAGTCCATCAATAACAACTGATCGTACGTGCATCTTTAGTAAGTGTTAGACCTGTCAGCCTTAGGTTGGTCTCCCCCAACTTTGTGCCATCTTCCCCCATTTTTGTGCTGATCTTGTTTTTGCTGGCCTTAGGACTCTGTGCACTTTACCACTGCTAATTAGTGCTAAAGTGCGTGTGCTCTCTTCTTAAAACACCGTAACATTGGTTTATCCAAAAGTGGCATATTTAATTTACTTATAAGTACCTAGTTAAGTGGCATTACTGTACCCAGGGCCTGTAAATTAAATGCCAGTTGTAGGCCTGCAGCACTGATTGTGCCACCCACCTGACTAGCCATTTAAACATGTCTCAGTCTTGCCACTAAAAAGCCTGGGTGTGCAGTTTAAAGTGCCATTTCGACCTGGCAAAATAAACCTTTTGCCAGGCCCAAACCTTCCTATTTAATAGATATAAGTCACCCTTAGGATAGGCCCTGGAAAGCACAGAGGGCAGGGTGCAATCAATTTAAAAGGTAGGACATGTACTTTTAAGTTTTACATGTTCTTTTAAATTCGTTTTTCACCTGCAGGCATGTGCGGTTTGCAAAAATGGGACAGGATAGCAATTTTCCAGGTCGGGGATGTCTGGTCCGGGGACCGCATCCAGACGTTCCAAGCTCTACTAAAGCAATATCAACTTTCTGGTACTCAGTTTCACAAGTACCTACAACTACAGCACGCTCTTGCAGTTCACCTCCCCTTAGACAGTGAGGTCCCGGACTTTAGTCCCCCAGAGGTTAAACTGTTGACTGGAAGGCTTAAAAAACGTGCAATCTCCTAGGATTACCATTTTCTGGTCATCAATTCCCCTGACCAGTTTGCAAGGCTGAAACAGAGGTGTGAGATGTGGGTTGGGGAGCTGGATGACACTGACTGGAGGGCTGCTAGTATTGCCCCACGGGAACTTGCCATCTCCCCATGCCTTAGGTTGGTCCAACTCAACTATCTCCATCTAACCTATAGGACCCCCAGTGGCTCCAACGAGTGGGTAGGATTTTGTAAGCCAACTGCTTTTGCTGCTCGGCGACAGATGAAGATTCTTTTCATGTGGTTTGGTCATGCCCGGTGTTGACCTGGGCTCTATACCCCCGGTAGTTAGTCTGGAGCCTGAACAGGGAAGGCAGGATGCCTGGGTACTTCAAAGGGAAACCTCTAGAAGCTTCCCCCCACTTCAAAAGCACAACTGGGTATAAATACTGGACCTAAGACACCAACTCTTCAGTACACTTCTGAACCTTTGGATGCTCTGCCAGGTAGAAGGACTGCTGTGCAGCTCCACTATTGCCACTATGCTGGGCTGCTGCTAAGAAGGAACTGCTGCCCTGCTGACCTGCTGTCTGCTGCCCCCTTGCTTGGGTGAGAAGGACCAGACCTGCATCTCTTGAACCCAGAGTGACTCAAAGGGCTAGTTGATCGGCCTCCTGATCTTTAGCCTCAGGGACATAACTGACTTCCACCAACCTTACCTCTGCACCTGGACACTGGCATCTGTGAGTTTACCCTGCTAAGTGGGCCACCCCAGTCCTGGAACCTTGGAAGTGGCCTGAAGGTGCTCTGGCAACCTCTGTGGATCAAGCGGAACTGGATCATGTCTTATGCTGAGGTGTGCAAACCCAAGCAGAATCACTTCTGTGTGAATTGGACCTGTCGCAAAGACCTGCATTGCAGCTCTTCGGAACTGCTGCATCGCTCAGACTGCTCAACGCATCCTCGGCGCAGGTCCTCTCATTCCTCGATGACAGCCGCCTCAGTTATGACTCCAGACTCTGCAACATAGCCTTGCACTTCTTTGGAACCAACACATTGCCCTGCATCCTCGATGTTGGACTTCCCATCGCAAGCCCCTACGACAAGTTTCTTGACGGCGACGCAGGCCTCATCACAGCATCACCGCATCTCGGAATCAACGCATCACTACGGCTGGACAATGCTTCTTCCATGCAACACTCCGCAAACCAGAATTTAAGGTACTTTCTTCAGCTGGCCTAACTGGATCCCTGCAGCCAGCCTGTGCTCCATCACGTTCGGCCTTAACTTGTAACTTTGTCCTGGCCTGGCGCAACCAGATATCCACAGTAGGCGCTTTGTGCTTTTTGGCACTATTTTTACCTAAACATTAAAAGTCAATATCTCTGGGTCTTGTTTTATTTATTAAAGAAAGTTCTATTTTTCTAACTTGGAGTGGGATCCATTTTGTGTGGTGTTGTCATTGTTTTACTGTTTGAAGTGTTAAACAAATACTTTACAAATTGCCTCTAAATTATGCCTGCCTGCTCTGTGCCAAGCTACCAGGGGAATGAGCACAGGTTAATTGGGGTATTTTTGTGCCTCTTCCTGACAAGGATTGTGGTTGCTGCTTGACCAGGGCTCAAACCCTAGTCATCCAGTAACCCAATTTCTAACAGAAAGAATTTCTAATGCTCATTTATTTTAAGAAAAAACTAATCCATTGTAATAATTTACGATACTTTTAGGGCTGCATATTTTATCAGTATTAACAATGAACATGGAAGCTACATTTTGTAACATTAATAATGATTAATAAAAAAACATCAAGATTGTAACACCAAAGTATCTGGTGTGTGCATTGTGTTACTGTAAGAGCAATGGTCGCCAGTATGCACAATTTCAGTTCTGAGATTATGCAAAATAAATTCCAATTAGTCTGTATGGACAATCCCATTTGGAAATAGTTGTATTCAAACATTATCCCCAGTAAACATGGGACAGTGCGAGCTAGTTAAAGGAGGTCACAAAGATAAATAAAATAAGGGGAATAGAAAATACAAATCAAATTTGTTAATTTCTAATATATTCCATGATAATAGTAAATAACAACATCAATCTATTGACACAGATATTAATGTAAAAGAATTTCTGATTTTCATTGAAACAGAAAAACGAACAGAAAAACAATCTTCGTAACCAAACCCTGTAAATTCAAGAAATCCCCTACTAAACTCCTAATTGCATTTGAGCTGCAATTGTGGGAGCAGATTGCATGCCCACAATTTACTGCCTACATGAGGCGCGATAGAAGGTGTTAAATTTGCTCCTGGGTCTACATTTAACTTCATGGAACTCACATTAATTTGTGAGTAATCCCAGTGGCCAAGTATGAACCGAATGGTTGAAATTTATTTTCGCAGGTGCCAGGTTAATAGTCGTTAACACCACTAGAGGGTTAGCAAACCTCCATTTACTTCTGTGCCATTTTGGTAAGGGTCCTGGGGACACAATGTTCTGGACTTCCTAGGTTAATTTGATATTTTCCAAAGATTGCTGGTAGTCTTAGATGATTATTTTCCTAAGTGGGCTATGAATCATCCAACTACGAAAGAGGTGACTGAGAAAAGAAAGGGTTATTATTGTACAATCACAACTGATGAAGGGATTTAATTTACTTCCCTATTGATGTAGAATGTTCTCAAGATGACCTAAGTAGTCCATAAACGCAGTGCTTTAATAGACCCTTTGGCCAGTGGCATAACAGAGAAAGTAAACAAAGTTAAGTGTAAGGGTATCCATGCAGCTACAGCTTCAGGGTATGACGCCACATCAACCCTAAGGCAAATGTTCTGGGATTATTATAGTGTTTCTGAAAGAACAACATGGTGTTCACCTTTCAAGATGCTACAAAAGAGGTTTCTTGTTACGAGGCTACTGCACAAATTCAAAATGGAGTGAGCTGCACCAATCTTGGTACCAGAGTCTCGCAAGATTTGTCCTTGGAAAACCTCAACCACCACTTCCAACCAGCGGCGTACATAAACTCCACTGGGGTCGTTTAGTGGGTAGCTTCATCATCGAGTCCCACACCCGGGTGCTGAATTTACCAGGTAACGCCTCCACAAGGAGAGAGATTGTCTGGATGAAGATAATGGTGGGATCTGTGCCAAAAGAGAAAAACTACCTCCTATACCTGTGAAAGTGATTTTAATATAAAACGCAGGATGGGGTAAGGTTAAAAAGTAGGGGATGTTGTTCGGACCTATTACCAGTCCTTAACATCGAGTAACTTGGTCAACATGTTTTGGCCCTGTGTGCCCCTGTGGGTCTGTAGGCCTTCATCAGGACCCATTGAATCAGATCCCTGTTTTTTATGGATTGCTCAGGTAGGTACAATAACGGGTCTTCATTATAAGCGCGGTTGTAGCTTAGAATAATCCTTTGTAACACGCATATTTGTTCCCTATAATTTCTGGGCAGGTTCTCCATGCCCCATAGGATGCGGATAGAGGCGGAGGGCCCCGCCTTCACCTATTTGGCTCTTGAGACCGTCTGGAGTGTGCATTTACCGCGTCCTCTTCATCCTGCATACGTTATTCTATTGACACAGATTCTACTATTATCGTCATCCAGATAGTCTCCCTCCTGGTGGCGACGTTACTCACCTAGTGAATTCAGCACCCAGGTGTGGGACCCAATGATAACGCTACCCACTACATGACCCCAATGAAGATCACATACGTCGCTGGTTGGAAGTAGTGGTTGAGGGTTTTCAAGGACAAATCTTGTGAGACTCTGATAACAAGATTGGTATGGTTCACTCCATTTTGATTTTGTGCAGTACTACATTGGGAGCTCAGTGAACTCTTTCTTCCACTTCTAACTCCCTCATTTCCTGATTTACAATATTACGAGGTTACACTATAATTAAGGGAAGTAAAATGGGAGAATGTTAGACCTGATATGTACAATATAGCTAAAAAAATGATTGAAATAGTTCAGAAAATGAACAGAAGTCACTTACTTATTGACTAGACATCCCCACTCAATGAGACACGTCACCGTTCATTGGGTGTGTCTTGCACAGACTGGGACTGTGTGCCTGACTACAAAGCAATCTCATTTTCCCAGTCCAGGTACAAACTTATGACTATGCAAGGAACAGCGCATTACTGAAAGGCAGACCAGCTGTTTGAAACCACTGGTTGGCATTTCACGGGCCTTGGCCTCACTGTCAAGGGAATAACGGATGCATCACAAGTAGGTGGAGTGTTTGACTGCACCCGTCTGTTCGCCGTTGTCTTTTGTGGTGCCTGGGACCCCATGCACCTCTCGCAAGGGGCACTTTTGTGGGGGGCACAATGACTGTATGTCACCTCATATATGAAGCACAATCAGTGTGCCTCCGACAGCATGTTTTACCCTGTTCCAGTGCTTAATTTGCAAAACAAATAAGTACCAGGGTGCTCATCAGGAGGCTACTGCAGCTTGCTCCACACATTGCCCCTGCCAGCGCTGCCAATGGCCGTACCAACACAATTCAGACAATTCCAGGCCTCAGGCCCTCAAATCTATAAAAATCGTTTGGGCAACAGGTATTAGTCATTTTGAATGCACAGTGAATTAAATTACACAAACAGTGCCTGTTAGACCTGGCATCCTTGGCGTGGTTTTCCCTGACTTTTTGCCTCTACCTCCTGTGTTTTTGATGCTATTCTGGATTTCGTTTTTGCTGGCTTGGATGCTTTGGGCACTTTGCCACTGCTGATCAGTGTCAAAGTGCAAGTGCTCCTGTGTAAATTGATATTGTGATTGGTTCTCCCAGATTGGCAAATTTGTTTTACCAGTAGGTCCCTAGTAAAGTGCACTAAGTGTGCCAGGGCGGGTAAATCAAATGCTACTAGTGGGCTTGCAGCACTGATTGTGCCACCCACATGAGTAGCCCTGAAAAGATGTCTCAGGCCTGCTACAGCAGTGCCTGCGCGCAGTTTGTTAACTGCCATGTCGACCTGGCCAGTGCACCCACTTGCCAGGCCTTACCCTTCCCTTTTCTTACACATAGGACACCCCTATGGTAGGCCCAAGGTACCCCCCTGGGCAGGGTGCAGTGTATGTGAAAGGTAGGACATGTACTGGTGTGTGTAACATGTCCTGATAGTGAAATACTGCCAATTTCGTTTTTCACTATAGAAAGGCTATCTTGCCCATAGGACAGAATGGGAGTGCTTTGTGACATTTTACAAGCATATCTTCCCATAGGGATAAGATAGAAAAATTGAGTTTAGTACCCCTGAACTCATAATTTAATAACACATCTTTTAGTAAAGATGGTTTGTAAATTGTGTGTTTGAAAATACCACTTTTAGAAAGTGGCTATTTTCTTGTTCAACCTTCCTGTGTGCCTCTGCCTGTTTGTGGATTGACTGTCTGGCTTTGGAGTGACTGGGGCTGGGGTGGCTCCAGGAGTCTGGGTGAGTCAGCACTAGGCTGAATAGGCCTGAGCTGCATTTGGAGTGGTGGGAGGAGTAGCACCTGTAACCGAATAGGGCTGTGCTTGCCTTCCACAATGCTGGCTCTGCCCCCCCCCCCCCCGGTGTGTCTGGAGCCAAGGCTCACACTGACAAAGGAGGCTGTTGTGCACTAGCAGAGTGCCCCCCAGAACTGGTTTGAACTGGGCTCAGAGCCCCTTGCACAAAGACATTTTGGGGTATAAGTACTAGACCTAAAACCCCTGAACTCTAGATCATTCCTGGAATTCAAGAGGAACCTTTGCCAAGGAGAAGAGCTGGAGAGACTGAGGAGAAGTACTGCCCTTGCTGTGTGTCTGGGGTTGGCCTGCAGTTGCTGTTTCTGCCACGGAAAGGAGAAGGACTTTGCTGTGTGCTGTGTACCCTGCTTGAAAGAGATCTCCAAGGGCCTGAAGTGAGCTGGCCTCCTGCTCAGAAGTCTCAGGGACACAAAGACTTCACCCCCAGCTCCCCTGAACTCAGCTGTTGTGAGTTCTGACCTGCCTTGAGGTGCCTGTGCCAGTTTTGGGCCTCTGGAGGTTGTTGCTGCTGTTTGGGAGCTGGAAGAGAGAAGAAACTCAAAGAAGTACAGAAATCGACGCATAGCTCTTCTTGCGGCTGTTTTTCCGACGCATCTTCACAGCGCGAGAAGAATTTCCCTGCATCGCCGTGCCGCTGCGAAAGCCGTCCCGGCGCCTGTCGTCACGGCAAGAATCGACGCATCGAGGGATTGTGGCTGAAGAGGACCGAGGCAGCGCCGCGCAACGCCGCCGCATCGATCGCCGACGCATCCCGAAGTCCACTCATCGTACCTGTGCGACACGCTTCCCCGACGCATCACCTGTGGACCGGAACCGGCACGAAGAATCGATGCATCACTCCCCCTACAGACCGGTATCGACGCAACCCTTCCTCTGCGTGCAGCAGGACTGTCGCATCGCCTCCTCAGGGTCTCAGTAGTGTTGCATCTCTTTGTTTTCCGATGCTGCAGCTGTTTTGCTTGGTGAGCTTTGACCCAACTACAGGTACTTTGGTGAAAAGTCACGCATCCATAGTTTTCTATGGTACAAGTTCTTGAAACCTTTTGAAACTCCTATTTTTAACTGTGTATGTTGGATTTTTGTCGTTTTGGTCTTGTTTAGTTTAGATAAAGATACTCTATTTTTCTAAACTGGTGTGGTGTCCTTTTGTGGTGTTTTCACTGTGTTACTGTGAGTGTTGGTACAAATACTTTACACATTGCCTTTGGGAAAAGCCTGTCTGCTCGTGCCAAGCTACCAAGGGGGTGAGCAGGGGTCATCTAAAGTGTGTATCCCCCTTACCCTGGCTAGAAGCAAGGGTCCCTATTTGGACAAAGGTACCTACCTCTGCCAACTAGAGACCCCCATTTCTAACAGTGCCACTGTCATAAGTGCCGGTGTTGACAATTTAGTGCGGGTGTCCTGAGCACCAGAAAACACAGTCTCAAATTAAGCACTGCCCTGTACTGCAATACAGTGCATGTGCAGGGGCAAACAATTTCCCTCAATCACATGGGGACACACATGAGGGAGAACCCCCTTCTATTGTTCTAGAGGAAAATATTGCAACTAATATCACAAGAGGGCCTGCACATACTATGCAGCCCCGTCTGTGAAATCAAAGTGCCCTGTGGGCACAAAAAAATATTAAAGCACTCTCTGTGATCCAGACCCAGAATAATTTTCAACAACAAAAGTGCTGTCAAAACCACTCAGCTTAAGAGAGACAACTGGATCGAGATCAGCAAACCTGGATAGACAAGGGCTGGTTTGCTCTAGTTTATAAGCTCAGGAGGATAGTGAAGAAAGAATGGAACATGCAGTCTGAAGAAAGCAAAACAAAGTGCAAAACAATGACAAATGGGTGCTAGGGAGTATCAAAGTGCTGAGACAATTTATGAGAGAAGTGCCAATCGCAATGCACATAGGCTTCAGTGGATGTGCTGCTAAAGGAGAGTCGTATAGAGAAAGAAATAGGAAGATTTGATTTTACAGCCTAACAAAAGATTTTGGGCGTTGAAATCTTTGGGAACTGCTAGGAAATCTTCTACCAAGGCAAATGACTTGAATGGAGAGGCAAGGGGATTCTGCAAATATAATTCTTGCCCATTTTTTTCAAGGGTTTTGATTTGTATTGACGCTACACCTATAACCTTTTCAAGTTCCTCATTTTCTTTCCTGCTCTATTCGTGGGACTTCACTCCCAACGATGAACTCAGTTTGCAAGGAGAACTGTGAAACAGGGGAAAGTGAGTATTGTAATTATAATTCTTTCGCTGGGCTTTGGGAATTAACCCTAGGAATCCTCTACACCACAAGTCAGCAAGATGTTCTCTGGAGTAACGAGGCTGAAGGCAGAGTTCTGTATAAGGTCCTGGAAGTCCAAGGCCACTTGCAATATCCTTAGCATGTAAAAGAGGGCATTTTATTCCTTATAATGCATGGTCACATCATTACCCCCCCCCCCCCAAAAGCTTAAATCCACGGTATCTTGCCCATTCATATGAATGAAAATCGTAGTAAATAAGTAGAATAAATGGAGCTAGAAATGAATGAAACTGATATAGAACTAGTAGTAATATGCTGCAAAAATGCACTTAACAGCTAACAAGCATAGACACCGATGTACACATACACAACCTATATTCAGGTTAACATGCAATGGCCCAGCAATCCCCTACATCCATGTGCACACTCAAAAACATGCACTCTTTCTCTGTCTATCACCCTCACACCACCATATATAAACAAACTAATACACACAGACCAACAGGCACATATGCACAGTCAGGCATCTAAAGACACATTAGACCTACTTACAGGCACTTAAATATCTAAAATAACTCAGATAATGACACACATTTAAAACATTTACGTACATGCAAGTCACATAGAGAAACAAAGCCAAATAGACAAAACGCATGTAATCACAGACTACACACCCACAAGTGCATGAGTAATGCAAGCCTGTGTGGTGGGATGATGAAAGGATGCGTTAGTGTGAGTTCATACATGGTTAAATAAATATTTAAACAAACATATTATAGTGGGTGGATAAATTGATACTTAGATGAAAGATATGGGGCCAGAGACAATGGACCAGGAGTGCTGTGTGGTGCAGTTGAGGGTGCAGGCGGCTGCGGTGCCCGGCTCATGCCTGTCCACTTAGGGTGGCATGGGGGAGTACCGAAAGCTTCCCCATCTGCAGCATTAGCACCTTGTCCTCCCATCCCCTTCCTACCTCTGCCTCACGGACCTTATAAAAGCTCCAACACATATTTACTACCTGCTCCAAGTGAGGATGCTGGTCCGTTCTTTCCTCCAGAAGGCGGAAAACACACAGATTTGGAACCAGTATTCCCAGACCCCATATTATATATAAAAAAAAAACTTGTAATCCCTGGATTAACCTACATGGGTACCTGCCCCAATCAGAGATTTCGGCTCATTATCATGCCCACATCACAAGGTGGAGAGTTTGACAACATACTGTACTAAAACAAATGTATTTTCAAGTGACTTGTTGGCACGTGGACTGAAGAGCCCCCCACTTGCAATTTGCTAATTGAACAGATCCTCTGTGGCCTCTCCGCATCATGGAGCAGTCACTGAATAAGCAGACAGAAGACCCACACCCTCCCCAATGATGAGTGCAAGCAAAGAAAATAAATTAGCCGTGAAGTTAAATTGCGTTTTAATCTCTTTTGCTAAATTGATAGCTCCCCTGAGAAGCTCGCTGGGAGCATTAAACCCATCCAATGTTTCTTGGCACACCACGGCCTTACTAGCAACATGTGGCCCTTGGTCTGAATTGAGGTTTGGTGTCCTGGAGGGGCCATCAGCCCAGGGCTCTTCCTCTGGGTCCAAACATGCCCTTCCCATCCTCGGGTTCTGTGCTCCTAATAACGCACTTTTGATGCTTTTAAGGAAGGCTATGACTTGAGTTTGACCGCCAGGATCTGAACGCATGGCCTGCAGATCACCGCACGTGTAGGTGGGAAGGATTTAACTTATTGAGCCATCCTGCTGGCTTCTGTTGCATCAAGAGTGTCATATCCCTGTGAAATCGGTCCCTGGGCGTTGTCATCAGTAGGGTACGGTACAGGAATATCGGTGCTGTGCTACAAAAATGTCATATTGTAGCAAAAACATTGACAACAAAATATGAAAAAGGAAAGTATATATAATTGCATATAGGTTTACAATACTTTACCCTACACATATTTATATATATATAAGGGACTCTGCTGCTCAACACAAACTAATGATCTTTGAAGCCATCTCCTTACAAGATTCTCTTGCGGCACTAAAAACACTCAAATCTGGCTCTCCTAATGATCCTTGCTTGACTAAACTACTTGCAGCTGCAACTCAGATCGTCAATCCTGTAGTTAACACGCTACTCAATCTATCTTTATCCTCGGCCAGGGTTCCCTCGGCCTGGAAGCAGGCCATGATTATCCCCTTGCTTAAGAAACCTGCTCTGGACCCTTCGCTGCCCTCCAATTACCGCCCCGTCTCGCTTCTCCCCGCAGTGGCTAAAATCCTCGAAAAGCAGGTTAACATGTTATGTTATGTTAATTTTAATTTGTAAGGCGCAACAGCTACCCAAAAAGGGTTTCCCGGCGCCAACATCAATTCCGGGTTTTGTTGAGAGATTTGAACTTCTCCATCCAGCCCAATCAGGCTTCAGAGCTATGCACAGCATGGAAACAGCGCTGACTGAAATATCTGAAGCTATTCGGGGGACCCTAGATGCGAAGGCAGGGCAGCCCTGGTCTTGCTGGACCTTTGGGCGGCAGGTCCGCCATGACCTGTTATTGACCCGTCTTCCGGATCTTGGCGTAGACGGATCAGCCTGGAATTGGCTTAAATCATGACTGGCGGACAGAACCCAACAAATCGGGATCCTGCCTTTCACAGCGTCTCCCCAGAAACTGGACACGGGGGTCCCCCAGGGCTCGGTACTGAGTCCTCTGTTGTTCAACATCTACGTGTCTCCCCTTATTCAGTTATTGGAAGTTCTTGGGGACAAAGTCATTTTGTACGCAGATAATACACAGCTGCTTTTTTCCTGGAGCAAAGACAGTAAGGCTAACAGTGCACATGTTAAGGTCTGCCTCTCTGCATTTTTCCACTGGCAGGCGGAGGCCCAATTAAAATGCAATGAGGACAAGAGAGAGATTCTTCTCTTTGGGAATTTTCCTCCACAGTTCTGGTGCTCCTTTTGGCCAGATGAGTTCCCTATGCCAGCACCCCATGGCGGTCCTGTAAAAAACCTGGGGATATGGTTTGATGAAAAACTTTGTTTTGGTCCTCTGATCAAAAGGCTGTTAAGCATAAGTTTCGGTATCCTGAAATTTCTTAAACATTTTTAACCACTGCTCCCCGTTGATGCCAGGAAAACCGTCATCCAAGCTCTGATTACATCCCGCATCGATTATGCCAACGCTCTTTATGTTGCTCTGCCTGGCTACCTGCTCAACAAAATTCAGGTGATCCAGAATGTAGCGGCCAGATTACTACTTAACCTCCCCAAGAGGGCGAATGTCAGCTCACATCTCCGTGATCTGCACTGGCTGCCGGTGGTAGAGGGGCTGAAGTTTAAATCCCTGGTAATGGTGCACTCCACCTTATATGGCCATGACCCGGCCTATCTAAAATCTAGATTTAGTTTCTACTCACTGGCCAGGCAGCTTCGTTCCTCTAACAAGCTAATGGCATGCGTTCCCAGGGTCTTCAAACAGAGGGTCGGTGGCAGCTACCAGTCACGACTTGGGGCTGTGGCCTGGAACCAATTTCCGGTGGAGCTTTGAGCTGTCCGTGCTCCGAGTGTATTTAGGAAGAAGCTGAAGACATTTCTTTTTAGATAAGTTCTCTCGAGCTGTTCACTCTACCTGCAAAGCATGCGCCGGGACACTCCTTGGAGTAGCTGTGCGCAATACAAGTGTTAATAATAATAATATGTGATGCACAGTTCCCGGATACTACCCTCCACAATCGCCGCTGCAGTAAGGATGGACAAACTCAGGAAGACGGCACAGACGCAGCTGATCAATCGAGGTTTGTAGTTTTTATTTTATTTTTGATTTGCATTTCCACCAGCAAAGTGCACGTGCATTTAAAAAAAACAGACCTGTGTTTCGGCCAAAGGCCTTCGTCTGGGTCATATATAGAAGATATATAAATTCTTAGAAATTCACTGAAAAAAACAAAGGATGAAGTGACTGAGTGATGGTATAGTTCAGTGTGATAAAAAGATCTGCCTTTGTTTAAAAAAATCCTTAGAAATTCACTAAAAAAAACACAGGTTAAAGTAAGGTTATAGTTAGGCGAAAATGTCAGTGACAACGTTAATGTTTTGAATTTTAAAAAAACACAGAAATTCACCAACTATAATTAGCAGAGCTAACTACAACTTGCCCCCGACATGCACTGCTTATGAACTCACATACTACATTCGTCATGACATTATCTATGACATCATTTATAACATCACTCATGACATCTCAAATGACATCAGTGAGGACATCACTGATGACATTACTGATGACATCATCCAATGAGAAAGTGTTTTCAAAACGTGTGTGCTTCTAATGCGTCATAGGTGTGTAGAGGTATTGACATGTTATATATCTTTCCATTGAAGAGAAATTCTGTGTACAGATAACAGTTGACGATTTGTGTCCAGTATGCTCCATTCAGGTTTTTTTGCTTCTGAAGGCCAGGCCCTGCGTCCAACTCCCCACAGGCAGCCACCTGGAGGCAGACAACCCCACGCCGCACACAGCCTTTGCTTGCACATGACTTGGGGTTAGCCGCATGGCCTGTGTCGCAGCCAGGCCCTGCTTTCAACTCCCCACAGGTAGCCAACCCCAGGCTGCGAACACCCTTTCGCCATGCGCTGCGGGTGTTGATCACAGGATTTGGCCTGCCACCAGGCCCTGTGGCTAAACCCCCAGAAGGCTGTCAACCCCACACCGCCCACAGCCTTTGCCATACACAGCATAGGGTTGGCCATCGAGGCCTGGGGACCCCATCCACTGGAGCCAAATATAATAAAAAAGGGGAGGGAGCTGTCTGGCCCCCCGCCCGACCCTTTTTTGGTCCCGGGAATACCATCCCTGGGGCCATAGCAATAAAAAATGGGAGGGGCCATGTTGCTTCCCTTCACGAGCCTCATTAGTCCCTGGGGACCCCATCCCCAGAAGCCTTATGTATTTTAAAGGGAAGGGGGACCTTCTCATTAGAGCTTGGGGTCCCCAGCCCACAGGGCCTTAAGCATTTTAAAGGGAAGGGGCCCATATGGCTCCCCTACCTGAGCCTCATTAAGCCTTGGGGCTCCATACCCCAGCGCCTTCAGTATTTTAAAGGGGAATGGGGCCAAATGGCTCCCCTTCCGACACCTATATAGGCCCTGGGGATCCCAGGCCATTTGTTTTACGGGGAGGAGGTCCATGCGGCCCCCTCCCCGAGTCTTTAAAAGGCCTGGGAGACCACATCACCCAGGGCTCCTACTTAACTTAAAGGGAAAAGGGAGCTATGCAGCCCCTCTCCCGAGCCATTTTTGGCCATGAGTACCCCATCACCTGTGCCTGCATTATTTCAAGGTGGGTGCCCTGTTACTCACCCAGGGCACCCACCATGTTCAACTTTAGGAGAGCGGGGGAAATCCTTGGGCCCTGCAGCCCCAGCCAGCTCCAAGCATGCTGTGGGAGCAGGCATTGCTCCTTTGATTTTGTTTCCCTGCCCACATCAGTGCATTCGTGCAGGCAGCGAAACGGATCAAAAGAATGCTCCCAGCCGGCAAGAGCATTTTTAAAGTTCATGTCCGCCGGGAGTAGACTTTGTGTTTGCTCCCACATGGCGAGAGATTCAAAAATGCTCCTGCTAGGTGGGAGAAAACACAAGTTTGCCTGCCCACGCCAATGCGAGTAGGGGAACTGCTGTGTCCCAGTGGTGGGCTCCACGGGAAACAGCAAGTGAGCACACCTCAGGGTATGGGGACCCTGGGGCCGCACGGCCCTCCTCCCCTTTTTGATAAATTTCGCCCCGGGGATGGGCTCTCCTGGGCCTACAATGGCTCAGTGAGTGGGGTCCTGCGACCCCCTCTCCTTAATTAAGAAAATCGGCCCATGGATGGGGTCCTTGGGAGGCTTGGGGAGCGGGGCTGTGCCCTCTCCTCCCCTTAATTAAAGACTGTGGCATGAGGGTGGGCACCATGACCACCATTTTGTTTTGGTTTTTTTTCCAATCCTGCTGGAGTCCAGCAAGATCACGGCAAAATTTGCATATTTATTTTGCATTTTGGCCCCTGGAGGATTCTTCTGGGCCCCCCCAGGGAGCCTAGTGGGGCAGGGTATCCCTACCCTGCCCCTTTTTTCTATTTTATTTTTTAAACTTCAGGACAGGGGACTGCAGTGACTGGCTGGTCATGGTCTAGTGTTTCTAAACTATGTGTTTCCACCAGCCACTCCTTGAGGGCTGGCTTCCACACTCACGCCACACCCATCCATCACAAGTGTCACCGGTCAGGTGACCCTGCTAATAAAAGGAGCTGGGCGCACGTGCCCTGGGCCAGTTCCAGATCCTGTAATCAAATGACCGTGTCGTGATTGCAGCTGTATGAGAGCCTAGGGCCCTACCCATTACATAGACTAAGTCCCCGAGTTCTGTAATGGCTGCCAGCAACATTTTTCTCATGCTGCTGGCAGCCAATCAGAGCTCTCGCCCCTGCCAGAGTCTGACTCCCACAGAAGCGAAGTGGCCCACAGGAAATAAATCTCCTGGGGCCAATCAGAATTCTCTATTTTTAAACTGACGCTCCCACCAATCTCTCTCTCGAGGCTTTGCGGACCCAATCGTCCAGATATCTACATTTTTTTAACCTTAATTTCTCAAAACCTTTGAATGGATTTACACCAAATCACAAAAAGCATAATCTGCATACCAAGCTCTAGCTTCCTGCAAAATTTGGTGTAAGTTCATTCAGCAGTTTTTGCTGTAGCCCTGTCTAAAGAAGTCCATAAAAAAAGCATGGGGTTTTTCGTTTTGGGAGTCCCTTTTATTCTCGGCCCCCACTTGACGGATCACCCCAAAACTTTCCATGCACAAACTAGTCAAAAAGTAGCACCTTTTTATAAAGTTTTGTGGAGATTTGGCAAATGGTGCTAAAATGCTTTCCTATGGAACAGCTGCCCTAATTATAACTAGCCAGTGGCGACCGCCACTTAGTGATAATATACATATATATTTTATAAATGTGTATATTATATAAAAATATATATATATATATATCGTCAATGTATGTAGATAGTATGTTAAGTATGCTAAATGTATACTTTCCAGTATATATTATCCAGCATGATGTTAGGTGTATATTACTGCATTATTGCTACAAGATTCTTATAAGTATTCTGGCACAACCTTGGTTGGTAATACTCAACTTATGCTTCAGCTTAAGCATTGTACTTTCTACACCGTATTCATCATTTGCACTGCCATCTCTTACTTGTATTTGAACAGTGGGTTGGCGCGGCACATTTGGGCACGGGTTAGCAGTGGCCATAACTTCCTCCTCGAGTTGGAATCTACAGACCACAGTTTGTTTAATATATCACTTCCACCTCAGAAGCCTCAGAATTACTCCTCCTCTCGACTCCATATACCTATATGATGACTCTTACAAATCTAATTGTGACTCTTACAAATCTAACTTTTGTTTTTCAAATTTAAACAAATATTGTTACAGATCACATGCGAGGCTTGCATTTTCTGGAAGCAGTTATTGATTTACCAAAGCTGATGGCCACTGTTTAATTTGCTCGAAATAGTGATTATTGGGTGTATTTTGCATATGTAAACTAGCCAGGCATGAGGTGGAATGATAATCTATCAGCTAATACCATGAGGTGAGGGTTGAACACTCCTTTGTGCGATTCAGGATGCAATTGATGCAGCCCTAAACCTGCGGTGGAAGAGTTTTATCCCAAAGCCAACTTTATGGCTATTGTAACAATAAACAGCCACTTTCCAATGCAAAATGAAGCCAGACCTAAAGACAGAATGGCTGCAGTATACAGCATTACCGTCGATACAAAACATAAATAACCGAGGAGAATGTAAAAATGCACAGGCACGAGGCTGAGGGCAGTGAAACCTAATGCCCCTAAAACGCACCAGCAATTTAAACCAAACAATCATCACATCTAATGGAACTGCTGGGAAAGTATACGATGCTCTATAAAAAAATGAATACAATAACTATTTATTTACATTTTGCCAATGAACGTCATATACCACAAACATTTAAGTTTTAAAGAATTTAAAGTTTAGAAAAATATATAATTAGAGAAAGATTTTCAAGATTTCTTCACCCAACAAAATGTATCTCTAGTCCTTGTAGATAAATACGTGTTTAAATATTCTACCCCTACATTTTTCAGAGGCAATGACTTCGTATAAACACTTTTATAGACTTGTAAAAATACATGAACCATGTATGAGTACCATGAACCCTCTCCAAGACAAGGCAAATTGCCATGCCCAAGGTCACACAATGAATGTGTTAGACAGAAGCACATGTTCTAGAACCCTTAAGCTGACCCCCATTACTCTCCGAACTGGTCTGCCCCCACACTGCTATGTTGTTTGAATAGAAAAGAAATAGTTAATAAATTCACCTGCTTAGATTTCTGATAAATCACTCCAAATTTGAAGGTATTGTTGACTTCATGTTCGTCGTAAGACACAATCATTTGGGAGGCCTAGAAGAAAGAAAAATGTGCAGAGCTTGATTAGGTGACAGCAATCTTAAGACATGAAGAAGAGCACAAAACAAACCTCATATGATCAGATTTTGAAAAACGAGTCACATGTCCTTCGTGGAGTATGGAATGCTATGGGTATGATACTTGCCAGAGTAGGTTAAGGAAAAAAGCTTAAGATACACTACGATATTCCATCTAATCATCTATGCTGAACTAGATTCTCCGTTTTATATTCTAATGTATATTGTGTAATGGATCCTAGGGCCTCTGGGCCCTTAGCTATTACAGTAGTGGCCACTGCATGGTCCCTACTGTAATCCGCTTCGCGTGGTGCTTATTTGTGCCCACAAGATCCTAAAGGAGCATTTCCTCTTTACATAGAGCTGTGCCCTCATGGAAATGAGGCACTGCCTTTGCCCCTGCACCCATGCTATATTAGAACATTGGAATAGTGAGCGCTCCATTAAAAACGATGGAGTGCTCCAGGCTTCTAATGGCATTAGAAGCCCGAAGCATCAACATTCTAATGTTTGTTAACAGCAACAGCTGTGAGCAAAGGCCTCCCGGAGCCTGATGGGATTTCAACCCCCTCGGGCTCTGTGAGGCCTTTGTTTTACAAAATTAGAACATTCTGCCCTCTAGGGATGGAATGTTCTAAAAGCCTTAGAGACCTCCGTAGCGGGCTATACCAGTCATTAAAGGCCCACTCCCTTGATAAAGGCCCTCGCCTAACGCTTGAGCGAGCCTTTAATGGTCGGTAGAGCCCCCTACGGCAGGCTCCAAGGCTACATTGGAACATTGGAATGTTGGGAGCTCCAATGAAAACAATGGAGTGCTCCAGGCTTCTAATGGCTGGTAGAAGCCTGGAGCTCCAACATTGCAATGTTGTCCTTTACAGCTGTTGCTGTGAACAAAGGCCTCACGGAGCCCTAGGGGATTTCAATCCCCTCGGGCTCTGTGAGGCCTTTGTTTTATTTGTTAGAACATTCTGCTCTCTAGTGGCGGAATATTCTAATAATCTTATATCCCTCTGTAGCTGGGCTATACCGGCTTTAAAGTCCTGCTTCCTTGTTAAAGGCCCTCGCCTTCAGTTCGGGCCTTTAACGCTGGAGCGGGCCTTTAATGGCTGATATAACCTGCTACGGCTGGCTATAAGGGTATATTACAGCCACAGGTGCAAGCTCAAACAGGCCATTGGGATGCTAACTGATTGTTCTTCACATATAAACCAGCATATGGTCAGGCCAAACCCCCAACGGTGCCCCCTAGGGGCAGGCACGGGACTCTCAGTGGCCACCAAGGAAGGCATTTAAAGTCACCTGCGGGGATCCCTGTCTCCTCTTTGAAGAGCTGCTGGTCCTTCTGATTTCAAAGATGAACCAGCAGCTTCAGTGCTGAAGTGTCCTCGTTGTCAGGCACAAGATTGTGTTTGCTCGGGGGGCAGCAAGAGATGTGTCCATGGCTCATCTCTCACACAACAGAACAAGGACACTCTCCAAAGGGGAATAAAATATATCCGCAATGCGTATTGTATGACTCATGGCCTTAAAGAATAGCCTTTAGTATTGTACAAATGGTGAGTGACCTAGAAACAATTTAGAACTAAAACATATTTAATAGATAACGAATATAAACATCCAAACTGGGTTATACAGAAAAGGGCCAGTTATTGCCTAGATACAACAAAACAAAACTAGAGCTGTGCAAATTATCAGTTGAAATATAACATAAGTACAAGAGTTCCAAAGGGAAACAATGGGACGAACCATTAACGAAGGCGTCAGTGAAGGAGGTAAACATCTGAGAAAACTGTCTGAGGCTCCTTGTGGGTCGAGACCAGTTATTAATGCGAGGATGACCTTTGTTTCCATGCAGTTGAATAGAGCAAGGGACTAGCTCTAGTGGTAGATTTCACCACCCGGAGTCAAGGTGGAGCAGCCAGTGGGACATGCCTCAAGACCTACTGGCCTTCAGAAGACTCCTCAAGTCCTGGCTCTTCGATCAGTAGCAGCACCACCCCCTTCTTCCCCCAGCGCCTTGAGACCCTCGCGGGTATGTAGTGCGCTTTATAAGTGACATGATTGATTGATTGATTGACATGTCCATGAGAGACCGCCGCAGAGCTGGATATGCTGAATCTTTGCTGTAATGAACAATAGTGAAGACAAGAGCTTCAGCGGGGTGGCTCCAGAGGTGAGTGCTCCCTCTTCAAGCCTATATAGTGGTCACAGGAGCTCTCATAGACCTGACTTTGCAGCCTTGAATTTTCTTCAGATAGGACCAGAGACTTTTCAAACATGTCTTTCAGGTGGGTGCTGCTGTTTTTTCTTCAGTGTTAAATTTGCTGCTCAGTTATTAGTATTCTCCAATATGTATTATCCGTATATCCCCAAAGTGCCTTACGAAGAGTTTATATTTTTCTCTTCTGTATTGATGGATATTATTGGTCTGTAATTATTATCGAAACCGAGTTCATCTCATTTTATCGATCTTAAGAGCCCACCAAGGAAATATCAAAAGAGCTCCCTGCAATATGATTGAGCCCACCCCAGTTTATTGGGAGCGGGCTAGACCCACTGATGAAGCATGCCACTAATAGAGTGGGTGAGTATCTAAAAAGCAACTAAGGAGTGCCCGCTGCATTTTTATTATTGTACTCTCATTAACGATTGTAAATGATGCCCGGTAATTAGGGCATAGCATATCCGAGTGTGGGTTTGAGTAAACTAGGGGGAGAATATCCTGAGCCCCACTAAATATTATATCTCCCCTACCAGCATACAGAACCTCTGGGTCTGACCCCGGAAGTGGCATAACGTGGGCGGGGCCACAGGGGCGGTTGCCCCGGGAGCAAAATTCTTAGAGGCGCAAAAATTTAGAAGAAAAAAAATCGTACTACTAATTTTTTTCTTTTAACATTTTGCACCAGGAAGTGCTAACGGTCCACGGCTTAGGGGGCGCAATACTTACCTTGCCCCGGGTGCTGGCAACCCACGCTACACCGCTGGACCCAGGTTATTGTCTAGGACACCTACGAAAAGTCAGGGATTGCAAAGGGTCCCAGTTAGGTATACAGATTTGACCACTATGTATTGTGAAAAGCGAGGTATGTAAAGAAGATAACAGAACGTGTATTTGTAAAGCACACCTTCACCCAAGGGTATCTTGGCGCTGAATAACAGATGTTTATAGGATCAGTTTGCATCTATTAAGTGTGAGTTATAGAGAGGGCATTAAAGTGTACCTATGTAATGCCATTTTGCAACTAAGAAAGTCTTAAAAGTCCCAGGTCAGCCCTAAAAAAGGACTAGAATGAATGCACAAGTCATTTACATTATTAAATTAACGACTTGCTAAAACACAAACAGCAGACAGAATCTTGGCGTCACAGTGCTATGTGCATAAAGTATGTGTCAACAAGATCAATAAAGAAACCCTCTAGAATACCTGGTAATTTAAAATAACCTATATTTTCAAATGAGTCAGAAGAGTATGTTAGACATGGAAGAGTTTCACGTGTTTCCTTTAATAGGTCACGCATGTGCCAGATCTCAGCTGGGAGCTGGGTCTGTTCCAACGCTACCCGAGCAGAAAAGGCCTGAAGCATACATTTCGATTTCTTAATTATGAAATCTGCAAACTCCACAGCTGCCCGTTTCCATTGGCAACATGCAGACCATGTAGGAGGGAGTTTGTCTTGAGGTTTCAGAGGTTCCAAGTTAGCCCTGTGCAATATGCATTCTTTATATTGGAGTGCTGCAGTGGTGTCCAATGCTGGCCCAGGATGGACGGATTCATCCGCGTGCAGATTAATACTTTCTATATTCACAGTATGTACATGTTTAAAAATAGCTCAGGCGTGGCCAGAACGTCGGTGCCATGCCAGACTTTCAGGATATCCACATGAGACACCTTTATACACATATGTTCTAAATGTCTATAACATGCTTTAAATACAAGTGATCTAGTTGTGAATCACTTGCATACGGGGTGGCAAGGATGAAATACTGACCTGCGCTCTTCAGAAAGGGTAAACTAGACATGAGCTTAGGAGCGCCACATTTAGTTATGACATCCCGCCAGAAAAATGTATGCATTGGCCTCGCACATGGGCGTGAAAGAATGTATGTATTTATAACTTCTTGCTGCTGATGCCAACTAATTTGTCACCCATATGCAATCGCACAGACGCTGAGGATGCAAGGTTCTTGTTTAGCGTAAAGCTGCAGCCGCCATGCATCCTGGACGGGTGGCCACCAAGGTCTTGACTTCCACAGGTCTGCACTAACCCCCCATTTAGAGGATTTCAGATGAGGGGCATCCACTGAACAGCAAGACATGACATGTTCAAGAAGCTTGTGGTGCCCCGAACCACATTTAGAAGTGGGGAAACTCAGGGTTTGGACTAGCAGAGCCCCGGCTGACAGTGAGAGTGGAACTTCTTACCCCAATGGTATATCAGCCAAAGGATAACTGGGTCTCACTGGCAATCTCCATGACCTATCTAGGTGCCGGCGAATTGTCACTGGATATCGATAGCCAGGAGCATGAAGCATGGTGGTTCCTTGCAAGGACATCAAACAATGGCCTGAAGCACAGGGAAGGACATCAAACAATTAGGCCTGGGCGGAGTTATGTTGTACCTGAACCTCTTATTCTGTATTTTCAAACTACAGTCACTCCATATTGAAACGTCATCATGTAAGCCCTCTACATTCCTTTTCTATGACAGGCTGCTGATCAGTTTCCTTGATAACTTTCATGTCACAAGTTGGACCTTACCTCCTCTTAGGACTTTAGAGTGAATGTTTGTTAAGATTTTTAACACTTTATTCCTCCATGCTTTTAAGAAAGACCCTGTTTGGTATGTCAGCTGGGCGGTGACCTCCGCTCCGTTCGCGGAGTTTGCAGAGTTCTCTGCACTCCGCGGAGCTTGCGGAGTGCAGAAAACTCCGCTTCGCGTAGTGCTGCGGAATTTTTTTACTGCTCGCGGAACGGTAAGTTCGCGAGCGCAAGCTGCAGCTCGGGTAGATTTTCTACCCGAGCAGCAGGAAGACCAGCGCGAACGGTAGTTCGCACTGCACTCCGCACCTTGCTGAACTTCGCGGAGTTTTTTTGTCATTTCGCGGAGTTCCGCGTAGCAAAACTCCGCAAACTATGCCCAGGCCTGCCAGAATCAGTGAAACTCTCACATATTTTATTGCTCCAAGGAAAATGTAGGTTTGAGAAATCATTGCAAACGCTACCCTCTACAACAACTGTTCATTAACATCTTTTCATAGACCGTAGGGTCTGGTTTAGAGTTCGGCTGATTGCACACCGTCACAAACACCACAGATATACCGTTCACCATACTACAAGGGTATTATATCCTATAGAACTTGTAATATGGCAGTTGTGTTATGTATCACATTCGTGAAGGATGTATCCCAACCGCCAAACTTTTAATCAGCCAGTTACTCTCTATATTTTCACTGAGAATAAATTAGACCAAATGCAAATTGTGTGAACCATTTCTTGGGATATATCACTAGCAAGCATTGTAAAACACATACAAATTTGAGAGAAGTCATCATTTTAATAGCATGTATACTAACTCAGTAAACATCCCCAGATATTGTAAATTCAATTTGAGTTGCATACATTGGTGGGCAACAATTTTACAATATTGCCTTATCATATTACAATAAAGTGATCAAACTGGTTACTGAATGTGGAACTTGTCAAATAGAAAATGTACAATTTACTCCAGTTTACATTATAGTCCGATAGATCCCCACGTGTAGATATAGTATCAAACAGACCTGAAATCGAATTTGGATTATTACATAATGTAAAAATCAGACACTCAGTTTTAGATGTAGGTGCAGATATCCGACTCCTGACACTCTGTCATCTCTTCTTATCGCAAATGCGGGTGATTCCAGCACCAGATCAAATCACAAAGTGGAAGAGCCATCCTTCTTTCGTCGTGTTGACAATATAATAGTTTCCGGCAAGACACCATTGAAGCTGACCCTCACTGGCCTTCAGCAATTCTCTGAAAGTAACGCCAATGTTCATGTGCTGAAGAGTGAGCCATAAGTGCTTAAACGCTGTGTCATAAAGTCCATTTGTATCTGTGATTATAAACACTGCCGGCTCAGACCGGTTTCTCACAATTGTCACAATGTCTAGTATCTGCCAAACACTGTTCTGCTCATGCTGCATTAAGTTGAATACTGCCTGTTCTTTGAAAAATCTGTAATTTTTGGTTAATAATTCGTACTCTCCATTTACTAAGACGATAAACCCACCAGTAAGGGGTAGGGCTTATCACTGATAACTCAAACAGAAAAATCAAAAATATAGATCAAGTACTGTTGAGGATCCGAGTAGAGATCAAGATGAAGTGTTTATAGATTAGTGCCCCTTTTGCAACAAGGTGGTCGAGACTGAATGCCCGGCCAAGATGACGGATCCTGGTTTCAATCAACCTTAAAGGTCCAATCTAGCACTGACTATTTCTACACAGCTCTGAAAACTAATTTATGATCAATTTACACAACAGATTAGAGCTAGAACTCAGACAGCCTAGAGCTGGCAAAATAGTGAAAGCCAACACTGAAGTGTACTTAAAAGTGCACCATAAAGAAAACAACTACACAAGAGGTAATCAGACAAGAGGTTTGCGGCTAAGGTGGACAATGAGCACAAAATGCACGGGTCAGCTATGGAGAAGGACTTTTGAGACGAAACATGTCAACGGCACAGAGCGGGTGCAGGAGTCAGAGATAATGATGGGACCACATCAAGAGAGGGGAGGTCTACCATGGGAAAGTACACATGCCCCCAACCTACACTGCCATTTTGAAGCCTTTTGTCCAAGTTAATAACCTGTTAGCTGGGAAATGATTCACCCTATTAAATAAATTAGCACCGCGTGGAAATAATGAATCAAATCTGGTGCCACCTCGTACGGAGAGTTTTGACATATAAACTTTAAAAAGTGTCCATGTGGACATAATCATCACCCGCGATGTGTTTTCCAATGCGGTGCGGCAGAAAAACCACAGCTGAGTCCCAAATGCCTTTTCAGCAGAAAGACATGAAGGTTTAATTAAGAGCTGATGGGGAGGTGACTGTAATAAGCGTCTACAAAGGTAGCAGGCCGCGTCAATCAATAGTACCAATTACATGCTGCATTTTCCTCAAACTCGTTCTTTTTGCTAGTAATTGCTATGATTAAATGCCCCTGACTGCTGGTACGACTGCTCAGGCGGGATTTCCAATAGGCTGAAAACAATTTACTGTACGCTTCACCTATTGTTGTTTTATTTTTGTTGTAAGGAGTGAAATTGGTGGCAGGAAGGTGAAGGCCAAACAACAACAAATCAATGTGTCGAAATATGCACAGATGGTGTACAAACTTTCCAACCTACTGCGCAGCTGACGTCACAGAGCCTGAACCAATTACCTCAATTGGAATCATACCCCCACACTGGTAACCGGTGTGGGAGGTATGATTCCACCCCCAGAAGTGAGCTTTGTGGGGTCCCTGGTGTTCCCGGTACCAGCCTTCTAGTCCCTGACAGTGCAAAATGGTTGCTGCCGACCAGAGACACATTTCTGCCCTCCTGCTGCTGAGCCAAGCTAGAGCAGGGGAAGGCAGAACAATAGGCATCCTGTCACAGGAGGTGTGACCACCTCCCAGACAGGATTTAGTGTATTAGGGCTGGGTGGGTGCGCTTGCCAGCGACCGAAAGTCTGCATGAGGGGCACATTTAGTGTCCCTGTGCATAGTCCAGTTCAAACCAGTCCTGGGAAGCGTTGGCTCCCGCTATGGCACAAAACTGGACAAAGGACATGGGAGTAACCTCCCCCCTGTCCAGACCCTCCCCTGGGAGGGTACCCTGAATCTTTCCAACCCTCTTCCGTAGGTACTTAAGGGCTTACCTGGCTGTAGGACCTTAGATTCGATGTGGACAAGATTCTGAACAAGAAACCATTGCACTTCGACTGTCTGGACACTCTGGACTTCGCTTTTGGGCCCGACTTTATCTCCCTCTCAGTCTGTAGCATTGTCTGTGCCCGTGCACCATACAGGATCCGTGTAGGACCTGTGGAACATCAAGGACAACTGAAGATAATCTCCCTTGGAGTGAAGGAGTCACTCCCCTGCATTCGCAGGCACCTCATTGCTGCTGACCGGTCTGCTGATCCCCAACGCCTAAGGACTCCGAAGGGTCCAGCATCACAGGAGGTGGGTTTCTACGTCCCTCGAGGCCTGAGCTGTCCTCTTATCGAGTTTGAGGCCAATATCCCTCTTGGGGGCTGCAATACCCGAACCCGCGTGCTTGTTGGCAATTCCTGAACAAGTGCATTGGGCTCTGGGAAGCCCCAACCTCTGGCACCATTTCCTACCAAGAACTTCGACCTCCTCGCACTGAGTGCTCCGTGGGCTGTTGTTTGGTGAAATCGCTCGAGGTCCTCTCACAACTCCTGTGCCTCTGGCCTGTGGGTCCAATTGAGGGTCAACTTTGCTTTTCTTCGGCTCCCCTGGTTGCTCCAGGCTCGCCCTGACTCCCCTGTGTGCGGTGCGTCTCCTGGGCCTTGCTGGTCCGAATCGTACACTGCCTTGACCTTCTGCGTGGGTTGCCGTTGCCAAGGCTTGGCTTGTTGGTGCTCCCGCCGGTCACCGACCCCTCAGCACTGGACATCTTTCGTGGGACAGCTCGTAGCCGGCTCCTGGACGTCCTCGACGTCTCCTGGTCCCCGCAGCTGCAGAGTCAAGGACTCCATCAACCAACCTGAAGCACCCGACTTCGGTGGGCATTTGTCTACCGAGCCCCTGGTCACTCCCAAGTAACCCCGACGCTGTCCCCTCTGCTCTCAGGTACTCCTCGACAAGAATCCACCTTTGGATTCCAGCTGACTCTTTTCCCCCTTCCAGCAGCAGCTCTTCTTCGAAGTCCTCCATTGGGTTTGACTGCGGTTTCACACGCCACTTCAGACCTATGCACCCGGCTTCCCTGGGATAGGTAACTTGGGTACCTCGGTATCCACGGGTGGGGTGGCTCTCTAACCTTCTGTCTTCCACGGGGTTTCTTCAAAGTCCAGTGGGAAGGGTCCTTAAACTCGAAAACTTCAACCGCGACTTCCCCATAGACTTGTACGGAGCACGCGGTCGTGTTCCCACACTGCACACGCACTCCGTGGGGTCCCTATCAACTCACCTTGGATGGTTCCTTGGGGTCCCAGCAATTCTATGTCTTGACTCGAGTCGTGGTTCTTATACCACTTATTTAGTATATGGTTTGGTCCCCCCCGGGGCCCACTGTGTATTAGTGCTATTTACTGTCATTTCTTTGCTCAAGTATTGGGTGCTTTGTGATTATCTCCGTGTAAGAGATACTGTGTCGTACTAGAGAGTGTTATATTAATAAATACATATTTTTATAACTACTGTGTGGTTCTCCTTTCATTTAACCAATACTATAAGATTGCATTATGGTAAAACAGGCTGCTTAACATTCCTTCAAGACTAAGCCTGAAGGCTGCTCTCCACAGCTACCACTTGGATAGCTTTCAAAAGGTTATCTATGACCACTTAAATCACCATAAGGGTTGTTTGGACTGGTGCAAGGTGCCCACTTTAATTAGTGGACAGCATATACCAGGCCAACTTCTCACAATATTTAGTTTTAAAAAGCCAGGAGATTGAGTCTATGAGAGAACACAATCCTGGCACTAGTTTGTGAAGGCAGAATAGAAAGGTACACAAGGCCTTGGGGAGTCTTGCTGGAGACTCCTTTGGTCAAGATGGAGTCTAGTGCCATACTCATCAGGATCTGTGATCTGCATCTGCGACCTGGTTGAAGTTTCTCTCCTAACTATAGTGTGTCCTTATATAGTGTGTTGTATCTAAGATGAATTTGAAATGTCACCTTAGGAGTGTTTTGACATAATCATATCCATCAGTACTAATAAGGTATAAATATGTCAATATAGACTACATTATTTGGATTATGGGTGTTATGTGACCTTGAAAAAGGCACCTGTCCCAGAATAATGTACCACTGGGGGTTTTGTTGATGTCTAAATCTGAATGACTTAACACATTTCCACAGTTCTTGGAATTGATAGGCACAGATGACCTCTGCGTCAAAGGCAGACAGTTGATGATTCTGCATAATGTGAGGACAAATGGCAGCCTCCATTGTGTAAGATTGCAGCCTCCATTACTTAGGATGGATTGAGGGCCAAAGGCAAACAAGCTGGACAGGCTAACTAAAATGGAGACCATAGCTAAAAGAGAACCTGTCCTGTATGTTTAAGAACCTAAAACTGAAAGAGAGAAGTCTAAACGCAAGTGATTAAAAAAGATGAAATAAAAGAATTATGGAGGGAAACAGTCATAAGATTTATGACATTCCTGGAATAATTTCGAAGCTAAATCGTCACTAAATTATCCCTGAATGTGTTTTTGATTGATCTTGCTTATGCAACATATTCATTATACATTTACAGAATAAAACCTCATGCAATAAACCTGCATATGATGAAATGTCAATTCATTACTTGTTACATGTTCAATAACACATGTCTACAGACAGAAATAAAAAGCTGTCTCTGCACTGGAATACATGATCCTTACAATAGAGGATGTGGCCCTATGAGTCATTTTTGCTATATATTATTTTAGTCCAGTGCTTTGCCATTTAAATATATTGTAATGCCTTTGTTTGAATTACTCCCCTTTTATTTAGCTAATTTATCTTTCTGGCGTAGATGCCTTACAGAAGAAGGGACTGGATTCCATTTCAATGCATTCGTCTTATCCTCTTTTTCTTTTTCCTGCTTGTGCTTGACATCACCCTCCTGGATGACATCTGCTGAGCTTGCAACTCTTTTTTGCTTGGGTCAAGGAATGCCTCAGCAATTAAATAAATAAAATGCGTATAGTCCAGGATGCACAATTTCATACAAAATAATTATTATTTATTCAAACAAAACTGAAGAAAATTGCATATTCACCATTGACAAATCTGAGTCCCAGGGGACATAGACAATGACAAAACCAATAGGTCTGACCTTGAGGCTGCAGTGTTTTTTATTTATTTATTGTTTGCAAGCATGCACAGGTTTAAGGTTTAACTGTAATTAAATGTAGCAATACTGACATCTAAAGGTGGAGTAAGTATGTTCGAATATCATTGTAAAAATGGAAAGAAATAAAAGCCACCAGCCCCGGTAGTGCAGTGAACTTATTTTTAGGTGGCTGTGTACAAGCATACTATCGTCAGTCTCAGTAATAGTAGCCAATAGCTGAAGTGGGCTACCCAATTGGTCATACTGCATGCTGTGGTGGACAGATGCAAAATGTAAATGCCATGTAAACAGACCAATGGATGAAGAGGGCTGACCAAAAGCCTCTGTATACATTTATATATACATTGTTATTATGATTTGGTTGGAAAACATGAGACAGACAAGCCGGCAAAGTCTGTCTCCAGCCTAGATCTAAACAGTTGTATGCCCATGGAAAGAACAGGAAATGAATGGCACTCATGAAAATAAATGTCCATAGTTTGAAATTTAGCAAATGCTTGCCCCCAAAATCTGGGCATCTCCGTACCGTACAACATTTCAAAAATACAGAAACTCTATTAATGAGGCATAATGTCAGGCCACACAAACTACAAGGTATACAATCAAGAACTTACCACCTCAGAATGCTCAAAACCCCAATAGCTGTCCTGCAATATACTCTCCATACTCTTCTCCTCCCAGACTGTTAGTCATTTACTAATTTGTTGTTCTCCACTTCTGACTTGACTAATTACTTCAGCTCAAAATTCTCCACCAATTATTCCACACTTATGACAATGCTCAACACCTCTTCCCTTTCTAACACCACTTCTCTCATCTTGTTCACTTTACCAAGCTCTCTTACTACTCCCTTAAATGCCCTGCAGAGCACATTCCAATAGGCTGCCTTCAACACAGTCAACCTGCTCGCCCTCATCTACACCATGGAGTTTTGAATGAGATTCATTGGCATTGTCTTTCACTGGTTCTCTGCCTATGTTTCCAACCGACACCAGTTTGTTATATAGGCACCTCTGGTTCCCAAAAGATTCATATCACCTGCAGAGTCTCCCAGGGTTCCATACTGTCCCCGGTTATTTTTAACCTCTACATGGAGCACCTTGAGGTTGACTCGCAGATAACATCATAAAAATAATCCAATACACTGATGATGCGCACTTTACTATACCAGACATCAAATGCCTCACACACAGACTGCACCTCATCCAGGCTCGGATGTCCAGGGCCTACCTGAAGCTAAGCCCAGACAAGACAGAATTTCTGTTATTTGCCATGAGCAGCAAGCAACAAATAGTAAATACCTGACTGAATGACAAGAACATTGACAGCTTTGAACCCCAACTTACACCAAGTGCCAAGTCACCTGGATTCATCGTGACACCAACTTCACATTCAAGGACACATTGAAAAATAACAAAGTCACCTTGGTACCAGCTCTCTATTCTAGAGTAAGGGACTTCCAGAAAGTGACCTCAGATCTGCTGTTCAAGCCTCCATTCTTTCTCATCAGCATTGTGGAAACAACCTGTTACAAGGCTTCCCAAACTCATCACTACCCTCCACCCCTTTTAAATAACATCCTACATGCCACAACATGACTCCTCCAGGGCCTGATCACATCACCCCATCCTGATGGAACTCTACCAGTGTCCTTTGCTGTCTTGCACCATCTTCAAAACCAGCTGCACCATTTACAAAGCCATCACGTCCAGCACCCCTACTTCTCTTGCAGACTAGCTTGTTATCTCTGGTGGCTCTCAGCACACAGGCAGCAAGGACACCATTAGACTAGAAACTAAGCAGAAACTAGGCAAAAAAAACAAGGTAGTCGTTTTTTTCCTTCTATACACCTAGGATCTGGTACAATATTACTGTGTCCATCAGGACTGCACCAACGCTGTTCCAACTTAGGATAGAGTTGAAAATGCAGCACTTTAAATAACACTAGATCACAATGCAGTAACAGTACCCTTCTGCTCTCAGAACGCAGTTCTCTCTCTTATCTCCTCGTTAACTGTATGCTCGCCAAAGACGCAGCACAGGGCTATGATGCCTTTTGGTTGGGGCTATGAATCGTTCATGTAAATCCTCAGTTGTCTTACTGGAGGGGAACGAGATGGTAGGGTTTGAGCTGGCACAGCGCCATACCATCTAGCACAACCCATATTACATTTAAAAATATACTTTTCACACATGTATCGGCAGAGAAGCTGCTTCTGTGGGAACCAAAAGGTATTAAAAACTTGTCCTAGCGGTTATGTATTTTGAAGTCCATCATTGTACAAAATTGAAAAGGTCACTCCGGACAATCAATGTGCCCTGTCATTAACATAAAAGAACACTTTGCAATGCCTCATAAAGAGCTGATGCCGCAGCAGGATGGCGGTACAACTGCCAGACTCGTAATCAGACCCATAATTATTATGTTATTAAAAAAAAGGATTTAGGTGCGGGTAGTGGTAAAGAGAGGTAATGTTAATTTTAGGGTTCAGGGGTGGGTAGTGGTAAAGTTAGGCAAGGGTAGATTTAGGGTTTAGGGGTGGGTAGTTGTAAAGGGAGGTAATTTTAGGAGTTGGAGTTGGGTATTGATGAAGGGAGATGAGAGCAATTTTAGGGTTGGTTAGTGGTTAAGGGAGAAAAGGGTAAATGTAGGGATTGGGGAGGGTATTGGTATAGGGAGGTAAAGTCATTTTTTGGGTTTGGGGTAGGTAGTAGTAAAGGGAAGCATGGGTAATTTTAGGATTTAAGGGTGGGTAGTGGTAAAGGGAGCTTAGGAGTTAACTAAAAATAAGGGCAATTTGGGACGGAAGCCCACAACAACTTCAGAGCCGCTACCAACGCCCACCACCAACTCATCAGAGAAACGAGGAAAAAAGCGATTGAAGACAGAATCTCCACCCACGCGCACAACAGCAAGGAACTCTTCAACATCATCAAGGAGTTCGCCCAACCCACCAGCGAGTCTACTGACATCCCTCCCTCCCAAGACCTCTGCGACAAACTCAGCACCTTTTTCCACCACAAAATCAAGAGCATCTACGACAACTTCGACAAAGACAACCAACACACTGAACCCTCACCAACCTCCCCCGACACCCGGAAACCAGCGATTGACAACTGGACAGCCCTCACCACCGAAGACACACTGAAGACAATGAAGTCAATCCACTCAGGGGCCCCCACGGACCCCTGCCCCCACCACATCTCCAACAGAGCCGCCGACACCATCGCACCCATGCTCCGCCACACCATCAACCGCTCCCTGGCGACCGCCTCGTTCCCCGACGACTGGAAACACGCCGAGATCAACCCCCTCCTGAAGAAACCCTCGGCGGACCCCACCGACCTCAAAAACTACAGACCCATCTCCCTGCTCCCGTTCCCAGCGAAAGTCATCGAGAAAGCCATCAACAGCCAACTCGCCACATTCATCGAAGGGCACAACATCCTTGACTCCTCCCAATCCGGCTTCAGAAAAAACCACAGTACGGAAACCGCCCTCCTCGCCGCAACAGACGACATCCGCACCCTACTGGACAAAGGAGAAACAGTAGCCCTCATCCTCCTCGACCTCTCAGTCTCTCACCGCACCCTAATACGCAGACTCCACAACGCAGGAATCCAGGACAAGGCCCTCGACTGGATCCGCTCCTTCCTCTCCGGCAGAACGCAGCGGGTCAGACTCCCCCCTTTCCTCTCGGACCCTACACCTACCACCTGCGGAGTCCCCCAGGGCTCCTCCCTCAGCCCGACGCTCTTCAACGTCTACATGGCTCCACTCGCCCCCATCGTCAGAACCTACGGACTCAACATTGTGTCGTACGCAGACGACACCCAACTCATCCTCTCCCTATCCAACAACCCAACACCGCCAGACACAACTTTCGAGAAGGCATGGAAGCCGTCACCAAATGGATGAAAAACAGCTGCCTACAACTAAACACCAACAAAACAGAAATACTCATCATGGGCCCAAACCCCGATGCCTGGAGTGACACCTGGTGGCCCCCTGCCCTCGGAAACCCGCCAACCCCCACGGACCACGCACGCAACCTGGGAATCATCCTGGACTCCAAGCTCAAAATGGACCGCCAGATCAACTCCGTCTCGTCTTCCGGCTTCCACACCCTCCGCCTCCTTCGTAAGACCTTCAAATGGATCCCCCTCGAACACAGAAAGACCGTCACTCACGCCCTGGTCACCAGCAGTCTCGACTACGGCAACGTACTCTACACCGGAATAAACAAAAACCTCACCCGCAAGCTACAGAACATCCAGAACACCACCCCAAGACTGGTCCTCAACCTGCCAAAACACTGCCACATCTCCCAGCACCTGCGCACACTCCACTGGCTCCCCGTCGAGGCGAGAATCACCTTCAAGATACTCACCCACGCACACAAGGCCCTCCACAGCACCGGACCAGCATACCTGAACAGCCGACTCAAATTCCACGCACCCCAAAGGACCCTACGATCAGCCCAGCTCTCCTACGCCGTGGTCGCCCGCACCAGAAAGACCAGATCGGGAGGCCACTCCTTCTCCTTCCTCGCGGCGAAAGCTTGGAACGCCCTTCCGCTCCACCTCAGACAGACAACATCGCTCCATATCTTCGCAAGAAACCTCAAAACCTGGCTCTTCGACAGACCCCCTCCTTGATGGAATGGATCCTGCACCCCCCCCCTACCCCTAGCGCCTTGAGACCCTTACGGGTGAGTAGTCGCGCTTAACAAACCTCTGATTGATTGATTGATTGACTTACTCTGCACTCATAAAGACAATGTTAATCCTTAATTCTCACAGACATGCCCCTCAAAATGCACTCACTAAACATGGTGGCTATCCTGCACTTACACAAGTACACTGCTCAGACACAGTTACACTGCTCACTAGGAAGGGGCAGAGATTAGACTGATGGGGACATATGAGGCACAGATTGAGTATCTGGAGCATCAGGCCACTAACAATACAAAGCTGTTGAGGTAAGCTACACTGAAGCCTGAATGTCCACAGAGGTAATCTAATCTCCCATCAGTCACACTTGGATCAGCACTGCAAAGTAAGCAAGACTGATCTTTGCGTACTTTTGCAGGGAGCAGTCTTAGCATCAACAAAACCCCACTTGTGTTCTAAAATGAAAGATGGTTGTTTTCTTTTATTTTTTTAATAACTGCATATTAGAAAACCTTGAAATACATGAGGATGTGTCCTGTCCAAAAATCTTTTGTGTGTTTGACTAAATAAACTATAATGTATATTTGTGTAAAATATGAATCTAGCCCACATAAAGGGTGCCTATGAAAGTAACTTTTAGTTTACTAATCACTCCACATCACTCCACATCTGAAAGCGCTCAACTGGTTACCATACGAGGCAAGAATAGAGCTAAAAATTGCATGTATTACACACAAGGCAATACACCACAAAACTCCTCACTACCTAGCCCATAAAGTTTCGCTGTCCGGAGGCACTAGACCCTCGAGGGGATCAGAGGATTTTCTACTGAAACCAGCATTCTTCCGTAAGAAAAAGACTTACGATAGAGCGTTCACGGGAGCTGCACCAAGGATCTGGAATTCGCTCCCACCGAATATCAGAAGAATCACCTATGCTCCACGATTCAAAAAGGAGACTAAGTCCTTTCTGATGGGTAAATTTCTCCCATAACGAACAATGTGTTGAACATAACAATACTATAACCAGCTTGGATATAGAAGAACTCAGGAATGGTCTTATCTTAAATCTAAGTACGACACGACAATCTTGACTGTAATCTAATGATTTATATTACTCCTCATTACATTTGTTTTATGTATGGATAAATATATGCCAATGTTAGTGGAATACATAGACATGCTCTTGACGTGAAAGAATTGGATATCTGCTGATATCGAAGGTGGTTGAAATGTAAAGCGCTCTGACACCCAAACTCTGGGTCTGGTTTGCGCTGTAGAAAACACTGAATAAATAAAATAAACTATTTTTTATCTCATGTATGTGGCATTTCCAGTCCAAATGTTCCCATTGTTCAGCTGGTGCCTGGGCTCTTAGAGCCAAGACAGAACCTTAGCTCAGTTCTCCCTCTTAATTTGTTGGCTCGCCCATTTCTACTACAGTACTGTGTATAACAGTTACTCTAGAACCCCTCTCAGCATCGCGCTCTGGGACGCAACATCTTGTTTTCGGAGATTCTAACTGGTTTCCCGAAGGATATTTATTCTTACTTCTAGTTTTAATAAGGAAATGTTGCTCACTAGTGACACCAAGAAGTTGTTTTAAAGTTATCTGTGCATAAATTGAAAGAAACAATGCTCAAATCATTCGTTTTCCCAAATCTAGCACTCTGTCCTAAGGGAGTCTATTTTCTTTGAATAACTGCCATTGTTTGCCCTCCACCCGTCAGGCTGAACGCAGTGATTACTGTGATTGTCTTGTCATCAGAAGCCACCCAGCAGCTGGGCAAAACGTCTTTGACCTCTACTAGCATCAGGTGGCCAGGGCCAAATGGCATACTCTGCATTTACAAAAGTGAGATGTGCACTGCTGGGCCATTCAGTATTCGTGCAATGAGGCCTTTGCAGTGCCCCAAATTCTGCTGCTTGGAGTCTGACTCCTGCAGCTGAGGGAATCAGAGGGATCTAACAGCCAGCTCTCAGTGCTGTGAGAGGTCCTGTGGCCTTAGTAGGCAGTGAACACATAGGGATTCTGAAAAATCCAAGTATCACACAAAGAACAAGTGTCTCAAAAGTGCCACGCCCATTTGGCAGGATAGTGGTAACGGTGGAGTATGTATCTGGTGTTGCATTTAGGAGAACACTGTCACAAATGTATTACTAAAGCATGGTGTGGTAGTCACTGCCATTAACAGACCACTCATAACCACTACATTTGCAAAGACATACAGTTTTACTGATAAAACTATATAGTACACAAACAATAATGTGTGGAAATTTGGTTTCAGCAAATATTTGTCATTAGTGCATCACCATTTGTGCAACAGCAAGTAAAGTTTCTTAATATGTTTTGATCCTATTAAAATATTTGTGGGCATTAGACTTCAGAATTAGAAAAAAGAGCTTCATTCGTGCTTTCCTTAATGTTTACTTATTTTGAAAAATGTGTACTGTATAGGTATTTAAATGTTGTGTTAGAAGAAAACGATATCTACGGCCTTTCCTTTCACACCTTCAAGATTGTCACATAGTTCACTTTACAAAATCCTCAAACTTTGCAGTAAGGGATAGTAAACATCACTCTCCATGATAAAAAAATAATAAGCAGCAATGTGTCAGAAGACTGGACTGGCATTTGATCTCTGTCTTTGAACACACAGCAAATGTGGCAGGTTGAAAACAAAATGTAAAGGCTTCTTTAATGCTCCTTCAGCTTCGGTACTCCAGCACAGCTATTTATGTGTAGGCTACTGTAGTTGGGCCCCCTCACGCCTCTGGACCCCGGTACATTGCCTCTCTGCGGCTGCACCATTGGTAGCTGTGCCCCTGTGTGGAGGAAACTCTACGCATCCCTGTTGGGGCGATCAGGCAACCATAATTCATATGAACCTTACTAGTGCAAGAATATTTCTAGATTCAGGGGGAAAACACCCTAAAAACGTTAATTGACCAATTGGCCGAGTGAAGCAGAAGCTATACATTTCCAAAGATAAGAGGCGCTCTCCAAGAGCCCGATCCAGCCAGATACACGCTGACCATGCTGATCTGCTGACCATATTCAGGTGGAAATCATAAGAAGACTGCAGGAGAATTTACAAACAGAATGAAAGCCCAAAACATCATCCACGAGGCAACAGCAAATCGTGGTACTCTTAAACAATGAACTCAACTCTTATTGGAGAGGGAAAGAGAGGCTTGGGAAGACTCCATGCTGACCTCATCAGCTACAGACCCATGCCGAATGATCTGTACACATCATCATTGATTCATCACAATGTCAAGAGTGGCAGAAATTACTTCGGCATTTTTTGACTCCTAAAGGTATCAGTGGGTGGACCACTTGTATAAACCTTAGCCAGGGTGAAAAGATGCAGTCAGAAATGAAGAGTACGCTCTGTGTGGGAACAATAAATCTCCTTTTATTCCAAGTCTAAGCAGTACAGCCAGCAGGGCAGCAGAAGAACCAGCAACTGCCCAAACACTTGAAACATTTCGCTCTCCATTCCTACTCCCCGCATTCTAATTCTACGCCATGCTAAGACCCAACACAGGGCCTTAAGTGAGCTGAGACCAGTGCTTAATATAAGTGCTTAATTGAGCTGGTGGTTTCCAGTACTCGGCACCAGCACTTAATTGTGAACATTGGCAGTTATGACAGTCTGCCACATGGTGGCACTGTTTATGTAATTTAGAGATAAGCAGAACAACAGTTGTTTATTAATTCAACATACATTAAAAAAAAAAGTGAATGTCTTATGGCTTTGTGGGCCTGAAATAGTCTAAATTGTCACACTTGTAGGAGTGTGAGGCTAGAAGTTGTGTAGGTACTGCCGTTGGCAGCGGTGAAAGGGGCAATGGGTGGTGAGAGCTGCAGTGGCTTCCTCACGAGGGCCTTGGCACTTATTTTTTAACAAATGATGTGCTGACTGGGTCCTGTCGGTACTCAGCACTGGCAGTTCTAAAAAGCAGGTTCTGAGAAAGGTCCCTATAAGGCTCTCCATTTATGCCCTCACCAGCAGAGTGAAAAAAAAACTTAACTCAGCCACAGTACCAACCTTCACTGGCCTTGATGTAACTTCAAAAAGACTCCTTATAGTTAATTCACAGTCTCATCATTTCAGAATTGAAGCATTTTCAATATTATTTACTCATTTATCTTATGCAACTAACACACATTGGCAAAGCCAATAGTCCTGGCTTGTTTTAGGTGTAATGTAATTTGTTAAATTATATACCTGGATGCAATAACAGAAAGAGGCAGCAAAATACCAGGCGGGCGGCTCAGATTTTTAGCTTACATGTTTAAGTTACACCCTTAATTACATAAGCTATGCCCCTTTGAGAGACACCCTCCCCCCACCCGTTTCTTCATCCCACTTAAAGCTCTGTCCTTTAGCAACTAAACAGCCTCTCTTATTTACTAATGAAGGGAAAGGTTGGGAAAATAGAGTGTGCAAACAAGGCTGTTTGAGCCCTGTAAGCATTTCTGCTCCAGCGGCTGCATTCATAATCTCTGAAATCAGTGGTAGCAAGGGTAGTGCCAGATGTATCAAACTGCGAGCCAGTGACAACACAAGCTACCACTCAGTGATGTTCATGTTTGTATAGCTGTTCCTAGTCTAACCCAAACCAAAGTCGCTATCATATATCCTCCCTCCTCTGTCTTAATCACTTCCTTATCAAATGGCCCAACAGCTCAGTTTTACTGTGGCACCGATAAACCCTTGCACTGTTCCGGCTGACATTTTCCAAACAGTCAAGATCTCTAGTCTTAGTCTAGTCTATTAGTGGTTTCCATGGGCAAACCTTTAGTTTATTGATTTTTAGGTTGAAGCCTACCAGACAGCAGATTTGTCTGGTTTGCTAAAGACATCTTAGGTACCTTCAGAAAGCTGACCTAGGAATGCATTCCGCCAGCTGCTTACCATTGGCTATGTCGCTTGTAAGTCACATTTTCCGACTTTCTATTGGCTAACTTTATTTGTATTAGGCTGTCTAGCTTGAGTTTGTCCCTCCCGTTGCCTAAACATTGTTTACTATATTCTTCCACAAACTTGCTTTCTGTAAAAAGGCCTTTAAATTTTGTTCTTAACTTGTCACATTCGCTGTGTATTCATAGACAGAGGTCAAATGTCAAGCTCTCTCTTCCGAGGGCGGTTGGTGTTTACTTTTCTTTCTCTGACTTCAAAGTGAGGGAATTTATGTGAGAATTCTGCTGAGTATCCATGTAAGAGGAGAGGGTGTAGTATGTTTTTTTTTTTCTAGCACACACAAAAAAAACATGAACTGTGCTCAGAATATATCAGAATTATACAAATGAAGTACATTTTTTTGTAATTCTGAAGTGTGGTGAATACGATCATAACACATCAATACACTAGGCGTTGACATTTACACACACTATAACTTGTGTGCAGCAAAACCGTATTTCGGTGCAAAAGTAATGGTCATTTCAATTGAAAATGAGTTGTCGGTGATGGCAATGCGCTATCACACCATGCATACTCAACACTACACCACTCTACTCCACTCTATTCCCTTCCACTCAGTGCCATGCGCCTTCATTCTACGACACTCCACTCCACTCTACGACATGTCACTCAACTCTATGGCTCTCCGCTCTAAGACACTCTACGACATGCCACGCCACTTGACTCCACGCCACTCCAATCTATGCCACTCACTCCACTCCACATAATGAAACTCCACTCTACGCCCTAGACTCCACACCACTTACATCAATCTACCCCACTCCATTCTACCCCATGCTACCCCACTCCACTCTAACCCAATCTACCCCATTTTCTCTACCCCAATCTACCCTATTCCACTCTACCCCAATCTACCCCACTCCAATCTATCCCCCCCACGACACTAACTTTAAGCCATGCTGAACAGCAGCCACACTAGTGTACATAATGGCTAAAACACATTGCCAAAGCCAATAGCTCTTGCATAGGTGAGACCTATTGGCTTTGCGAATGCTTTTTATTGTTGCTGTATTTTCTTTGCTCACAACGCTCTTCCCACCTCTCACCTCACAGCTACAGTGCCTTATTAACAACTCTCAGTTGTAACCAGCCGCTCATTGCTGCCCCTTGCTCGTGATCGTCTTATGGGCACGCGGTCTCAGTGGAAACACGTTTGCATATAGAAACACTGCATAGAAGATATTTCCACACCAGGGGCAGTATTATGGAAAGTGCCCCGGGGGCACAACGGGCAAGTGCACCTGCTTTGCGTGCTCCCTGGGCACTTTGGTGTTACAGAAATTGCCGCAGACGCTTGTGCGGCCCATTCTGTAACACAGATAGCACTGGCGCACATATAGCACCAGCGCTATCACCAGAGGGTGTTCCCTCATTTGCATGTGGGTGTGGCCCCATGCAAATAAGTGAACCTTTGCCTCTGTGCCCAAGCCGTATTATAGACGTGGGCACTGAGGCAAAGAAGCTATCAGGAGGCGCACTGACAGTGCGTCCTCTAAAAGGTGGTGCACTGTCAGTGTGCCCCTTGATGGCTGCCCTCTGCAGGGGGGGAAAGGGGATATATGGATCCCCCAGACATCCCCTTCCCGACGGGTGCAACCACTTACTCCACCCACCTACAAGGGAATCTCTCTCCCCTTTTAAAATTGCAGGCGGCTTGCCGACTGCACAGTGAAACACAAAGCGGCAGCTTCAAAGCAGCTCAGTTTTCAGTTGAATGCGCTGCCCCAGGGTAGCACGGGTTTGCGGCTGCCCTGGTGGCAGCGCACTCAATGTAATAGGGTGCATTTTCCCTGTTTGCGCCCCGGCGCACCCGTTTTAAGGTGCACCGTGGCGCAAACAGGGACAGTGCGCCCTATGTGAAATAGGGCCCCAGGACGCCACAGCAGACGCTCTCAGGTGGCTAAGAGCCGACAGATTACTTTTAGTATCCCTTGTGCAGCTTTCTGTTTTATGCAGTAATGACCTAGACACACATCGGAAACACAACACTTCAGCTCTTGAAAAACAAAGTCTCAAATTACTAGAAAAACGTAAAAAATTAATTTGACATGTCTATGGAACCTGCCTCGCCGGTTTTTTGTTGTGCTTTGTAAATATTCAAACTGGCATTAGGGCTTTGTAGCATTTTCTTATCTGATGCTGAAAACTGCGCAGCTACTACATTTAAACATGGTGGTGCGCGAGGACACAGTGGCAGCCGACAGGTGGGAAACAAGTAACCATTTACAGGAAAGGATAAGCAGGAAAAGACTGGCCTCGCAAGGTACCATGGGAAAGAAGAAAGCTCTGTAACAAAGCTACAGGCCAAGAAGCATTCTCAGGCAAGTGCTGCATGTATGTTCTCTATGCGTTTTAATGTACTCAGTGTTTGCATCGGTGCCGTAAACACAATACAGTAGCATTGTATCACACAAGACACAATAATTGCTAACAGTTAACAAGGCTGCACCTTGCATGTATTTTGAAACACAGCAAGTGAGATATGAAAATGTACGTTGATATCAAAAACATTATTCAGTACAGTGTCATGAACGCGAGTGTTACGCCACATTAGACATTGTCAAAAAGCGCCTAAAAATATCCTCTGCACAAACAGAGTCAAATTCAAAACAGGTCGCGAGAAACGGAGTCGAGAGGAAGGATCACTGATTGGGGAAGCCTTCACCCATTCTATTTCAAACAGAAAAATCAGCAAACTACTGTCCAAAATGAACTTGTAAACCCATAGAAGGAAATAATCTCCTCGTGCGAGAGGATCCACTAAAAATGAAGTTCGAACCCAGGGAATGCAGATTAATGTTAGAGTAGATTTACTCCCACCCTAAAAAAGCGGTGGAAGAGTAAACCCTCTGGGCCGGACTACGATCTTGGCGAATGCGATACTCCTTCACAAACGGGACGGATATTCCGTCCGCCGTATTACAAGTTCCATTTGATATAACTGAATTGTAATTTTGCAGACAGGATTTATGAAGGAGTAACCCTGTCTGCCAAGATTGTAATCGGGCCCTCTGACTGGAGGAGACACCTCACAGCAGAGCACAGATGCATGTCCCAAGCTTCTCATTGTCAGAGCTGGCTCCCCATTAACATCAGGTCTCAAGGACAAAGGGGCTAGGAACAATTTTCAAGCACACTCTGTTCACTCTAAGCTGCAGGGAAGGGAAAATGCCTTTAGATAATTGTTAGTGGTGGCATCCTTAGGGTGGTCTTACCACAGACTTTTTGCCTGCTTACCTCCATTGTTGCTGATTCTTTTTGTTGCCCTTAGGACTCTGAGCACTTTACTACTGCTAACCAGTGCTAAAGTGCATGTGCTTCTCCCCTAAAACATGGTTTCTTTGATGTATCCACAATTGGCATATTTCATTTACTCATAAGTCCTTAGTACAGTGCACTACACATGTCCAGTACCTGCAAATTAAATGCTACTAGTGGGCCTGAAGCACTGATTGTGCCCTTAAAACATGTCTCAGGCCTGCTTCTACAGAGCTGTGTGTGCAGTTTACACTGCCACTTCGACTTGGCATTTAAAACCCTTTGCCAAGCCTTAAACTTTCCTTTTATTACATATAAGTCAACCGTAAGGTAAGACCTAGTTAGTGCATATGGCAGGGTGCTATGTAAATAAAAGGAAGGACGTTCTTTTAAGTTTTGCATGTCCTGGAAGTGAAAAACTCAAAAACTCGTTTTTCACTACTGAGGGGTAGACTTCTCAGTAGTGAAAAATGAGTTTGGGAGTTTTTCACTTAATAAGCTGTAATTCCTAATGGAGAGATGGTAAGGAAGCAGTGTTTGGTACCTCTGGAAATATAAAGACAAATCATCTTTAATGATGCAAGTGGATTTATTGTTACCCTTCTGAAAATGCCACTTTTACAAAGCTGGACATTTACCTGCTCTTAGCTCTTTGGTGTCTGCTGTCTGTCTCTAATCACTGGCTGGGTTGGGTGACAGTTCACTTTGTGTATTCCTCCCAGACAGTCCCACACAAAGGAAGGGCTGGGTGTCACTTGATGCATCTGCCTGGGAGGAAGTAGAGGAGGGACTTGGCACAGCCTTGCACTTACACCTGAATAGGCTTTGCTCTGACAACCCACAAAGATCTGAATAACCCCCTGTAGTGAGGCTGGAGCCAGGAGGATGAAGGGACCAGTGTGCACTTCAAAGACTTGCTTTGAAGTCACCCCCACTTCAAAAGCACAACTTGGTATAAGTACTGGACCTCTGACCCTAGCAACTCAGTACACTTCTGGACTTGAAACCACTTTTGACAAGAAGGACTGCTGTGCTGGGGCTTGCTGCTTATTGGACTGCTGCTCTGGACGACTGCTGACTTGCTGTGCTTACTGCTGCTTGCCTACTCCTTCTGACTATCCCAAAGTGTCTCTAAAAGCTAGGTGACTAGCCTCCTGTTCTTCAAAGACTCAGGGACATCAAAGTCTTTAACCCTGCTCCTATGCCAGGGTCATTGGAAATGACTCCAGGTGCTTGCTCCAGCACAATCTACGCATCCTCAACGCATTTTCTAACAATAACTGATCTTAAAACTATACCTAATAAGAGACACCAGAGGTTCTCTACATACTCAATTGAGGTGTGCCCTCACTTTTACACTGTAATTTTCTATATGAAATCTAAAAATTTATCAATGGAATGGGATACTTTGTTTTTTTTTTGTACATGTTAAAACCAATGAGGAAGTTAAGAACATTTGTAAAGGAAAGGTCGACATGTTTCTTTGTCTGGTGTAGTAATGGCACCTTCTTCAGGACAGGAGGATGAGAAATTTAGGACGTCTCCAAAGTATTACTGCATCAACAAGAGTGATTGTCTGTGTTGGGACCACATTCAGTACAGAACAAGACAAGGAGATTGTTCCCTTCCCTACAATTTCATTCTGGACAGCAGCTTACTGATTGGGGAGTTTTGTTGTGTTTCATGTGAAAACGGGACCACCACCTCATAACCAAGGCTACAATGCAACCAAAGTCAGTCCTGGAAAGAATGTTCAAACCAGCCCCACATTGCAGGAGCCCATGACTAGAATGGGGCAATGGGGGCTTGGTTGTGTCAGGAGAGCATAACCACCTATAAAAGCAGCGCCCCAGCCTTCAGTTTACTTGGCAGAAGGGCTAGTCCAGCGCAACCCATAATACGTTTTCAGGAGATGCCACCAGCTCATGACATGTGTTGCAGAGTCATCCTGTGCCCTGGGCACCCCCTTTTGTTTGCTGACTGGTACTGGTGGTAACTGACTCTGACTGTCCCTGGGATCTGCCTAACCAGGGCCAGTGTTATGCTGAAAACACACTTAAAATACAGTGAAAATACCTACACACACTAGGATACACTATGGGTTAGGGTACCCCTATGATTGGCGTTAGAAATGGGGTTTCTTGTTGGCTAGGGTATGAACCTAAGCCAGGCAGAACTCACCACTCTAGTCAGGGTAAGGGAGTTACACATCAAAGATAACCCCTACTCACCCCCTTGGTTGCTTGGCAGAGCAGTTAGGCTTATCCCAGAGACCATGTGTAAAGCGTTTGCTCAACACACGCACACCAGTAACACACTAGGCACACAACAAAAAGAGACTCCACACAATGTTATATAAAAAAATATCCTTTATATTAGATATAAAACACTTTAGACCACAATCACATAAATCACTGTGCCACATAAGAATGCATAAATCATAAACCATCTTCACTTTGCCATAAGGCGATTGTCATAATTATGCAATAAGGTAATAACCTAGGTGTTGTACATGTCATAGAAACATTACAAACATACCACTAACACCATCACTGTGTAGAATATTTAGGGGAATAGATCAAATCCCCTGAAACATCCCAGGTTAGGTTACACATAAATCTGCTGGCTCTCCCTGCCAGTTCTGGGAAAGTGGGAGATAACAACTAGTACCTCAACAACAGAGCACACCCCAGCCAAGCCATGTGTCAGTGCCACTGCGCTCTGTTTGCCAGTCGCTCGGTACTGAGGAGGCCCCGCTGAAACCATAGGCCGCAGCAGCACCTGCGCGCCTAGAGTGGATAATACGGTAACCCTTCCCAGCAGGGGCCTCCAACGGAGTCTCGCTCTGCCAAGCCATCCAGTTCACAAGTGCCCCCCAACAGCGAGTGGCAGCTCCTCCTGGGGTCTCAGGACAGGAGACGCTGCTACTCCCCATGGCGCGCGACCCTGACTGGCCTTTGAGGCTGGGCGGCGCGGGACGAGGCATCAGCTTCTGTTTCCCGGCCTCCAGGCAGTTTTGGCAGCCGCTGATGACGCCGTCCTCTGACAGCCTCAGGGGATGTTGCTGGGCAATGCTGAAGACTGTCCTGCGGGGTGGCTGCTGAAAAGCAACCATGTTGAGAGTTTCCCGACCTAGGCTCTGTGCACGATGGGGGGGGCTGCCTTTTGCCTACACAGCACCCTGCCCACAGGGCTAGCTAGGGCCTAACTTAGGGGTGACATATGCAGTAAAAGGGGAGTTTCAGATGTGGCAACCACTTGCTAGGCCACGTCACTGCGGCAGTCGCAGAGGCCTGAGACAGGTTTGAAAGGCTACTTTGGTGGGTGGCGCAAGCAGCGCTGCAAGCCCACTAGTAGCATTAATTTACAGGCCCTGGGTATATGGCATACCACTGTACAAGGGACTTACAGGTAAATGAATTATGCCAAACAGGTGTAGACCAATCTTACCAAGTTGACAAGAGAGAGCACATGCACTTTAGCACTGATCAGCAGTGGTAAAGTGAACAGAGTCATAAAACCACCAACAACAGGTCAGAAAAAATACAGGAGAAAGGCAAAAAGTTCTGGGATGACCCTGCAAAAAGGGCCAAGTCCAACAATTGGCATGACCTCCCCTAAAAGGCCCTAATACATAATCGGGCGCGGGCATTAAAACTACCTTTAAGTCCCTAGTATATAATAGGGCATGGCAATTTAGAGGCCACAGCCCTTTCTGCACTTGCATGTGTGCACTGCTGAGAGCCTGAGGTCAGTTTAAAAGCAGCTCTGTTGCAGGACTGCTTTTAAATGTAAAATGTAAAATTCTGCCCAAACTCGACCTTGGTGTTTGAGGCACTTCAAAATTTATAAACTACATACTAGGTACCCAGAGGGTCTCCCCTAGGTGTCCCAAGGGTGGAGGGCCAGGTACTTATAAGGAGGACCCTTATAAAACAGGTTTTATATGCCCTGGGGATAAAGAAAGTGCACATTTCACTTCCCTCATTGTGGTAAAGTGCTTCTCAAAACCGACTTTTGTGCTAGGAGCACTATGGAGTGAGGATCTACAATATTTTTTCATATTCAACATACCTAACGTCTCCCCTAGGTGTCCCAGGGGTGGGGGTTCTGTAAATATAAGCAGGGTCCTTAAAAAAAGGTGTTATAGGCCCTGGTGTTGGAGAAATTGCCCAGTTCATTTTCCCCATTGTAGATCCTCAGCCACATAGATTAACATGGCAATAAGTTATTAATTAATAACTACCCCTAGTTTTAAACGAAAACTATCATTCAAGGACTTAAGAAAATGGTATTGATAAATCCAACAATATGCTATTGTTACATTTATCTTAAAATGTACAGAAAATAAGTTATAAGACTTTCTTGTCTGTAAGCCAAAATTCAGCCTCCTAGTGGTCTGGTGTGATTGTTCAGAGTAAAGTGGATTAGCCAGGCTGCTTGGATGGAGTGATAAGTGGCACCCGGGGTGAGGAGGCATCCAGGGAGGAGAGGGTTCTGCTACACAGGAATGCCAGAGCCAGGGGGAGGAGTTGTAAACCATGATCTTCAAAGAAAGGAGGGAACAGGCAGAAGAAGCCAGGTCTATCTACACCAATCCCCTCTGAACCCAGCCAGATAGCAGGCTAAAGGAAGTGATGTGCAGATGCCAGGGGGAGGGAGACTATGGAGGTGAGCCATCCTGGAGGTTGGTTTAGCTATAGTACAGTTAGATAACTTGAGGTGCCCCAGGACTACACCTGGTAGAATGCAATAGGTTATCATACACACTCCTTGGTTTAGGATATAGTGGCCCAGATTCACTAAGAACTTGCACTGTCTATTGCATTGCGCAAGTCAACAGAAGGCAACACAAGTAATCAAGTGATATTTACTAAGCCACACTAGGGGAATTTTGGATTTGCTTCGCCTTGCGTTACTATGTAAAGAAATGTAACGCAGCACAGAGGCATGCTCTGCGTTGTGTTACATTTCGTAGTGGGAGGCGTTTCATTGGATGAGCATGGGCGTTCCTGTGCATCCACCCATGGAATGTGATGCATTCTCAAATTTACAAAAATCAGTAAACCAGGGATTTTGCCAAAATGGAGCACCTCCAGAGGATGGCATGAGAAGAAATAGGTTTATTTCTCCTTGTTACTTCCTCTTCCTATGTGTGATGCCTTCCAAATCACACATAGAAAGAGAACGTTGCCTCTCAGGATTGTTTTTCTGTGGGAAGGTATATCTTCCTCCACAAAAACAATCCTGCCTGTAATGCAGGTACCCTTGCACAATGGCTCAAGGGTGCCTGTGTTGGTTGCTGGGCAGAACACTGTGGGCAAGCGCAAAGAGGTAGCACAAGTGTGCTATTTGTTGGTAGATACACACCAGCTCTCTCCGTCTCACGTAATGTAGCAACTAGCTACATTACTCCCTTGCTACATTGTGTTGTGTCACACTTTAGTAAATCTGGCCCAGTGTCCCTAATGATGTGGTGGCTGGTGGAGAAGGTTCTAGCTTTTCTTACAGCAAATAAATGGGTTTTATTGGTTTTACACTGACTCTACATATTAGCATAATTTTAGGGATTTACTCTCTCGCCATTCTATACTGATTTCCCATGAGCCATTGATAACAACTGAAAGTAACAATAAGGGCAAAAGTGAATTCATTAGGTTTGAGGGAGTTACACTTCATTGTGTTACACCATCAGTCAGTATGGGCTTTGGAGCTAGTAACACTTTTTATTGTGGAACTTTTCTTTGTACGTTTGTAGATATGGCCTTAAACATTTTGTAGCTGACTCGAGGGTGCAGCCACAAGAGCTACAGCAGGGGTCAACTAGGCTTGGATCAGAGGCACCCTTACCTTTCTCATAACACCACAACTAGAGACTCCCTCTCTAACTCTGGTATTCTTGTGGTGATCTGTCATTTTGATGAATTTCTAAAATGCAGAAAGTCGTCCTGATGAAAGCAGGTAGAAAAAATTTAATTTGAAAGAAAACCTTCTTTTCTACAAAAATTTAATTTTTTAATGGAAAACGAAATTGTACTTTCTAAAAAAGGGCCATGGTAGACTTTCGTTTATGTCTATAGAATACCTTTACTCCCCAAAAAATATCCTGTAACACAGGAAGTAGGCAGCATAAAGAAGATATAAGAAGGGAAGGGGGGGAGCTGTAGATATATAGGATTGGGTTGACGCAGATTGGGTTTGAGAGGTAGTTAGGGACATGTAAAAAAATGTGTGTAAAGCAAGTGGGGAAGAGCAGAAGTGGCATGGAAGACAAGGTAAGTGTTGAACTGTTGGGGTGCGACTAGGAGGGAGAAAGACCCACTTATAAAAAGTTTTTTTTTTTTAAAGGAACAGCAGGTAATGGGAGGTAACCCCCATCCTAAAAAAATGGCAAATTAAAATGAAAAATAAAAATGAAATTTTCAACAAGGCTTTCACCAGGTTTGTTTTGTCTACCTGGTGCAGTGCATTCTGAGAAAAAGATCATTTCGTCAGAACCACTTTCTTCAACCAGAGCAACAAATCTTGGCTTCTTTGGGCCCTTTGCCCATGGGACATGTGCCAACTCTGGCCAGGCCATTGTGTCTCTCTTGCATTTTTCCCTTGTGGTGCAGGCTAATGGGTGCTTGCAAAGCATTATGGGTTATTGTAACTTAACCACGCCCCCTTCTAGTTGCAGCCTCCTTCAGTGTGAGGCTGGTTTGAATATCTTTGCAGGTGTCATTTTGGGTTGCAGCCAGCACCTTCCATAAGCCCATGCTCCCTAATCTCTTCAGGGCCAGAGGGCAAATTTGGCAAACATCCAGTGGGAATCATGCACATCAGCACCTATTAGTAATATAGTGTACCTTGAATGAGTGCATTGACGTCGCACGCCTAAGAGAAACACTTCGGCTGTAAATTAGTATATCAGAGAAAGGCAAGTGCCTGTGAGTCATTGGGCATTCAACAACTCAATGAAGTCAAATAGGAAACCATACCAATTATTCTTTTTATAGCCCATGTTGTGTATACAATTTCGAATGTAAAATGAACAGCGTGATATTTCAACACTTCACATTTATGAACCCCTGCATTTCTTATAGTGTCACTTATTTCCTTAGGGGGAAGCTATCAAAATAATACTATTGAAACACATTTAACAATACTAAACTAATAATTCTATAACTATTAATACTATGAATTTATTTAATAGCTGCAATGATGTGCTTGCCATTCTGCAGTCTTGTAAATAACTATGTTGTGCCCAGCTATGATACCAGCCTTAAGTCTTAACCCTGATTTATAAAATATTGGAGAAAAGACATAACCATTTGCATCATTACACATAAAACCATAAAGCTCCTCTGTGTCTCAATAACCACCCTGAAGATTTTATTAATGCTGCATTGTATTTGTCTAACAAATAGATCAATATACAAAGGAGATACATTATGTAGGTTTTAAAAGCCCAATATACTTTTTCTTACAGAAAAAACAAGCTTGTTCAAGCCTGAGAGCGAATCACAATTTACAGACACTAGATTGTATAACAAAATTAAGATAACACTAACTATATGTTTTAATACAGGTATAAATACTATTACTATTTTGTAATATTTCATAAACATTACTTAAAGATAATTATGCATGTTAATTTTAGGACACTCAACTAGAAGAGATGGACAGTCCTAGAATGATGAATCAAAAAATAAATAAATGTGTCAACAATACCTTTGCATAATGGGACTGTTAATCGCTTAGAATAAAGAAAGCATGAATACATTTTCCTTTAAGGTTTACTGTTAAACTGTTAAAATAAGGAATAAGGAAAAATGCCCTGTATGATTTTATAACACTTTCCAAACCAAGAAAAAAGTTCAAGGGGTAGTAGGATCTCCCCATTGTCTATTTTATGTATTTTACTTGTTACTTTTATATTGATGGTATTTGAAAATACATACTTCTTTTTACTAAAAGTATTTTAAAAACTCTTCATTTCAGATTTGTCATCCTAGGAATTCTACATTTCTAAGTATTCAGCATTTTGTTTTGTTCTACTCAGTTCCACAACTGAAGTATCATTATGTTCCAAAACCTTGCTGCATTGTCATCTCTCTCTTTATGTACTCATAGCTTTTGGGACAATGTTTTACAAAACAATCCTGGTAGTGTCCCCTTTAAAGTTCCAAGTAAAGTACTATTAAGAAACAAAAACACACTAAGCACTACAACTATCAAGTCCTCACCTTTGGGTAAAGCACGGGGCTAAACTTCAGTCCAGTGGCATCGTCACATAATGCCTAAAGGGGAGAAAAAGAATACACATTGTCTCACTTCCATTTAAAACTATCATTCTCATACTACACACACATATCTTTGCCAGACCTATTAACTAAGCAGTTACTCCTATAATCTCTTGCAAAACATATGAACTACATTCACTTTTATTTTGTAACAAAATCTGGCATTAACAGAGCAGTCTTTGCAAGCCGCAATGCATCTTTAGTTAGCAGTGATACCCTCTAAACACCCCAGTACCTACCTTATGGAGAAGGGGGAATGCTGAAATTTTCCATTGGACCTAAGCATCTGGGCTCTTTTGTGAATGTGAACCCAATCTCTGTCGCTATCACCGGGGACATCACAAGGGGTTGGAGGGCCAGATAGGACATTATGCACCAGGTCCATTGCTTTAGATGGCTGAGCGGTCTTCCAGCAAAGTTTATTTATAGACTTTTAATTGAAAGCAAGTCTGCCATCTTCATTAATGATGAAGTAGCTTATATGTCCCTATCACTAGAGGGTGCATATGTCATGTTTTCTTTTTCCTTGAGATACATTTTATTAATAATTAAAAATAGGCGCTTATAGCAAAACAGACAAATCATCTTTTTTTTTGAATTTTTGTTCCAGACCCTCTAAAAAAATTCTGACAAGCATGGTTATTTATCTTTTTACATTTAAAGTATCAAAATAAATATGACTGTGGGAATCTGAGATACTGATTAGCTGGACTGCAAGCCCAGTCTCTAAAAAGCATAGATCAGGTTTTCCCTGGTAATTTTGGCAGAAAAGCGACAGGTTGTCTTCACAGAAATGTGTGTAAAGTATTTAAGCACATCTAAACAAGATTAAAAGTCAAGAAATCCACCTTTAAAACGCCCAAAACATTTAAATAAAATGTAAAACATTTGAATTAATAAAACAAGCCTGAAACAACATAAATTGAGCAATGGAATCACAAGATATGAAATTCTGAATAAAATGTCAAGAGAAAAACACCCATAGAAAACAATGGCAAGGTAGAAGTCAAAATTATTCTGTCTATTACCAGAATATTAAAGAAATGACTGAACTAGAGAGTAAAAGGACTCCATGTACCAAGAGAAAATTCACAACACCTGAGGAACTAATTATGTTAATATAATGAGCAATGAGAGAATCTACAGTGTTGGCATGGTGGACCTGCTGTCACGGTTTTCACCAAAAATGGCTTTTGCCCCCGAAGTGATAACTGTTTCTGAAGACGTGATGACATGGTCACACCTAGGCAAACAGTTTAAAATTAAGAGGCCTGAAAGTGGCTCGTGTGGGAAAGGCTCTGCCTCCACCACAATGGCATTTTGATGGGCGGGGCACCTATAATCAAGTGTGGCCCATTGTCTGTGAATATTACAGAAGTTTGTTCCCAATCGTATGTTGTTCTCCAGTGTGTCAGTAATCGTATTGCTTGCCTGACTGTAATAATTTTTTTTTTTACTTCTCTCTATCTTTGGGAGACAAAAAATACTTTAGCTCATTTCTCTGATAGGTAATGATACCCTTTCATCATTATTTAAGCATTCCTCCCTCCCTCCCTTATGCCATGGCTTTACCTGAAGAAGACCCGCAGCTGCTTAAAGTGGGAGGAGTTACCTTAGCAATCTGTGGTACGCTGGGGAGTTTGCTTAACCCTGCTAAAGGGATACGTTCATGAAGCGTTTTTGCTTTTGACCTAGAGAAAATGGAGAAAAAACAAAGTTTCAAAATAGGACAACTTTATCCTGACAATACACTCTGAAAAATGTCTACTAGCACATGGAATGCAATAACAGGGAATTCACTCTTTTAGTGACCATCCATTAGGGAGCCTAAAAACATCATGAGGCAGTTTTTTATTGTGTTAATAATGTCAAATTGATGTCAAATGTTGATGATATGGCTGATGTAGTTAATGATGGACGGTCATGTAGTACCTTCATAGGTACAGGAAGTAGGGTTGCTGGGGGTACTACAGCACCCTCAAAAAAATCATGCTGTGGTTCAGAAGGTGAGTGAGCAGTAGTAAAGGTGTGTTTTTGTTATCTTGTCTCATGTCCTGTGCATTCAAAGATAGAGTTCAAATGTCAAGCTATGTATTCTGACAAATTGTTGCTTATTCTTTTAACTGGTTTACTTTTCTTTGTCTAACTGCAAATTAAGAGGCTTTTCTAAACTAAACTTTGTGACAATCTTACTGGAGTACTGGAGCACAGGGAGTGTGACAGGATAGGCTGAAGGATATACATTTTTTAAGAACCAATACCATTTAAATATATGTACATAACTGGTACAAATATCTCAAAATATATAAGCAAGTAGGAAAGCACAAATGAAGCACACTTTTTGCACTTCTGAAGTGTGATGGAAACAAAGATTTGAATAGGACCAAAACAATCAAGACACTTGGTGATGTGTAAATTATAAATATTCACTGAATAGCAATTTCCACACATTAGCCTTTGTGCGCTAAATTGTTTTATCCATACAAAAGCATGGCTGTGAAAAGTTTGTGGCCAGTTCAGTGGCCAATGTGCAGCCTGTAAATGACAGTGTGCTACCACACCATGCTTTACTAATATATTTACAACTGAGTGCTCTAAAATGCACCACCGGCTATATACTCCACCCTACCATTCTTGTAATGATTGGTTGTTGCTTATTTGCTTCACTTGTTCTTTGAGTGATGCTTGGATTTTTCACAATCCATATGACTGCAGTGATATAACATTGAAAGTTGTTTCAGCACCAATGAGTATCTTGTTAATAAAGTTGATGTCTATGAAACTATAAGCTTTAATCTTGGCCTTCCATCTTGATCATATTATGTTATTCTGAGCAAATCACTTTATCTTGAGAAAATATAGGATCAGGAGGGGAAGTCATTAATGTTGTTGATATGATGGAAACCCCTGTCAATGTGCCTCGGATTTGAAGGATTATGCATCGAGGGGATATTTGCCAATGCACATGATCACTTTCTTGGCACTGTAACATGATTCTTTCAAAAAATGTATCTCATATTAATTCATGTGCCCTTCAGAAAGACACTCACATTCAAGTGTTTCAAATTCATTGTAACTTCCAACTTTTCTAATGCATCGGTGGCCAGAAAACAACAATACCTTTGGCATTCAGGTATCCTGAGCCAAGTGTTTGGTCTACTCTCCTGAGAGAATTTATAATACCACATGATGTGGCATCTGGGTTAGCTCATCAAAGCAATCACTCTCAGGAGCAAGATTTTGGTCTAGTCCAAAAAGAGTGCGGATATTACCACTATAGCCAGATTGCAAGTGTTCCGGAATGCGGTGTGATATTTATACCTAAATTTCCTTATCAACACCAAGCTTGCTGACTTGAGGGTGCAATATTTACCTGGCACAGTACATGCAACACCTTGGAGGCAAACCAGTGACATTACTGCATGTATTCTGTGTTGCTTCAGTAACAACACAATGATAAAAAGCAACACCTGGATCCGACAAGGAATATTTATGCAAGCTGCATGTCAGTCAGACTTGTAGCATACTCACATTTACAGGTCTATAACATGTTTCTCAAACGAGTAGCTTGTGAGCTACTGGTAGCTCTCCACCTACCTGTAAGTGGCTCTCCTATGTGCAGCCAGTCTACAAAATTTGAAGATTTTGCTTCTTTGAATGAATATATACATAACTAAATTGAACAGTGTGTATTCGAGAAGGTGTATGTATTTTCAGAATTTATAAGCTGATGTTGGGGAGACTAATTATTACTAATATTATTAAAGTGGTGCCAGAGGCATTCCAGTTATGGCTTATAAGTATTACCCATACAGAGGCATTTCACACTGACAAAGCATTTTCACTTTACTGTTAGCAACGTTGTCTGAGGGACTTTACTGCTGATAATCTTGAATATGGTGACCACTAATGTAATCTTGCCTTAGGTGGTCACTATACCAATTCTAATACTAATATTAGTAGGTTGTGATGAGTTTCACTGAACATAAGTAGCTCTTATTACAAAAAGGACTGGAAACCTCTGGTCTATAATATGGACAAAACCTCCATCATGGAGTCAAAATTCCAGATGCAACCTCCAAAACCTGTTGCTACTCCACACGAGGCCTCGCAAGTTAGGGTACATTGAGAACACATCTTATAACCAAGTGTTTTTACTTAACATCGTGTGCTGCTTACTTTGGTTTACCCTTATTTTGTCAAGAGTCTTAGAATATGTAATCGAACATTCAGGGTGTGCTAGCCAATCAGCTCATGTGGAAAGAGGGCACTAACTGGCTATAAAGGGCAGCTTTCCTGAAGCTTGTGATGTCATAATACTCCATAGACCACTCATTATTTCACTTTTCAGCTTTCCTACACTACTTTTGATGCTACTTTTTAGTTCTCAAGATACCTATTATATCATTCCACACTGGCCGTCCCAAGATAATACCCTCAGGAACGTTAATTGATAGTATTAAGCACTCATCACATTACAGTTTTGCGTCTACCTGCACTCTGATGTTGTCCAATAACCATAGACAGAAACAGTGATGGTTTAAAGCACAGTAAACATGTTTATCTTTTTTTGCATACCTGAGTATAATCCTTAAATATTCAGCAGCATCTGCTTCTTCGCACTTCACAGAAAGGATCATATTCCCTAAGCTGCTTGCTGTACAGTAAAAATTTAAATGATCCTGAAAATAGAAATAAGAGCAGTGACCCATCATCACGTTTATTTTAAGACAAAATAAGACAGTCACATCAAAATACAAACTGCTAAAGAACAGAATAAGACATTTACAACTTGAAAACATGGGGATTATAAAGAAAGGCCTTGCAAAGCTTGAGTCTCAATGAAAATCTAGACTGAAGAAGGAACACTCCTTGGAGTGGGGGGATCCAGGGAGGAGGAGCAGAGAGTGCCAAAAGACCAAAGGGAGCTTGGACTGCTCCCTCAAGCAACCACCTGAGAGGGTAAAATTCCATTGTACGTGTGCCTTTCAGAGGAAAATGCTAATTTGCCCTAAGCAGAGATGTCAATTGCAGATAGGCATGCGTCGTAGTTTTACCTTTTGCCAGTGTTTAGTTTGTAAAATAACAAGTGCTGGTGCCTGTAGCATATTGATGTTATATGCACTAGGACCCTCGTGGTTCTGGGGCGGACTCTCAACAGGAACTCTGTCATATGCGGGGAGGTGTTATGGTAATATGAGGTGTGTGGGTATATGCTGAGGAATAAAGGTGGTCCCGTGTGGCGTATTTCATTTGCATGCTCTAAGACTGGAGAAGATGCTACATCTGGCGACGAGTAGGGGATATGTGCCTCAAAGAAAACAAGGCTGCTCTCCCTGAGAGTTTGCAACAGTACTGCAAACTGCTTGTGCGTGCCACGTGTGCCTCAAATCGATGCAGAGCAGTCTGCGACTGGTACATGTGGATTCAAAGGCTTTCTGCAGCTCATGCACGGCCAAAAAAGAAATTGAAGGCCCAAATTAAACCCTACAGAGGTCCACATTCAAAACGCCCACCAAAACCGCCGGTGAAGCGGTTGACGGATACGCGTGCTACGCTCCGAATACGGAGCTATTTCTCAAATGAAGACGAAAGATTTTGACAGTGGCAACCAGGTACAAGAAGCAGAGAATTTACTCACAGACAAAGACAAGTGAAGCATTCTACGACCTCAGATAGGGCGTAGTAACCCAAGCTCAAGCAGAAGGATTGTGCTTGCAGAAGTTGCAGAAGTCACAGAGTACAGCGAAAGCTGTCCAAACACCATATGCTCTCAATGGTAGAACAAGAGAGCACGAAATACAATGCAGCCTTGTTCTTGAAGTCTCCACCGCTCTTCAACACTGCTTAGAAGCAGAACATTGGTGCCAGGTGAGCTGCGTGGATCGGAACATTTGATGATTTTTAAGTCGCACTAGAAGAAGAAGATCATCAAATACTTGGAAAATCTTGCAGGTAATGGAAGGAAAGAAGTGCTAAAGAAAGTTTCACAGACTGATCTAGAATCATACCAGAAGGGAAAAGAAGCTTGGAGGATAAGCTCAGCCCAATGCCGAATGTCGACTACGAAAAGTATATCTTCAAACAAGCACGTACAAAGGCTCTTTGACATCACTATTGAGTATCAGCGAAGAAAAAGGGTGTGCACTGATGATATCTACCGAAGAACGGCATGCACATGTGGGGTTAGCTGCCTGTAAAGTGAATTACAGCTCAAAATAGGCTTATCAAATAAAGCAACAAATGTCATTTGGACACTGCTCCAAAATCACATTGTAAGTGAATGACCCCCCATAACTTCCATCATAGACAGTGGTGAGTCAATACATATCATGCCAGTGGAAACATTTACCAGGCTATCCCCCGTGCATAACCTCACTCCATCAGGTATGATGGTTTATACTTGGGCTGCTGCTGAGCCACTACAAAGCCAAGGAGCATTAACAGCGACAACATTGCAGAAAAAGACTACCATTCGTGTTCTACAAGGGACTTTGTCGAGTGCCTCTTGCTCAGTTTCGCCACCGCTGCTGACATGGAGTTGAAATCCCTCAACTACGATCTCTGTGCTCAGTCTGTGATCACTAGAAGGTTTGCAGTGTTGTTTCATGGCCTGGGAAAACCCAAGAAAATGAAAGTACAGCTTCACATCAATGAAGACACTCGCCATGTGGCTCAACATCACTGTAAAGTTGCTTTGTGTTTACAAGAAGCTGTAAAGAAAGAGTTGGAAGCTCTTTTAAAACATGACATCATTGTACGGTCCACAGGCCCAATGCCATGGGTTTCGCCCATAATAGTAGTATCAGAAATGGACAGTAGCGGAGCAGTGCATATTTGCATTGATATGCACCAGACAAACAAAGCCATTGAGAGGGAGAGACACCCTGGTCCACACATCAGGGACATGATCATGCTGTTGAATAGAGCCAAAGTGTTTTTCCGTCTTGAGCTGAACAAAGGATACCATCAACTTGAGCTGGAGGAGAACTACAGGTATATTACTACCTTTTTGACTTATGTTGGTTTCTTTAGATATAAAAGACTGAGTTTTGGAATATCTACAGCTGTGGAGATATTTCAGGACATTCTTCGCCGAGAAATCCAACTTGTTACTCATATTTTCAATTACAGTGGTGATGTAACGATTTTCGGGAGAGCACAAGAAGAACACGACAAAGCCCTTAACCAAGTGTGCCAGATACTTGCTGATGCAGGTCTCACTTTGAATGCTGCGAAGTGTGAGTTTCACAAATCCAAACTCAAACTCTTTGGGCACATATTCTCTGATAGGGGAATGACTCCAGACCCAGACAAGATACATGCACTGTTATCCACTTGCACCTCCCCCCCCAGGATGTTACCATGCTGCGATCCTTTCTAGGCATGGCCAGTTATTGCTCAAGATACATTTGCAACTTTGCTACAGTGAGTGCACCATTGATAGACTTGACAATGCAAAGTGTATCATTTCAGTGGTCTCCGGAATGCGATCAAAGTTTCAAAGACATTAAACATGCGATCAAGAATGCAACTGAAGTGGCCTACTTTGACTTTAAGTTACATATCAAAATAACGGTTGATGCGAGTCCAGTAGGGCTCGGAGCAATCCTTGATCAACACAATGACCATTTGAATGCTCAGAGACACATTGTGGCCTATGCTAGTTGAAGCCTGTCTGAAACGAAAACATGCCTACTCTCAGCTGGAGAAGGAAAGTTTGGCAGTGGTGTGGACCTGCACACATTTTCATGTATTCTGCAACAGAAAACAGTTCACTGTCAACACAGAACACAAGGCATTGCTTCCAATTTTTGGAAACCAAAAGGCCAAGATTCTCCACTTGCATGGAGAGGTGGGGGTTGAGATTGCAAGAGTACGACTATGAGATCTTGCACAAGCCAGGGAAGGATCAAAATCCAGCAGATTACTTTTCACAAGTACTCCTACATTGTTACAGCTCGACATCCAAGACAGTTGAAACCTATCTCAACTTTATTGTGAGATTCAGCACACCAGCAGCTCTGTCTGTGAAACAAAGCATTACTGCCACCAATGCAGATAATGACATGAACATAATCAAAGAACTTATTACCACGCAATCATGGAGGAGAAGTACCCGGCACGATGATGTTGAAATCAAAAAGTTAAAAAAATTACAGGATGAGTTAGCAATCACGCAAGAAGGTGTAATACTATGAGGCTCAAGAAGCGTCATACATGGAAGCCTAATGAAGCAGGTCATCGAGCAGGCCCATGAAGGATACCAAGGCATTGTGGCCCGCAAGGCAGCCTTAAGAGATCGAGTGTTTGTTCCCTCGGCTAGATGAACGAGTTGAGAAGGAACTGAACGCGTGCCACAATTGAAATTGTTTGTCTCCCAAGGTGAAGCAGCAACCAGTGACAATGTCTAACCTTCTTGTCCATGTTTGGTAGAGGGTTGCAGTTGTCTTTTTTGGGTCTTTTGGAAATGAACATAATCTCATGGTAGTCATAGACAAGTATTCACATTTTCCTTTGGTGGAAGACCTATCTTTAGAGACCCATGACAAAGTCATAGAATGGCTTGATGATGTCTTTGCAACGTGGGGCATCCCCGAAATCCTCAAATCTTATTACGGCCCACCCTTTAACAGCAAAGAGTTCAAAGACATTCTTGTCTGACTCAACGTCAAACACACAAAGAGTACACCCCTCTGGCCCCAGGCCAATGGTGTAGATGAACGATTCATGGGCACCCACAAGAGGGTCATTCAACAAGCGTCCATAGAGGGAATCCATCTAAACCAAGCCCTGTGCCAGGCCCTCCGAGCCTATCGATCAACCCCTCACTCCAATCAGTGAAAGATGACAAGGTTCGAGGCACCAAAGAGACTCGGAAGAGGAAAATAAAAACTTTTGCCGATCGGAGTCGCCATGCCTGAGAGACAGCCGTTGACAAAAGAAACTGGGTACTAGTTAAGCAGAGATGAAAATGGAAAACAGACACTCCATTTGCCGCTGATCGCCTACAGGTAGTGACGTGTAAGGGACTTATGATAACAGCACATCGTCTTGGACAATCCATCACTCAGGACATGTTGCATTTCAGACATCTACCGCGACACTTGCCGAGTCCTGATACCATGTGTGAAGCAGCTATGACAGCAGGTCTGGCTCCAGCACCTGAGCCTATGTCATCGTTGTCAGGTCAGGGTGGACCTTCATCATCTTGGATCACCCGGTCCAGCTGACCAGTGCGAACATCTCACCGACTGATTGAAGAAATGTGATTTTTGTGATGTTCACCACTTTTTATATAACAAAGGGGGAGTTGTAGCGTATTGATGTTATGCGCACTAGGAAACTCGTGGTTCTGGGGTGGACTCTGAATATGAACTACGTTATATGCAGGGAGGTGTTAGTGTGTGGTTAATTTTTAATATGATATAATGCGCAGTGTGTGAGTGTATGCTGAGAAATAAAGAAGCATTTGACAGCAGCTTCCATGTGGCGTATTTTATTTGCATGCTCCAGTGCAGGGGAAGATGCTCGAGTGCCCAGTTGCCGAATACCATTGTTGTTTAGTCTTGATTCCACCTTATACCTCTTTAATCCACCATCAGACACTCCATGCTTCTTTATCTGGCTCTTGCAGGTTATTTGACATACCACTTTCCTTTGTCACTGATTTCCATCTCTCTCTTCCTCTTTCGTATCCCCTTTTCTGCCTTTCTCTCTTTTTCTGCATTAGGGTGAAAGTCTACTGATTTTAAAGTATGGTCCGGTCCCCAAATAAGATTGTCCGTGGGCCCCACCTGCAACTATCTGGTCAAATTAAGCACTGCCCTTTGCTTGCTTTTCAGTTCCCCTGGAACTGCACTTGCGATCTCAGTTTTTTGTGTGCATTGAACTATTCTAAGTTCTGTTTTTTCCCTCTTTGTTCTGTACTAGGTTGCGCACCTAATCAGACCCCGTCATATTTTGCCACCCACTGTTCGACAAGATTTTTCTTTTTTTTCAATTTATTTTTAAAAAGCCAACTGAATACAAATAACTAATATATGCCCAAGTGCGGGTCATTATGAAATTCACCTTAAAGAGTAATTTTTTAGCTAGAGTAAGAAAAGTAAAAGGTGCGCTAAAAACCCCACACAAATTGGCACCAAATATAGTGCAAAAAGGGGGCTAACACAACCCTTGCACATTTTCACACACAAAAGTAAACCACATGCAGTACGTTCCCTGGTGCCAAGAAGAAAGAGGGCAGATTCACTAAGAGAGAAGTTACAAAAATATAATCAGTAATCCTTCCAGAATTCTGTACGGTACTAAGCAGAGGGTCATTCCCAGACCAAGGTTTCTCATGAAACCAGAAGCATTTCTCACAGAAAGGCAGAACATTGGAAGAGGAGGAGTCACAGACTGGGCATTGCCTTGATTTGTCAGTTGTTAAATGGAAACACTGAGGGCCTGATTCACAGAACTAACTTACGTCAAAAACGTAAAGTTAGTACTTTTTGGTATTCACAGAATACACTTACTCATTTTGGTATTCACAGAATGCACTTACTCATTTTGGTATTCACAGAATGCACTTACTCATACTAACTTTATGTCCGCACTCGGGCCGGAGATTCCGGCCCTTTGGTGGAGATTCCGGCCCTTTGGTGGAGATTCCGGCCCTTTGGTGGAGATTCCGGCCGGTTGTGGAGATTCCGGCCGGTGGCGGACATTCCGCCACCGGCCGGAATCTCCATAACCGGCCGGAATCTCCACCAAAGGGCCGGAATCTCCACCAAAGGGCCGGAATCTCCACCAAAGGGCCGGAATCTCCACCAAAGGACCGGAATCATCACCAAAGGGCCAGAATCTCCGGCCCGAGTGCGGACATAAAGTTAGTATGAATAAGTGCATTCTGTGAATACCAAAATGAGTAAGTGTATTCTGTGAATACCAAAAAGTACTAACTTTACGTTTTTGACGTAAGTTAGTTCTGTGAATCGGGCCCTGACAGTATATTACACTGAAAAGAAACAGAAATGTGATTGTGAAACTTACATTCCCCCAACTTTTTGCCTCCCATCCTTCTGTTGTTGCTGACTTCGTTTTTGCTGGCATTAGGACTCTTCACAATTTTCCAATGCTAACCAGTGCTAAAGTGCTTGTGCTCTCACCTTTAAACATGGTAAAATTGGCTTACACCCAATTGGAATATTTAATTTACTTGTAAGTCCCTAGTAAAGTGGTTCTGCATGTTAAAGAGACTGTATATTAATGCTACTTGTGGGCATGCAGCACTTATAGTGCCACCCACTTAAGTAGTTCTCTCAACATGTCCCACATCTGTTATTGCTGCCTTTGTGTGCAGTTTAAACTGCTGCTTCAACATGGCAAGAGAAAATATGCCATGCCCAAATCTTCCTTACTAACACATATAAGTCACCCCTAGGGTAGTCCCCGCACAGCCCAGAGGGCAGAGTGCACTGTATTTAAAAAGCTGGACATGTAATTTTACGTTTTACATGTCCTGGTAGTGAAAAACTCCTAAATTCATTTTTCACTATTGTGAGGCCTTCCTATCACATGGGATAACATTTGGTTCCCTTATTACATTTAATTTGTGGTTACTTTCAATTGGGAACAGATAGGAATGTTTAGTTTAGTGTCTAAAGTATTGTAATTTAAAACCCTCTTCAATTGTAAAGCCTGATTTTAAGTGACAATTTTGAAAATGCCACTTTTACAAAGTTGCCATTTGTTTTGTCCTAACCATTTGGTACTTGCACCTTGTGACTGGGTGTTGTTGGCCTTTGTGTATTGCTCCCAGACAGTGAGACAAAGGGGGAATAGTTGTTGGCTGGATGGGCCCTCTCTGACATGATATGGGGCTGTCACCTACTACACTTGCACATCACAACGGCTCTGCCTGAGCAAACTCACAAAGGGTTTGACACAAATTTTTTGCGACCCCTGACAATCTGGGCCCAAGGCAGGGAGGCAGGAAATTACAAGCATATCTGTGGGTGGAAACATCTAGAAACTTCTCCTAATGCAAAGTGGGCACCAGGCATAAATATTGGACCCTCAGACCCAACTCTTCAGTACACTTCTATACCTGTGTAAGACTCAGAAGGACTCCTGTGCTGCTCTGCAAGAAGGACTGCTACTCTGCTTCTCTGCTACCCTGCTCCCTGAGTGAGACGGTCTGGACCTGCATCTGGAACTCAGGACCACCAGAGTGACTCCAATGGCTAGTTGGCAGGCCTCCTGATGAGAGCCTCAGAGATAGTAAAGCTCCAATCACCTTGAACCCAGCGCCTGGACTCTGCCTTTTGTGAGTCTTGCCCCCTCCACCAAGTAGTCCCACTTCAGTCCTGGACACTTGGAAGTAGGCCTGAAAGTGCTCTACCAGCCCAGCTGTGGTCACCACACAATCGACGCAGCGTGATGCATTGCCCTGCCGCTCCTCAAAGCCGACGCGGTGTAATGCATTACGACACAGGACCTTGCAACGCAGCTCCTCGGAACCGTCACTGTGTGATGCATCTGGATGCTATCGCTGTACGACGCATCCCTACATAGGACCTCACATTGCAGCCCCTCAGCTCATTGAAACTGGTGCTGCGGGAAGCATCCTCTGCACAAAAGACCTCACAAAGATCCGCAATCTGGATTTAAAGTGCTTTGTACAGTGGGCCTAACTTGGTCCCTGTACCTGGCCAACACTCCATCGCTGTCGGCCTGGACTTGTGACTTTGCCCAGTCCAGTACAACCATATTATCACTTTTGGCCCTTTGGGCTACTAAGGACCATTTTCACTTAAATATTTTAAATTACATATCTCTGATTCTGCTGATTGGATTTTGGTTGTTTCGTTCACAAATAATTTATTACATGTTACTCTATTTTTCTACATTGGTGTGGGATTTTTCTTGTGAAGAAGAGGTGTGGAGCAGCGGCCAGGGCAACTGACTCCGGAACCCGGGGGCTCGCGGTTCGATCCCCGGCGCCGGTGGCAGATCAGCCCAGCACCATGCGACTCTGGGCAATAGCTCGCTTAATCTTCCCGACTGCCCCCTGCGCCTTGACACCCTCGGGTAATTGTTCGCGCTTTACAAATACCGGACATTTACATTTGCGTTGTGTTTTCACTTTATTATTGTTTGTAGTGCTGCACAAATACTTTACACGTCCCCTCTAAGTTAAGCCTTACTGCTTTGTGCCAAGCTACCAAAGGGTTAAGCACAGGTTAATATGGGGTTTACTTGTGTTTCACCCTGACGAGAGTTGTGGTTGCTGCTTGAATAGGGTTTTACCCCCCCTCAACCAATAACCCAATTTCCTACAATTACATATTACACATGTGCATTGCGAAAGGGTGATTAAATGAGACAGTGGTTCTTAACCTGTGGTTCGAGGACTACTAGGGGTCGGCAAGGCCTACTCAGGGGTTTCGCGACTGTGTTATAAAATTAAATATTATTAAAATTAATACATTAAAATGAATAAAGTATATACAAATAAAGAAACAAAATTGAGATTGTGAAAACTTTTTACTATATTTGATTGTTAATTAAATAATAGATATCAATATTTGAGCATCTGTTTGGTATATTCTTGCTTTTGTATATTGTTCCTTGTTTTGCATTGGCGGCTGGTGCATTAGGGCGCTGAGGACTACACCCTACTAATACATAAACTCTATTTATAATTATTTCTCTTTTTAAAGTTCAATACACCTGGGCTGGACTGCCTGGTTTGAAGTTCGAATGTAGGTCAGGCAGTCAGGCACCGGCAGGTCGATACTGTGCATGTGCGCATGCACAGATTGTAGACACCATTACGCAGGGCTTACCGTTTAGCAGCCCCTTATTCCTATAAAAGAGCGGCAGTGCTGTAGTAGATCATGGCACCGTTGTAATAAGCCTTGTCTGGGAGTTGCTGGCTGCAGCTCTGCGTCATACGTCACCAGTGCTCCACCCTGCATTCAACAGATTCCCGCAGTCTGCTTTCAATGTTTATTACAATGCAGACTTCCTGGTAATTAGCGCATTAAACAATCTTTCAGTCAAGCTGCAATTAGGAGTTCTTTTAATCAAAATCAGAAGCATGCTGCAAAGCCCTATAGATTAGCTGCACGCACACATAAGCGCTATACCAGGTACACATTTGTGAGTTTCAGCAGAGCCCTGGGATCATAAAACAGCAGTAACTTTTGTTTAGTTCAATCCATGAGTAGCCAGTACTATAAAAATAAATACTGCTGGGTTTCAACAGATTCCTCCTTCATTCATCTGTTGAATGATTTTAAAGATGCTGTTTAAGTTATAAATCTGGCCGATAGGCAGCTGCAAGGATTCACAAGATATGTCAAGCATTAGCTTCCTTAAATATTTACACCGTTCCACCAATGGAACATGCAGATGGGAAACCTCCTTAGCAGTGCAGAATGGTCAGTGTTCTTAATACTTCACACTCTGAACTTGAGGAAGTTGCTGCAACTTTGGCTCCAGAATCAAATCCCTTTCGAGGGCAGAGGCAAAGTCTGGATGTTGACTTAATTGAAAATAATTAAGGAAGCTAGTCACTAAAGCATACACCTTACAATGGAGCCAAGTTTGTCTCATTCCCGCTTGCATTCCGTCTCTACTCTTCATACGAGAAATGTGAAATGTGCATCATACACCAATTGGTGAGGTGGAAAAAGAGTGTCTTGATAGATGAGTGCCTGTGACCTTCATTAAACAAAGCCCGTTCTCCACTAGCACTACTACTACTGCTGCTACTACTGCTGCTACTACGCTCCATTTTGCGTCATAATGTATTGCATCGGGGTATAGTATTTACTATTGGAAATACACAGTGCTTCAGGGGCGAACTCAGAAGTATCAGACTATTTAATGAGAACCTCTTCTGAATTGCCTTTTAGACCAACAGCTTTTCATTTAGTTTATTTGGGAAATATGTTGTTAAATGCACCACATTGCTTTCTAAAAGTGCTGTGTGGTGGTCTTTCCAACTCCCTTAACTCCTTCCGTGCTCATGAGTCACGGTGGGCGTGTGCTCGGGACGCGCCGGGTGCCGTCCGAGACACGCCCAGTCTTTAGAACGCCAGCACCTGGGTGGAATCGGCCGCGCAGCGAAGCGGTTAAGGAGTGCTGGCATCACCCGCAATACCTGTCGGTTATTGCCTCACCATATTAAATTTCACCAGCCCACACTGTTGTTTTGAAACTCAATAGGGCTTTGGGAGGGGCGGCCGACCACCGGGAGGCCTGCCCCTCCCGGGGGATTTTGGGCCGGGGGGCAGCCAGAGCCCAGTTGGGCTTGTTGGGCTTCCCCGGTCCATTTTGGGCTAGGATTGGGCGGTTTTTGGGCTGGGGGCATATATAGCCGGCCATTTTACGTCACTGACCACCATTTCGGTGGAAGTGACACGACAGCCGGTAGAGGGATTTTACGGGTAGGGAAGCTGTTTTTGTGGTCTGGCGTTGGCGTTGGCATTGGCGCGATTTCCTGCTGGTGAATCGATGGCACACAGTCAGGATCCCCGCGTGGTGGAGGCGCTCCGCCTTTTGGAGGACGCGGGCCGCACGGACATGCTGCGGCCCGGCGTTAAGGTGAGGCCACCCAGGAGGGCGGCGAGCGGGGTCGCGGCGGCTGTGCTGGCTTGCGAGCCGCCGCGAGCACGCAAACGGCACAATGTAGAGGCAGGGGCGCGGCCGCACTGCTAACGCGGCCGCGCCGAAAAACGGACACGTGGCGGGGGGCGTGGCGCGGCTCCGCGGCCCGCGCTGCTTTTTAAGGAGGGGGCCCGGGGGGCCGGAAAGGCTCCGAGTAGTAGGGCGCAAGGGAAAAAAGGGGCGGTGGGGGCCCCCGTGTTAGTAGGGAGCGTAGGCGCGAAGGGGGGAGACCAGGGGGCTGTCACCTCACAGATGGTCAGTGGTTGGGCCTCCCCGCTTTTGATTGAAAGCGGGGAGGAGTATGAGGAGGCAGGGGGCCCGGAGGAAGCCAGGGGCGGAGGATGGGACCAGATGGGGGACGGGGGTTTCAGGCGATGGACCCAGGTGCCGGGGTGGGGGCGAGGGCCTCGCAGGTAGACAGGGGGAGGCACGGTCAGTGCGTGAGGCACTCTCTCCGCCAGGTTTGGGGGATGCCGGGGGGGTTGATGGCAAGCAGGGAGGGGCCGCGCTGGGGGTCCATGCCCTCCCTCGAGTTAGGGGTTGGCTGGATAGGGCGCCGGAGGGACTGCGCCACCGGTGGTCAGAAGCAGCGGGTTGGGGGCGGGTGTTGGAGTCCGGGGGGCGAGGGAGTAGAGGGGCTGGGGTGGGGTTTGGAGGGGCTGGGGTGGGGACATCGGTCCGGCGGGTGGTTGAAGAGTTGGAGTGGAGCGATGGGGAAGGGGGGGCGTTTACAGGGGAGGGTGTAGGGGATGCACGGGGCAGGGGGGCTGGGGCCTGGGGGTCCGCCCCTTCGCGGCGGGGGGGCCACTCATCCAGTGCGTCGGGTGCGGGACGGGGATGGGGGTTTTCACGGGGGGAGGGTGTGGGGATGGGAGGGTTAGAGGGCAGGACTAACCCCGGCATGTCGGACTCCACTTCTTTTTGGCAGGACAGGACGGCGAGGTGCTCGGGAGAGTTGCGTGCGGCTCCAACCCACCGAGAGGATGGGCCGGCTCTGCCTCATGCGGGCGGTCGCGCTCCCACGAGGGACCTGCCGGCAGCGGCATACAGGAGGCGGGACGAGAGGCCCCCGGTAGCTCAACCCCGAGGGGTCCATGCGGCCACAGGGGGACAGGCGCGGGAGGCATATGACACAGAGCGGAATTCACAGCAACAGCGCGCAGGGCAGCGGCGAGGGAGTGGGGAGTGGGGGAATTCCTCCGCAATTGTAGGGAGAAGGCGGGCTTGAGCAGGCTGGAGCCCACGGAGGGCGGCCCATTGCCAAGCTGGTCAGACAGGGACCGCGCAGGGGTAGAGGGGCCGGAGTCCGAGGTGGACGGCCCTGGGCTATTGGACTACGATGAAGGGAGCATTGAAGAAGGGGAAATTGTTGAGCCTGGGGACCGGCAGGACGGGGGGGCGTGACTAACGATATGCCTAGTTTGTTACAGAGCGGTCCGGTCAGGTGGAACGCAGCGGAAAGCGTGATGGCCCCTTCTGCACGACTGGTTAGGCGGCGGGATCCGGTACGGACGCCGACCTTGACGCCAGGTAAGGCAGCGAAAGTTTTGGCTAAAGGGCCGACAGGCGGTAGGCCGCAGGCAAGGGTCTCGGTTGGCACAGATGCGCGCGGGGGGAGGAGGGGGAGGTGCGTTTGAGGCAAGGGAAGTATGTGAAAGACACGGGGGTGGGGCCGGAGTCGGTGAGTTCGGGGGCGAGGGGGAGGGCGCCCGCCTCAAAGGACCAAGCAGCAGGACCGGTAGGGGGGACTGACGAGGGGGACAAAGCGAAAGGGGGGGCCCTAAAAGAGGGGGGAAAGGAGAGCCATGACATCCCCGTGAAAAAATTGCCATATATGGGGATTACGAAGCCCCTGGGGCCCACCTTACGTTGGGCACCAAAGAAAAAATCTGGAAAGGAGACTACGTGGACATGCTGAAGCTACTGCATAGGGAGCTTACAGCGAAGGAGGGGTCCAAGGAAGAGGAGCTAGAATTGGCCAAGAGGCCGAGGGTGCCCATGAACATCGAAAACTGGTCGGCGGCATTCTTGATTTTCGCCAGCGTGTACTGTGAGAAGTACCCGGACCGGGCCGTCGCGTTGTTTAAATATATGGACGTGATCCGGCGGGCTCAGGTCACGTACGGGGGGTACGCATGGTCCCACTATGATGATGAGTTCCGGGCGCGGTTGGCCTGGGATCCGGAGGCCAAGTGGGGGAAATAGACTCCGACCTTTACCATCAGACCATGGGAGGGGCCAAGTTCGGGGGAACAATATACACGGCAAGCGGGCTACAGCTCGCACCCCGCCCTTTCCGAACCGCCCCACCCGGGGGGGGTGGGATATGCGGGGAACAACGCCGGAAGCACAGGGGTGCGTGCTGGGATTTCAACAAGGGCACATGCGCCCGACAATATTGCAAGTTTAGGCACGAATGTTCCAAGTGCGCAGGTCGGCACCCAGTGGTTCAATGCTGGGGGCGGGAGGTAGAGGACAGGGGCAGCAGCCCACACAGGCGGGGCAACAAGCAGGGGGTCGGGGGGTAGGGGAGGACAGGGGCATTTGGGCAAAGGCTCATACTCCAGTTAAACAGGAGCGGCTGGAAACATGGTTAGCGTCTTATCCACGGACCGACGACGCTAGAACGCTGCAACTAGGTTTTCGGGAGGGTTTCCGGCTGGGGTACGAGGGTCCACGGTCCGCCAGGTGGGCTGAGAACTTGAAATCTGCCAACGCGCACAGAGCGGTGGTACGGGACAAATTGGGCAAGGAAGTCCGGGAAGGGCGCATGGCGGGCCCTTTTCAAGAGACACCGATTCGGGACCTGATCATCTCCCCTATTGGAGTGGTACCAAAGAAGGAACCCGGACAATACCGGCTGATACAGCACTTGTCATGGCCGGAGGGGGCGTCCGTGAACGACTTTATAGCGGCTGAACTTTCGTCAGTGTCCTACTCTTCAGTGGACGTGGCGCGGCAGTTGGTAGCTACAGTGGGGGCAGGTGCCCTCATGGCAAAATGCGACATCAAATCGGCATTTCGACTGCTCCCGGTGCACCCAGAGGACTACCAGCTGTTGGGTATACAGTTTGAAGGGTGCATTTTTGTGGACAAAGCGTTGCCAATGGGGTGCTCCATATCTTGTGCCTTGTTTGAGCGTTTCAGTACCTTTTTGCAGTGGGTCTTTACGTGGCGGACCGGTAACCAGACGGTGACGCACTACCTGGACGATTTTTTCCTGGTGGGACAGCCCGGTTCGGCGGACTGTCAGCAGCAGCTGGCTAGTTTTACAGAGCTCATGGGCTACCTGGGTGTGCCCCTGGCGCCGGAAAAACGCAGGGTCCAGGCACGGTGTTGTCATTCCTTGGTATTGAGCTGGATTCCGTAGCAATGGAAGCCCGGCTGCCGGAGGATAAGAAGGTGCATATGCTGCTCCTGGTGGACAGCCTGCTGGCAAAAAAGAAGGTGACAGTACGGGAAGTACAGGTCCTCCTAGGGCACTTGAATTTCGCTTGCAGGGTGGTGCGCGCGGGGCGAACTTTCTGCAGGAGACTAGGTTTGTCCTTATCCGGTTTGACGCTACCGCACCATCACATGAGATTGTCGGCAGGCACGAAGGAGGACCTGCGCATGTGGCGGAGGTTTTTGGAGCATTTTAATGGCATCCCAATGGCCGCCTCCGAGGACTGGGAATGGGACGTCACTATCTCCTCAGACGCAGCAGGGGCAGGCGGTTTCGGGCTTTACTGGCAAGGGAGGTGGTGCGCCGCGGAATGGCCATCGCACTGGAAGAACGGGGGGAGGAGCATTGCCTTTCTGGAACTGTTTCCACTGGTGGTGGCTGTGACGGTCTGGGCCCGGGATTTGGCGCACAGGAAGGTGATTTTTAAGGTGGACAATATGGCGGTAGTGCAGGTTGTGAACAGGCAGTCAGCTAGGGACACGCAGGTGCTCAAGTTATTGAGGGTGTTCGTGCTGCGATGTTTGGAGCACGATATTTTGTTTCAAGCCAGACATGTGCCGGGGGTGGACAATGACATTGCGGACGCTTTGTCTCGTTCACAGTGGCAGAGGTTCCATGGGCTAGCCACGGAGGCGGACGCATGCCGGACGCCGGTTCCAGAGGGGATGTGGTCGGTAGGAGAGAAAGGGTCTTGCAGTTGGTAAGAGGGTCGGTGGCCACATCAACTTGGAGAGCTTACGAGCTGGCTTGGCGGGATTTTCTGGACAGTGGCGCGACGCGGCAGGACCGGCCCTGGGGCAGGGAAGAACAGGTAGTTCAATTTATTATGGCTATGATGGACAAAGGAAGGTCCAAAGTGACGATAGCGGGAAAGCTGTCGGCCATTGCGTTCATGGGAAAATTGTGGTGGGGCTACGCGCCATCCGCGGGTGAACTGGGAACGCGACTGTTGGAAGGTTGGGCAAGGGAGAAAGGCAACCGAGCCCAGCTGAGGAGGCCCATTTCGGCAGGTATTCTGGGTAGAGTGACGCGGATTTTGCCGCAGATCTGCCGCAACCATGAAGAAACGGTTTTGTTTTCCACGTTAATGTCGTGGATGTATTTTGGGGCCTTTCGGGTCTCCGAGCTGTTGGGTACAAGGGGGGCGCGGGGGTGCAGTGGGGGGCGGTGGATCTGCGGGAAAAGGAAGTGGCGGTACTACTGGGTCGCTCGAAGACAGACCAGCGGGGTGCAGGGAAGTGGGTGGTCATGGGGCCTGTAGTGGAACAGGAGGTATGCCCCGCGGCTTGGGGAGGATATTAGCCACGAAGGGGGCCTTCGGAGCGGGGGAGGTTTTCCGCCGGGAGGAGGGGGCAGGGTGACGGCGCCTCAACTACTTTGGGTATTGAGGCGCGCCCTCCTAGGACTAGGTGAGAACCCGGGACAGTTTGGGACACATTCCTTTCGCATAGGTGCAGCAACGGATGCAGCAAGACAGGGGTGGGGGAGGGAAGAGCTTATGCGTTTGGGGCGATGGAAATCAGATTGTTTTAGAACATACATCAGGCTGCGGGGCCCCGGGGAGGGAGAGGCATGATGTTCCTCCTTCGTTTCTCATATATGTGTCTTTTTAGGTGCAGTGGCGGGGCCTGCGGCGGCGGAATTGTCCATCCTCCTTGTCGGACATTCTTTTGTGAAGCGGGCGGAGCAGTACGAATGGGGAAAGCAGAACAGTGTGAACCTAGGGCTGGATCCTGGTTTGTTTAGGTGTCAGTGGCAGGGAAAAGGGGGTATGCGGTGGCACGAGTTGGTGCCGGCTTTGAACAGGTCAATTAGAAGGGGGATTTGCCCAGACGTGTTGCTCATCCATTTGGGAGAGAACGATCTGGTGCAGTGCAAAGGTTTGGCTTTGTTGAAGCAAATGCAGAGAGATTTGTTAGAGATTCAGCGGCAATGGTCGGGCTGCCACGTGATCTGGTCGGATTTCATTCCCAGGAGATGTTGGAGGGGGGCAGAGCGGCCAGGGGCAATAGATAAGGCGCGAAGGAAGATTAACAGGGACATGCGTAAATTTTGTGACAGGGAAGGTTTTGGGAGGATGGAACATCCAGAACTGCGTTATGCAGCAGTGTATTTTTTCGGGAGGATGGGGTTCATTTGTCCAGGTATGGTCTGGAATTATACATAGTGCAGATTAAGGAGGTTTTGGATCAGGTGCTAGGAATATGTAGATACCCGAAACGACCCCGGACCTAGTTGGGGGGTCAGAAAAGTCCTGGCGGAGGAATTTTCTGAGTGGCGTTTTCCTGGGGTAATAGTTGGGACAGAGGTTTTACAGTTTACAGTTTATGGTTGGGGAAGGTCAATCCGGAAGCACGCAGGAAGGGGAAAGAGCATAGGAAATGTACATAGATAGCTAGGTGAAGAAAGGTTAAGAAGTTGCAAGTTTTGGGGGTTTATAAATGTTTGCAGGGGGAACAACTTTAGGGGAGGGGAGGGGGTAAGGTAGGAGGATACTATTTAGTGAGGATCAGTTTTGTACGGCACAGGCCAAGGAATGTTGATGTAAGGTGCACCTGTTTTCAATAAAGCGGCCTTTTTCACACCAACAAGCTAGTCTGTGGTATGTGCTGCCCCCTCTTGGGCCCAATAGGGCTTTGGGAGGGGCGGCCGACCACCGGGAGGCCTGCCCCTCCCGGGGATTTTGGGCCGGGGGGCAGCCAGAGCCCAGTTGGGCTTGTTGGGCTTCCCGGTCCATTTTGGGCTAGGATTGGGCGGTTTTTGGGCTGGGGGCATATATAGCCGGCCATTTTACGTCACTGACCACCATTTCGGTGGAAGTGACACGACAGCCGGTAGAGGGATTTTACGGGTAGGGAAGCTGTTTTTCCCGCCCACCCTCCCCATGTTTAGGGGGGGGGGGTCTGGGGGGGGCCCTCTTGTTGAGGCTTTTTCTGGGGGGTTTAGACCCGCTGTTAGTGGCAGGAGTTTTTGGTTTTTCGGTAGCGTTGTTGGGAACAGGTGCATCGGGGGGGGGAAATCATGTACTTTGGTTGTCGCTGGAAGCAGGTGCTGGTGTGCTAATGATGTTTATGGGGCGTTTTCCTGGGGGAATAGTTGGGACAGAGGTTTTACAGTTTACAGTTTATGGTTGGGGAAGGTCAATCCGGAAGCACGCAGGAAGGGGAAAGAGCATAGGAAATGTACATAGATAGCTAGGTGAAGAAAGGTTAAGAAGTTGCAAGTTTTGGGGGTTTATAAATGTTTGCAGGGGGGAACAACTTTAGGGGAGGGGGAGGGGGGTAAGGTAGGAGGATACTATTTAGTGAGGATCAGTTTTGTACGGCACAGGCCAAGGAATGTTGATGTAAGGTGCACCTGTTTTCAATAAAGCGGCCTTTTTCACACCAACAAGCTAGTCTGTGGTATGTGCTGCCCCCTCTTGGGCCCAAATCATAGGAATTGCTTAGGCCGGGGATCCCCAGCTTCCAATAATGGCTCAGTGAGGGTCCCTGGTTTCCAGTACGGGTTCTGTGGGGGACCACAGAAGTCAAAAGCTCAAGAACCACTGCCATAAGAGACTGTGCAAGTCGGGGTCAAAATCTGATCCGGGAGGAGGTTTTCGCTTATGTGGGGTTTCAAGTCTGAGAAGCTGGGCTTTGAGGGCAGAAAATGAATGGGGGAAAGAGGAAGGTGCCATTTCCAAGCTCACTGGGGGGTGCATTTCATCAGGTCGGATGATCAGATGGATGGATGCTAGAAAGTTTGGTACGCACAGAAGATGATATATGTCTGAGCACGGGGAGCCTAATGGGGCATACCATAACGTGCTTTCCATGAGAACGGAAAAAGTGCAAGAATATTCCGCAATCCAGCAAAGTAGTATGTTGTTCCCTGAAAGTGCACAAAAGTACAGAAAACTCATTTTCTGGACATTTTATTACAATTTGGAACCACCATGAACTGAAGTAGTATCTAACAGAATGGTTGGTCCCGAGGAGTAAATGCCGGGGGTGAGGGACAGCATTACCGTGTGGTAAAGCCTTAACGAGGATGAGGAGGGTGTAAAGTGTTCTTCCTGTGCTTGCTGTTGCTTTAGGAAAGTAGGTGCATTTCGAGGGAAATATCTAGTCTACAGATGGAAAAGTATATCATTTTGTCTGCATGTGTGGAGCAGCTTAGAGAGGCTCACTGGAGGCTCTTTAACTATACAATTGCATTTACATAGTGCTGTACACCCATGGCAGTATGCGGAAGCGCTTTCGGTGGAACTCTACTCTGTGCCTTCATTTGTTGGATGAATATGGAGTTCAATTCCTTGTAACAATAGAAGAAAAAATACAACTGCAGGCACCTCAGCGCCCAGTGACGTGGGAACGTAAAGACAATGTGATCATTGGCTGAACTGGCCAATGAAATGGGGTAATTCACCAAAGTACTTCCCTATTGTGCATTTTGCCGAATGGCCACTCTGTTGAGATGGTTGGGTTCACTCATTACTATATTGGTCTGGATTTTCAAAGGTTTGCAGGGCTACATTCCGTGCCCAGATCTTGGAATCTCGGTAAATTGTCCTGCTGTCCATCCCTGGCCTTTGCCAAGCACAGGGCGGGCTTGAGTGCTTGTGTCGCTCGGTGCAGCAATCTTTTTTGGCCCCCCCCCTATTGACATCCTTCTCCACAGATTCCCTCACTACCGCCCTCCAATAGTGCCTCTCATCTCTCCATAGCCCCTCTTTCACATGCATTTCATTAGTTTTATAGCGCTACTCATACCAGAGTCGGGTGTCAGAGCACTTTACATCACATGCACATTATGAAGAGACAATGAATCATACGTGTTTAAATCAGTCTATAGGAAATGTGACAGAGGGCAATGAGGATTACAAGGTGCATGATTCACGTCATCCTTACTAGTACGCAGTATATTTTAAAGGGATTTAAAAAGTACCTCAGTGGTTGGGGTTGGCTTCACTAATAAGAATGTATTTCTACCTAAACAAACCTTTTTAACAACAATTGGAAAATTAAAGACTGGGAGAAAAAACATTGGGCCATATTATCAAGAACGGCGATAACATTATCTCCGCATTAGCGGCAGGAAACTGCCGCTAAAGCGGCGATAAGGAGGCTTGATAATATGCCCTATAGAATTACAATAGAAGCCCAGGTTTGATGTCCTTCACACTAGAACCTGGGCTTCTATTGGAATTCTATAGGGCATATTATCAAGCCCCTTATCGCCGCTTTAGCGGCAGTTTCCTGCCGCTAAGCGGCGATAATGTTATCGCCGTTCTTGATAATATGGCCCATTATGTTATAACCCATACCATGCAGTCAGGGCCGGCTTGAGGGCCGTGCGATTTGTGTAGTCAAATCTGGTGTTGACATAGGGGGTTGCTGTGTTTTGAAATAACGTGGGTTTGAAAGCTCGTGCTGCAGTGTTCCTTATATGTCCAGCAGTTTTCAGACAACAATAAAAATGTGAAGATAACGCTGTTGATTAATGATCCTGCTAGAAAGATAGCAGAGTTTTGTTTACAGGGACTTTTAACTCATCTCAAAGTAGCACAGAGGGTTAACATACCTGCTTCAAAGAACGTGTACCATGCAGATCACAGAACCGTATTTTATGTGGCTAGCTCAGTGGGCTACTGCTTTTGTCACATGGATCTTTTTGTTACTTGCAGTTCATAAATTACAATCCTAATATAACACACTCACCTATAAATAGTGCAGACTTGAAAAGTCTAGAGGGGCGGGTTTCAGGGTGGTGTTCATTTAGGGATGACCTCTGCACACTGGAGCACACAGTCATCTGAGGGAGGGCAGTGGAGACTCCCTACCACCTCTATTCTTGGCCTCTGTGCCGAGACTGCTCACAAATGTCCCCTTTCTGATGGTGGTTTCGTAGTTGGACATGTGGAAGATGAAGAGCACAATATGTGGTTTGAGAATAAACTGTCCCAGGTCAGCTGTGAGTAGCTGCTTTAGTCCTGGGGTCATCCTTGCATGTGGCACCTGTCCTGTGAGGCTACCTGTAATAAGGGAGGCAGTGTATTCCAAGACGTCATGTGCGGCCCAAGTCACGTGCTCTAAGCCCATTTAGCCCTGTGTTTCTGAGCATTTCGTTGACTGTATCGTCTTTAGAACAGGTACCCATTACCTGAAACTGACCAGGAATGATTTGTGAAAGTTTCTGACTCTTCCAAGACCACCCGGTAACCGTGGGGGTGTGGTAACACGTTTAGGCCTCGATTACCAATGCCCCAGATTAAACCAATCTTTGCAAAAGCTCTTGCGCTGGGATAAGGATGACCTGTGGTACAAAGTTTACTGCACCCGGTAATTACCAGGTGCAGGTGAAACCTGCTGGAATGTAGCAGGGAAAACGAGCAGGTAAACAGCGGGATATTTGTGGAAAGAATCAAAATCCATATGTTATGCCCCATTTTGGGTTCAAATCGCATTTATTTACAACAGAAGAGGATTGAGCCGAAGGACATCCCCCAAACATGAATAGGTGACAGTCCCCACCTGCGCCTAAATTATAATGGCCGCCATCTCTTGACACTAAAGGCACAGCAGAGGTCCAATGCTTTCTTCTCAAGGAGGCAAACTGTAAAGACGGGGCCAAACACGAAACTAAGGATTGGCAGGGCGGGAGCCAGGACAAAATGGGCTGGAAGGCTAAGAACCACAATTTGCATCTAGTGCTTAATTTAAGCCAGTAGTTTCCGGTGCTCAGCACTGGCACTTAATCATCAACACCGGCTCTTTTGAGCACCAGTTTAGGACACATTCATTTATGTTAGGCACGGGGAGAGTAAGTGATTTGCCCAGAACCACAGGATTTTGAGCTGATGCCAAGACTCGAACTTGGTTCCGAGCTCCGAAGTCGGCAGCTCTGGCCATTACTCCAAACTCTCTCCCCACTTTCATGGGTTGGTTCTTTTTTAGGCGGCGTTAACAGGAGAAATGGGATGGGGCAAGCTACCTCCTGATGAGAGCCCCAGCACTTATTTTTTTCAAATTAACCACTGATCTAAGATGTTCGTGCATCCGAATAGAAGCCTGTACACTTTCACTGTACAATATACGCAGGATGGGACATAAGGCGTTGCACAAAAAGACTCCATTGCCTCATGCAGTGACATCTCAGGAGGTAGGGTACCTAAGAACACTGATATGGGCTCTTCACATCATGTTTTCAGGACTCTCAGCCCTGTTATCTAAAATAGGAGTGGGTGAAATGTGTGTAATTTGCTTTCGCACAATTACGCAAAATCATGTGAAATTACAGGTAATTATGGAAATGCAAATCCATCATTTAGCGCTATAGTTTACCGTGAAATGTGTCCTCATATCAATTTCTATTGCAAAAATGCATTTCATGCAAAAAAATCAAAAAAACAAAAGCACCGCATTTGCTTTCTGTTGTCTTGCTTTTACCTTACATTTTTACCACGAATGGCACATAATTAGGGGAAATGGCATAATTGCATATTCTCGGGAATTTTACATAACAAGCATAAGGTGAATGCTGCAGTGAAAAGAGCCCGTAGATTGTCCACCTCAGTGCCAGATCCCTGAGCCAAGCTTGGAGCCCGAAGGAAGACGCCATTGTGACCACCATCATCCTCTGCCTCCAATGTCCCATTTTTAGGTAAAAATAGGTGCTGTTTATCACACTCAATGAATTCCAACCCCCCCCATCCTCCGGATGGATGCATTTTCAACTGAAAACATAAGTAACTGGCTCTAACAATCATTTTGGTTGAACCTTTTTGACAAATGTTTCTTCACAGATGGATCTCACCAGGTTGAGGAAAATAATCTGATGGAATTCTTTATTGTATAAAAAAACATTTCTACCCCTTAACTTCACAAAGTTTCTGCTTTTTAAAAATCGATTATGGGTGTTAGCCTCCCCGACTCCCCATCACAATTTTTAACCCACTCAATTCAATTTAAGCGACTTGCACTGCTTCACTTCCTTTTTCCCCTAACCTGTTTTTTTCTAAACCTTACAACTAATTAATTTTCCCCCTTTGTGCTACCCCATCCTCTCTTCCCAGCGTCATTTGTATTCTTACCTGAGTGACCTTCTTTTTTTAAATAAAAAATAAACACCAGCCTAACTTCCGCACTAAAACATACCGTTTTTGTGGGAAAGCTATTCCACATTGTGTAGTTTTCTCCAAAATGAAGTTTCATCAGCCTCATTTATTCAGTCTGGCCTTCTTCATTTGGGAAAATAGTCACAATGATGGGATACCCATGCTCCAGGGGCCATAATGGAGGCCTGTACTGATACCTCACTCTGATTCTGACAACAAACATTACATTCTTTTCATTTTCATTTGTTTATGCCTTTTCAAGAATTTTACCCCAGGATCAAAACATCAATAGCTCCTCCCATTGTTTTTTTTCCCTTTACTGGCACTTGCTTATTATAATAATAACAGTCATAATAACAACAACAATACAACTAAAAATAATAATTTGATTTTTAATTTAGAGCTTCATAGCGTAGCACCTCTCTAAGTGCTGAAAACAAAATAGGTTTTGTGTTTTTTTGCATTTTTTATTATTTTGCCTGCTCAAATGCGCTTTGCTTGAAGAATTTCATGTGTCTGGTTGAATCATGAGTCGCATGTGCTGCAAGTCACTTTACTGCTTCGATTACCTAATGGTAATTCCATTACTCTGAGTGCTTCCTTTGCAGGCGCGGCCGGCACGGGTAAGAGTGGTGGGGCGGGGCGGGGTGGAGGGTGCAAGTCGACAAACGACAGGATAGGTAAAAAAATAAATAAATACAACCACTTACCTTGCGCTCGCCACATTGCCGACTCGGTGATGCAGTGAGTGCAACGTAAATAGTTTTATTTATTTTTTAATTTCATTTTACCTACCCCCTCATCTGCTGACTTCCAGACTCCACTCCCCACCCCACTCCGACCCACCGCTCTGACCTGTGCCGGCCGCGTCTGTTCCTTTGCCCATATTAATTGCTATGTGTGACGCATTGAGTCTTCTAGACACAACCCCTACGTAAAAGAAAGCTAGAATGTATGGCCCCTCCCACACTCCACACATACTGTTTTTGTAGACTCAACCTTATTGTCTCAGTTGGCCTGGTTCGACACATGGTGGGAGGTCAAAACTCATAACTAACCTGGGCAGAGGAAGCTCTCGGAGTGATGCAATTATCGGTGGGCAACTAAAGCATTACCTCCTCGTGCTCTTTGCCCAGGTTTCCTTGCGTTGTGCAATGTAGGAAGCGATTACAACGCGTGGACAACAGAGATCCTTTAAAAAAAATTGATAATAGTTCTTTCTCTAGTAGAGCATGGATGACATAATGTTGAAGCCAAACGCATTTTGGATTTCCATTTGCTGTAATACTCTGTAATGTCTTACAAAAGTGGAAGGAACTGCCCAAATGGCTGCCATGCAGATTTCTGTCAGGGAGGCACCCTGTGTGATTCACCTAGAGTGGTTGATAATCCTCTTGTTGATCTGCCTTTTACACCATGGGGCAGAGGCTTACCAGCTACCCCGTGTGCTAGGGCAATAGGAGATTTGACTCAGCTACTTAATGATTGTGTTGATCGTTTTAACCCTTTCCTGGCAGGGTCAAAATAAAAATATTGATAATTTGCCCCTTAAGCTCTAATTGGTGCCATGGTAAGAAGTGCCCTTTTAACCTCAAGGCAATGTAGACTTAACTCTTCTTCAGTATTGGGGTCTGGAAAGAAAACTGCTAAGACAATTCCCAACTGAGTATGGAAGGTTGATTGAAACTTGGGAAAGAAAGAAGGTACTAAACGTAGGACAACTCTATCCTCAAATATTCATTTGAATGGAAATCTGCAGGACAGAGCCCAATTCTCCCAATTGTCTTGCTGAAGTAATCATGACAAGAAAGAAGGTCTTGAATATTAAGAATCTTAGGTCAATGGATTCAAGGGGCTCAAATGGTGAAAATCTTAATAGCTGCAAAACTAGTAACAAATTCCAGACTGGAAAGTTGGGTCAGAAAGAGGACCTTTAAATAGTCTGGTTACTAAAATCTGATCATCTTCCAGCTTTCCCCATGGGCCTCTAAAAGCCTCGATTGCAGCCCATTGCAATTTAACCGTTGAGCATTTAGAACAGAGATCTATGCCATTTTGGAGAAACTACAGATTGTGACTTAATCCTGCTTCCCTGGACGTAGTCGTCTACTGGGAATATATGATGTTACTTAGCATACCGTTACTCCGCAGGTATTTACTTCGAAGTTTTTACTTCGCAAATACCATTACTACGCATGATTTTAGTGCGCATGCTTTTACTTCGCAAATATATACAAATACATTAAAAATGCTTTTACTTCGCAGTTAATTATTACGCATACCGTTACAACGCGTTATTGGTACTTTAAAACAAAAAATTAATCGTAATAGTAACCTATCCCCTGGCATGCACCCTGAACCCTAGAAATACCCCCTACACCCCAAAACCCTATCTCACCCTGACCCCTAAAAATATCCCAGTACCCCAAAACCTAAACGCACCATGAACCCTAAAATTACCCCTACACCCCAAAACCCTAACCCACCCTGACCCCTAAAATTACCCTAGCACCCCAAAACCTAAACGCACCCTGAACCCCAAAAATACTCCAGCACCCCAAAACCTTAAATGTACCCTGAACCCTAAAAATACCCCCTACACCCCAGAACCCTAACCCACCCTGGCCCCTAAAAATACCCCTGTACCCCAAAACCTAAACACACCCTGAACCCCAAAAATACCCCAGCACCCCAAAACCTTAAACGCACCCTGAACCCTCAAAATACCCCATGCACCCCTAAACCCTAACTCACCCTTACCCCTAAAAATACCCCAGTACCCCAAAACCTAAATGCACCCTAAACCCTAAAATTACCCCCTACACCCCAAAACCCTAACCAACCCTGACCCCTAAAATTACCCCAGCACCCCAAAACCTAAAAGCACCCTGAACCTCAAAAATACCCCAAAACCTAAACACACCCTGAACCCCAAAAATACCCCAGCACCCCAAAACCTTAAACGCACCCTGAACCCTCAAAATACCCCATGCACCCCTAAACCCTAACTCACCCTTACCCCTAAAAATACCCCAGTACCCCAAAACCTAAATGCACCCTAAACCCTAAAATTACCCCCTACACCCCAAAACCCTAACCAACCCTGACCCCTAAAATTACCCCAGCACCCCAAAACCTAAAAGCACCCTGAACCTCAAAAATACCCCAAAACCTTAAATGCACCCTGAACCCTAAAAATACCCCCTACACCCCAAAACCCTAACCCACCCTGACCCCTAAAAATAACCCTGTACCCCAAAACCTAAACGCACCCTGAACCCCAAAAATACCCCAGCACCCCAAAACCTTAAACGCACCCTGAACCCTCAAAATACCCCATGCACCCCAAAACCCTATCTCACCCTGACCCCTAAAAATACCCCAGTACCCCAAAACCTAAACGCTCCCTGAACCCTAAAATTACCCCCTACACCCCAAAATCCTAACCAACACCGACCCCTAAAATTACCCCAGCACCCCAAAACCTAAACGCACCCTGAACCCCAAAAATACCCCAGCACCCCAAAACCTTAAATGCACCCTTAACCCTAAAAATACCCCCTACACCCCAAAACCCTAACCCACCTGACCCCTAAAAATACCCCTGTACCCCAAAACTTTAATTTGCACAGTAACTCCATTATGCGTAGTTAGTGCATGCCAAGTAATGGAACATGCGTAGTAAATGCATGCTAAGTAAATGCATGCTAAGTAATGGCATCTGCGAACTAAAATATGCGTAGTAATGGTAATACGAAGTAATGACCGCGTAGTAAAGGTAGAATACCGTCTACTGGTACATCACCTTGAAAAACTGCCCTGATGTTTCTTAACACAGATTAAGTAGATCTCTTTCTTGAAGCATGTACAGAGGACTACCCTTCCAAAGAATCCCTTGTTAGCTAAATGCGGCCCTCTTAATCTCCAGGCCTTCAGTCTGAGTTTCCTCAGACTGTCGACCTGAAGAAAAGAGAAGAATAGGAGAGATGGGTCTAGCGGGAGGAGTCATTCCTGAAAGACTTTCAAGACAAGTGAGTACCAACAGGAGCGAAGCCAGGCTGGAGCAATTAGAATCACTGCCACTGTCCACTCCTCAGCCTGATCAAAAATGTCTGGAGAAGAGGGAACGGGGGAAAGGCATGAAGCAGTCCTCTCGGACAAGAGCACAATAGTGTCTCGAAATCCCAATCACCTTTCTCCTTCATCCTCGCACAGAACTGCAGGACTTGGGGTTTCTGAAGAGTGGCAAACAAATCTATCATTAGGTGTCCCCACTTGTGGCACAATTGCACAAATATGTGATGGCTGAGACAAAACTTGTTGGAAGGTGGGATTTCCTGACGGAGTTTGTCTGCCAACACATTCAATTTACCCTTGATACACACTTTTGACAGTGAAGAGACATTGATCTGGGCCCATCTGGAGATCTGATCTGCTATCCCCCAGAGGGATCAAGCCTTTGTTCCCCCATTTTTGTTCACATATGCCTTTGTGATGTTGTCGTCTTTCCTGACCACAGCTGCTTTGTTCTGTAAAAGACAGGCACAAGCTTGGATTGCCAGATAGACAGCTTGCAGTTCTTTCCAGATGGAGGAACTGTTGTGATTTCCTGCAGATCATTGTACCTGAATCTGAAAGGAGTTGATTCAGGCTCTCCAGATTGAGGAGCTTGCGGTGTTAGGGCTACTTGATGATTCACCATTAGTGGTATTCCTTTCAGTAAATTTGTAGTGTCCATCTAACACCTCAAATCTTGGTGAACATTGTAATTGTCTGCATTAGATCCTGGCATACTGGAGATCAATGGTGTAAGATGTGCATCACCAACTTCTTTAAATTGAAACGTATCCATTGCATCAAAAATATTGTTGCTGCCTTGTCTCCCGGAACCTATCACCTGATCGCGACTGGTGGGCTGTTCTTTTCAAGATGAGCTAAACCTTTATTGCTTTTTTCTTCAGAAGCTTCCAAAGATCCACATTTGTCTTAAACCTTACTCCAATAAACTTCTTATCCTGAGTATGGAATAGGTGAGATTCCCATCACTTATGAGGAACCAATGCTCCTGCAACACTTGAACCGTAATGCCTGTGTGTTCCTTCAACGTTTGAAAAGACAATGAAATTATTAGACAGTCGTCCAAGTAGGGCATGATCATTATTCCGTGTACATGTAAGAGGGTTATAAGAGGTGCCGAAACTTTTGTAAACACACAAGATAGCAATGTGAGTTGAACGGTAACACTCTCAATTGGTAATGGTTTGGAGCCACTGCAAATATCAGATTTCTCTGATGGCTCAAGTGAATCGGAACATGCAAGTATGCCTTTTGTAGCTCTATAGTTGTGAGAAAGTGTTGTAAACTGGTAAGCTATGTATTTAGAATGTCTCATGTACAGCTAAGAATGTGGGCTTTGCCTGTGCTCTGAGTTCTAGATGTGAAACTAGCATTCCAGGGATGTCAGTTGGAGTATCACTGACTGAGGGATAGCTACGCTCAAGTTGGGGGACGTTTCTTGTAATAAACCAGCATAACTCACCTCTGTGTGGTCTGTCTTCACTTCAATGGTGCAAGAACTGGTGAGGAGGAGCCAGTCTGCACCTACAACTACTTGAGGTAGCTTTGGACCCAGTGCCCGACCACAATTCCCCCTCTCAGCCACGGAACAGCTCACGAACCTCAGGAGAATGTAATTAATCGGTTCCAGTGATAGCAGATGGAACGTAGCCGCACAGGTATTGTTTTTTCTTTTTATGGGAAAGGAGAACTCGAGTTTTGAAAAAGCACGAATGGGCCAGAAGTAGCCACAAGGCGGAGGAGCTAGGTTAAACAGCGCGAGCCGGGGGAGCGAGATTGGAGAGCGTGAGATTGTGGAGCGAGTCTGGCGAGTGTGGATGCATGCATCTAGGTTTGAAAGATTCCAACCTGAGGCCACAGATGTTGCAGAGGCTGCAAACACCTGATTACTATTGACGTGCTGATGCGTCATGTACGTGAGTGCCAGCTTTGTTTGGGCACACATCGTCTATACAGTGATGTGCACACCGAAGAGTGAATAACTTTTTACTGTTTGTCAGTGACACGCACACCAATGTGTGTCATTTTCCACAAAGTTCAACTTTGTTTACCACAAAGTGAATTCCGGTGATACTCACACAAGGTTTGACTGTGAAGTCGTATATGGTGACACGCATACTGATGTGTGTCACTTTCCAGGAATTTCAGCATTCTTTATACCAACGTAAATACCAGTGATGCACACACCAAGTTGAACTGTGAGTCATTCCGCGTGTCATTCATTATTCTTAGTAATTATTAGTAATAGCTATGTATTAAGAATGTCTCATGTAGAACTAGGAATGTGGGGTTTGCCTGTGCTCTGAGTTCTAGATGTGAAGCTAGCGTTCCAGGGATGTCAGTTGGAGTATGACTGGCTGAGGGATAGCTATGCTCAAGTTGTAGGGGAAGTTTCTTGTAATAAACCAGCTTATCTCACCCTTGTGTGGTGTGTCTTCACTACAGGGGTGCAAAAGAGAGTCTCCTTATGAAACCATTGGGTTCATTTGCTGTAATGACAGTATTCTGAAGGGGGAAGGGTATGCCCAGACGTGGGTCCCGTGCTCACTACGCTACTGGAGTCAAGCTATCCTGGCTGATGAAGGCTGATAGCCTGAAACCGGTCCTAGGATGCTTGATTCCGGTCCAGGGAAGACATGGCTTGGCAGTTCGGTCTGGACTGTTCCCATGAGGCACAGGGTCAAGACTGATTTGCATATGGCTATGTCTGAACTGGGGTGGCGTGGTGAAGCAAAATAACGATGGATTAAACCCAGATCTGTGACTGGGGGTGAATGTTTGCCAATGTGCAGCATTCCGTCCATCATCTTGTGTGTTTTTCATTTGCTGTAATGACAGTATTCTGAAGGGGATGGTCTTGATCCATAGATTCATGTCCCTGAGATTGAGCACTGGCCAATAGTCGACAGAAACTTTTCTGTCGAAGAGGATTCTGGAGTAAGTCACTCCTCCTCTGTCTAGAAGAGGAACTGATATGATGGCTCTCTTGGTGAGGAAATGTTGAATCACTAAAAACAGATAATCTCTTTACACTGGATCTCTTGGAATCATTGTTGGAACTAAGCCTGAACTTGGAGGAGTAACTTTGAACTCTATTAGATATCCTTTCTGTAGGATATTTGTTACCCACGGATTTGATATGTGATCTTCCCAAATCTTGCCAAAATGTAATAATGGCTCTCCTACCGGATCCTCTATCTATAGTGGGGGAGAAGGGTCAGGAATGCTGTTTGGTCTAACTTGCATGCCTCGAGATATCCTGGCTCCTAGCATGCTTTGTTGGTTGGAATCTTCTTTCATTGTGTTGATAATTCTTCAGCTCTCTTGTAGGATACTATTTGTCATCTCTATTCCAAGGTTTAATTTTCCTGGGTGAAGTTACATGGTAGAGCACATTTCCTGTCCTCGTGAGCATTGGTGATCATGAAGACAAGCTGCTACCCACACAGCTTTCTGCCATTATACGGAATTTTATGGAAGAAGATTTTTCGTAGAAATCTCCTTTTCAATCCCTAATCCAGAGACTGCGTCACGCAAAAATTGAAACTGTGGAGTACATCGCTGCTGTTCTAATGACATCGGATGAAATATCAGCAAGTAGTTTGGCCTGCTGTTCCATCTGTATCGGCAAAACAGAACAATCAATTTAATATTAATTCTGATAGCGTTTCAAAGTCTATTACCAAAAACTGCCATGCATAGGCAAAATAGATAACATCTTTACAGCTAAATTGCTTGCCACAAACTACTGCTCCAGGGCATGGTCAACTTTCAGATCAACAGCCTCTGTCATCTGGACTGCTCGCTGTTCTTCCAGTCATCCCCTTGCTGTAATTTATATGTTTTTTGCAAAAATCTGGGTACAGTGCACTGGTCTACAACCTTCCACTGTCTCAATATTAATTAATTTAATCCTCTTGTACAGTGGTAAAACAAGGACAGGAGGTTTGGAGTATTGAGAGAATAGTTTCTTCTCCTAGGGAGGAGCCATCTCCAATCCCAAATTCTCTCTACTGTGACCTAGTATCTGAGCCAGATCTTCTTTTGCAATATAGTTCTCCAAGTAAGTAGCAGTAGGCCCCTTTCTGGCCGAATCTGAATTAGACATGTAAGTCCATTTCCCTCTTGGTATTCTTAGGTTTAGTAAAGGTTTTAGCTACAGCCTACCCTATCATAGTTTACACTTGAGAAGCTGTAAGCAATGCATTGTCAGTCTGTCTGGACTGCTTACGCCGTTTGATATTGTCTCGAAGTTCTTCCTCAGATGAAGAAGAGGGAGACCTTAGGTTATTTTTCTTATAGGTTTTCTTGCCCTTCATAATGGTGCTCGAACAACTTGAATGAACTGTTACTTATAAACTGTTCCCTGCAAAAGGAAACCGCCCTGCGGTACTGTTACACCAATAGCAGTCCAACAAAAGTTTGAAGATCCCCAAACGGGCACCTTACCTGCAACCTTCACGTCCCCTCTGTAGAAGGTGGCCCTCTGCCTCCCTGCCGGTCGACATTTCCCTTCTGCGTAGCACCCGGAAGGGAAACCATGCACGGACCCTGCCTAACCCATGCAGAGTCAGCGCGTTCTCTGAAGCACCCAGGCCCTGCTCCTCGAGACGAACAGCGCGGCATGCTTCAGGTCACCAGCTCGGCGCAGCGACTTGGAAGCTGGCAATGAAAATATGTCATGGTGGAGCCATAACTCTGTCATGGCTAGAATGTATGTCTAAAAAACGAAAACAGGATGTGTATACGGTGGGAGGGGACATATATACTGTCTGTCTTTCACGTAGGGGTGTGTCTAGGAGGCTCAACGCCTCACACGTAGTAATTAATTGGGGCAAAGGACATGAGGAGGTAATGAAAGATTATTTATGCCACACAAATGCACAAGAAAAGCCGATTTCTTGTTAATCATTAATTTGTGCGAAACAGGATCAATACGCAATGCTTAATCCAATGTGGCACTCTATGATAGAGTTAAAACTGTGATACAAAATGTCACTTTGTGTCCCATGCACACACCTGTAATAATAATGCTGACCCTGCTGACCCTAATAATGAGAGAACAATTGCGAAGCAGCTCTGCTTAATATTTGTAAAAAGTTGTATCATCCACTAGGGGAGCGTCTTGATTGAGAACATAATCAAATGTATGGAAATAATGTGAGAAGATTTGTGTGATAAGAAACATGCTTTACTTGAAGAAATTGTGATATATCACATCATAACTACTAGGCCTGGGTGAAATGTCAATTCCGGAAAATTTGTGCTATGCTTGTTACGGGAATTTACTGAAATTATGCAATTATGCCACCTCACATATAAACACACCAAAGTTTGTGGAAAAACTTTAGTGCAGGTGTTGCGGACTAATGTGAACAACCAAAAAGAAGGTAGCCATTCTTCATGGGAATTGTGTTTTTAATCGCTTTTTAGGGCAAAATGTGTTCTTGTGTCAAAAATAGACCTGCCAGCCATTTTGTGCTAAAATATAGTGCTAAATGACAGATTTGCATTTCACGTTACTAAGCATAATTTCGCATAATTGTCTTGAAATTTCACGCAGTTATGCAATAGCAAGTTATTTGAATTTCGCACACTCCTATTAAGTACCTCTTGGTCTCCTTGAGCACCATGTAACCAGGAATGTTTACTTCTTACAAAATAGAATGATGAGCTAAAGCCTACACTCCCAGACCTTTCCTAGTTGAGCTTCTTCGGCTTGTTTTTGATCTGGTAGAACAGTACCCAAACAAGTATGTTTATTTCTGTGTTAGGAAGTAATGTTCCAAGGCAGCCTTGTATTCTGACCAATCATAGTCCATTGATATTTGAAGGTCTCTGTTGATCTCCAAAAGCTAAGACTCTGTGGTATCTCTACATTTTATTTTCAGTTATTGCAGGATGTATCAGAACCTGGAATGTTTATGTCACTGATCTCTGCAGCCAGGAGGACAGCTGAAAGGACCCTATTCCCAAACAATTTTTGCTGTAAAAATGTTGCTTTCTGAGAGCTAATCCCTTGCTGAGTGGTCATGTTTGTTTAAATTAGCGCAGGCAATAGAACCACATTACTATGGTCCTTCCCACAGAAAGTAAACTAATGCAGCATTTTCTTGCACAGATATAGACTTTGCTGGAATCTGCAGCTCTTTGTTTCCTCATCATCGCAGAATTTGACAGGTCATGGCTTTTAAGCTTTTAATCCAGTTCTATTGCTCACAAATGCCAAGCCGCTGTCTGTATTCATGGCACCTCTCTGCTCTCTGTACACCTGCCCTTTCTGTTTAATACCACAGCTCTTGATCTCAGCTTGTACTCTCCTCCTCCCACTGCTCCATGCTCACAGTGCACCTTGGCAGGGAAGTCCTTGGAATCAAAAGAGTCCTCCTCACCCACCTAATCAATGAGTAGCTTTTAAATCTCTTTAAACGAAAAGCCTGTGTGCCCGGCTTCATTGCAGTGGGCAGATACTGCATGGCACTGACAAGTAAAACCAAGCTGAAAAGCTGAATTTTGCAACAAAATAAGCACTCTCTCCCAAAGTAGCTTGGAGAAATCTACGCACATGAGTCAATCAATCAATCAACCAATCAGGATTTATAAAGTGCGGCAAATCACCCGGGAAGGTCTCAAGGCGCTAGAGTTGCTATCTGCTTTGTGGTGCTCTGTTCATTCGAACAGCTGTGTAAGTAGGAAAAAATGAGGGAAAAGCAGGAGAAAGCACTCAGAAAAATTGGGGAAGAGGAAGGAGAAAGGAGTAAAAAAAAATGTGGCAAAAGCAGGAGATAGCATTCAGAAAGACAGGGGGAAGGGACTAGAAAGCAGTAAAAAAACAAGACAAAAGCAGGAGAAAGCACTCAGAGAAATGGGGGAAAGGAAGGAGAAAGTAGTAAAAAACAAGGAAGAAGCAGGAGAAAGTGCTCACAAAAACGAAGGTATTGGAAGGAGAAAGCAGTAAAAAAAAAAAATGAGGAAAAAGCTGGAGAAAGCACTCAGAGAGACTGGAAGGATGCAGAACAGGGGAGCAGCACGAAATAGCTGGGCCTTGGACCCAAAACCGCCTTCTTATTCTTAACTGGCGATTGGGTCTGTATTGTATTGTCTTGTTTGCAGCACTTATATAGTGATTACTGTCCCTATGGGTGGCACTGAAGTGCTAGCCTACATGAGTAGCACAATAACACATATATGGTGTGTGGTTGGAAGTGTGTTATTTTTGTTTTGATTCTATGCAGGAAGTGCTTCCATGTAATGTGGGATGACCGTTGAGGTGCGGTAATCTTGTGATGGGACGCAGCACGTAGCAGTGTGTTGGATGATGAAGCGTAAGGGACAGACACTCAGTTTTATGGTTTTCAGTATGCTGATAGCTTTGAACAGCTCTGCAGGTCTCTGTATAATATTCTAAATAATATGGCAAATGCACTGAATTGGCCAAATGAGATTTTGTGTCTATTTGTGGTTCTGAGGTGGCATGCTTGGAGGGAGGGAGAAGTGGGGAGATCTGTTGTGATGGAAATGTTTTGTTATCATCCCATTTCTAAGTGTCTTTGTGAGATGTAAAGAGGTGGTCAGATTGTGTCGATAACAGGGACCTGCAGTGGATAGACTACATTAAAGTCCTAAAAATTGTCCAGTTATTTGTGACAAATCTCCTCAGTTATTCCATGCCTGTTCATTTAGTGATGTTTGGTTTTATACATCGAGAGTCTCTGAGATAAAGAATTCAGATGTTCATCATATAACGGTTCAAGGACCGGTCAAAGCAAGATAAACATGACTCCCTGTTTGACCAGTGGCCACTTAAGTTTAGCTAATGCAGGTGAGAGAGAGTCATCCCTTTCTGATTCAAAGTGAGCCTGGCTGCCGAGCTTTGTACAAGCTGCAGTTTGTGCAATATGTGAGCAGGTAATCTGACAAAGTTGGCCTTGCAGTAGTCAAGTCTGGATCATATACACGCATTCAAAATTCAATTGTTTTTTAGCGTAAGGGAAAAGAGATATATGATCTCAGTTTTCTTCTATTACGTTTAAGCTAGTTTAGTGACATTCAGCATCTAGGCAGTTAGAAATGTTGTCGGCCTTCAGCCTAGAATCTCCAAATATTAAAAAATAATAATCTGGGTGTCTTCGGCATATATAAACACAGATATTAAAGTAAACAGGGAAACAGTAATGTGTACTGTTAGAAATGGAATTTCTGGTTGGCTAGGGCACGCGCCTAAGCCAGGCAGAAACCACCACTCTAGTCAGGGCAAGGGAGTTACACGCTGAAGATAACCCCTGCTCACCCCCTTGGTAGCTTGGTACGAGCAGTCAGGCTTATCCCAGTGGCAATGTGTAAAGCGTTTGCACAACACACTCACACAGCAGCGACACATTAGGCACACCACAAAAGAAACTCCACACAAGGTTATGTAAAAATAGCCTTTGTATTATTCATAAAAACACATTAGAACACATCACATATATACACTGTGCCACCTGGCACTAGGTATTACTTTACAGTGGATTATATACACTACAGGGCCAATCGGGCCACTGTCATAACCAACATAATGCAAGTAGTGAATATAAAACAACCAGTAACCACTGACACTAGCGCTTAGGCATAACCATTATATCACAACACTTAGCATATGCAGAACATATTAGGCATAACCATCATATGTATCATCCCATTAGGCATACATCATAGCATATTATGTAAAACATAATGAACAGTAGTGCAGTACATCACCACAACCCACCCTGCCCACCATCATTAGCAGTACAGGTTAACCACTGACTAGGTGTACACCTTACCACCCTAGCCTAAGCACATTATACATAGCCACCTTAGCAAGACCATAAACATTTCAATATGGCATAAACCTCATTGTCCGCATAATGCTGGCAGATTGTACACGTAAGGGACATCGTCTAACAAAACCAGCAGTACCGTAATACACATGGACAGGGTGCACATAGTACGTAAACCTGTTATCCACAGCCAAGCTCCTCCAGCACAACACATGTGCCCAAGGCCACTCCAAGGGCTCATGAACACCTGGCTTATCCGGCCCGAATACAGGGCACCGAGCTATTTTCCCTCCTACCCCCAAAGCACAGCCACAGTGCTTCGGCGCTTACCGTGGGGGCCACATAGCATTTACAGGAACGGGACTTCCGTCGAGGGTTGCTACCCCGTCCTGCCCTCGTGTGCCCCCAAGAAACTAGGTGCCAGAAAGGGGGAGGGGCGGACCACCTCCCTCGGTGGTGCGACCTCGCAGGGTCCCTCGCTCTCGGCCAGGTCTGCCCAATTGGTTTAGGCAGCTGCCCACTACCACTCGGGGCAGCTGCAATGGCTGGGGAGTGGAGTTACTCTACCCCCACCTCTTGTGCGGCCTCTCACCGGAGACGGGACGAGCAGTGCTCATTTCACGGCCGGGGCGCATGTGAGGCTCACTTCTCCGTCCTCCTTTCTTCCGCTGGGGGGGAAGACCGAATCCACTGGTCCCCGGTAACGGCCTCAACACGCATGAGCCAAGGCCTCCCGCCCTGCTCCTTGATTGCGGATCACGGAGCAAAGCCTCAGTTGGCCCCGCCTACAACTCTGCCGGGCTTCCGACCTGTCCCCTTTCAGACAGGAGCTCCGTGCGAGGTCAGGCGCCCATCAGCCTGACCTCCTGTACTCCAACTTTGCCTGACTTCCGCGGGCTTAGGCCCCGCCCTCAACCAGGCTTTTAATGCCTGTCTTCCGTGTTCCGCTGCCAGAACTCCGGCGTAGCCTGGTCACTCGGCGTCTCCACGGTCTCTCCGGACCTGGGCCCGAAGTCTTCTGCTGCGGCCGTTGTAAGCTCTCCACTCGGGTCAGCCTTTGAGGTCCGGTAGTCTGGGGGCGTGACAGGACGGAAGGGCCTCAGGGGGGTGGCCCGCTCTTGCTGATGAGATCACCGCGCCTCTTCTCCACTCGGCACTGCCTCCGTTGGGCTTCCAGTTGCCGAGGCAACTGGCAGAGTCCAGTTGAGAGCCTCGGCTGCAGCTCTCGGCACTTTGAAAACGGAAGCGCTTCACCACGCGCTCTACGAAGACAGTGCCACTTTGCACGCACCTCCTTGAGCCAGCGCTGGGACTGGCAGACAGCGCCCTGATCAGCGCTCTTCATGCGCTTCCTCAATTCACGGGGAGCACAACGCTCTCCACGCACCGCTCCACAACACCCAGGGCAAATAAGACAAATGCGAAGCGCCGCGCCTGTCTCCCACTTGAAGACCGAGCAGGGAGCAGGCAGCGCTCGTAACTTTTTCACTTGCAGAAAAGCGCTTCTCCTGCGCTGAGCTTCTTCAAGGCCAGGGACACCAGCAAGGCACCAGCTGGTAGGCCAGCACAAGGGGTCCCTCCGGGCAGGGCTGCAGTCCTCTATCAAGCCCAAGGGGCAGCAGGTCCGCAGTCCAGAGGGGCAAGGCCCCTAGGCGGTTCCTCCAGGCTTGCAGCAGCCTGCTGGTCACAGGTCCCAGTAGTCCACAAGGTTCAACACACCTTTCATGGGGTCACAGCCCCAATATTTATCCCACGTGTCTTTGTTCTTAGGGCTCTGCGACTGGTACAAACCAGTTCTGGGGGCGCTCACACCTTTCTCTAAATGTGCACCACCACCCCCTTTGTCAGTGTGAGCCTTGGCTTCAGACACACCACAGGGGGGCGGAGCCAGCATTGTGGAAGGTAGGCACAGTCCCATTCAGGCCCAGGTGCTTCTCCTCCCACCACTCCAAATGCAGATTGGCCTATTCAGCCTAGTGCTGACTCACCCAGCCCCTGTCACTCCAGAGCCAGACATGCAATACACATCAGGCAGGCACAGACACATAGCACACAGAAATGCCAACTTCTAAAAGTGGCATTTCTAAAATAGTAATAATAAATCTGCGAAAACCATTACGCAGCATTTATTATTACTATTCCAAACATACCAAACTTGACCACGCTGCTCCTCTCATATCAGAAATTACCACTGAAACACTTATCAGGGAATCCCCAATGCATTCCTATGAGAGTGTCGTGTAGTTCCTATAGTACCCATGCAGGACCTGCGCGTTTGGATAAAATAACTGTGGGCTTGGTGGCAGACTGATTCTGAGCACCCCCACCGAGAATGTTAGCCTGTTTGCATTAGCTAGCTCACAGTGCCACTAGTGTCTCCTCTTATCGGGGAGAGATTCGTTTCTGGCAACCTCAGAACATGAAAACCCTGATCCCTCAAGATCATGGAAACAATGTACTACTTTTTGCTCAGTCACTCGTGCTCCTTTAGTTTATCTCAGAGGTACACAGAATAAACAGTCTGGGCATTTCAATAAGGATTTATTGAACAGTTATTATTCTCGTGTAAAGTATATGAGCTGAAACAACCATTAGACAGTAGCAGAGATATATGATTAGCAGTACTATGAATATAAATGGATAGTACAGTTCTATCATCTTGCACTACACATGAATAAATACATGAACATAAAATGCATTGATAAAAGAGAGTGCGTACTCCTACGATGCCTATCTAGATGTACCTAAGTGTACCTAGCATGTGAGTAGGTGTGAAGCCAAGAATCCCTCTAGGAATTAGTCGAACCTCATTACCTGAAGTGTGAGAATGTAGGAGCCCTTCTTGGTCTCGAGTTGGACACCCCGCAAGGTATGTTCAGACCACTGTCAGCTGGAGCGTCTGCATGCAGGAGCCTCAGCGTCTCTGGTCAGTGTGTCGGCCTGGAAGTCTCGGTTCACCTCTAACTACTGATAACCAGAGGTGCTGTATTTATACAGAAAAGTACATAGAGTCCCTTTGTCCCTTGTTCTTGTGTTAGCCATTGTTGGGTATGAGGATGACGTATGGGATGAACCCTGTGCGTAGATATTAGGAAGGTGGTGTATAGTCCCTGCCTGGTTTCCAAGTAGCCTCATAAATATTTTATTCATGCAGTGTCAGTCTAAAGATGAAGTCATAGAACACTATTGTTCTGGAAAAACCCTCCTTCTGCACCCAGGCCTAGAACTAGGTAAAAGGTTCAGTCCATAAAAGGCGTTCAATCCTTAAAAGGCTCGTTAGTGTGTAATGTAGGGGAGGTGATGTAGGTGAAAAGGTATGATGTTACCCGGGCCTATATTAGGGTACCTATATGGAACATAACAAGAGGGCAGCCTCACAGTAGTGAGAAACTAAAATGGCTGTTTGTCCCTACCAGGACATGCCACACAGTTAAGGTACATGTCCTACCTTTTATCTAGAATGCACCCTGTCCATAGGGCTAGCTAGGGCCTACCTTAGGGGTGACTGACATGCAGTAAAAGGGGGGTCACAGATGTGGCAACCACTTTGCGTGCCACGTCAGAGCGGCAGTAAACTGCGCGCACAGGCCCTGCAATGGCAGAGGCCTGAGACAGGTTTGAAAGGCTACTTTGGTGGGTGGCGCAAGCAGCGCTGCAAGCCCACCAGTAGCATTTAATTTACCAGCCCGGGTATCTGAGATACCACTTTACAAGGGACTGACAGGTAAATTAAATACGCCAAACAGGTGTAGACCAATCTTACGTTGTTTACCACAGAGAGCACACGCACTTTACACTGGACAGCAGTGCTAAAGTGCCCAGAGTCCTAAAACTACCAACACCAGGTCAGAAAAAAGTCTAGGAGGAAGGCAAAAAGTTCAGGGATGACCCTGCAAAAAGGGCCAAGTCCAACATGTACTATATATATTATTTTTTCCAGGTTAAAAAGATTGTTTAGGGCAAATCTTGCTTGCTCCATTCCTTATTCATACAAGCATCTGTGTTGGCTCAAGTTGGCATAAACATTTCTGTATCTTCTAGATTACAGTGGTGCCATTACTAGTGTGTAGGAACGCATGCAACACCTGCTCCTTGCACTACAGACGAGTGCATATCAAGTGCACAAGTATAAAAACAGCATTTAAACCGACGAATCAGGGCAAAACTGGCAGGAAGCACTATCATCCGGTCTAAATGTCATGGCAACTATTGGTACAAAATGGACAAGCGTCAGTACAAGTACTTTGCAATCTGCAATTGTTAGTGAAAATTGCAGCAAACATGTAATCCATGCAACTCAGTCCACGGTGCACCAACACATTTGCACCTTTTTCATAGTTGCAAAACCTTCTGCAGCGCTGCTGGTGATGGTGATGTCTATGGCCCAGCTTTGCATATATTTATTTTTCCTGATGTCAGGAACAACGCGCCAGGTGGCTGCTATCAACCTGCATCACCGCTGTCACTGTTTGAAATGTCTGTTTGGTTTATGGGACCATTGGCACAGTATCCACTTATCACTGCTGATAATCTCCATAAAGAGATTAAACACGTAAATGAAACAGACTTGCTCAAATGTGGAAAGATACACAAGCAATAAAATTCATAAGAACCGAAATAGAAAAAGGGCTAGTGAGCTAAGTCTACACATAAACACAAGATACACACAAAGATAGAACACGTCATTAACACTGAATCTCTCGGTAGCCTTCGTCCTACGCATCATGAAGATTTGCCACTAGAGGATTTTCCAAAATTCCCAATTGTGTGAAATCATACTCTGCAAGGCGGATATTGACATTAGTACATGTAATATTTTATTATCCACCTGGAAAACACTTTTCCGAATGTAAAAAAAAAACCTTTTCCAATAACTGCAATATATATGAAGTTTTAAATGCATGAGTGTTCCGGGGATGGAGTTGCCTGATATCCCAGAGGGTCACGCGCGCCACGTGCTACCTCCTGGGCTCTGATACCAAGACCGGATTCTGAATATTGGCGGCTGATACCGTATTCAGGACCCCGGCACCATCACTGGAACACCTGATGTGTGCCCTAGCATTGGCCTAGCCTTCCATGGTGGAGTGGATGACGACACTTCCTCCTCCCGCAGAAGTGAGGAGTGGGCAGCCCATTGCTTTCCCTGGAGGGCGAGGCCTGAAATGCCACCAGTAGCGGTCGGTGGTGGGAGTGCCACCGGGCGCTGACGTGGGGCGGGGGAGGGGCAGGGTGGGGGTAGTAAACTACGGATTATGGACGATTAGAGGTAAGTACACATATAAATAAATAAAACGAATTTCGTTTCTCTCGCTGCATCACATTTGGCGATGCAGCGCGAGAAACGAAATTCGTTTTATTTATTTATATGTGTACTTACCTGTAATCGTCCGTAATCCGTAGTTTACTACCCCCACTCTGCCCCTCCCCCGCCCCACGTCAGCGCCCGGCGGCACTCCCACCACCGACCGCTACTGAATGCCACATGGAAGGGGCTCTACGGATGACTGCTGAGGCCTGAGATGTGCCCCAGCACCAGGTGGTGCTCACAAAGTGAATCCCCGCTCAGCTGGTGGTGTCTGGCGCGACAATCCTTTTCAGCGCCAACCCCGATGAACTCTTTCTCCACGGATTCCGACACTACCATCATCCAACAGTGGCCGTCGTCTCTCCATAGCATTATATTTGTTTTATCGCGCCACTGTTAGACCTGCCAGCTCTTCCCCTAAACATTTTGCCTTCACTCCACCTGTTTTGCTGAATTTGTTTTTGTTGGCCGTAGGACGCTGCACTGCGAACCAGTGCTAAAGTGCTAAAGTGATTGTGCCAATTGGCACATTTAAATTACTTATAAGTCCCTGGTATTGTACTTTGCGGTGGAGCCCTGGGCACATGTAGTGCACTTTTACTAGGGACTTGTAAGTAAATTAAATAAGCCAATTGTAGATAAGCCAATGTTACCATGTTTAGAGTACAGAGCATATGCAGTGATAAAGTGCCCAGAATCCGAAAGCCAGCGAAAATGAAGTCAGCAAAACAGGAGGTCAGAACACAAAAAGTCAGGGGAACCACGCCAAGGATGCCAGGTCTAACAACCGGGGACAAAAACATAACTTTCTAACCTATTCCTTGCAGTTTGCATACAGCTCGTTGATTCCAGTTCACAAGTCACTGTCCTATATTAGGATTGTAACTTATGAACTGCAGATACCTAAATTATTTCTGTGACAAAAGCAGTAACCCACTGAGCAATCCACATAAAATACAGTTCATGATACAAATTCTTTGCAGCAGGCATATTAACCCTCTGTGCTATTTTATAATTAGTCAAAATGGCCACTGGACAAATCTTTGATCTCTCTCTGTAGGAACCTTCATCACCAGAGTTATCTTGACATTTTAATTGCAGCCATAAAACTGTTGGACACACTAGTAACTCTGCAACAGGTGCTTTTTAACCCATAAGTTATTTCTAAACACAGTGTCCCCTCCCCCCAAACTGAGGGCCAGGTGCTGCTGCACTGGTTGCACCACCTTAAAGCCGGCCCCGTCCAGGCTGAGCAGATCGCTGATCCTGTCATGCCAGTGCTATTGCTGCAGCCTCTCATGATGGCATGGTGCCAGGCAAGTGTTGGCCTGGGACTGACAAATGGAATGTGCCCTTGTCAGCCCTCTCTCAACACAGTTACCATTCAAAGAGAAGCCTCATGCCCACGGATGGAGGGGCGATGAGTAACCTCATGCCCACGGGTGGAGGGGCGATGAGTAACCTAATGCCCATGGGTGGAGGGGCGATGAGTGACCTCATGCCCATGGGTGGAGGGGCGATGTGTGACCCATGCCCACGGGTGGAGGGGCGATGAGTAACCTCATGCCCACGGGTGAAGGGGCGATGAGTGACCTCATGCCCACTGGTGGAGGGGCGATGAGTGACCTCATGCCCTCGGGTGGAGGGGCGATGAGTGACCTCATGCCCATGGGTGGAGGGGCGATGAGTAACCTCATGCCCACTGGTGGAGGGGCGATGAGTAACCTCATGCCCACGGGTGGAGGGGCGATGAGTAACCTCATGCCCACGGGTGGAGGGGCGATGAGTAACCTCATGCCCACGGGTGGAGGGGCGATGAGTGACCTCATGCCCATGGGTGGAGGGGCGATGAGTGACCTCATGCCCACAGGTGGAGGGGCGATGAGTCTGTGAATGTTGTAATTTGAAAGAAACACCACAAGGAGCAGTGATTTACAGTAATGTGGTTACTGGCTCCCCTCACCCACCATCCTGCCACCATTGCTTGGTTAAAAATAAAAAGTAAGTGGCATGGCCAAGATAATGCTCAGGAGACAACCGCAGGTCAAATCAGACAGCACCACTGCCAACTCTGCTAAATGCCAGTCCCAGCACTACCTACCAACCATCACACTGAAACAAGTTTGCTATTAGTGGCACATCAAGCTTGGTTGCGCTGGTTTCATTTTGTTTTTAAAGTGTAGGGAGCTGTAACACAGTGCTGATCTTAGAAAAAAGCCATACTGTGCCACCAAGTCTTGGACTGTCATAAATAAGTGCCAGTACCATTCGTTGGCACAAATTAAGCACTGACATACACATATTACATTGAGATAGCGCCATGAGTGTGCAAAGTGTGTGGAGAGAGAAGCTTTTGATGATGATTAGTCCTTTATAGTGTTCACAGCCAGACAGTTCTTATAGAGGTAAATTAATACATCCAACATCAAATACACCCGAAATCAAATACACCCGACATCAAATACACCCGACATCAAATACACCCGACATCAAATACATCCAACATCAAATACACCCGACATCAAATACACCCTACATCAAATACACCCGAAATCAAATACACCCGACATCAAATACACCCGACATCAAATACACCCGACATCAAATACACCCAACATTAAACCAACGATATAAGAAAACATAATGGCAACAATTCCTGAAGGACCATAGTCTGGCTACCTGCTCAGTGCGTCACTGTAACTGCCATGACATCTCGACTAATTAGTAATATGGGCTACTAAAGACTGGGACATATGTGTCAGCTGCATTGTCATGGTGAATGCACCTGTTGCCACACCACTACTACAGAGCTTCTGCTGTTACTACATAGCCTACCTTACTCTTTGGCCAACGTGAAAAGACACAAATCGACGAGACCACAGAACCTTTAAATGGACACCTTAAGTGTTCAATTGTTATGAAAAAACTTTGATTAAAATATTTTTTATGTATGTGTATTTCCAGGGTGGGAATAGACACCTAAAATGTTTTTGAATGCTCACAAAGCTCAGACTTTGTGGGCGTAGCACAGCTAATGCTACACTTACCACTGCAGGAAACTCCAACATATTTATTATTATTATTTTTGGGTTTATATAGCACTAGCTAGCGCTGAAGGTATCAGAGCGCTTTACAGGCCTTGAGCATAGATTAATTCGAGCTACATGCAAGGATACATGTGGGTCAAACACAGTCAAAAGAAAGTATAAACAATCCGGCATTAAAATAGTGAGAACAATCAAAAAGGTACATAACAATACAATATTAAGGTGAGGACGTTAGTGCCATAATAGGAAGAGAATGGGTCAGTTGACCATAACAAACAAGTCTGTAGAGGGGGGCTGGCTCTTTGGGAATCATGGATGAGCTTGTAAGCGTGTTGAAGTAGTTGTTAAGCAGTAGAGACTTGAGGTCCCGTTTAAGAGAGAAAGGGAGGGCCCAACCAGAAAGTGCAATCTGAAAATCCGGATCCGCTGAATTAGGAATTGAATGTTCAGTCACCAATGTACCTTTTGCTCAGTGATGTGAAACTGATGCCTGCCTTAAAAATCACAGCCTGTCTTAAAAATCAAAGTTCAAGTGTATTAAATATCATCTCGGGTAGTGCAACAGGATTCTGCATATTTCTTATAAATTCATAAACCTAGGAACACAGTGTGATATGTACAAACTGTGGGGTTTTACCTTCTTAATGGCATTCCTAAATGTTAACTCTGACAAAAATAGCTTATTGGCATTTAACAGGAGGGAAAAAAGTACGTATACCTGTGACGTTCACCTAATCGCCCAAATTGAGAAAGGAAAAAGAAACATGAGAGAATAAGAAACAGGCTGAGGAAGAAAGGAAAGAGTGGGAAAGAGAGAGCCAGCCAAAATTAAGAGAAATTAGGAAAGCAGAGAAAGAAAGGGAGCAAGAGAAGGAGCGAAAGAGAGCGAGGGCACAGGGCCTGGCCTGCGGCTAGCCCTCACCCAAGTCCCCGTGGCATTCAACCTCATGCGCAGCAGGGGTTGAGAGCAGCCCCTATACACACCCCGTGGGTGCCCAGTCCATACATCATACACGGCCTTCGGCTGTACATGGAAGGGGATTGGCATCAGGGTATACCCAACCCCATATGGGCGTCCAGCCTTCACAGGCACAAAACACCCTGCTGTACACTGCCTGTGGCTTTGCATAGTTGAGGGTTAGCTGCAGAGCCTGGCCTTTGTGCAGGCCCTGCACCCAACCCCATGCCGGCATTCTCCCCCCATGGGCACCTAACCGCACAAGGCCTTTTGCAGTGCGCAGCATGGGGTTGACCACAGGGCTTGTGCTGCGGATACCACCCCCCCACATGTTCCAATCCCCTCACAGACCACCACCCCAGTATATTTATTATTATTTTAAATTCCCAATACCATTGTACTACTGTGGTACCGTAAGCAAGCTTCACCTCTACCGTACCACGGGGGCCATGCAAGCTTCAACCAGTGAAGCTTGAACGAGCTCACTGTATGGCTCCACTTTACCTCACAAGAAGGCTGTCCAGAGTCCTGCACAGTATAGAGGTATCCAAGGTATCACATTTTTTTATTTTGTCCCTCTGGATTCCCCACACACGAGTCCCAGGGGTCCCTACCCTGCGCCCTTATTATTATTTTTTAACGTATTCAGGGCACAGAGACCGAGTCCCAGTGGCCTGTAATGGCTGATGCAACATTTTTCTTCGAGTTGCAGCCTGCCAATCAGGTTCATTTTGTTCCGCAGGACTTAAAGGCCCAAGAGAGAAAAAGCACTCTCAGCCAATCAAAAATGTTTATGACTGCGGAACTCCAGTGGGAACAACTATCCACATATACGTATTTTTTAATCCCTTCACGACCACCTCTTTAAATATGAGTTTCTAGAAAATGGCTGAATGGATTTACACAAAACAATAAAAAGTACACTTTCTGAGAAAAGATCTAACTTTCTGCTAAATTTGGTTTAATTCCAATAAACAGTTTTTTCTGCATCGTTTCCCAAAATTTAAAAATGGGAAAACACTGTTTTAGATCACCCAAAAACTTTCCAGGAAGAAACTGAGATGGATGATTTCTTTGGAAGAAAGTGATGTGAAGATTCGTCAAATGGTGCCAAAGTTATTAACTAAACATAAAGTGCTCTTCCCATGGAAACTCTGAACTAACCGTAAATGCAAGGTGGCTAGAAATACAGATATTTGATGTGCGCAGTTTTAGAGCTTCGTGGTGTTACAGGGTGCTCTACATAAAAGAGTTGCTCTCCACCTAAAACTTGGGAACTACCCAGGGTTTCCTGCTTTTTTGCACAAATTATGCGGCATTCTAAACCTGAAAGGGTATTGCTTTGACTTACGCGGAGTGCTACTTTCTGTTTGGAGAAAGCTATACCTCTCTGATGTGCTCTGAAGAGAGTAAAACACGTATCAGGGGTTACTTTTAATAATTCCAGGTTGGCTTGGATGGTACTTTACCAATCCAAAGCATGTCGTACTTTGCCTGAAGTGGTAAAAGACTTTTGTCAGTTTTCAGCTTGGCATGGATGCCCCTAGCTAATGCGATGCTTAAAGGCTTTGCTGCATAAATGGTAAAAGGCTTTGCCACTTTTCTATCTCGGCATAGATGGCACTGTGCTAATTATATGCTTTAAAACTCTGTAAGAAAAACAGACATTTGAAGTGAGCATTTTAAAGTGGCATTGGTGTTGTAGAGTGCTATATTAACATGAGTTGCTCTTAGCCTACAACATGGGAACTACCGTGGGTTCCCTACTTCTATTTTTGCATAATTTATGTGGGACTCTAAGCCTGAAAGGGTAGTTCTAGTTAGGTGTGCCTTTCCATAGGAAATGCTTTTTTGGTTTGCTAATAACTTTGGCGTTTTGTTTTTTTGTCTAGTTCTTCATGGAAAGTTTCGGGGAGATCGGTCAAGTAGGGGCGGATGAAAAGGAGGGTCCCAAAAAGCAAAATTCCCATGCATTTATCATAGGCTTTTTAAAAAAAAGATCTACAACCAAAACAGCTAAACAGATTTACACCACATTTGACAGGTAGCTAGATCTTGGTCCAAAACATGTGCTTGAGGGACTCTCACAAGAGTCGTGTGAGCTCAACTTAATAAATAAAGCGTTCTGTTTGACCGGGGACAAGGGGTTTCCTCGGGCCTCCTCGCTCACTCCCGTGGGAGCGAGTGCTCTGATTGGCTGGCTGCAAGATGAAAGAAAATGTTGGGGCAGTCATTACAGGACTCAGTCCCCAGTCCTGAGATTATTTTTAAAATAAAATATGTAAGGGGCAGGGTAGGGTTGCCCTAGCTCTTGTACACAGGTCCCAAAAAGCCCCTTCCCCCGGCCAAAATAAAAAAAGAAAATAGGCTGGGTGCAGTTTGGGATTGGCTTTACTTATGGTAATAAAATATTTCTTCAAATAACCATAGAAATTTACTGAAAAAAGCAATGGGTAAAGTGACGTTATAGTTAGGTGAAAATTTCAGTGACAACGTTAAGTTTTAAACCAAAAAACCACTGAAATGCCCCAGTTATAGTTATCTCTAGTAATTATAACTTGTGCCCTAAAGTAACTATAATTATGCCCTCAACAAGCACTGCTAATTACCCAACATATTTTATTACATCACTCATGACCTGATCTATTACACCATTGATCGTATTACTGATGACAGCTGACAGTGGCTTTTTGAGTTCAAACGTTACGTTTTCACTGACATTTCACCTGACTATCATGTCACTTTAACATTCATTTTTTTCAATGAATATATTCATATATATGTGTGTGTGTGTGTGTGTATATATATATATCTATATATATATGTATATATAGATATATATATATGTGTGTATGTGTGTATGAGTGAGAGAGAGAGGGAAAGAATGAGAGGTCATAAAACAGAGTGCAAAATTGGCACAGTGATTATTGTGTCAAATGTCAGGTGAAAATAACTAAAAAATATATGCAATAGAGTAAAGGTGTCAGCAAATATTGTAAGCTAGTTATGGATAGTTACAAGTATCTAAATGCATAATATAATCTGTCTGGCAAAAGAGTGTCAAAATGTTGACCCCCTATATCCTTTTTATGATGGAGTGTTCATGAGGATGGTCAAGCGGGGCTTTTCCAGGGGAAACCATTGAGAGCGATTTGCGACGTGTTCCCTGTGCGATGGCAACCTATGTAAGCATAGATCCCATCAAGCTAGATGCGCAGCATCAGCAGCGTTTGCAATAGCATCAAAAGTAAAAAATATCCCAAATAAGGTAACTCCAGATCTGGGATATCCTTACATTGAAAGCCTTGATTGATTGTTCTATTTACCAATGTTTTTCACAGTAAATCAATCAGTCATGATTACACACTCTGTCTTTTCTAAAGTTCTACTTAATCATGCTCCTGATAACCAGACCAGACTGTCTCACCTTACCAACTGACCCTACACTTAAATCTGGCTTCTCACAGGAAACTGTAGCCTCAGCGAGGAGGAAACACAACACAACTCAACATAACAAAACATACACTGTAAAACGCAAGACAACCCAACATAAAATGTATTTGTAATGCAAAAGATCACTTGAGCAAATCTTTGGGACCAATGCAGCATAAAGATGTATATTCTTACATCTGCTTAATTTGTGGTACCAAGGCTGATGCAATAATTATACTAGAGCACCCAGAATATACTGCATAACTGCTGTCTTACCACTTTCCACACACAAATAGGGACTTTAATGCATTTATTTGAAAATAGTTATCACCAGCAAAATCTGGAGGTGACAATATTGTATTAATTTGATTACTGCATATTCATCACATTTTTGGCAACTCTAAGGAGGGCCTTTATGTTAAACTTTATTTGCATCAACTAATAGGATGCACTTTCTGAGCATCTTCCTGTCATGAAGGACTACTAGACCACAAATTTTCTTTGTCTCCAATGCCAAACAGCTACAACACATTGGACCGTATTTAGAGTTTGGCAGACAGGGTACTCTGCCACAAACATGGAGGAGTACCCCGTCCATCAAGCCAATGGTTTGCCCACTCTAGTTCGAGTCAGGCGGACCATTATGTTTCTGACAATGGTGCCCCTGCTTGCTCTGCCATCAGAAACCATACACCGTGGCCTGACGGAATTGTGGCCATCAGTGTAGGTGCATCAAACCATCCACCCTATTTAGAGCGGATGGTCTGATGTATTTTTGTTCCAGTTCGGGACTGCCACATAAACCCCAGTGGTCCCAAACTAAAAAATAGAAAAATAGAAAAATGACCCCCAACTCCCTAGAGGAACACTCCTGATGTGTCAGGGTCATCTATTTTTTTTGTTTTTCTTGCTTTAGTTTGTTTTTGTATTTTTGAAGAACAACAAAGTTTGCAGAGTGGCTGCCTGATCATCTCATCAAACTCTTAGTGATTTCAGAGGAGCCACCTTGACAACGACTACTCTGAAGGCAGATCTCAAAATCTAGCTGGTGGTATTCCAGCCAGGGTCCTGGTGGAAGCGACGTCCACCACACGACAGTGGGCCACCTACCATTGTCTAAATCAGGCCCATTGCTTCTTCACTGCACATTAAAATACTTTTCAAATTATTCCACAGACCTTCCTAGTATCATTGACTTTATCTTTGCATGCAGTTCCCTGGTGTCCCATTAGAGGTGGGTGTAACTGGCATAATTCTTTCTAGTGTAATTACTTGTACTTAAAGCAAAATTGCTCATAATTATGTGAATGCGTGAGAAGTGTAATCCGGCATTTAGAGCTGCATCCTCGTCGTCTAAAATGGGCGTAATTAAAAATTGGGCCTGGCCTAGTCCCATTATGATAATGCTTAGTTCTCAGTCACCCTGTGTTGGACAATGCAAAGTATGTAAAAACAAACCTCCACTCACCTTTCCCAAGAAATGCTTCCTGTAAGCCCTGGCCGATCCCTTACATTCCAGTCTGTAGCCATAGGTGCTGGGGCTGGGCTGCTCGTCCTCCTCTTCGGAGATGCTGCTATCAGAAGATGTTGGGGTGCCAACATTTTCTGGATCCTCAATCCAGTAGCCCCCAAACTGTGGAAGGATTATTAATGGGTATGTGGTGTCTTTCTCGAGGATCTGAAGAAGAAAACATCCGAAAGTTAATATTCTTGAAGTGGGAAAAGTCCATGTTCTGACAGCAAATCAAAGATTTGATAGACTTGAGCAACGATGAGAGGATCTAACAGTTGTGTCTGTATTCTTAAGAAGAAATGAGGCTGGGAAAGAATATGTTTTCTTATCTCTAGAGTAGCCTTGTGCATAGTCTATAAAGACACTGCATGGTTGTGCACCGAATTAGCGCACTGGATGTTTCTCACTGTACCAATTGACCAGACGCCTAAGGTGGCCTCTCCACAACAAACCTGCTCATCAACAGCACAACAACAAAAAATCATGGCCACTCATCAAGCCTGAAAAGAAAGCAGACATTTACAGGAGAAACGAGTAAGCCTTCAGAAGAAGCCCACACAGCCTCCAAACATGTTTTAAAGTTATGGATGGAGAACTTTTTAGCAAAGCGTGGCATTGGTAGGTGCTACATGTATGTTCAAACTTGTATGAGTAGCAGATTAGAGAATTGCTCTGATAGTGAAAAAGTGTATATAGAAGTAATGTTGGAAACTCTATGGGACTGGTATTAACTTTATTCTTTGTTGTTCTTGCTCTTTCTAACGACATGGTTCTGCTTCTGAAATTAATTCATGTTATCATCATTGAAAACAAAGCAGACCACAGACACAATTTTCATGATCTATGCGATATATAAATAAGTGGTGTCCAGGGAGTGGATCCATGAAAGATGTTCAGAATACCCACATTTGCATAAAATCAATCTAAATAGAACTTGTTTATTTAACCAGCAGGTATCTGCAATACCCAGCATGAAGCCAGCCCTCCTGGGCCTACGCTGGACACTCTTGATATAAAGCAACATTAATCATCAACCATAGATGGAGCACATATTCCCCTCTGATCTCTGCATTCATTTCAAAAGACATGTCTTCTTACTTTGAAGGAGCAGTGTTTATTTTTAGAGAGTTGATTTCAAGGATCATAAACAAACTAATGGGATGAAGGTAATTTAATGTTGTTTGTTAAGAACATTTAGCAAAATTAAGTAACCCAAATAGGAACAAGGTGAGACCTGACTCTCCTGCTGCATTAGCCATCATTGTGAATTGAGCAACTCTAAGAATAGGTGGGGGGCATTTATCAAAGAAATTAGGCATGGATGATGGAGATAATACCATTTAAAGTTCATACTTTTTCACATCACATGGATAAATGGATACAGACTCAACCTAATATATATAAACAAATGAGACTTAAGTAAGCATCACTATTTTATGGAGCTTTGCAGGAAATGCCCTACACAGTTGTACCTCTTCTTCCCCTAAAATGGGGCATGGGAATATAGTTCTGTTCTGACTCCTCCAGCCCATACCCTGACATAGGTGCCGACTTTTATATCAGTGGGAGACCAATTTCTCCTCCTGGGCGATGGAGTAAATTACTCCATCGCCCTGACAGAGATGTCACTTGCCGAATTTAGAAATGACTGGCAAGCTGCTGGTCATTTCTAAAGCATTGGCAGGAACCACCATCACGCAGTTCCTGTTAATCCTTTTAGCAGTTTGGTACTGGGCTCTATCAACATGACGGAGCCTTCCACCAAACTGTATACTTTTTTTTTTTTTTTTTAAATTAGAAAACGGGATTTTTGTTTAGAAAATTAAAAAGATAATGTGCCATCCCCATGGGAGTGATTTTGTATGGTGAGGAGGCATTTTTTTCTTTATTACTGTCCCTTACCACCAGGGTTTGCCTGGCGGTGACAGACAGTAAAGAAACAAATATATGTCCACCCACCCTAGTTGGGCGGATAGACATACAGCCAATTCTCTGAGAGCATTTACTCTATCGGGCTATCAAAGTTTGGCTACAGCAGTGACAGAGTAGTCACAGCCATCTATGGTCCGCCTACATTTAATTCGGACGGGCGGACCACTGTGTTGGCAGGGAGGGAACTCTGTTTCAACAGAGTTCCCTCTCTGCCAACATATAAACAGGCACCATAGTCTGCATCTTCACTTTTATCCAAAGTACTGTGTTATTCCCACCCTCCCTGGCCCGGGGCTAAGGCCTGCTGAACCTTTATGCAGGTGGGGGGATTGCCCAATTGGAAGGCCGGGCCCACCAGAATGGGTGGGGTGTCAGGAGGGTAATAACTCCCTTGCCCCTGCGCTTTGTGAGAGCTGCATTCTTGTAATGCAACACTTATTGCTAGATTCCCTAGAACGGAATTCCTGTTATTTGCCAAGAACAACAAACAGTATGTACCTGGCTCCATGATAAGAATTTTGATGGCTTTGGAGTAGCATACTTTTGGCTCCATCCTTCCACGTTTGGTTAGGCCGTATATATATTTACATTAGGCCTTATGTACTCATGTGACACAATAATACAAATGAGATATGGTGCACTAAAGGTACGGAAAGTGCATCTATTTCGTGTTTTGACATATATGTGTGTGCGTATTAACCTTTTCCTTTTCAGAAACATCTGGATTGTTGATATTAATCTTCTATAGCTTTAGATTGTAAGGTGGTGTGCTAAAATGCATTTAATGCAGTTCATTCTCCAGTGATTATTGAGAATGAATCATATGGGTGTTCAATGCTTTCCTTATAAATCGCGACCAGTTGTCGTTTTTGCCTATTAATACATGTATTATGTTATTGTGCCACATATAAGAGTACAGTACAAAAAGAGCTTGGGGCCAGATGTAGGACTCTTTCATTTAGCGCCTCACAATTTGCGACTGATTGTGAGTCGCAAATTGCGAGGCGCTAAAGTACAACAGTGTTATTACACTGTTTTGCGATTCCCAATGGGGTCGCAAATTACGAGGCTCATTAATATTAATGAGCCTCTCGCAATTTGCGAGCCCATTGGGAATGCCAGCCCTTCCAGGGATGGTGGCCTGCTGGGCTCAGCAGACCACCATGTCTGGGACTGCTTTTTAATAAAGCTGCTTTTTTTTTATAAATGCAGCCCGTTTTCCTTAAAGGAAAACGGGATGCATTAAGAAAAAAATAAAATGAAACGTTTTTGTTTCATTTTTTAAGGGCAGGCAATGGTCCCTGGGACCACTGCCTGCCGTTAAAAATAATAGAGACAGTCACAAAGTGGAAGGGGTCCACTAGGGACCCCTTCCAAATTGCGACTGCATTACCACCCTCTTGAAGAGGGTGGTAATTTGCGAGTGTTTTGCGACCGCAATTGCGGTCACAAAACATTCACACATATCATTGCGGACGCAATTAGGAAGGGAACGCCCCTTCCTAATTGTGACTCGCTATTTAGGAATTGTACTTGGCCAACAGTGATTTTGCATGCGCAAACGGGTTCGCTGGCCCTTGATTCCTTATTAAAGTGTCGTGTGGTTTGTGGCCTCCTGGTTTGCCTTGCTACGTTGACTTAGGCCTGGCTGCCATGAGGCCTTTTTGCGCACGTTACTTTGTGCCGTTGTTTTTCTGGGCTCTCCTTCTGCCAGGCTATTTTAGCACTGTCTGCATTTCTGTCTTTCACCTTTTCTCCTGTTCCCTTTGGGCTACGTCTGCACACCATGTACAAGGTCGAAAAACAACGTCCCTTGTTCCTGCTGATTTGGCCAGTCCCTCGCACTTAGACATAACACTAATTCGTGTGCTTTTAATATCGTGATTTTCACGGTTAGACACACTTGGAGAAAAACCTTTCCAGAGAGAAGAGCTGTGTTTGTCTGATGATGTAAAACTTGCATCTAGATATTGAGGTATGGGGGTTCGCTAGACCAAGCCCAGAGGTCTTCTGTTTTTATAAATAAACTAGCAACTAGCACGGGGAGGGTGGTATTGTCATTTAGCCATATATCCACTGTTTCATGAAATGCTTTCCCCGTTTGTATTCTATGGAGTTGTAACTATGCTGCTTATATTATCCTTATGCATTATGCTGATAGTACTGGCACGTGTACTGTATCTTAGAGCACGGTAGTTGAAATAAATATTTTAAACTATACAGTGTCTCTTCTTACGCACGTTGTGGACAGGTATGAGTGAATTATGAAAGGGTGTTCTTGCTCCTGCGAGTCCTGAGAGAGAGAAGTACCGTGTTCTGGGTTGTCTAATCATTAGTAGCATTGTTGCTAATGAGACGCTACAGCTAGTCGGGTTGGGGTGTTAGGTGCTAAGGTGTATGGTTGGCTCACCACTATACTCCGAGGTCCTATTATCCTGTGCATAGCTCTGTGTATGTGCAGAATCCCTACAACATGGCGCCCAACGTGGGACCAAGTCATAGGATGAGGACAAAGTTCAAACAAACGGAGCAGAACGGAAAGGTCCGTTTTGGAGCGGTCCCCCTGAAGAACAACGAAGGGGAGATGACAACAGAATGGCAGAGTCAAAAAAAATATATATATATATCCAGCGAGGCAGGTCTAAGAAAGCGAAGGCCCTGTCAATCCAACAGAGTGTAAGTGCAGAAATACGCCACATCTTCCAAGAGGACATCATTGGGCTCGTCGAAAAAAAGCGACGCCATCCAGTCCAGTAAATCAAAACTGCAGTCATGTTCCTCGCAAGAGGGAGCAGCGAACAGCATTGCGGGACAACTTGCGTGGTACTCAATATAACTTCGTTGTAGGAGATTCTGAGCAGCCGCCCAGATATCCCATTGTGCCAAAATCCCCAGTGCAGCCGCACGCGCCATGTAGCCTGCACCGGAACAGTCCCGTTCATGGGCCTCTAAGGGACCCACCAGCAGGACAAAATTCGGTCGAGACAGAGACGTATTGGAGAGGCAATAATCCAAGGACCATGAAAAAGGACATCTGATGCAAGACATCACAGGTTGCACGCAAGTGAAATACGCAAAGCGAAAAGAAAGTCTATAGGACACACTGAGCGTCGCTAACGGCAGGATGCCGAAACCAGCGAGAATGCGCTCACGGAGCATCTGGAGTCGACCTGGGTCGAGAAGGGCCCAAGGAGGTGCAGCCATTGCGTAGCAAACAGACCAGAAGCAGTATACCAGCCGCCAAGGCGAGGATCAATGGAAAGCCACCAAAGACGCTGGAAAAAATGGAATGAATTAAAGCTGGTATTACACCAAAAATAGTCTGAAAAGAGGTCACAAGGCCAGAGCCCACAACCTTAAAAAAGTGCACCAGACCTTCAGTGCGTGAAGCATTAAAAACACGGTGAATCAGTTCACCGAAATGTTGTGGGAGGTTAGTATTCAAAAGGGCCTGTATTTCACTGTGGGTACTCGCCACCTGGAGAATGAATGTCTCCCGGGCGGATGTGAGCATAACCTCCTGGTTCAATAATAGTGCCTTTATTCTGCTCAATTTATTGAAATCCGCCCTCATAGTAGGAATGGAACGCCAAACGGATTTATCTACGATGTCGTGCGGGGGAGGAAAAAGCACATTTTTGCAGCAGACAACCCTGTGTGAAACTGTAACAATATAGGGTATGCCGGCCAGCATGCCACAGCAGTCTTGGTTATTCAAAAGTAGATAGCTACCATTTGCAAGCACAGTGAAAGTAGGAGAAATAGCAGGAGCAGGAATGCCCTTCAATAAACAAGCAAGATTCGGAGCCGAAACGTTACAAGCCCCGTGCAATTGGATGTGTTTGCAAACAAGGGAATGACCCACAGTTGAATCGCATGACTCCCCCGTGAGAAAAACTTCCCTCCCCTCTCTAAGGCATTTAAACATGAAAGGAAGGGACCAAAGTTCATGCAGGAAGGCACTGCCCAAAGGCTGGAAACGGCCTACAGGATAATGCTTCATGCACAAACTAAATTCAAACAATGAAAAAGGCAAAACGATAACCCTGTGTACTAGCCACACAGCAGAATTCAATTCTGCAACAGAAAATGGTAAGGGCTCTATTTTTTCGATATGTAACAGAGTGTATGTTGCATCTTTCATGGACATGAACCGCTGTTTTTCAGTTAAATTAAAAGGTAAGAACAAGGCAGAGGTGTTCAAAAATTGCCAAGGAACTTTCCCCATTTTAAGTGTTTGCAAAGTCCATGCAAACTGCATCACTGAACGCAACTGATTTTGACCATGATATAACACAGAAACATCATCTTGTACAATATCAACAACAGAGGAAACAATATTCTCTAATGTGTAAATGCGGGAAGACAGGGTATTAATACTATTGTCAACAACAGCAAGCACTTTTTCTAAATTTGCTTGATCTATTTCCCGAAGACGGGAAGCAGCTTCAATTTGAGAAAGCTTCCAGAGTTCATTATAAGTTTCATAAATGAATCTCTTCTGTCGAGGACCACGAGGCCCTAGAACAAAGTCAGACAGATCAATATTGCCTGATAGGAGCGATAAATGGTGTTTAACAGAATCTAAGGAAGAGTGCTGCAACCACTGTTTACACAATTTACCAACAGAATATGTTGTAACAGTACGAGAGTCAGAAAATCTTGCATCTGGCCTATCTTGTTTGTAGCCAGAATCCGTGTCATGAAAACGCAGTTGGCAGGCATTAGATGCAATGGGCCAAGCCAACCAGGGTGTGTTAACAAACGTAGAGACACTAAACGAATTGTTCTGAAACAAAACTTGCAATTCGGCAAGGGACATAGTAAAGTACAAGCTTGCGTTGGGTGTGGATGACAAGACAGGAAAGGATGGGGCATTCAATTGTTTGGACGTAGCCAAACCCCAACATGTCGTTTGATAGATGGTCTGATTAAAAAATAGAATTTGGGCCGGGATGAGGCAGGCACGGTGCAAAGCTTCTGTGCCCTGCACCTGCCATGCTTTGGAGCCCCAAATAAATTTCAAATCAATGGTGTCACGCCAATATTCATACCCACCCACAGCTAAGGCGCTTAAAAAGGAGCCTGAATATAGCAATTTTGTATGGGTCAACATGATTTTCTGTGTAGAAGAAGTGTTTAATTTAAAGAAATAGGACCCAGGGTTCGATCTATTAAAATCTGTAAAATAAGTAAACTTATTTATAATAGTTTGGGAGCTACCTGGCAAAGGGGTCGGACAATGTTCCCATTGGGTGTAATTAAAAGGACCCCGAAGGGTACTAGGTTTATGGAGAAAGTGGTTGCCCCAATGCTGGTAACAATACAAATCAGCATAACTTGCAGAATTCATGTACAGATCTTCAGCATGAAAAGCAGCACAATATTTCAAATCAGTAAATAATGCTTCAACTGCATGCACATCCCAATCGTCAGAATGAATATTACTTTTTACGACATCACCCATTGAAACACGAAGGACATTTGGTACATTAATAATTTCGGTTGGTCCATGTATTTGGAAGTTTACAGCATCCCAAACTATGCCATCCGCGACTGGAAAAGCTGAAATGTTTACGAATGTGTGGTCTCACTTCATGATGTGAGATGAAGAATGTGGAGCCAAAGTTCCAGCGACAGAGTTCACTGCAGAGCGTTCTGGCAAATAGTGTCCATTGATGAGCAGAAAAAACACGGTGACAAAGCCAATGGACATGAACAAAAAAATCAGGAAAAGTACCAACCAGATGTATGTCCATGGGGGGATCAAAAAATTGTCTCTGAACCAGGATACAAAAATACTGAATTTGGATGGGACCAGTGATGAAGTGGAATCCGAGTCAAAGGAATAACGTATAGGGCTCAGTGGCATTGTTGGTAAATGAGCCACGGACTCGGTGGCGGGGTAAGTATACTCGGTCTCCTCGTTGCAGGGGGAATCCGAGCAGTCGTGCAGGTGATCAGGCAAATCTACCATCTCGAGAGCAACATCAGTGACCGTTCGCGCAGGAGGGCCACGAACATTTGTCCGGCAAATGACAGGACAAGAGACCGCTGGTGTAACACTATTCAGGATCGGCCAGATGTTGTAGCTTGACATTTTCCACTGAGATGTATCTTTTCTCCTTGCGACCAGGAAGCGGTGGTAAGATGACTGTACGAGTTCCCTTCAAGCCAAGGACTGGAACCGGTGCACGATAAGAGGGGCCAAATTCTTTTTTGTTCTCCACCTTCTCTCGAACCAGGTCTCCAATCTTCGGAAGTCAGCCGGCAGCCGGAATCTGCAGTGCAGCGTCTGTGGCTGAAGGTAAATGTGCGATTTCAAGTTTGTCTCGGGCTTCTTGTAAGTCCTGTAACATAGTAGAATGGTTATCTACATCAAAGATGGCGGATTGCGCCGCCATGTCTAGACCATCAAGGTCAGGCACAAACATTCTTATGCCAAAGAGCATTTCGTATGGGGTCCGCCCACCCAGAGGTCTTCTAGGGAGATTATTAAGTGCACGTTGTACGGTATACAAGTGGGCCAGCCAGTTCCTGCCAGTACCTAAGACTCTAGCTGTCAAGGATTGCTTTAAGTCACGGTTCATTCGTTCAACAATCGAATTGCCCTCAGGCCGATATGGTGACGAAAATTTCACCCGCACCCCCAGTGAACCCATTGCGTCCTTGTAAGCCTTAGAGGCGAACGCTGGACTTTGGTCAGAATGGAAGGTGCCGCAAAATTCCCACAAAGACACGCAAATCCCTTATGACATTTCGAGCGTCAGCACTCCGTTGTGGCCAGACCCAGATGAACCGTGTGCACGAGTCCACTGCTACTAAGATGTACTTATACGCAGTGTCAGAAGAAAATGGACCGCAGTGATCCAGGTAAACACACCCAAAAGGTCTGTTCGAAATGCAGAGCGGGGTCTGTGGTGGCCGTGTAACCGTGGAAGGCTTAATCTGCTGACAAACGTCACAAGAAAGCACATAAGTACGGGTTTGTTTATATAAACCACGCCACCAGTAACGCTGCTGCAAGATGGAAACAGTCGCAGACACTCCAGCATGTGCTGAAGCCATGCCTTCGTGTGCGGCCGTTATAAAGGAAAGTCTGCGGCCCGCGTTGGGAATCAGCCGATCCCCAACGTCTGGAATTCTTACGTAAGGATCCTGTTCGGGACCTAGTTGATAAGAGTATTTTGAAGGGAAACCCCTAGGGTAATTAGCACCTTCCTTTGTCGCAGCAATAGCTGCTAGAATATCAGTATCTATTTTAGACATGGATCTGGTAACTGCTGCGACTGAGCACGTGACTACTGCTGATTTGGCAGCTTCGTCTGCCAAACCGTTACCTACAGCGTGTGCGCCCACACGCTGGTGGCCAAGAGTATGTACCACCTGTGTGAGAGGCAGACGTTGTTGTAGATCTGCCACTCGAACCCAAAGCATTTTATGCTTGATTGTGCTGCCTTTTGCATCTCTATAGTCATTTTGTGACCAAAAGAATAGATTGTCATTGTAAGACTGTGCACACTAGTAAGAATCACATACAATAAGAGTGGTCACATCTGGATTAGCAAACTCAAGTGCTAGCACCAATGCGCGCAGCTCGGCCAATTGTGCAGTACTGTCTCCTAGTGCCTGAGTATGCACTACAGTTGATTTGAACTTTCCATTCACAAAGGAACCTGCAACAATAGCACATGCTGCTGAATAAGCATGCTTGGAACCCGTGGCCGGCTGTGCCGAACCATCGGTATATATAATACATTCGTATTCCTCAAGCGGTAGCAAAGACAGAGGAGGAGGATGAACGAATTCATACTGCAAAAACTCCTGAATCTGAAGAGAAGAATCAAAGATAAAAGTGACATCCGGAGACGTCAGAGATGTTGCCCATTGTATCCAACGGGGGTGCAATGCTTTGGAGTTCGGAACACTTGCTTTCATCACTGCCTCTAGGGCAGGATATGGTGTTACCACCAAAATGCGTTTTCCCTGTGCCAGTGCGCGTTCCTTCAGAATCGCCATCTGCACTGCAGTCAAAACTTTCTCCACAGAGGAAAAGCGCATTTCTGCAGAAGTGTAAAGATGTGACTTGTATGCAATCTGCACTGTGTCACCTTCGTTAAAGGTTAAGTAAGTGAAACCCACTGCCCCTGGAATTATTCTAATCACCAGGTTTGTGTGGTTGTCACGAGTCAACAAGAATTTAGACTCAAGAAGGTCTGTCTGCAAAGACTGCAGAATGGAGGAATGCTCCGGAAGCCAGCATGACTTCGAAAAGTTAGGTTGTATCAAAGCATACAGTGGCTTGATACGCTGGGCATATTTGGGAATGTAAGTACGCCCGAAGTTCAGAAAACCCAGTAAAGACTGAAGTTTCTTCAGAGTAGTAGGAGGGCACAAAAGGGCACATTTCTCTAGGAAATGGGGGGCTAAGCCCTTACCTTCATTGTTGAGCTCATAACCCAAAAACAAAACGGTAAATTCAGCAATGTGAGATTTGGCAAAGTTAAACTTGTAACCTAAAACCGCAAATTCTAGAATAATGCGGTCCACTCTGGAAAGATGCGGAAATAATTTGTCGTCTGTCAGATAGATATCATCGACGTACGAACATGCATCTGAGTCTACGCTGTCTAACAAAGAGACAACACGGGCAGCGAATACGCCTGGACTGTTCTTGTAGCCCATAGGTAAACGCCTGAATTTGAATAATTTACCACCGGAGGTAAAAGCGCTCCATTGGCTACTCTCCGGGGCCAAGTTGTGCGTGTAGAATCCATTGGATAGGTCAAGTGTAGTTTTATATTTTTTACGAACAAGACTGTCTACAAGCGCAGAACTATGTGTATTTTGCACCGCAAAGGTCCGACAATGTGAGTTCAAATGTCGGTAATCCAAAACTAAGCGGTACGATCCATCGGGTTTAGAAACCGCGAAAAGGGGATTATTCATTGGTGACACACATGTTTCAATTACTCCCTGATATTCTAACTGAGTCAAAATTTCGGAAACGGGGCCTTTTGCTTCCCGTTTGATGGGATATTGGGGTTGTGGCTGTGGCAGCGACCGCAAAGGAATTTCATGGGGTGGTGAATCTTCATCCCAGCCCACGTGGTTGCGGTATAACGCTGGAGCCAGGGACACAGCCCATTCAGCTGCAAGAGCCTCTGCTTTGTCCTTGGGGACATGGTGAGAAAAGCTCGGAAGGATTGCATCCTCCCCTTTACGCGCAGCAAGTACGAATGGGGGCGGCCAATCCGCCTCCGCCAACAAAATGTCGTAAGACGAGGTCAGATTCTCCCAAAAAATCCCTTTAATAACACACTGTATGTCACCTTCTATTTGAATGACAATATTATATAGTCTGTCAGGGGGTGCCACTCTGGTATCTGCTGTCTCGACAGTAACAAATGTTTCAGTTGCTGTCGCCTCCACATGAGGACGTAGTGCCTCCCGCACTATGGTAACTTCCGCGGCGCTGTCTAGGAGTGTCACCGCCCACGTCCAATTCAGGAGTCTCGTTCTCACCGTCTGTGGCATATCTCGCTGTTACAGCGGCAACTTTCTTCTTCTGAAACTGTAGGCGAGAACGTTGAAATTCTTCTGCTTTCCCTCTGACTTGTTGTCGAGGTTGATCGCGTCCCTGTGGAGCCTCTCGACCCCTTCCTCTATCCTGGCGATCTCCTCCGCCAGCCTGCGTAGGTGTTGGTGCCTGTGAAGAACGACGAGAACGCGAATCAGGGACTTGAAATCTCTCTGGAGATTTAATTCTCGCCCTATCACGCAAATCATATGTGCGTTCAGAAGAGACAGAAACCGGGGATGCGCCTCGCGATCCCGGCTTCTTCTGTTGTTGACCCTGTTTTTTCACCCTCCAGCTCTTTTTAGTAAAAACTGGTTTCTCATCTTTTTCAGACTGAGTTTTTGGTTGTTGTTGCGATTGTGTTTGCGATTTAGAAAAAGGCTTAACTCCCAGACTATTGCGGCCAATTGTTTTGTAAGCCTGTGCAATAATTTTCGGTAATTCGCGCGGCTTGTCCAGTTCTGGGACCAAAGCCAAAGCATTTGCTACTTGAAAGTTAACAGCATCGCCCTTGACATTCGCAAGGATCAATTCAGCTACTACGTCAAACACTCCCACCAGTCTCATCCCTAATTTCACAGCCGCTTCAGGGCCATGTTCATCCTGTACTCGTTTAATCACAGAGGGGAGAACCGTCATGGAAGGAGTGCCGAAACACTTCGCATATACTGCGGCGAATACCCTACCCCAGTTGTTGCATTCTGCCAACTCGGTACTAAGTCTTTTGGCAAACTAATCGTCAAAATCCTGTGTTTTTCCACAGGAGAAGTATTTGGAAAAACTGCCTCCAGCTGGTCAAATTTTTCTGCAAGCCAATAAGGAAAATCATCCTTATTTTGTGGGCGCTTGCCCATCACCGAATTAACCATGACAGGACTTATGGTTATACCGCCTGCTCCAGCTGGATGTGCTGCAACTCCAGGCGGGACTCCCTGGATGTTGCCTGTAACATACGGTACTAAAGCTCTATGCACTCGTATCAAAGACGAATGCAAATTACGCAGTTCACCGACTGCCACCGTCATATAACGCGGATGTGGGGTATACCCGGCCAAGACAGGCCAAGTGGCCCCTTCAATTGATAAGGGGCCTAAACGAACCGCGGTAACCGGTTGGGGGAGGGCGCCATCAAACCAAACACGGTGTTGCCATGCCGTGAGCGGTACTTCAAGATTCCTATATGGTCTATAGTTAATAGGAACAGCGGAGGCTGTATATTCATGGAACAAATTATCAGCCCCATCCACCACCGGAAAGGTGATCCAAGAGTAAAACACCTCAAAGTGGTAAGCTGGATCTGCTTGTACCACAAAGATCAGATCGACACCCGCGTCAGGCACTCCATACACTGTCAAGTGAGCCCGGAGCGCTGCGCGGCTATGTGCCGCAATTTGGACAGCCATTTAAGGCTAACAAGGTTCGACAACCTAATGTGAGACAGCACAATATAGGGTTATGTTTAAAAACCTTTTTTAACAACTTCAAGCTTGAATTAACCTATAAAAACGTCAATATAGGAGGTATCACCGTCACACACGCTTCCGGAAGCGTCTGTGAAGGGAGTTGTGGACAAGCACAAATACTACTCAAGCGTCTCGCAGATAAGCAGCCCACTCGTTGGTTGCGCCATGTTGTAGGGATTCTGCACATACACAGAGCTATGCACAGGATAATAGGACCTCGGAGTATAGTGGTGAGCCAACCATACACCTTAGCACCTAACACCCCAACCCGACTAGCTGTAGCGTCTCATTAGCAACAATGCTACTAATGATTAGACAACCCAGAACACGGTACTTCTCTCTCTCAGGACTCGCAGGAGCAAGAACACCCTTTCATAATTCACTCATACCTGTCCACAACGTGCGTAAGAAGAGACACTGTATAGTTTAAAATATTTATTTCAACTACCGTGCTCTAAGATACAGTACACGTGCCAGTACTATCAGCATAATGCATAAGGATAATATAAGCAGCATAGTTACAACTCCATAGAATACAAACGGGGAAAGCATTTCATGAAACAGTGGATATATGGCTAAATGACAATACCACCCTCCCCGTGCTAGTTGCTAGTTTATTTATAAAAACAGAAGACCTCTGGGCTTGGTCTAGCGAACCCCCATACCTCAATATCTAGATGCAAGTTTTACATCATCAGACAAACACAGCTCTTCTCTCTGGAAAGGTTTTTCTCCAAGTGTGTCTAACCGTGAAAATCACGATATTAAAAGCACACGAATTAGTGATATGTCTAAGTGCGAGGGACTGGCCAAATCAGCAGGAACAAGGGACGTTGTTTTTCGACCTTGTACATGGTGTGCAGACGTAGCCCAAAGGGAACAGGAGAAAAGGTGAAAGACAGAAATGCAGACAGTGCTAAAATAGCCTGGCAGAAGCAGAGCCCAGAAAAACAACGGCACAAAGTAACGTGCGCAAAAAGGCCTCATGGCAGCCAGGCCTAAGTCAACGTAGCAAGGCAAACCAGGAGGCCACAAACCACATGACAAAAGATGTCATTTATTGGATTGTATGTAGGTTGCAGAATATGCATTTAAAGAAAACTATTAAGTTAGCATGATTGTGGGCCTTAAGCTTACAGTCGAGACATTTAATACTAATGTGAAAGTTCTTTTTCTGTATGTTTTTTCCCCAGCAGGTGCAGACCAAAGGCAATCGTTAGTAAGTGAAAAGCACATTGTATTTTAGAGATAGTGGGCGGAGTAATAACTGGCAAGATCAAATAATTTTAATGAAGAATAAAGGAAGTGTTACCAGATGCTACTATCAGACGAAGGGAGGAACTAAGGAAGCTTTGAAAGCGGAGACTGAAATATGGGATTGGTGTTCAAGGTGCCACGTTCTTTTCTGGGAACTGGAAACATACTGGGCCAGATGTACGACCCTTTTTTGCGGCTGCAAACAGGAGAACCTCCTGTTTGTGGCCGCAAAAAAGGGTAATAGCATGTACAAATGCTATTTTGTGAGTCCCTAACTCGCAAAATAGCATTTGCGACTCTCGCTATCAGGAAGGGGCATCCCTTCCTGATAGCGAGTCAACATGCTATGTACTAGTGTTTTGCAACCACATTTGCGGCCGCAAAACACTCGCAGTTTACCACCTACTTCAAGTAGGTGGTAAACCACTCGCAAAGGGGAAGGGGTCCACAGGGGACCCCTTCCCTTTGTGAGTATGATGGAAAATATTCTTTTAAGAGCAGGCAGTGGTCCCAAAGACCACTGCCTGCGCTTAAAAAAATGAAACTGAAAAGTTTCATTTTTCTTTTTAAATGCATCCCGTTTTCCTTTGAGGAAAACGGGCTGCATTTAAAAAAAAAAAAGCTGCTTTATTAAAAAGCAGTCCCAGACATGGTGGTCTGCTGAGCCCAGCAGGCCACCATACATGAGAGGGCTGTCATTCCCAATGGGCTCGCAAATTGCGAGAGGCTTATTAATATTAATGAGCCTCGCAATTTGCAACCCCATTAGGAATCGCAAATTATTATTTATTTATTAAATTTATATGGCGCACAGCTACCCAGAGGTTTCCCGGCGCCTACGGACATACAAGACAAGAGATAAGGGCCAGAGCTATTGATAAAAAGGCTCTACTGATTAAAAAGCCACGTTTTCAATTCTTTGCGAAATTTGAGGTAGTGCTTTTCAAGACGAAGATGCATTGGAAGAGAGTTCCAAAGGGAAGGAGCCAGATAGGCAAAAGAACGTCCTCCCATTCTGGCACGTTTGATCCTGGGTACCTGGAATTTTAATTGATTAGAGGATCGTAGTAGGCGTGAGGGACGATAATGGTGCACCAAAGCACTTAGATAGTGGGGAGCTGAGCCCATGTTTATTCTGTGCATATAGCAAAGGGCTTTAAATTTGGCGCGATTGTCAATTCTCAGCCAGTGTAGTTTACGAAGTGAACCTGAAGTGGAAGCCATTCTGGGTAGTTGGCAAAGCAGTCTTGCCGCGGAATTTTGGACTACCTGTAGCTTGCGGAGCACTTCCTTACTAGCACCCAGATAGAGCACGTTGCCGTAGTCCAATCTGGACACTACTAAGGCCTGGATGACAGTTTTTTGCGTAGCGGAAGGAAGCATCCAGAGAATTTTCCTAAGTCACTTTAGAATAGCAAAACAAGTGGAGGTAACTTTGATCACTTGCTGCCTCATAGACAATTGGTTGTCAATAATAACGCTAAGGTTGCGGGCCGATTGTGATGGAAGGGGAAGAGCGCCCATTTGCGGTGGCCAATGTTGGGGGCCCCAGAGAGTTTTATTACCACCGAAGATGAGGAGTTCTGTTTTCCCACCATTAAGTTTTAGTTTATTTGCGTGCATCCAGTCAGCGATCTTTTTTTAGCCCCGGCTGGAGAGAGGATGTCTTCGAAGTCTCCTTGGAGGAAAGCGAAAAGATGAGTGAATAGTGTGAAATACACTGTTGTATATCGGAAATTGTGCAACGCAAATTGCGACTCGCAAAAGAATCACAATTTGCGATGCACAATTTTCTTGGTCGTACATCTGGCCCACTGTGATATGTATGAGGTCATATTTCTCAAATGTATTCTGTGCATTTTAGTTAGAGAACCCACCTTGGTTTTCAGTAGATTCCCTCTAGACGTAGAGAGGTACAGACCTCTCTTGTCATCTCTGATCGAGTGGCTTCATGCTATACAGGACCTCTTGCCTATAGAAAGTCTACAGAGGTTCTGATGCTGACACCTTACTTGCTTCCTTGACTCAATAGCGTTTTCCCTATCCTTAGTTTAGTAGATGCTGCAAATATTTTCCATGTATGGGAAGAAGGATCAAAACCATTCGTCTAGTCATCAAATCGTTTCTCTTATATTTTGCATAGCTGCAACAGAGATCCTTATATGCACTTTGCTGTTGAGGACCATTATTGTACGCCGCTTTGGTTTTTCTTTAATAATCCTGTATGTTTTGCAGCATGATTTTGAGATTGATTCATATTAGTCTGGCTTTGAGTTTCTAATACATTTTTTAACTTCAAGTTACTGGCTCAGCCTTTTATTGTGTGGTCTTAATGATTACACTGTACTTTGAAATAAAAATCGTTTCCTCTCAGGCTACTAAAAAGGTCTAATACCAGAGTCGAAATTGGAAGAAACCGCCCAGAGTGTTCCCGGCTTCTAAACCTAACTTTTGTGGAATGGCAAGTCACTTGGATTCGCCCTGGACACCAATGTCAGCTTAAAGGAACACAATGCCAAAAAAGCAAAGATGTCCTAGTACTATCTCTCTCTTCTAAAAAAAAGTGAACCCATTTCTTCCAGAAAGTGACTTCAGCGATGTTGTTCAAGCCCTTGTTACATCTGTATGGTGGGTTACTAGTGGTGGGCGGAATTTGCGTAGTCGCGCTACGCAAAGCTCCGCGAAACGGTAAAAAATCTCCGCGAGCACGCAAAAGTTCCGCGAACACGCAGAATTGCTTGTTCCGCCCGTTCGCGATGCTTTTTTCCTGTTCGCGAACGCTGTTTGCGTGCTCGGGGAGAAATATCTCGCGAACACGCATTTTGAAAGCGCGAACAAGCAAAACATTCCGCGAACCCGCGGTTCGCGGAATTTTTGGCAGTTTCGCGTTCTCCGCGGAACGCGAAATTACCCAAATTCCGCAAATTCCGCAAATTCCGCAAATTCCGCGAGCGGAACGGAATTCACCGCCCAGGCCTAGTGGTAACGCCTTGCCTAATGGCCTCTCTGACTCCACATAAGCACCCCTTAAGTCAGGTCCGTCCTATTTACCGCAGCATGGGCCTTCCAGGGCCTAAATAAATATGATCACATCATCCCCATCCTGATGGAGCTCCATTGGCTCTCCTACCAGCAGGCACCATCATAAACACGTTACATAATTTACAAAGCAGTCGCGACCAGCACCCATGCTTATCTTGAAGACAAGCATCCATCTCTGGTGGTTCTCGGAACATTCACAGCTAGGACACCATCATATTGCAGCCTAAGAAGTGTAAAAAGGAAAAAACAAGGCAAGTGGCCTTTTCCATCTATGCACCTAGGATTTGGAACAACATTCCTGAATCCATCAGGACCACCCCATCACTGCTCCAATTTAGGAAAGAGTTCAAGAACACTACGTCACAATGCATTAACTATCCTCAAACCAGCCATCTCTCTCCTATTACTTGTTGACTTTATGCCTGCCTCTGACCCTGTACAGCTCTCCGATGTCTTTAGGCTACGTTTGTGCTTATATACATACATACAAACCGCATACATGACTGTATATTTCCATACCAAGTTAGCTTTTTAAGAATAGATGTGCCAAAGCAATAGTATATATAGTGGAAAAGGGGGTCCTTGTCTTTGACCCTGCATAACGCTCAGCTGACTTAGGCTAGTTGGCACTATTGAAATACCACACATATAGACATACATTTTAAAGCAAGCCTAGTCTATTTAGTAATGGTGAGAATCTTAAGTGACTAATACCAGCAGATGCCACCAGATGATGTGAGTATGCAGCCACTGCCCATACAAAAACACCTCACATGCCTGAGAAAGGCCATCAGCCGCCTTCCAGTCAGTCAAAACAGTCGATCAGCGTCATCAGTCCAATGCATAGCGTGATGATGTAGGCCATGCATGACACATGCCAAAACTTATACACTCAACAGTGTGGACATCAGATTTACGCATTTGAAAGTTGGGCATAAGATTTTTTAGGTACACGCATGTTTGAGCTGGACACGGAAGAAGACTATGCAACATGTAGATGGAAGAAGGAAAAGCAATATCAAGACATTGCTGATCAAACAGAAAGACAGGCAGTGACCCAACAACAGCAGAAGAAATGGCCTACAAGCATTGAAAACCTGGAAACCTGGAGCTACCATACCTATTTGTGATTAAAAATCTATGTTGCATCAAGAGTCTTTTCGCTTACGATTTTATAGCCTCGGGCGTCGGAGGACCATGAAATCACATGCTTTTTCAAGTGGGTGCCCTGATCGACTCATGCTGGTGGTTTATTCTGTGGGTTGCTTGCATGGGCAATATAAGTAGACTGCTTTTGATCTGAAGTGTTTGGGGTATCACGTTTAAAAATGTTCAATCAGGCATGCCTTAGGCAGAAGACACATTTATCACCTTTTTTGCATTTAATGAAAGGTTTTCTTTTTTGTTTTTAGTTTTTAGGATTTCAGACTTAAAGGGGACAGAGGCACAAGAAGAAGACAACCCAGAGGTGAAAAGGCTAATGCAAGCACTTCCGGGTGGATTTGGTAAGTATTGCAGACTGTGACAGCTTCACTAGAGCTTAGATAACTATCAGGGATTCCTAAATTCAGGTGGCTGGGGACTACATACTTTGAGTGGCAACCACATTTATTGAAGGGCAAGCATCATAGGGGCACCTAGGTACCCGTGACACCCGGTGTGTCCAGTTATCAAGAGCTGCCAAAAAGCATGCCAGTGTTTTGGTTGTCCCAAGAACAGATGAGTTCTCTAGATCTCAGCTGCTGAGTCCGAGTCCAGTAAGTGGTCACCAATAGGTCTGCTGTATGGGATGAAATGGAGCACTGGGCCACCAGGTCACCCGGAAAGTCTGGTTCTTTTCACAGGGATACTGTGAATATTGATTGTGATGTGGTGGCTAGTAGACTTGAAGGCAATGTGAAAAGGGCTTAACAGAGCACCATTAAGCCATCAATGTATCCTGGAAGGTGTCACTAAGGTGGGTGCCCTGGATGGGAAAAATGGAAGGAGCTTGAGATGATGCTAGACCTCAAAGGTCACTAGAGTTTTGGACCCAGAAGAGAAGATAAAAGGGACAGTATATTCATTCAGAGTGGATAATCATAAGCACTGTTTAATCATGCAAAGGAAGCTTTGTTTCATGTATGAGACAAGTGCGGTATAAATAGTCATGTTTGTGGACTATAGAAGGAAGATCAGATGGCCAAAAATAAGGAGGATGGAAGAGTCCGAATTGGGTTGAGGGCAGTAGAAAACAAATCGAGGGAATCTGGAACAAATAATGAAATGTCTGCGACACCACCCCAGACTGGGAGAAAGGTAAGCCTGGGCGGAGTTCGCGGAGTTCTGCTACGCGAAACTCTGCTATGTGCAAAAAAAACTTTGGCGCGCTACGCGGAGTTCCGCAAGCGGCGGAGTGCGTTGGATAAATGCTTTTCACTGTGATTTTGAGTACCAGGTGCTTGTCTGCAAAGTGCAATCATAGCGAACGGCACCATGCACAGTGCAGGCGGGCGCTGCTTCCTGTCTGCCGCTCAAGAAGATTTTTACTCGATCAACAGCGTTCTCAACGTGAACGAACAGTTTCTCAACGCGAGCAGTTGCGTGCATACGCGACCACTCGCAATGAGAAATCTGTCCGCTTGCGTTCAGAAATCTCGCCGGGAGGTTGATTTTCCACGCTCAAGCTCGCCAACTTGATGTTGACGATCACGAATGAGGAAAAAATCGCGCTGGGAGGTGGATATTCCTCGCTCGCGCTAGCCAACTTGACATTGACGAACGCAAGTGAGGGAAAAAACTCCACTCCGCTATGAGGAGCGGAATTTTTCAGAACTCCGCGAGCTCCGCATAACGCGGAGTGCGGAAATGTCCGCAAACTCCGCGAGCGGAGCGGAGTTCACCACCCAGACTTAGAGAAAGGGGAACTGTTCAGTGACTGGGACGAGATTGAAGAGATGAAGCATAGTAAAGGAGGGGCAGCGATATGGAGGAAAAGTGAGTAATGAGAGGGGACTCTTAGGCACGGAGGAATGAGCAGTCCAAAGTTCAGCAGTTGCTAAAATCTAATCGCAAAAGGATACTGAGTCAAGAGCAGTGTGATACGTGGTCTGAGAACAGGGAGTAGAAAGGTGAAGTGAGTTACATGTCAAAATAAAGAAGGAAAAAGGAAGAAATAGGAGCAGCAGATGGGAAAAAACGAGGGAAATACAGGGGTAAATTTGGAGCAGAGAAGGGCACTGGGTAGTACGGAGATAAATCCAGCTGATGATGATGCCCACGAATGTGGCATTAATGTTAGAGAAAACGAAAAAACAAACATAATGTTCCCTTATGCACATTTTGTTTGTGGGTGATTTCAATCAGAATAAGAGTGATCAACAATATTATTGATCATAGAAAAAAAAAAGAATTAAGACAACAGTTTGAGAATAGACAAAATAAATATATAGCTAATTTTCTGAAGTTGTTATTAAATGTTGGCATTATACAAAAAGTAGCACAGTGGAGCAGTGAAGAAGTGCAGGACTTGCAGAAAAGTGTAATAAATATGTACAGTGAATAATAATCAATCACAATGATATGGAGGAGTCAATGTAGTAAGTAATCAATGTGATTGTAGACAATCTGTGATAAGGTCATTGACGTTTCAACTCCAAAGTGTAGTTCATGGGGTCTTCCTCAGGACAAATAAAATAGTAAGTAGCCAGCAAGAGATTTATGCCAAGAGGATATGGAATGGGTGTCCAAAGTTTGTTCACAAGTATTGGGGCTCTAAGAAGCCTAAATTATTAAGTTAGTGAAAATAAGCCCTGAGCTGGCAACAGTTTTTGAGTACAATCCGCGGGTCTAGTACCCTCCCCCTAGAAACATATAGGGGGAGAAGGTCAGAAGCAACTACAGTACAAGCAGGCAATATTATGTGTATTTGAGAAAAGAGTCCTATTTAAGAGGACGGAATCCCATCACCCACCAAGGTGGCATGCTTCATCATTTGGGATCTCCTCTTAGTTGCAAGGCCTAGTGCAACCAAGGGCTGCAACCCCCTTACTGTAAGGGAGGAGCTCACGGATGTTTTCAAAAAGCCAAAACTGAAGGTTGGGTAACTGCACAAGAAGCGAGCTTTCTTACCACTCCACATCCGGTGATGCCATATTTTTATGCTTTACCGAAGATTCATAAAGCACAGAAGCCACCGCCAGGCCGGCCGATTATTTCGGGGATCAACTCTCTCCTGGAACCATTGTCCACCTTTGTTGACTACTTTTTAAGACCATTGGTGAAAGATATGCCAACATATCTTCAGAACACCAAAGACATCCTGAAACTTCTTCCGGAGATTGAGTTTAATTCTGCAACAGACCTTCTTGTTTCATTCGACGTCGAATCGTTGTATACATGTATCCCCCAAGAAGAAACTCTGGATGCCATAAGATTACTCCTGGACAATAGACCAATGGAGACAATTACACCAGTCCATTTCATTATGGAGTGTGCCAGGTTAGCTATGACCGAGAATTTTTTCAAATTTGAAGATAACATCTACCTTCAAATATCAGGAACATCGATGGGGAGCATTTTCGCCCCCAGTCTAGCTAACCTGTACGTTCACCTCTTCGAACAACAGCACATACTTACCGATGAGAATCCTTTCCATGAACAAATTGTTCTATGGAAACGGTATATTGATGATATTTTTGTCATCTGGAGAGGTGACGCCAGGACCATCGGCGAATTCCACACTTGGCTGAATACGAGAAATGATTCCCTCAATTTTACAGTGGAATATAGCAAAGACAGCTTGCCGTTTTTGGATCTTCGGATTTTTCCATCTTCAAGGGACTTGGAAAGTGAAATTTATACCAAGCCTCTGGCAAGGAACTCACTACTGACATTTGAGAGCTTCCACCCCAAGTGGCTTCGCACGAATTTACCGTTTGGTCAATTTTTCCGCATTCGCAGGAATTGTTCCTCAGTAGCCAGCTATGAACATCATGCTAGCGTTCTTTCTTGCAACCTTTGCGAGAGGAATTATCCAAGAAAGCCGATACGCCAGTCATACAAACGAGCATTGAACAACAACCGTGAAGCACTCTTGGAACCATCTGCTATTAAACCATCAATGACGAGACTCACTTGTGTCAACACCTTCAGTACTCTGTCTAATAAGATTCAGAAGAGTGTACGAAAACATTGGCGTATTTTAAATGTGGGGAAAGAGACCATACCACTTCCACTATTCTCTTTTAAGAGGAGTTCTAATCTACGTGACTGCCTGGTACATACCAGACCAAAGATGGAGATACCCAGGAGACAAGAGACTCTATGGAATCTGCCGGCTGTCCAAGGACATCACCCTTGTGGCACTTGTGCAGTTTGTTCCCAAACAAGACATACCACCGAGGTTGATAATGGCACTGAAAGACCATGGCGACAGACCAAACATACAAATTGCAACAGTGAAAGAGTTATTTACTTGATCACCTGTCCGTGCCAATTGAACTATGTTGGAATGACGAACAGAAAGGTAAAACAACGCATTCTGGAACACAAGAGCACTATCCGGTGCAGAAAACAATCTACAAGACATAGAACCACTTTCTGGATAGACAACACACAGCTAATGAGTTGAGATGGACAGTCCTTGAACAACCTTTTGTTCCTCCTCACGTCACGGATATTTCCAAGTTTCTCTTTAGAAAAGAGCAACAATGGGTTTATAAACTTCACAGTGACACCATCGGTCTAAATGACGAGATTCCGTGGACACTGTTGTAAGGTGGAACACTGCTCTTCTAATGTAACTGTATACCAATTGATTAGAGCATATGGTGGATTGAAGTAGTTGTTAATAGCTAGTATATGAGGAATATAATATTAATAACAATCACAACTATTCACATACTATCACCAGATCATGATAAATTGGGGACATTACTGGTTGTCACCAGTAAAGATAATAGAGACATATAACTTCTTAAGAGCTCATGGGCGCGCGTGACAGTATGGCTTACAAACTACGACTCCCATGATCCTCATTAATTTTGGTAGTCCACTTACGTGTTCAGAAAAACATGCACGAGGAGTCATGCAAACCGCATCCGCCTGAAACAAACACGGATGCATGCTAGGGGGCATCTTGTTTTACAAGCAGTACATGTAGCTCCACGATTCAGTTTTTAATTTATTTTTGTCTGAGCACGAGTGCGCACTATTTCGTGCTCGAGCAATTTTGCGGCTTACTTCCCGTGAATATATCACATGTGACATAGATACATCGCTGAACCCCTAATGGTCGGCACATTAATTAGTACTTTTATCGACAATGAGGAATAGCACCAGAACTACAAATCCCATGAATTGTTTTGTTCTTTAGAGCGCAGTAATGATGCACAATACATGCGGTAGCAGTTTCTCGTCAATCAGTTCTTTGCCAATAACGTGAAATGGCTATCGTAACTACAACTCCCATGAATCTGCACACCTTGTGGAGTGCGGCGATGACGCGTAACACAGGCGACATTAGCCTGTCTCTAGGATACGCAGCGGTATCCAATTATTCAATCATACAAGATATATAAAGTGCGATTGTTCTCCAGTCGGTTACCGCTCGGGACAGCCAGAAGACAGTCTGGGGTACCGACAGAGAGGTGAGTGGAGATACAATCCTTTGTCACCAAAATCACGGTGTTGTCTACGATTATAAGCAGCGAGGACCATTTGCTTCCTTTTTGTTAATATACTGCTGTGTATATCCTCGTCCAGCTGTATGCTAGATCTCGCTTGTGAGTCAGCGTTTATATATACTGAACACCGCTCTAGCTATTTGTCGGCACGCTCACATTTTTTACCCCAGCTTTTTGCTAGTTGTTATTTATTTGGTAGATAATTCCATACTGTTTGAGGCAAAGTGTCTTGCCTTTATACACAAGCACCACTCTATAGAGGTGTGTACACTATTTTTCTGAGCAGGTTTTGACAACATCGGCCACAATAAATATGCGCTTTACACAAGTAGGTACAACAACACACTGTACCATTTCACCAAAGTAGGGCTGCATTATGGACCTGGTATTCTCTTTTTTGTAGTATAGTCACCACAAATAACATATCTATGCTGGTCAATCGGTGAAGGAATTCTTTGAGTTGTTTTTAAAACGCATGTAAAACTGCATTTATGGTTTCTTTACAAAATCCATGACTGCAGCTTTTTCTTTCAAACAGAGCGGTGCCTCACGCCCTGAGCTGTTGCCAGGAGTGCTGAGGAGTCTACCCGTACATTTGTGGGTAAGAGAAATATTCAGTAAATTTGCATTTTGAATATCTATATAAATTCAATGATAGGAGCATTGATGGAGATTAAGTTCCTATCTTCAGAGCATTTTTCAGTATAATTTTAGACAATATTGGTGTAAATATTGGGTAGCATGTCACTATGTTTCTCTCTTTTCAGGTGACAAGATTTATCCTGTAGATTCTTCACAAGGAAGACCACAGGTGACTGTAGGTTGTATTGTTCCATCTACTTAGTTGCAATTTTCACTTTTTCTTTGCACACATATATTTGCAGTAGCATCACTATCTAGGTCCTGAGGAAGGCCAAGATCGAAGGTCGATCACGATGGCTGAAACATGTAGACCCTCCATTTAGACCAATGCCCTCGGCAATTTTTTCAGGGCGCGTTTGCACTGTTTTTAACATTTGAAACCAAGCGTTAACTATTAAAGTTCTCTTTTCGTTTGGTAGTCAATTTTAACTTCACTTTATACATCACTTTTTTGCACTGCATTACACCCACCTTTACACATATTCTCCATGCTTCTCAGATCTTAGGAGATCAGACCAACTGACCCAATTGAAAATATCCGTGAGCTCCTCCCTTACAGTAAAGGGGTTGCAGCCCTTGGTTGCACTAGGCCTTGCAACTAAGAGGAGATCCCAAATGATGAAGCATGCCACCTTGGTGGGTGATGGGATTCCGTCCTCTTAAATAGGACTCTTTTCTCAAATACACATAATATTGCCTGCTTGTACTGTAGTTGCTTCTGACCTTCTCCCCCTATATGTTTCTAGGGGGAGGGTACTAGACCCGCGGATTGTATTGTTGGTAGTATATTGGATTGGGGATTGTGCCCGCGCAGGTCTTTAAACTTATCCCTTGGACCCCTTACCCACCTGTTGTTTTGTATAAACAGTTTTTGAGTGCCATATTCAACACTAACAACCATTTTGCGCATCTTCAGTTACACAAACAGGTATATACATGTTCAGACCACTGCAAGGACTGCTAGTGCAAAAATGTTTGACAGGCATCCACCATTGCTAACAGTACAGTCCAACAAACTTTTCCTATATTAATAGAAACTGCCATGACATCGGTTCCTCCGCCATCCCTCTGGAGTGAACTCCATCCACCAAACTCTAAACTGGCCGTATTGTCTTTCATGTTATATTATAGCCTGTTCACCTTATTTGATTGCTGGTAAGCCAGGTATATTTGTGAGAAAATGAAGAAGCACAGGGGAAAATGTAGAAAGGAAAGGGAGTGCCAGAGAGACCAGGAGTGGAGATATTGTGTATAGATGTTTGTTTGCATGACCCATTGAAATCATTGAAAAAAGATGGCACGCCCGAACTAGAGGCCCCGTTTGACGATAATGATCCACATTCTGGAGGGAAATCTGTGCCACATGTGGTTTGATCAAACTCGAGAAAGAAGTAAAGATACTTTACTTGTGTAATAAGACCTGCAGTGGGTACATTAGAGAGCACAAAGAGACAAAAAACATCTCTCAGTCAGGATAGGTCGCACCAAGAGTGCAGGATGAATCCAAGAAATAAGAAACAGCTCATCCATGAGCTTTAAGAGTAAACTCTCAGATGCGGCTGCAAGCTTAGAAATGGAAGGACATGGCCCTTAAAAATGGTTCTTCAGGAAAGCCAGTGATGTTGGTGTTAATTATGATGTGGTTATTGGCTGGCATAGATGTACCCTCTCACCCCACCCAGTGGTGAATTTGAGCTGGTGGTTGTAGGTGAACCACCAGCACTTATTTTTGTGGACTGGCCCTTATTTTTCCTCATCAGACATTAACACAGCGCAAGAGAAAGAAACACACAAAAGGGGCGAAGAAGGAGGAAGAGAATGACAGAAAAACAGTGACAAAAAGAAAGAGGAATCAAAAATAACCTGAATGAGTGAGATGGAGGGGCAGAGGATGGAAAGGCAATGCCCTCATATACAAACCTCTGTGGCATCTCTCCTCAAAATACTGATGCAATTACGGGGAGATTGTTGCCCAAAACTGTTGCAGTATGCCTACCAGGCAGATTAGTTAGACCTGCAAAATCCAAACTCATATCCAACTTTATAGATCTGGCACTGCTTTTAGGGAAACTGCACATAGCGATGCAGGGGATAGCAAGAACAGCTCCCCAATATCACACTGGTTCAGAGAATCGATAAAATGGTACATGGTGGAAATTATTGTTATGACACAAAGAAAAAGGTGGGCGGGAACATCCATTAATGAATGGGACACAAAACAACTAGCACTACAAGCTAAGGCAGATGAAATGCCCCTCACCCCACCCAGAGATAGGATTGGACCATAGACACTACCTTGACAGGAAGATGGACTGATATGCATGATATGCATAATCTACCAAGAGTTCCTGATGGATCTATGGAGAACTGTAATGTGTTTATCTTAAGGCCGAGACGAAACAGAGAGAATTAACTGTAATGATGGTCGGAGTGTCTAGAACGAGCTGACCATCGGAAGGGGTGTAACAGGGAAGGGACGAATGAAAGTGCTTGAGGGAATATGGTCTAAACAACGGGTGGGAGTTCTACACGCTTATATATCTTACTTTGTTAACACATAGCTTGCAGGCAGTAACATTTATGGAAATGCACTGAAAAACTAAAAAAAATTATGTGACCCTATTAACACAAATGTTGTTGAATAGTGCTGATGAGAACTGCCTTAGTTATGTTAAAACATTAATAAAAAATGGAGCAGAGGATGTCTGGTGGTGAATGAAAGAGGCATGAGGTGGAATCAAGACTAAACAGCCTTGGTGTTCAGTATACCTGACATTCGATAGCACTGGCCATTGGCTTCTGAGCAAAACTTTGGGACCCGGCACTTATTCTTTTACAAATTAAGCACTGCCCCACACCCTTCACATGGTAAATGAACAAAGACAGGTGGCAGGAAACTCATGTTACAGACAACAGGCACAACAATGAAATGGTGAAGGTTATGCAGTAATTTGGGTGTGCGGACATTTAGCAGTGACAGTACCCGAGAAACCTTTGATGAAGTTTGGGGACCAAGGTGAAGCTGATGTCTTGCGGAGAGTCTACACAGAGGCTTTTAAGATTGCATACAAGGGCCTAGCGGAGCTTTACGCTGGTAACCAATGGAAGCTAGACTTGGAACGTGTTGGGACTTTAATGAATAACATTTGGAAGGAAAGCTGTATGGGAGACGATGGCAGGCCCATCTGAAGATGCAGCTGTGCAATATCCCCAGGTGTCCCCTTGATCCTCCAGCCCACAAATGATCCTTGAGAAGCTGGGAGGATACTGCTGACACTTATACTTGCTGCCCATTCGCTCTGAGAGCAGTCACTTGCTCTGGTTGGCCAATGAGGGCCAATGTTATTTTGATGAATGCTCACCAATGAGTTATGCTATGCAGCTTCTGAATGACTCAGCATGTTCTTGTAATGACCTTGCCGGAAGGAGGGCAATTTACAAGGGAAGACTCATTATTTAATGCTTTTTCTTTGTGGGCAAGAAACACAGTGATGAATGCTGTAAACTGATGTTCACATTCAGAGAAATGGCTCAGATGCGGAGGTTTGCCTTTGGCACCATTAAAATGTGACGACCTTCTTCATAAGAAAGTCTGTTGAATCCTTGATGTAGGTGGTCGAATCCTTGATGTAGGTGATCTAAAAGGAGGGTTATTCAAACATTTGTGTACTTTTGGTAGCATATATAGGTTAGGACACTTAGGATTATCTTGAATAAGAAAACGTCTTATTTCATCTGTGATGACACCATTGAAGACAATTTTAGATAGAGCCATTGACAATGGTGTCATCACAGATGAAATAATACGTTTTCTTATTCAAGATAATCCTAAGTGTCCTAACCTATATATGTTACCAAAAGTTTGAATAACCCTCCTTTTAGACCAATAGTCTCGACCAAAGGGAGTTTACATGAGCCTGTGGGCAAGTTTTTGGACAAACACTTACAACCCTTTGTTCAGAAGATGACCACCTACATCAAGGATTCGACAGACTTTCTTATGAAGATTAGCCAGATTACTTTCAACATGGAAGAACAGATTCGACTATGTAAAATTGATGTAAAATCACTTTATACTTCCATTCCCCACGACTTGGGTATAGAAGCCATTGAATACTTTCTCATGCATTCAGAACTTGAGAATGATTTCAAAATATTTCTAATGGAACTTTTACAATTCACACTGTACCAGAGCTATTTTAGTTGGGAAGATAATTTTTATTTACAACTAACAGGAACATCTACGGGCAATTGTGCAGCTCCAGCGTATGCAAATTTGGTTATGCATAAATTTGAAAAGGACTATATCCTGAACAAAGAAATTTGGAAAACAAATACCATATTTTTCCTGAGATACATTGATGATATTTTCACACTATGGAAGGGGTCAAAAGAGGAAGTAATTAGTGCTTTGAATGACCTCAACATGGTTAATGAGAGAATACAATTCACTTGAACAGTACCAGCATTGCTTTTTTTGGATGTTTTAGTCTCAAGAGTGAACAACAAACTTGAAACAAATTCGTTGCATTATAACAGCTTTTACCAAAAGTCGTTGAAAAACCATTTGCCTTACTCGCAACTGTTAAGAGTTTCCAATCCTGATACTTTAGACAATCAAGTTAATTAAATGATTGATAAATTTAAGAATTGAGGATACCCCAACAAAATTTTGGAAGAATTAAAGGAACGCTGTGCTACTAAAACACGAGAAGAATTACTCACATCGACACAGAAGAAAGAGAATAACAAGAGAATAGTTATAGTTTCTAAATTCTCAACCTTAAGCATTCAATTCAAGAAAGCTATTTTGAAGCATTGGCTGATGCTTCAAGTGGAACATGATTCTAAAGGGATTTTCTCAGAAAGACCTATGTTTGCTTACCAAAGAAGAAAAAACATTAAAGAGATGATGACAGGTCAATCTACTTCCAAGATGACTGGAACATACAAGGGAACTGTCCCCTGTTTTAATTGCAACAACTGCAATAGCATCATTAGAGGTTCATGGATTCACCATCCGAGGAAAGGAAACAAAATTGACCTCAAAGTTACTGTCAGCTGTGACTCCATGAACGTAGTGTATCTTTTAAAATGTCTATGCGGACTGGCGTACATCGGAAAGACCGAAAGAAAAATGAAAATCAGATTCAATGAGCACAAAAGTAACATACGGACAAAAAAATTCAAAATCAGTAATTGCCACGCATTTCTTGGAGCATGGTCACAACATTTGCCAACTAAAATGTATGATCCTGGAAATGGTAGACATTAAACAAGGAAGAGACAACCACAAATTCCTTCTTCAAAGAGAGAACTATTGGATAAGAAGATTGGATACATTGATGCCTAACGGTTTGAATGACAGGATGGAATTCAGCTGCTACCTTTAACCCACCTGGGGATTCTAAATTGATTCACTTCACATGTTTTTGACCCTTGGATACTTGATTTCATGTCGTATATTCTAACATGATTAATGCGATAGTGTATTTTTTTAGTTACTATATCATGGGTTTACCTTATATACTCGAGTTGATTGAATCTTCTATGTTTATTTACCATCTCCACCTGTTTAGTACGGATCTTACACTTTTCTTGGGCTTCTCGCATGTATGGCGTTGATCACACCGTTTTAAGATGGACCCCGTCTTGACAGAAAGGCTTTCTTTCACATTCTTAATTCACCAGTCACATGGTTTCACATCACCTCTGTTACAACACCTCTTTAAGATGGTGCTCATGATTGAGACTAGTCCTTCCTTTAGTTTTAGTATACTTGATTAGGTCCAGTGTGTAATACATGCACCTGGCAATGGAAGAACGCGGAAGCGATAGGACGCGACCATTCTGATCGAAGACTACCGTGAGTGATGGCGTTGGTTTGTTAAACCCGGAGCCCCGTTACTTGCACGTCAACTGCATGCCAATTGCACTGGTTTTCACCATGTTATGACCTCGTTGTAGCCATTTATTAACTTCGTTTCACGTTTTTTAGCATTCCATCTAATTGTCACAGGGTGAGATATCATGAACATGTGGGAGAGTTTGTAACGGTCTCGTTGCACTTTTACCGGTACACGCTACACCTATGGAGTGTTTTTGAACCTATTTTGCATTTATTTCACATTCATTCGATTTTTTTGTAAACATGCATGGGTGTTTTTTCACAGCGCGTTTATCTCAGAGGAATAAACTTTTTTCACCCTACCGTCGGACTTACTTTATTTAAATTCTCACTATGCTGGATGGAATTATTACCCGTAAAGCCTGGAATTTAGCTTACTCCATGTATATTGTCACATAAGCTTTAGATTAGCCATGACGGCGATAATCTGCTCTGAACTTGAGTTAATATTTTTATTTTAGATCATTAATCCACTGACGAAGGGCGAAACCAACCCGAAATGCATGGGGATGGGATTGGATGTTGAAAATTATTGCTTTTTTCATATTTGAATTCTGGAAATGAGGATTTACTACTATTGTTTGGTGGAATGAAGAATACTGAACAACACCAATGAAAATAAAGCCGAATTGATCAACGATTACGTAATTTACTGTTTTGAATATTGAAACCCTTTGAATAGGGATATAACGCAGTGCAACAGGGGACGTCCCCCAGTCGGGGTATGCAGCTATACACCCTTTTCATCACCACATTTTCAACCCACATAGGCCAAAGTGACTACAAAAGATAGAGCTTTAGCATTTCATCTACTACAGTGGTGTTCAAATTCAAGCCCGCAATAGTGATCAGCATCATTAGGCTATCTAGTATGTCTTCTTGCTTTTCATCACTCTATGTAGTATTTCTTCTAGCTTAATTTATCATCACGCTATGTAGTCTTTCTTGTTGCTCTATGTATCATCACTCTATGTAGCATTTCTTCTTGCTCTATGCATTATTATTGTCTGCAGTGACTGCTAGCCTGCTCTGTGCACCCTTACTGGCCGCAATGCAATAATTCATTAAGCGGCATCTCCTTTAATTTACTCTTAACATAAAATAATACAAGGACACACAGCTGCAATCAGTCCCACCGAATATTAAGTCCTACCTCATCGATGCTGGGGTATGGGATATAGTCATCCTGAAATGAAAAGGAACAATGGTAAATAAAAGACTGACTAGACAGTTTCAACTAAGTTCAATCAGGAGCGAGATGCCTAGACATTTTTAAAGCTAATCGCACAGAGTAAATAATGTTAGTACCAAGCAGCTGTCTTAATTTAGCATAAACACGAGTTTAAAAAACAGATGTTCACATATACCCCTGAGTGAACGAAGATATTTTTTTCATTTACTCTACAATGGGGTTGGCTCACAAAGTTTTATGCAAATTTACATGGTACATTTTTTTTAAATGTAAATGTGCACCATCTCTTTTTTCATTGATCTCTTAGCAGGATCTCTACATAAAACCAGCCTTTTCATTTTTATGCCCGCCTTAGGAATATTTGCTTCACTCAGTAAAGAAAGGGATCCAAAGCATGACCCTTACAAAACCACAATTCAAACAAAAATTGAGCTTTGATTACCTCGATGCCAGATGGCTAGCAACAAAAGATTAACACAATTCAACACGATCCACATATTTTCTCTGACTCATTTTGGAAGTAGAAAAGCTGCAGACAGCCCAGTCCGAACAAACTACTAGTCATCGAAACTGCAAGCTGTCATGCAAAGGACATCAATGCTGAAGCTTCAAAGATATTAAAACCAGCCTGGGGTTTCTATCCTCTGATTCTGTGGCATTTCGAGCAGTATTCGTGCAGGTTCAAGACATTTATACCAATTTAGGGCTCGCAAACACACAGATGTTTGCATATTCACAAGCTTTTTGCAGATACATTTTTATGGATCTAAGGGGCATACTACCAAGGATTTGCGATAATTATCGCAAAGCGCGCTTAGCGCTGTTTTTTTTATCGCCGGCTATCGCTGGATTTCATCACAGAGATAACGCGTTATTATCAACGCTTATCTCCAAGGCGATAAAAAATCCAGCGATAGCGGCGAAACCCAGCAATAGCGCGAGAAATCCAGCGATAAATTCACTGCGCTAATGGAAAGCTTGCTAATAGGCAGGTGAGGACTTAACCTTACAATCCACCTCCCATTGACAAGATGGTTAAGTCAAGTTTTTATCCGGTGTTAAATTCCAGCGATAATAGCGGTTAGCGCGACTTTTTTTATCGCTTCGCGGGCATTGCTAATAGGGGGTAGTTGTGTTAGCGGCTGTTTCTGTTGACTTTTGGTTGGGAACGCCTACTTTGCATGTCATTAGCGATAAATATCGCTGACATGCAAAGCGGCAACAAGACGGCCGCTATCGCCATTAAGCTGTCGCTAACAGGTGTTAGCGACAGCTTGCTAATAGGGCGATAAATATATCGCTGCTTTATCGTCAAAAAGTGCCGCTAAAGTGGCGATACTGCCCTTGATAATATGCCCCTAAGAATTTAAGACAATCACATGTTCCAGGTGTACTACCGGAATTCTCCAAAAATTACAAAAAAGTCAAACATATATTGAAAACATAGGTGAAGTGTACATGAGCAGATGGCAGGCTTATTTTGAGAATCAGGCCAATTCCTTAGTTTGAAGACTGCAAGTGGTAATTCACAGTTATCAGCACTGCTCACCATCATGGCAGGATCCTGGCATCCATGAGGGAAAATCACATTTCATTTTCCAACAGGTTAATGTAAGTCAACAGCAAATTCAATTGGGGTCAATGGGCAACACAGCTTACTGAATTGTGATGTGGGGTAACCGGTGTAGGACAAGATCCATTCAAACCAAGGATTAGCAAAGCCAATAGGTCTCACCTTTGACCATGATTTTTAGCCTTACTGTGCAGCAGCCCAACTGCTGTGCAGCATGGCTAAAAAATAAATGAATATATAACTAAAAAGCATAATGACACAACAGCTTGTTTTGCAAGCACATGCATGTGTACGACCCGTAAGCACATGCCTACAAAATGGCACAGGCTTTTTTTGTTTTTATTAAATGACCTGAGATGCACCGGTAAACACAAAAAAAGGTAGCGCAAAAATAGCATGAAATTGCTTTTGTTTTAAAAAAATTAAAACCAATCAGCAGGCTCCAGGAGCATGTTAGGGGAGGCATGGGAAGTGAATTACCATCATGGGCATAGGAAGAAGCAACATGGAAGGCAGGGCGACATGCAATATGAACAAGAGCACACGGGCAAAAAGAGAAGCACACAGTGAAAGAGAGCAATATGGAGCACAGGAGCGCAAGAAACACACAGGAGAGAGAGCGCAACACAAATACATGTAGGGGAGAGAAGTTCATGGGCGAGAGACAGCAACGTGGGGCGGGGAGAAAAGCACATGAGGGAGACAGCTGGAAAACACATGCACTGTCATGGAGTGCCTAAACAAAAGGAAAAACACATTTAAAAAAAAATGAGGAGGGATAGAAGTCAGCTAATCAAAGAGATAATAAAGAGCCTCTGCTCCATGGGTGGGCCAAACACAAGATGGACAGGTTGAAACAAGAAAAGCCAGTGAATAAAAAGCAAGCAAATAAGGGTGACAATAAAATAAGTCAATGATAAGCAATAGGTGGGCTGTAAGCCTCTTTAGGTTCTTAGTAAGCCCACAATATGCCTTTCACAACCATAAAGCTGTTCTTTCTAGTAGGTTCGTACTTAAAATATAAGTGTAGCAGCAACAATTAATGTCATGGTTGTTCATCAACATCTTTTTCAACACCCATAAACATACTGAGAGTGAAGAGACTGACAGACAGCAACAAACTTTGACCCCCCCCATGTGAAAAAGGGATACAGATTCAGAAGGATCAGAAATAAATTATATTTCTATAAAAGACATTGATGTTTCCACAGACTCTTGGAGCAATGGAGTGCGGACACATTTCTAGAGAAATCAACTGAGAAAACAGCATATTTGGCATTGGTTTAATAACTGAATCAGCGCTCACCTTATTTTTTTGGCTCCCAGTTTTCTGCTCTTCAATCTTAGGGGCCTGTTTATACAAAAACAAATTGATTACAAACATCCTTTTTTACATCAATATTCAACATGCCACAAGCCCTGCATTTAGTTGTAATATATAGAATATAAAATGCATGGTTTTAACTAGGTAATGTTTTGTGTACAATGGATTTACAGATCAACAGTGGAGCCCTGCAGAAGGTCCGCCTGCTATTAACATATGGGCTGAAACTTTTCTTATGTTCACTATCTTTACAACGTGACCTAACATAAAAGTTCTATCTGTGGCCATCAGCGACTGAAGACAGCAGTGCTGCTAAAGTAAGGCAGCTGTGTGCAGCAGCTCCCGGTGCCATTAATCTCCAAATAAGTGAGTGATCACCGCTCACTAGTCCCTTAGTCATCAAACAAGAGAGGGATTTAAGTCTTACAAGGGTAATTAGAAAGGGAGATAGACTTTCGAGGAAAAATGAAAACGTGGTGCCAAATGTTACATTTAAAAGGCCCTTTTAAACAAGCACTGGCAAAGCCTAGAAGTCTGGCATGTACTTTGAGTTGTTGTTAAAACATTTTAAAATGCTAGAAGCAGTGAGAAAAACAAAGAGCGATTGCTTTCTGAACAGAATGCATTTATGAGATAAAGAATTGGATGTGAGATGATTCAGTGTAATTTTGAGACGTAAAATGCTCCATCAGGCATGACAATGTAAGCACTTCGTAGGAGGCACAATGATACACCAAGCAGCCAATACAAGGTGGTGAGAGGGAATTACTCCTATGGGTGGAGCCAAAGCCCAATACATGGATTAAAGAATTGATAACAATAGGTCTTCTAGAGACCTATTCTGTCAAGCCTGAGCTAAAATGATATTTGAGAATAAATCCACAGACGCAACAGACAAGTATGATGAGATTCTTGAAATAGTGCAATATTTCGAGGTCTGTCAAAGTAATGAGAAGCATGAAGCATCAATAGGGGGTCAGAAAGAGTTTACAACTGTGCCTTCTGTGATTGCTATGGGTACAGCTCCCTGTGTACTCTTTGACACAAAGGGAGACACACCAGCAGAGACGAGACGTTTCATGAGCCCGCCTGCTCTCCAGGTCTTGCCCTGTCCACCTCTGGTACCTAAGCAGTTATCTCTTAGGTGCTGGAAGAGATGGGAAATGAGAAAGATCATTACATCTTTTTGCTGATACCTCAGACTAGGAAGTGAGAGTCAATAGATTATGGAACCCCCCAGACGGGCGCATGTAGGGGGTCCCCTATCCACCAGTGCGGTCCTACCGCAGGCAGGATTTCCTGAGAGGTTCCCACAGTGAGGTTCCCATCCAGCGCTACCCCACTGTCCTGCCAAATATGATTACGTCACCCAGGTGCCCTCCTCACAGTGCAAGAGACAGACAGCAGGTAACTGAGAGTCCTTTGTCTCTTTCCTTTGTGTTGGTCCAGTCTCACCAGCCCCTTGTAGAGCGCACGAGGGATACAGGATATTTGGCACTGGGTGAGCAGTACCAGGGAGAGTCAGGCCTGACATGACTCGGATAGGTTGGCAGCACCCTGGGCTGGAGTAGGATGGCACAGCATACCTGCCTTACAGTAGTAATAGCTTTAGCACATAATGCCAGTACTTTGGCGCGCAAAGGTGGAAAATCATGGCAATACTTGTGAAATTATGGAAGTACTCATATTACAGACGGAGGGTGCCCCAGGAAGATTATCACTGTACCCCCATCATCTGACAGCCGTACCCTGGCATGTGATGACTGTACTCCTGGTAGAGAATGAGGGTGCACCCTGAAGATTATCACTGCTCCCCGAAATAAGACAGCAGCACCCTGGCATGCGATGGCAGTACTCCTGGTAGGGAATGAGGGTGCACCCTGAAGATTATCACTGCTCCCCGGGATAAGACAGCAGCACCCTGGCATGCGATGGCAGTCCTCCTGGTAGGGAATGAGGGTGCACCCTGAAGATTATCACTGCTCCCCGGGATAAGACAGCCACACCCTGGCATGCGATGGCTGTACTCCTGGTAGGGAATGAGGGTGCACCCTGAAGATTATCACTGCTCCCCGAGATAAGACAGCCGCACCCTGGCATGCGATGGCAGTACTCCTGGTAGGGGATGAGGGTGCACCCTGAAGATTATCACTGCTCCCCGGGATAAGACAGCAGCATACTGGCATGCGATGGCAGTACTCCTGGTAGGGAATGAGGGTGCACCCTGAAGATTATCACTGCTCCCCGGGATAAGACAGCCGCACCCTGGCATGCAATGGCAGTACTCCTGGTAGAAAATGAGGGTGCACCCTGAAGATTATCACTGCCCCCCGGGATAAGACAGCCGCACCCTGGCATGCGATGGCAGTACTCCTGGTAGGGAATGAGGGTGCCCCCTTAAGATTATCACTGCTCCCCGGGATAAGACAGCAGCACCCTGGCATGCGATGGCAGTACTCCTGGTAGAGAATGAGGGTGCACCCTGAAGATTATCACTGCTCCCCGAGATAAGACAGCCGCACCCTGGCATGCGATGGCAGTACTCCTGGTAGGGAATGAGGGGGCACCCTGAAGATTATCACTGCTCCCCGGGATAAGACAGCAGCACCCTGGCATGCGATGGCAGTACTCCTGGTAGAGAATGAGGGTGCACCCTGAAGATTATCACTGCTTCCCGAGATAAGACAGCCGCACCCTGGCATGCGATGGCAGTACTCCTGGTAGGGAATGAGGGGGCACCCTGAAGATTATCACTGCTCCCGGGATAAGACAGCAGCACCCTGGCATGCGATGGCAGTACTCCTGGTAGAGAATGAGGGTGCACCCTGAAGATTATCACTGCTCCCGGGATAAGACAGCAGCACCCTGGCATGCGATGGCAGTACTCCTGGTAAGGAATGAGGGTGCACCCTGAAGATTATCACTGCTCCCCGGGATAAGACAGCCGCACCCTGGCATGCGATCGCAGTACTCCTGGTACAGAATGAGGGTGCACCCTGAAGATTATCACTGCTCCCCGAGATAAGACAGCCGCACCCTGGCATGCGATGGCAGTACTCCTGGTAGGGAATGAGGGGGCACCCTGAAGATTATCACTGCTCCCCGGGATAAGACAGCAGCACCCTGGCATGCGATGGCAGTACTCCTGGTACCGAATGAGGGTGCACCCTGAAGATTATCACTGCTCCCCGGGATAAGACAGCAGCACCCTGGCATGCGATGGCAGTACTCCTGGTACAGAATGAGGGTGCACCTGTGAGATGATCATTGTATCCCTGGCATAAGACAGCAGCACCCTGGCATGCGATGGCAGTACTCCTGGTAGAGAATGAGGGTGCACCCTGAAGATTATCACTGCTCCCCGGGATAAGACAGCAGCACCCTGGCATGCGATGGCAGTACTCCTGGTAGGGAATGAGGGTGCTCCCTTAAGATTATCACTGCTCCCCGGGATAAGACAGCCGCACCCTGGCATGCGATGGCAGTACTCCTGGTACAGAATGAGGGTGCACCCTGAAGATTATCACTGCTCCCCGGGATAAGGCAGCCGCAACCTGGCATGCGATGGCAGTACTCCTGGTAGGGAATGAGGGTGCACCATGAAGATTATCACTGCACCCCGGAATAAGACAGCAGCACCCTGGCATGCGATGGCAGTACTCCTGGCAGGGAATGAGGGTGCACCCTGAAGATTATCACTGCTCCCCGGGATAAGACAGCAGCACCCTGGCATGCGATGGCAGCACTCCTGGTAGAGAATGAGGGTGCACCCTGAAGATTATCACTGCTCCCCGAGATAAGACAGCAGCACCCTGGCATGCGATGGCATCACTCCTGGTAGAGAATGAGGGTGCACCCTGAAGATTATCACTGCTCCCAGGGATAAGACAGCCGCACCCTGGCATGCGATGGCAGTACTCCTGGTTGAGAATGAGGGTGCACCCTGAAGATTATCACTGCTCCCCGAGATAAGACAGCAGCACCCTGGCATGCGATGGCAGTACTCCTGGTACAGAATGAGGGTGCACCCTGAAGATTATCACTGCTCCCAGGGATAAGACAGCAGCACCCTGGCATGCGATGGCAGTACTCCTGGTAGGGAATGAGGGTGCTCCCTTAAGATTATCACTGCTCCCCGGGATAAGACAGCCGCACCCTGGCATGCGATGGCAGTACTCCTGGTACAGAATGAGGGTGCACCCTGAAGATTATCACTGGTCCCCGGGATAAGACAGCAGCACCCTGGCATGCGATGGCAGTACTCCTGGTAGGGAATGAGGGTGCACCCTGAAGATTATCACTGCTCCCAGGGATAAGACAGCAGCACCCTGGCATGCGATGGCAGTACTCCTGGTAGGCAATGAGGGTGCTCCCTTAAGATTATCACTGCTCCCCGGGATAAGACAGCCGCACCCTGGCATGCGATGGCAGTACTCCTGGTACAGAATGAGGGTGCACCCTGAAGATTATCACTGGTCCCCGGGATAAGACAGCAGCACCCTGGCATGCGATGGCAGTACTCCTGGTAGGGAATGAGGGTGCACCCTGAAGATTATCACTGCTCCCAGGGATAAGACAGCCGCACCCTGGCATGCGATGGCAGTACTCCTGGTAGGGAATGAGGGTGCACCATGAAGATTATCACTGCTCCCCGGGATAAGACAGCAGCACCCTGGCATGCGATGGCAGCACTCCTGGTAGAGAATGAGGGTGCACCCTGAAGATTATCACTGCTCCCCGATATAAGACAGCCGCACCCTGGCATGCGATGGCAGTACTCCTGGTAGGGAATGAGGGGGCACCCTGAAGATTATCACTGCTCCCGGGATAAGACAGCAGCACCCTGGCATGCGATGGCAGTACTCCTGGTAGAGAATGAGGGTGCACCCTGAAGATTATCACTGCTCCCCGAGATAAGACAGCCGCACCCTGGCATGCGATGGAAGTACTCCTGGTAGGGAATGAGGGGGCACCCTGAAGATTATCACTGCTCCCCGGGATAAGACAGCAGCACCCTGGCATGCGATGGCAGTACTCCTGGTAGAGAATGAGGGTGCACCCTGAAGATTATCACTGCTCCCCGGGATAAGACAGCAGCACCCTGGCATGCGATGGCAGTACTCCTGGTAAGGAATGAGGGTGCACCCTGAAGATTATCACTGCTCCCCGGGATAAGACAGCCGCACCCTGGCATGCGATGGCAGTACTCCTGGTACAGAATGAGGGTGCACCCTGAAGATTATCACTGCTCCCGAGATAAGACAGCCGCACCCTGGCATGCGATGGCAGTACTCCTGGTAGGGAATGAGGGGGCACCCTGAAGATTATCACTGCTCCCCGGGATAAGACAGCAGCACCCTGGCATGCGATGGCAGTACTCCTGGTACGGAATGAGGGTGCACCCTGAAGATTATCACTGCTCCCCGGGATAAGGCAGCTGCACCCTGGCATGCGATGGCAGTACTCCTGGTAGGGAATGAGGGTGCACCATGAAGATTATCACTGCACCCCGGAATAAGACAGCAGCACCCTGGCATGCGATGGCAGTACTCCTGGCAGGGAATGAGGGTGCACCCTGAAGATTATCACTGCTCCCCGGGATAAGACAGCAGCACCCTGGCATGCGATGGTAGTACTCCTGGTACAGAATGAGGGTGCACCCTGAAGATTATCACTGCTCCCAGGGATAAGACAGCAGCACCCTGGCATGCGATGGCAGTACTCCTGGTAGGGAATGAGGGTGCTCCCTTAAGATTATCACTGCTCCCCGGGATAAGACAGCCGCACCCTGGCATGCGATGGCAGTACTCCTGGTACAGAATGAGGGTGCACCCTGAAGATTATCACTGGTCCCCGGGATAAGACAGCAGCACCCTGGCATGCGATGGCAGTACTCCTGGTAGGGAATGAGGGTGCACCCTGAAGATTATCACTGCTCCCAGGGATAAGACAGCAGCACCCTGGCATGCGATGGCAGTACTCCTGGTAGAGAATGAGGGTGCTCCCTTAAGATTATCACTGCTCCCCGGGATAAGACAGCCGCACCCTGGCATGCGATGGCAGTACTCCTGGTACAGAATGAGGGTGCACCCTGAAGATTATCACTGGTCCCCGGGATAAGACAGCAGCACCCTGGCATGCGATGGCAGTACTCCTGGTAGGGAATGAGGGTGCACCCTGAAGATTATCACTGCTCCCAGGGATAAGACAGCCGCACCCTGGCATGCGATGGCAGTACTCCTTGTAGGGAATGAGGGTGCACCATGAAGATTATCACTGCTCCCCGGGATAAGACAGCAGCACCCTGGCATGCGATGGCAGCACTCCTGGTAGAGAATGAGGGTGCACCCTGAAGATTATCACAGCTCCCCGAGATAAGACAGCCGCACCCTGGCATGCGATGGCAGTACTCCTGGTAGGGAATGAGGGTGCACCCTGAAGATTATCACTGCTCCCCGGGATAAGACAGCAGCACCCTGGCATGCGATGGCAGTACTCCTGTTACAGAATGAGGGTGCACCCTGAAGATTATCACTGCTCCCCGGGATAAGACAGCAGCACTGTGGCATGCGTTGGCAGTACTCCTGGTAGAGAATGAGGGTGCACCCTGAAGATTATCACTGCACCCCGGGATAAGACAGCAGCACCTTGGCATGCGTTGGCAGTACTCTTGGTAGAGAATGAGGGTGCACCCTGAAGATTATCACTGCACCCCGGGATAAGACAGCAGCACCCTGGCATGCGTTGGCAGTACTCCTGGTAGAGAATGAGGGTGCACCCTGAAGATTATCACTGCACCCCGGGATAAGACAGCCGCACCCTGGCATGGAATGGCAGTACTCCTGGTAGGGAATGAGGGTGCACCCTGAAGATTATCACTGCTCCCCGGGATAAGACAGCCGCACCCTGGCATGCGATGGCAGTACTCCTGGTAGGGAATGAGGGTGCACCCTGAAGATTATCACTGCACCCCGGAATAAGACAGCAACACCCTGGCATGCGATGGCAGTACTCCTGGTACAGAATGAGGGTGCACCCTGAAGATTATCACTGCTCCCCGGGATAAGACAGCAGCACCCTGGCATGCGATGGCAGTACTCCTGGTACAGAATGAGGGTGCACCCTGAAGATTATCACTGCTCCCCGGGATAAGACAGCCGCACCCTGGCATGCGATGGCAGTACTCCTGGTAGAGAATGAGGGTGCACCCTGAAGATTATCACTGCACCCCGGGATAAGACAGCAGCACCCTGGCATGCGATGGCAGTACTCCTGGTAGGGAATGAAGGTGCACCCTGAAGATTATCACTGCTCCCCGGGATAAGACAGCAGCACCTTGGAATGCGATGGCAGTACTCCTGGTAGAGAATGAGGGTGCACCCTGAAGATTATCACTGCTCCCCGAGATAAGACAGCAGCACCCTGGCATGCGATGGCAGTACTCCTGGTAGGGAATGAGGGTGCACCCTGAAGATTATCACTGCACCCCGGGAGAAGACAGCAGCACCCTGGCATGCGTTGGCAGTACTCCTGGTAGAGAATGAGGGTGCACCCTGAAGATTATCACTGCACCCCGGGATAAGACAGCCGCACCCTGGCATGCGATGGCAGAACTCCTGGTACGGAATGAGGGTGCACCCTGAAGATTATCACTACTCCCCGGGATAAGACAGCAGCACCCAGGCATGCGATGGCAGTACTCCTGGTACGGAATGAGGGTGCACCTGTGAGATGATCATTGTATCCCTGGCATAAGACAGCCGCACCCTGGCATGCGATGGCAGTACTCCTGGTAGAGAATGAGGGTGCACCCTGAAGATTATCACTGCTCCCCGGGATAAGACAGCAGCACCCTGGCATGCGATGGCAGCACTCCTGGTAGAGAATGAGGGTGCACCCTGAAGATTATCACTGCTCCCCGAGATAAGACAGCCGCACCCTGGCATGCGATGGCAGTACTCCTGGTAGGGAATGAGGGTGCACCCTGAAGATTATCACTGCTCCCCGGGATAAGACAGCAGCACCCTGGCATGCGATGGCAGTACTCCTGTTACAGAATGAGGGTGCACCCTGAAGATTATCACTGCTCCCCGGGATAAGACAGCAGCACCCTGGCATGCGTTGGCAGTACTCCTGGTAGAGAATGAGGTGCACCCTGAAGATTATGACTGCACCCCGGGATAAGACAGCAGCACCCTGGCATGCGTTGGCAGTACTCCTGGTAGAGAATGAGGGTGCACCCTGAAGATTATCACTGCACCCCGGGATAAGACAGCAGCACCCTGGCATGCGTTGGCAGTACTCCTGGTAGAGAATGAGGGTGCACCCTGAAGATTATCACTGCACTCCGGGATAAGACAGCCGCACCCTGGCATGGAATGGCAGTACTCCTGGTAGGGAATGAGGGTGCACCCTGAAGATTATCACTGCTCCCCGGGATAAGACAGCCGCACCCTGGCATGCGATGGCAGTACTCCTGGTAGGGAATGAGGGTGCACCCTGAAGATTATCACTGCACCCCGGAATAAGACAGCAGCACCCTGACATGCGATGTCAGTACTCCTGGTACAGAATGAGGGTGCACCCTGAAGATTATCACTGCTCCCCGGGATAAGACAGCAGCACCCTGGCATGCGATGGCAGTACTCCTGGTACAGAATGAGGGTTCACCCTGAAGATTATCACTGCTCCCCGGGATAAGACAGCCGCACCCTGGCATGCGATGGCAGTACTCCTGGTAGGGAATGAGGGTGCACCATGAAGATTATCACTGCTCCCCGGGATAAGACAGCAGCACCCTGGCATGCGATGGCAGCACTCCTGGTAGAGAATGAGGGTGCACCCTGAAGATTATCACTGCTCCCCGAGATAAGACAGCCGCACCCTGGCATGCGATGGCAGTACTCCTGGTAGGGAATGAGGGGGCACCCTGAAGATTATCACTGCTCCCCGGGATAAGACAGCAGCACCCTGGCATGCGATGGCAGTACTCCTGGTAGAGAATGAGGGTGCACCCTGAAGATTATCACTGCTCCCCGAGATAAGACAGCCGCACCCTGGCATGCGATGGAAGTACTCCTGGTAGGGTATGAGGGGGCACCCTGAAGATTATCACTGCTCCCCGGGATAAGACAGCAGCACCCTGGCATGCGATGGCAGTACTCCTGGTAGAGAATGAGGGTGCACCCTGAAGATTATCACTGCTCCCCGGGATAAGACAGCAGCACCCTGGCATGCGATGGCAGTACTCCTGGTAAGGAATGAGGGTGCACCCTGAAGATTATCACTGCTCCCCGGGATAAGACAGCCGCACCCTGGCATGCGATGGCAGTACTCCTGGTACAGAATGAGGGTGCACCCTGAAGATTATCACTGCTCCCGAGATAAGACAGCCGCACCCTGGCATGCGATGGCAGTACTCCTGGTAGGGAATGAGGGGGCACCCTGAAGATTATCACTGCTCCCCGGGATAAGACAGCAGCACCCTGGCATGCGATGGCAGTACTCCTGGTACGGAATGAGGGTGCACCCTGAAGATTATCACTGCTCCCGGGATAAGGCAGCTGCACCCATGGCATGCGATGGCAGTACTCCTGGTAGGGAATGAGGGTGCACCATGAAGATTATCACTGCACCCCGGAATAAGACAGCAGCACCCTGGCATGCGATGGCAGTACTCCTGGCAGGGAATGAGGGTGCACCCTGAAGATTATCACTGCTCCCCGGGATAAGACAGCAGCACCCTGGCATGCGATGGTAGTACTCCTGGTACAGAATGAGGGTGCACCCTGAAGATTATCATTGCTCCCAGGGATAAGACAGCAGCACCCTGGCATGCGATGGCAGTACTCCTGGTAGGGAATGAGGGTGCTCCCTTAAGATTATCACTGCTCCCCGGGATAAGACAGCCGCACCCTGGCATGCGATGGCAGTACTCCTGGTACAGAATGAGGGTGCACCCTGAAGATTATCACTGGTCCCCGGGATAAGACAGCAGCACCCTGGCATGCGATGGCAGTACTCCTGGTAGGGAATGAGGGTGCACCCTGAAGATTATCACTGCTCCCAGGGATAAGACAGCAGCACCCTGGCATGCGATGGCAGTACTCCTGGTAGAGAATGAGGGTGCTCCCTTAAGATTATCACTGCTCCCCGGGATAAGACAGCCGCACCCTGGCATGCGATGGCAGTACTCCTGGTACAGAATGAGGGTGCACCCTGAAGATTATCACTGGTCCCCGGGATAAGACAGCAGCACCCTGGCATGCGATGGCAGTACTCCTGGTAGGGAATGAGGGTGCACCCTGAAGATTATCACTGCTCCCAGGGATAAGACAGCCGCACCCTGGCATGCGATGGCAGTACTCCTGGTAGGGAATGAGGGTGCACCATGAAGATTATCACTGCTCCCCGGGATAAGACAGCAGCACCCTGGCATGCGATGGCAGCACTCCTGGTAGAGAATGAGGGTGCACCCTGAAGATTATCACAGCTCCCCGAGATAAGACAGCCGCACCCTGGCATGCGATGGCAGTACTCCTGGTAGGGAATGAGGGTGCACCCTGAAGATTATCACTGCTCCCCGGGATAAGACAGCAGCACCCTGGCATGCGATGGCAGTACTCCTGTTACAGAATGAGGGTGCACCCTGAAGATTATCACTGCTCCCCGGGATAAGACAGCAGCACCGTGGCATGCGTTGGCAGTACTCCTGGTAGAGAATGATGGTGCACCCTGAAGATTATCACTGCACCCCGGGATAAGACAGCAGCACCTTGGCATGCGTTGGCAGTACTCTTGGTAGAGAATGAGGGTGCACCCTGAAGATTATCACTGCACCCCGGGATAAGACAGCAGCACCCTGGCATGCGTTGGCAGTACTCCTGGTAGAGAATGAGGGTGCACCCTGAAGATTATCACTGCACCCCGGGATAAGACAGCCGCACCCTGGCATGGAATGGCAGTACTCCTGGTAGGGAATGAGGGTGCACCCTGAAGATTATCACTGCTCCCCGGGATAAGACAGCCGCACCCTGGCATGCGATGGCAGTACTCCTGGTAGGGAATGAGGGTGCACCCTGAAGATTATCACTGCACCCCGGAATAAGACAGCAACACCCTGGCATGCGATGGCAGTACTCCTGGTACAGAATGAGGGTGCACCCTGAAGATTATCACTGCTCCCCGGGATAAGACAGCAGCACCCTGGCATGCGAAGGCAGTACTCCTGGTACAGAATGAGGGTGCACCCTGAAGATTATCACTGCTCCCCGGGATAAGACAGCCGCACCCTGGCATGCGATGGCAGTACTCCTGGTAGAGAATGAGGGTGCACCCTGAAGATTATCACTGCTCCCCGAGATAAGACAGCAGCACCCTGGCATGCGATGGCAGTACTCCTGGTAGGGAATGAGGGTGCACCCTGAAGATTATCACTGCACCCCGGGATAAGACAGCAGCACCCTGGCATGCGTTGGCAGTACTCCTGGTAGAGAATGAGGGTGCACCCTGAAGATTATCACTGCACCCCGGGATAAGACAGCCGCACCCTGGCATGCGATGGCAGAACTCCTGGTACGGAATGAGGGTGCACCCTGAAGATTATCACTACTCCCCGGGATAAGACAGCAGCACCCAGGCATGCGATGGCAGTACTCCTGGTACGGAATGAGGGTGCACCTGTGAGATGATCATTGTATCCCTGGCATAAGACAGCCGCACCCTGGCATGCGATGGCAGTACTCCTGGTAGAGAATGAGGGTGCACCCTGAAGATTATCACTGCTCCCCGGGATAAGACAGCAGCACCCTGGCATGCGATGGCAGCACTCCTGGTAGAGAATGAGGGTGCACCCTGAAGATTATCACTGCTCCCCGAGATAAGACAGCCGCACCCTGGCATGCGATGGCAGTACTCCTGGTAGGGAATGAGGGTGCACCCTGAAGATTATCACTGCTCCCCGGGATAAGACAGCAGCACCCTGGCATGCGATGGCAGTACTCCTGTTACAGAATGAGGGTACACCCTGAAGATTATCACTGCTCCCCGGGATAAGACAGCAGCACCCTGGCATGCGTTGGCAGTACTCCTGGTAGAGAATGAGGGTGCACCCTGAAGATTATGACTGCACCCCGGGATAAGACAGCAGCACCCTGGCATGCGTTGGCAGTACTCCTGGTAGAGAATGAGGGTGCACCCTGAAGATTATCACTGCACCCCGGGATAAGACAGCAGCACCCTGGCATGCGTTGGCAGTACTCCTGGTAGAGAATGAGGGTGCACCCTGAAGATTATCACTGCACCCCGGGATAAGACAGCCGCACCCTGGCATGGAATGGCAGTACTCCTGGTAGGGAATGAGGGTGCACCCTGAAGATTATCACTGCTCCCCGGGATAAGACAGCCGCACCCTGGCATGCGATGGCAGTACTCCTGGTAGGGAATGAGGGTGCACCCTGAAGATTATCACTGCACCCCGGAATAAGACAGCAGCACCCTGACATGCGATGTCAGTACTCCTGGTACAGAATGAGGGTGCACCCTGAAGATTATCACTGCTCCCCGGGATAAGACAGCAGCACCCTGGCATGCGATGGCAGTACTCCTGGTACAGAATGAGGGTTCACCCTGAAGATTATCACTGCTCCCCGGGATAAGACAGCCGCACCCTGGCATGCGATGGCAGTACTCCTGGTAGAGAATGAGGGTGCACCCTGAAGATTATCACTGCACCCCAGGATAAGACAGCAGCACCCTGGCATGCGTTGGCAGTACTCCTGGTAGAGAATGAGGGTGCACCCTGAAGATTATCACTGCACCCCGGGATAAGACAGCAGCACCCTGGCATGCGATGGCAGTACTCCTGGTAGGGAATGAGGGTGCACCCTGAAGATTATCACTGCTCCCTGGGATAAGACAGCAGCACCTTGGCATGCGATGGCAGTACTCCTGGTAGAGAATGAGGGTGCACCCTGAAGATTATCACTGCTCCCCGGGATAAGACAGCAGCACCCTGGCATGCGATGGCAGTACTCCTGTTACAGAATGAGGGTGCACCCTGAAGATTATCACTGCTCCCCGGGATAAGACAGCAGCACCCTGGCATGCGTTGGCAGTACTCCTGGTAGAGAATGAGGGTGCACCCTGAAGATTATGACTGCACCCCGGGATAAGACAGCAGCACCCTGGCATGCGTTGGCAGTACTCCTGGTAGAGAATGAGGGTGCACCCTGAAGATTATCACTGCACCCCGGGATAAGACAGCAGCACCCTGGCATGCGTTGGCAGTACTCCTGGTAGAGAATGAGGGTGCACCCTGAAGATTATCACTGCACCCCGGGATAAGACAGCCGCACCCTGGCATGGAATGGCAGTACTCCTGGTAGGGAATGAGGGTGCACCCTGAAGATTATCACTGCTCCCCGAGATAAGACAGCAGCACCCTGGCATGCGATGGCAGTACTCCTGGTAGGGAATGAGGGTGCACCCTGAAGATTATCACTGCACCCCGGGATAAGACAGCAGCACCCTGGCATGCGTTGGCAGTACTCCTGGTAGAGAATGAGGGTGCACCCTGAAGATTATCACTGCACCCCGGGATAAGACAGCCGCACCCTGGCATGCGATGGCAGAACTCCTGGTACGGAATGAGGGTGCACCCTGAAGATTATCACTACTCCCCGGGATAAGACAGCAGCACCCAGGCATGCGATGGCAGTACTCCTGGTACGGAATGAGGGTGCACCTGTGAGATGATCATTGTATCCCTGGCATAAGACAGCCGCACCCTGGCATGCGATGGCAGTACTCCTGGTAGAGAATGAGGGTGCACCCTGAAGATTATCACTGCTCCCCGGGATAAGACAGCAGCACCCTGGCATGCGATGGCAGCACTCCTGGTAGAGAATGAGGGTGCACCCTGAAGATTATCACTGCTCCCCGAGATAAGACAGCCGCACCCTGGCATGCGATGGCAGTACTCCTGGTAGGGAATGAGGGTGCACCCTGAAGATTATCACTGCTCCCCGGGATAAGACAGCAGCACCCTGGCATGCGATGGCAGTACTCCTGTTACAGAATGAGGGTGCACCCTGAAGATTATCACTGCTCCCCGGGATAAGACAGCAGCACCCTGGCATGCGTTGGCAGTACTCCTGGTAGAGAATGAGGGTGCACCCTGAAGATTATGACTGCACCCCGGGATAAGACAGCAGCACCCTGGCATGCGTTGGCAGTACTCCTGGTAGAGAATGAGGGTGCACCCTGAAGATTATCACTGCACCCCGGGATAAGACAGCAGCACCCTGGCATGCGTTGGCAGTACTCCTGGTAGAGAATGAGGGTGCACCCTGAAGATTATCACTGCACCCCGGGATAAGACAGCCGCACCCTGGCATGGAATGGCAGTACTCCTGGTAGGGAATGAGGGTGCACCCTGAAGATTATCACTGCTCCCCGGGATAAGACAGCCGCACCCTGGCATGCGATGGCAGTACTCCTGGTAGGGAATGAGGGTGCACCCTGAAGATTATCACTGCACCCCGGAATAAGACAGCAGCACCCTGACATGCGATGTCAGTACTCCTGGTACAGAATGAGGGTGCACCCTGAAGATTATCACTGCTCCCCGGGATAAGACAGCAGCACCCTGGCATGCGATGGCAGTACTCCTGGTACAGAATGAGGGTTCACCCTGAAGATTATCACTGCTCCCCGGGATAAGACAGCCGCACCCTGGCATGCGATGGCAGTACTCCTGGTAGAGAATGAGGGTGCACCCTGAAGATTATCACTGCACCCCGGGATAAGACAGCAGCACCCTGGCATGCTTTGGCAGTACTCCTGGTAGAGAATGAGGGTGCACCCTGAAGATTATCACTGCACCCCGGGATAAGACAGCAGCACCCTGGCATGCGATGGCAGTACTCCTGGTAGGGAATGAGGGTGCACCCTGAAGATTATCACTGCTCCCTGGGATAAGACAGCAGCACCTTGGCATGCGATGGCAGTACTCCTGGTAGAGAATGAGGGTGCACCCTGAAGATTATCACTGCTCCCCGGGATAAGACAGCAGCACCCTGGCATGCGATGGCAGTACTCCTGTTACAGAATGAGGGTGCACCCTGAAGATTATCACTGCTCCCCGGGATAAGACAGCAGCACCCTGGCATGCGTTGGCAGTACTCCTGGTAGAGAATGAGGGTGCACCCTGAAGATTATGACTGCACCCCGGGATAAGACAGCAGCACCCTGGCATGCGTTGGCAGTACTCCTGGTAGAGAATGAGGGTGCACCCTGAAGATTATCACTGCACCCCGGGATAAGACAGCAGCACCCTGGCATGCGTTGGCAGTACTCCTGGTAGAGAATGAGGGTGCACCCTGAAGATTATCACTGCACCCCGGGATAAGACAGCCGCACCCTGGCATGGAATGGCAGTACTCCTGGTAGGGAATGAGGGTGCACCCTGAAGATTATCACTGCTCCCCGGGATAAGACAGCCGCACCCTGGCATGCGATGGCAGTACTCCTGGTAGGGAATGAGGGTGCACCCTGAAGATTATCACTGCACCCCGGAATAAGACAGCAGCACCCTGACATGCGATGTCAGTACTCCTGGTACAGAATGAGGGTGCACCCTGAAGATTATCACTGCTCCCGGGATAAGACAGCAGCACCCTGGCATGCGATGGCAGTACTCCTGGTAGAGAATGAGGGTGCACCCTGAAGATTATCACTGCACCCCGGGATAAGACAGCCGCACCCTGGCATGGAATGGCAGTACTCCTGGTAGGGAATGAGGGTGCACCCTGAAGATTATCACTGCTCCCCGGGATAAGACAGCCGCACCCTGGCATGCGATGGCAGTACTCCTGGTAGGGAATGAGGGTGCACCCTGAAGATTATCACTGCACCCCGGAATAAGACAGCCACACCCTGGCATGCGATGGCAGTACTCCTGGTACAGAATGAGGGTGCACCCTGAAGATTATCACTGCTCCCCGGGATAAGACAGCAGCACCCTGGCATGCGATGGCAGTACTCCTGGTACAGAATGAGGGTGCACCCTGAAGATTATCACTGCTCCCCGGGATAAGACAGCCGCACCCTGGCATGCGATGGCAGTACTCCTGGTAGAGAATGAGGGTGCACCCTGAAGATTATCACTGCACCCCGGGATAAGACAGCAGCACCCTGGCATGCGTTGGCAGTACTCCTGGTAGAGAATGAGGGTGCACCCTGAAGATTATCACTGCACCCCGGGATAAGACAGCAGCACCCTGGCATGCGATGGCAGTACTCCTGGTAGGGAATGAGGGTGCACCCTGAAGATTATCACTGCTCCCCGGGATAAGACAGCAGCACCTTGGAATGCGATGGCAGTACTCCTGGTAGAGAATGAGGGTGCACCCTGAAGATTATCACTGCTCCCCGAGATAAGACAGCAGCACCCTGGCATGCGATGGCAGTACTCCTGGTAGGGAATGAGGGTGCACCCTGAAGATTATCACTGCACCCCGGGATAAGACAGCAGCACCCTGGCATGCGTTGGCAGTACTCCTGGTAGAGAATGAGGGTGCACCCTGAAGATTATCACTGCTCCCCGAGATAAGACAGCCGCACCCTGGCATGCGATGGAAGTACTCCTGGTAGGGAATGAGGGGGCACCCTGAAGATTATCACTGCTCCCCGGGATAAGACAGCAGCACCCTGGCATGCGATGGCAGTACTCCTGGTAGAGAATGAGGGTGCACCCTGAAGATTATCACTGCTCCCCGGGATAAGACAGCAGCACCCTGCCATGCGATGGCAGTACTCCTGGTAAGGAATGAGGGTGCACCCTGAAGATTATCACTGCTCCCCGGGATAAGACAGCCGCACCCTGGCATGCGATGGCAGTACTCCTGGTACAGAATGAGGGTGCACCCTGAAGATTATCACTGCTCCCGAGATAAGACAGCCGCACCCTGGCATGCGATGGCAGTACTCCTGGTAGGGAATGAGGGGGCACCCTGAAGATTATCACTGCTCCCCGGGATAAGACAGCAGCACCCTGGCATGCGATGGCAGTACTCCTGGTACGGAATGAGGGTGCACCCTGAAGATTATCACTGCTCCCCGGGATAAGGCAGCCGCACCCTGGCATGCGATGGCAGTACTCCTGGTAGGGAATGAGGGTGCACCATGAAGATTATCACTGCACCCCGGAATAAGACAGCAGCACCCTGGCATGCGATGCCAGTACTCCTGGCAGGGAATGAGGGTGCACCCTGAAGATTATCACTGCTCCCCGGGATAAGACAGCAGCACCCTGGCATGCGATGGTAGTACTCCTGGTACAGAATGAGGGTGCACCCTGAAGATTATCACTGCTCCCAGGGATAAGACAGCAGCACCCTGGCATGCGATGGCAGTACTCCTGGTAGGGAATGAGGGTGCTCCCTTAAGATTATCACTGCTCCCCGGGATAAGACAGCCGCACCCTGGCATGCGATGGCAGTACTCCTGGTACAGAATGAGGGTGCACCCTGAAGATTATCACTGGTCCCCGGGATAAGACAGCAGCACCCTGGCATGCGATGGCAGTACTCCTGGTAGGGAATGAGGGTGCACCCTGAAGATTATCACTGCTCCCAGGGATAAGACAGCAGCACCCTGGCATGCGATGGCAGTACTCCTGGTAGAGAATGAGGGTGCTCCCTTAAGATTATCACTGCTCCCCGGGATAAGACAGCCGCACCCTGGCATGCGATGGCAGTACTCCTGGTACAGAATGAGGGTGCACCCTGAAGATTATCACTGGTCCCCGGGATAAGACAGCAGCACCTTGGCATGCGATTGCAGTACTCCTGGTAGGGAATGAGGGTGCACCCTGAAGATTATCACTGCTCCCAGGGATAAGACAGCCGCACCCTGGCATGCGATGGCAGTACTCCTGGTAGGGAATGAGGGTGCACCATGAAGATTATCACTGCTCCCCGGGATAAGACAGCAGCACCCTGGCATGCGATGGCAGCACTCCTGGTAGAGAATGAGGGTGCACCCTGAAGATTATCACAGCTCCCCGAGATAAGACAGCCGCACCCTGGCATGCGATGGCAGTACTCCTGGTAGGGAATGAGGGTGCACCCTGAAGATTATCACTGCTCCCCGGGATAAGACAGCAGCACCCTGGCATGCGATGGCAGTACTCCTGTTACAGAATGAGGGTGCACCCTGAAGATTATCACTGCTCCCCGGGATAAGACAGCAGCACCGTGGCATGCGTTGGCAGTACTCCTGGTAGAGAATGAGGGTGCACCCTGAAGATTATCACTGCACCCCGGGATAAGACAGCAGCACCCTGGCATGCGTTGGCAGTACTCTTGGTAGAGAATGAGGGTGCACCCTGAAGATTATCACTGCACCCCGGGATAAGACAGCAGCACCCTGGCATGCGTTGGCAGTACTCCTGGTAGAGAATGAGGGTGCACCCTGAAGATTATCACTGCACCCCGGGATAAGACAGCCGCACCCTGGCATGGAATGGCAGTACTCCTGGTAGGGAATGAGGGTGCACCCTGAAGATTATCACTGCTCCCCGGGATAAGACAGCCGCACCCTGGCATGCGATGGCAGTACTCCTGGTAGGGAATGAGGGTGCACCCTGAAGATTATCACTGCACCCGGAATAAGACAGCAACACCCTGGCATGCAATGGCAGTACTCCTGGTACAGAATGAGGGTGCACCCTGAAGATTATCACTGCTCCCCGGGATAAGACAGCAGCACCCTGGCATGCGATGGCAGTACTCCTGGTACAGAATGAGGGTGCACCCTGAAGATTATCACTGCTCCCCGGGATAAGACAGCCGCACCCTGGCATGCGATGGCAGTACTCCTGGTAGAGAATGAGGGTGCACCCTGAAGATTATCACTGCACCCCGGGATAAGACAGCAGCACCCTGGCATGCGATGGCAGTACTCCTGGTAGGGAATGAGGGTGCACCCTGAAGATTATCACTGCTCCCCGGGATAAGACAGCAGCACCTTGGAATGCGATGGCAGTACTCCTGGTAGAGAATGAGGGTGCACCCTGAAGATTATCACTGCTCCCCGAGATAAGACAGCAGCACACTGGCATGCGATGGCAGTACTCCTGGTAGGGAATGAGGGTGCACCCTGAAGATTATCACTGCACCCCGGGATAAGACAGCAGCACCCTGGCATGCGTTGGCAGTACTCCTGGTAGAGAATGAGGGTGCACCCTGAAGATTATCACTGCACCCCGGGATAAGACAGCCGCACCCTGGCATGCGATGGCAGAACTCCTGGTACGGAATGAGGGTGCACCCTGAAGATTATCACTACTCCCCGGGATAAGACAGCAGCACCCAGGCATGCGATGGCAGTACTCCTGGTACGGAATGAGGGTGCACCTGTGAGATGATCATTGTATCCCTGGCATAAGACAGCCGCACCCTGGCATGCGATGGCAGTACTCCTGGTAGAGAATGAGGGTGCACCCTGAAGATTATCACTGCTCCCCGGGATAAGACAGCAGCACCCTGGCATGCGATGGCAGCACTCCTGGTAGAGAATGAGGGTGCACCCTGAAGATTATCACTGCTCCCCGAGATAAGACAGCCGCACCCTGGCATGCGATGGCAGTACTCCTGGTAGGGAATGAGGGTGCACCCTGAAGATTATCACTGCTCCCCGGGATAAGACAGCAGCACCCTGGCATGCGATGGCAGTACTCCTGTTACAGAATGAGGGTGCACCCTGAAGATTATCACTGCTCCCCGGGATAAGACAGCAGCACCCTGGCATGCGTTGGCAGTACTCCTGGTAGAGAATGAGGGTGCACCCTGAAGATTATGACTGCACCCCGGGATAAGACAGCAGCACCCTGGCATGCGTTGGCAGTACTCCTGGTAGAGAATGAGGGTGCACCCTGAAGATTATCACTGCACCCCGGGATAAGACAGCAGCACCCTGGCATGCGTTGGCAGTACTCCTGGTAGAGAATGAGGGTGCACCCTGAAGATTATCACTGCACCCCGGGATAAGACAGCCGCACCCTGGCATGGAATGGCAGTACTCCTGGTAGGGAATGAGGGTGCACCCTGAAGATTATCACTGCTCCCCGGGATAAGACAGCCGCACCCTGGCATGCGATGGCAGTACTCCTGGTAGGGAATGAGGGTGCACCCTGAAGATTATCACTGCACCCCGGAATAAGACAGCAGCACCCTGACATGCGATGTCAGTACTCCTGGTACAGAATGAGGGTGCACCCTGAAGATTATCACTGCTCCCCGGGATAAGACAGCAGCACCCTGGCATGCGATGGCAGTACTCCTGGTACAGAATGAGGGTTCACCCTGAAGATTATCACTGCTCCCCGGGATAAGACAGCCGCACCCTGGCATGCGATGGCAGTACTCCTGGTAGAGAATGAGGGTGCACCCTGAAGATTATCACTGCACCCCGGGATAAGACAGCAGCACCCTGGCATGCGTTGGCAGTACTCCTGGTAGAGAATGAGGGTGCACCCTGAAGATTATCACTGCACCCCGGGATAAGACAGCAGCACCCTGGCATGCGATGGCAGTACTCCTGGTAGGGAATGAGGGTGCACCCTGAAGATTATCACTGCTCCCTGGGTAAGACAGCAGCACCTTGGCATGCGATGGCAGTAATCCTGGTAGAGAATGAGGGTGCACCCTGAAGATTATCACTGCTCCCGGGATAAGACAGCAGCACCCTGGCATGCGATGGCAGTACTCCTGTTACAGAATGAGGGTGCACCCTGAAGATTATCACTGCTCCCCGGGATAAGACAGCAGCACCCTGGCATGCGTTGGCAGTACTCCTGGTAGAGAATGAGGGTGCACCCTGAAGATTATGACTGCACCCCGGGATAAGACAGCAGCACCCTGGCATGCGTTGGCAGTACTCCTGGTAGAGAATGAGGGTGCACCCTGAAGATTATCACTGCACCCCGGGATAAGACAGCAGCACCCTGGCATGCGTTGGCAGTACTCCTGGTAGAGAATGAGGGTGCACCCTGAAGATTATCACTGCACCCCGGGATAAGACAGCCGCACCCTGGCATGGAATGGCAGTACTCCTGGTAGGGAATGAGGGTGCACCCTGAAGATTATCACTGCTCCGCGAGATAAGACAGCAGCACCCTGGCATGCGATGGCAGTACTCCTGGTAGGGAATGAGGGTGCACCCTGAAGATTATCACTGCACCCCGGGATAAGACAGCAGCACCCTGGCATGCGTTGGCAGTACTCCTGGTAGAGAATGAGGGTGCACCCTGAAGATTATCACTGCACCCCGGGATAAGACAGCCGCACCCTGGCATGCGATGGCAGAACTCCTGGTACGGAATGAGGGTGCACCCTGAAGATTATCACTACTCCCCGGGATAAGACAGCAGCACCCAGGCATGCGATGGCAGTACTCCTGGTACGGAATGAGGGTGCACCTGTGAGATGATCATTGTATCCCTGGCATAAGACAGCCGCACCCTGGCATGCGATGGCAGTACTCCTGGTAGAGAATGAGGGTGCACCCTGAAGATTATCACTGCTCCCCGGGATAAGACAGCAGCACCCTGGCATGCGATGGCAGCACTCCTGGTAGAGAATGAGGGTGCACCCTGAAGATTATCACTGCTCCCCGAGATAAGACAGCAGCACCCTGGCATGCGTTGGCAGTACTCCTGGTAGAGAATGAGGGTGCACCCTGAAGATTATGACTGCACCCCGGGATAAGACAGCAGCACCCTGGCATGCGTTGGCAGTACTCCTGGTAGAGAATGAGGGTGCACCCTGAAGATTATCACTGCACCCCGGGATAAGACAGCAGCACCCTGGCATGCGTTGGCAGTACTCCTGGTAGAGAATGAGGGTGCACCCTGAAGATTATCACTGCACCCCGGGATAAGACAGCCGCACCCTGGCATGGAATGGCAGTACTCCTGGTAGGGAATGAGGGTGCACCCTGAAGATTATCACTGCTCCCCGGGATAAGACAGCCGCACCCTGGCATGCGATGGCAGTACTCCTGGTAGGGAATGAGGGTGCACCCTGAAGATTATCACTGCACCCCGGAATAAGACAGCAGCACCCTGACATGCGATGTCAGTACTCCTGGTACAGAATGAGGGTGCACCCTGAAGATTATCACTGCTCCCCGGGATAAGACAGCAGCACCCTGGCATGCGATGGCAGTACTCCTGGTAGAGAATGAGGGTGCACCCTGAAGATTATCACTGCACCCCGGGATAAGACAGCCGCACCCTGGCATGGAATGGCAGTACTCCTGGTAGGGAATGAGGGTGCACCCTGAAGATTATCACTGCTCCCCGGGATAAGACAGCCGCACCCTGGCATGCGATGGCAGTACTCCTGGTAGGGAATGAGGGTGCACCCTGAAGATTATCACTGCACCCCGGAATAAGACAGCCACACCCTGGCATGCGATGGCAGTACTCCTGGTACAGAATGAGGGTGCACCCTGAAGATTATCACTGCTCCCCGGGATAAGACAGCAGCACCCTGGCATGCGATGGCAGTACTCCTGGTACAGAATGAGGGTGCACCCTGAAGATTATCACTGCTCCCCGGGATAAGACAGCCGCACCCTGGCATGCGATGGCAGTACTCCTGGTAGAGAATGAGGGTGCACCCTGAAGATTATCACTGCACCCCGGGATAAGACAGCAGCACCCTGGCATGCGTTGGCAGTACTCCTGGTAGAGAATGAGGGTGCACCCTGAAGATTATCACTGCACCCCGGGATAAGACAGCAGCACCCTGGCATGCGATGGCAGTACTCCTGGTAGGGAATGAGGGTGCACCCTGAAGATTATCACTGCTCCCCGGGATAAGACAGCAGCACCTTGGAATGCGATGGCAGTACTCCTGGTAGAGAATGAGGGTGCACCCTGAAGATTATCACTGCTCCCCGAGATAAGACAGCAGCACCCTGGCATGCGATGGCAGTACTCCTGGTAGGGAATGAGGGTGCACCCTGAAGATTATCACTGCACCCCGGGATAAGACAGCAGCACCCTGGCATGCGTTGGCAGTACTCCTGGTAGAGAATGAGGGTGCACCCTGAAGATTATCACTGCTCCCCGAGATAAGACAGCCGCACCCTGGCATGCGATGGAAGTACTCCTGGTAGGGAATGAGGGGGCACCCTGAAGATTATCACTGCTCCCCGGGATAAGACAGCAGCACCCTGGCATGCGATGGCAGTACTCCTGGTAGAGAATGAGGGTGCACCCTGAAGATTATCACTGCTCCCCGGGATAAGACAGCAGCACCCTGCCATGCGATGGCAGTACTCCTGGTAAGGAATGAGGGTGCACCCTGAAGATTATCACTGCTCCCCGGGATAAGACAGCCGCACCCTGGCATGCGATGGCAGTACTCCTGGTACAGAATGAGGGTGCACCCTGAAGATTATCACTGCTCCCGAGATAAGACAGCCGCACCCTGGCATGCGATGGCAGTACTCCTGGTAGGGAATGAGGGGGCACCCTGAAGATTATCACTGCTCCCCGGGATAAGACAGCAGCACCCTGGCATGCGATGGCAGTACTCCTGGTACGGTATGAGGGTGCACCCTGAAGATTATCACTGCTCCCCGGGATAAGGCAGCCGCACCCTGGCATGCGATGGCAGTACTCCTGGTAGGGAATGAGGGTGCACCATGAAGATTATCACTGCACCCCGGAATAAGACAGCAGCACCCTGGCATGCGATGCCAGTACTCCTGGCAGGGAATGAGGGTGCACCCTGAAGATTATCACTGCTCCCCGGGATAAGACAGCAGCACCCTGGCATGCGATGGTAGTACTCCTGGTACAGAATGAGGGTGCACCCTGAAGATTATCACTGCTCCCAGGGATAAGACAGCAGCACCCTGGCATGCGATGGCAGTACTCCTGGTAGGGAATGAGGGTGCTCCCTTAAGATTATCACTGCTCCCCGGGATAAGACAGCCGCACCCTGGCATGCGATGGCAGTACTCCTGGTACAGAATGAGGGTGCACCCTGAAGATTATCACTGGTCCCCGGGATAAGACAGCAGCACCCTGGCATGCGATGGCAGTACTCCTGGTAGGGAATGAGGGTGCACCCTGAAGATTATCACTGCTCCCAGGGATAAGACAGCAGCACCCTGGCATGCGATGGCAGTACTCCTGGTAGAGAATGAGGGTGCTCCCTTAAGATTATCACTGCTCCCCGGGATAAGACAGCCGCACCCTGGCATGCGATGGCAGTACTCCTGGTACAGAATGAGGGTGCACCCTGAAGATTATCACTGGTCCCCGGGATAAGACAGCAGCACCTTGGCATGCGATTGCAGTACTCCTGGTAGGGAATGAGGGTGCACCCTGAAGATTATCACTGCTCCCAGGGATAAGACAGCCGCACCCTGGCATGCGATGGCAGTACTCCTGGTAGGGAATGAGGGTGCACCATGAAGATTATCACTGCTCCCCGGGATAAGACAGCAGCACCCTGGCATGCGATGGCAGCACTCCTGGTAGAGAATGAGGGTGCACCCTGAAGATTATCACAGCTCCCCGAGATAAGACAGCCGCACCCTGGCATGCGATGGCAGTACTCCTGGTAGGGAATGAGGGTGCACCCTGAAGATTATCACTGCTCCCCGGGATAAGACAGCAGCACCCTGGCATGCGATGGCAGTACTCCTGTTACAGAATGAGGGTGCACCCTGAAGATTATCACTGCTCCCCGGGATAAGACAGCAGCACCGTGGCATGCGTTGGCAGTACTCCTGGTAGAGAATGAGGGTGCACCCTGAAGATTATCACTGCACCCCGGGATAAGACAGCAGCACCCTGGCATGCGTTGGCAGTACTCTTGGTAGAGAATGAGGGTGCACCCTGAAGATTATCACTGCACCCCGGGATAAGACAGCAGCACCCTGGCATGCGTTGGCAGTACTCCTGGTAGAGAATGAGGGTGCACCCTGAAGATTATCACTGCACCCCGGGATAAGACAGCCGCACCCTGGCATGGAATGGCAGTACTCCTGGTAGGGAATGAGGGTGCACCCTGAAGATTATCACTGCTCCCCGGGATAAGACAGCCGCACCCTGGCATGCGATGGCAGTACTCCTGGTAGGGAATGAGGGTGCACCCTGAAGATTATCACTGCACCCCGGAATAAGACAGCAACACCCTGGCATGCAATGGCAGTACTCCTGGTACAGAATGAGGGTGCACCCTGAAGATTATCACTGCTCCCCGGGATAAGACAGCAGCACCCTGGCATGCGATGGCAGTACTCCTGGTACAGAATGAGGGTGCACCCTGAAGATTATCACTGCTCCCGGGATAAGACAGCCGCACCCTGGCATGCGATGGCAGTACTCCTGGTAGAGAATGAGGGTGCACCCTGAAGATTATCACTGCACCCCGGGATAAGACAGCAGCACCCTGGCATGCGATGGCAGTACTCCTGGTAGGGAATGAGGGTGCACCCTGAAGATTATCACTGCTCCCCGGGATAAGACAGCAGCACCTTGGAATGCGATGGCAGTACTCCTGGTAGAGAATGAGGGTGCACCCTGAAGATTATCACTGCTCCCCGAGATAAGACAGCAGCACACTGGCATGCGATGGCAGTACTCCTGGTAGGGAATGAGGGTGCACCCTGAAGATTATCACTGCACCCCGGGATAAGACAGCAGCACCCTGGCATGCGTTGGCAGTACTCCTGGTAGAGAATGAGGGTGCACCCTGAAGATTATCACTGCACCCCGGGATAAGACAGCCGCACCCTGGCATGCGATGGCAGAACTCCTGGTACGGAATGAGGGTGCACCCTGAAGATTATCACTACTCCCCGGGATAAGACAGCAGCACCCAGGCATGCGATGGCAGTACTCCTGGTACGGAATGAGGGTGCACCTGTGAGATGATCATTGTATCCCTGGCATAAGACAGCCGCACCCTGGCATGCGATGGCAGTACTCCTGGTAGAGAATGAGGGTGCACCCTGAAGATTATCACTGCTCCCCGGGATAAGACAGCAGCACCCTGGCATGCGATGGCAGCACTCCTGGTAGAGAATGAGGGTGCACCCTGAAGATTATCACTGCTCCCCGAGATAAGACAGCCGCACCCTGGCATGCGATGGCAGTACTCCTGGTAGGGAATGAGGGTGCACCCTGAAGATTATCACTGCTCCCCGGGATAAGACAGCAGCACCCTGGCATGCGATGGCAGTACTCCTGTTACAGAATGAGGGTGCACCCTGAAGATTATCACTGCTCCCCGGGATAAGACAGCAGCACCCTGGCATGCGTTGGCAGTACTCCTGGTAGAGAATGAGGGTGCACCCTGAAGATTATGACTGCACCCCGGGATAAGACAGCAGCACCCTGGCATGCGTTGGCAGTACTCCTGGTAGAGAATGAGGGTGCACCCTGAAGATTATCACTGCACCCCGGGATAAGACAGCAGCACCCTGGCATGCGTTGGCAGTACTCCTGGTAGAGAATGAGGGTGCACCCTGAAGATTATCACTGCACCCCGGGATAAGACAGCCGCACCCTGGCATGGAATGGCAGTACTCCTGGTAGGGAATGAGGGTGCACCCTGAAGATTATCACTGCTCCCCGGGATAAGACAGCCGCACCCTGGCATGCGATGGCAGTACTCCTGGTAGGGAATGAGGGTGCACCCTGAAGATTATCACTGCACCCCGGAATAAGACAGCAGCACCCTGACATGCGATGTCAGTACTCCTGGTACAGAATGAGGGTGCACCCTGAAGATTATCACTGCTCCCCGGGATAAGACAGCAGCACCCTGGCATGCGATGGCAGTACTCCTGGTACAGAATGAGGGTTCACCCTGAAGATTATCACTGCTCCCCGGGATAAGACAGCCGCACCCTGGCATGCGATGGCAGTACTCCTGGTAGAGAATGAGGGTGCACCCTGAAGATTATCACTGCACCCCGGGATAAGACAGCAGCACCCTGGCATGCGTTGGCAGTACTCCTGGTAGAGAATGAGGGTGCACCCTGAAGATTATCACTGCACCCCGGGATAAGACAGCAGCACCCTGGCATGCGATGGCAGTACTCCTGGTAGGGAATGAGGGTGCACCCTGAAGATTATCACTGCTCCCTGGGTAAGACAGCAGCACCTTGGCATGCGATGGCAGTAATCCTGGTAGAGAATGAGGGTGCACCCTGAAGATTATCACTGCTCCCGGGATAAGACAGCAGCACCCTGGCATGCGATGGCAGTACTCCTGTTACAGAATGAGGGTGCACCCTGAAGATTATCACTGCTCCCCGGGATAAGACAGCAGCACCCTGGCATGCGTTGGCAGTACTCCTGGTAGAGAATGAGGGTGCACCCTGAAGATTATGACTGCACCCCGGGATAAGACAGCAGCACCCTGGCATGCGTTGGCAGTACTCCTGGTAGAGAATGAGGGTGCACCCTGAAGATTATCACTGCACCCCGGGATAAGACAGCAGCACCCTGGCATGCGTTGGCAGTACTCCTGGTAGAGAATGAGGGTGCACCCTGAAGATTATCACTGCACCCCGGGATAAGACAGCCGCACCCTGGCATGGAATGGCAGTACTCCTGGTAGGGAATGAGGGTGCACCCTGAAGATTATCACTGCTCCGCGAGATAAGACAGCAGCACCCTGGCATGCGATGGCAGTACTCCTGGTAGGGAATGAGGGTGCACCCTGAAGATTATCACTGCACCCCGGGATAAGACAGCAGCACCCTGGCATGCGTTGGCAGTACTCCTGGTAGAGAATGAGGGTGCACCCTGAAGATTATCACTGCACCCCGGGATAAGACAGCCGCACCCTGGCATGCGATGGCAGAACTCCTGGTACGGAATGAGGGTGCACCCTGAAGATTATCACTACTCCCCGGGATAAGACAGCAGCACCCAGGCATGCGATGGCAGTACTCCTGGTACGGAATGAGGGTGCACCTGTGAGATGATCATTGTATCCCTGGCATAAGACAGCCGCACCCTGGCATGCGATGGCAGTACTCCTGGTAGAGAATGAGGGTGCACCCTGAAGATTATCACTGCTCCCCGGGATAAGACAGCAGCACCCTGGCATGCGATGGCAGCACTCCTGGTAGAGAATGAGGGTGCACCCTGAAGATTATCACTGCTCCCCGAGATAAGACAGCCGCACCCTGGCATGCGATGGCAGTACTCCTGGTAGGGAATGAGGGTGCACCCTGAAGATTATCACTGCTCCCCGGGATAAGACAGCAGCACCCTGGCATGCGATGGCAGTACTCCTGTTACAGAATGAGGGTGCACCCTGAAGATTATCACTGCTCCCCGGGATAAGACAGCAGCACCCTGGCATGCGTTGGCAGTACTCCTGGTAGAGAATGAGGGTGCACCCTGAAGATTATGACTGCACCCCGGGATAAGACAGCAGCACCCTGGCATGCGTTGGCAGTACTCCTGGTAGAGAATGAGGGTGCACCCTGAAGATTATCACTGCACCCCGGGATAAGACAGCAGCACCCTGGCATGCGTTGGCAGTACTCCTGGTAGAGAATGAGGGTGCACCCTGAAGATTATCACTGCACCCCGGGATAAGACAGCCGCACCCTGGCATGGAATGGCAGTACTCCTGGTAGGGAATGAGGGTGCACCCTGAAGATTATCACTGCTCCCCGGGATAAGACAGCCGCACCCTGGCATGCGATGGCAGTACTCCTGGTAGGGAATGAGGGTGCACCCTGAAGATTATCACTGCACCCCGGAATAAGAGAGCAGCACCCTGACATGCGATGTCAGTACTCCTGGTACAGAATGAGGGTGCACCCTGAAGATTATCACTGCTCCCCGGGATAAGACAGCAGCACCCTGGCATGCGATGGCAGTACTCCTGGTACAGAATGAGGGTTCACCCTGAAGATTATCACTGCTCCCCGGGATAAGACAGCCGCACCCTGGCATGCGATGGCAGTACTCCTGGTAGAGAATGAGGGTGCACCCTGAAGATTATCACTGCACCCCGGGATAAGACAGCAGCACCCTGGCATGCGTTGGCAGTACTCCTGGTAGAGAATGAGGGTGCACCCTGAAGATTATCACTGCACCCCGGGATAAGACAGCAGCACCCTGGCATGCGATGGCAGTACTCCTGGTAGGGAATGAGGGTGCACCCTGAAGATTATCACTGCTCCCTGGGATAAGACAGCAGCACCTTGGCATGCGATGGCAGTACTCCTGGTAGAGAATGAGGGTGCACCCTGAAGATTATCACTGCTCCCCGGGATAAGACAGCAGCACCCTGGCATGCGATGGCAGTACTCCTGTTACAGAATGAGGGTGCACCCTGAAGATTATCACTGCTCCCCGGGATAAGACAGCAGCACCCTGGCATGCGTTGGCAGTACTCCTGGTAGAGAATGAGGGTGCACCCTGAAGATTATGACTGCACCCCGGGATAAGACAGCAGCACCCTGGCATGCGTTGGCAGTACTCCTGGTAGAGAATGAGGGTGCACCCTGAAGATTATCACTGCACCCCGGGATAAGACAGCAGCACCCTGGCATGCGTTGGCAGTACTCCTGGTAGAGAATGAGGGTGCACCCTGAAGATTATCACTGCACCCCGGGATAAGACAGCCGCACCCTGGCATGGAATGGCAGTACTCCTGGTAGGGAATGAGGGTGCACCCTGAAGATTATCACTGCTCCCCGGGATAAGACAGCCGCACCCTGGCATGCGATGGCAGTACTCCTGGTAGGGAATGAGGGTGCACCCTGAAGATTATCACTGCACCCCGGAATAAGACAGCAGCACCCTGACATGCGATGTCAGTACTCCTGGTACAGAATGAGGGTGCACCCTGAAGATTATCACTGCTCCCCGGGATAAGACAGCAGCACCCTGGCATGCGATGGCAGTACTCCTGGTAGAGAATGAGGGTGCACCCTGAAGATTATCACTGCACCCCGGGATAAGACAGCCGCACCCTGGCATGGAATGGCAGTACTCCTGGTAGGGAATGAGGGTGCACCCTGAAGATTATCACTGCTCCCCGGGATAAGACAGCCGCACCCTGGCATGCGATGGCAGTACTCCTGGTAGGGAATGAGGGTGCACCCTGAAGATTATCACTGCACCCCGGAATAAGACAGCAACACCCTGGCATGCGATGGCAGTACTCCTGGTACAGAATGAGGGTGCACCCTGAAGATTATCACTGCTCCCCGGGATAAGACAGCAGCACCCTGGCATGCGATGGCAGTACTCCTGGTACAGAATGAGGGTGCACCCTGAAGATTATCACTGCTCCCCGGGATAAGACAGCCGCACCCTGGCATGCGATGGCAGTACTCCTGGTAGAGAATGAGGGTGCACCCTGAAGATTATCACTGCACCCCGGGATAAGACAGCAGCACCCTGGCATGCGTTGGCAGTACTCCTGGTAGAGAATGAGGGTGCACCCTGAAGATTATCACTGCACCCCGGGATAAGACAGCAGCACCCTGGCATGCGATGGCAGTACTCCTGGTAGGGAATGAGGGTGCACCCTGAAGATTATCACTGCTCCCCGGGATAAGACAGCAGCACCTTGGAATGCGATGGCAGTACTCCTGGTAGAGAATGAGGGTGCACCCTGAAGATTATCACTGCTCCCCGAGATAAGACAGCAGCACCCTGGCATGCGATGGCAGTACTCCTGGTAGGGAATGAGGGTGCACCCTGAAGATTATCACTGCACCCCGGGATAAGACAGCAGCACCCTGGCATGCGTTGGCAGTACTCCTGGTAGAGAATGAGGGTGCACCCTGAAGATTATCACTGCACCCCGGGATAAGACAGCCGCACCCTGGCATGCGATGGCAGAACTCCTGGTACGGAATGAGGGTGCACCCTGAAGATTATCACTACTCCCCGGGATAATACAGCAGCACCCAGGCATGCGATGGCAGTACTCCTGGTACGGAATGAGGGTGCACCTGTGAGATGATCATTGTATCCCTGGCATAAGACAGCCGCACCCTGGCATGCGATGGCAGTACTCCTGGTAGAGAATGAGAGTGCACCCTGAAGATTATCACTGCTCCCCGGGATAAGACAGCAGCACCCTGGCATGCGATGGCAGCACTCCTGGTAGAGAATGAGGGTGCACCCTGAAGATTATCACTGCTCCCCGTGATAAGACAGCCGCACCCTGGCATGCGATGGCAGTACTCCTGGTAGGGAATGAGGGTGCACCCTGAAGATTATCACTGCTCCCCGGGATAAGACAGCAGCACCCTGGCATGCGATGGCAGTACTCCTGTTACAGAATGAGGGTGCACCCTGAAGATTATCACTGCTCCCCGGGATAAGACAGCAGCACCCTGGCATGCGTTGGCAGTACTCCTGGTAGAGAATGAGGGTGCACCCTGAAGATTATGACTGCACCCCGGGATAAGACAGCAGCACCCTGGCATGCGTTGGCAGTACTCCTGGTAGAGAATGAGGGTGCACCCTGAAGATTATCACTGCACCCCGGGATAAGACAGCAGCACCCTGGCATGCGTTGGCAGTACTCCTGGTAGAGAATGAGGGTGCACCCTGAAGATTATCACTGCACCCCGGGATAAGACAGCCGCACCCTGGCATGGAATGGCAGTACTCCTGGTAGGGAATGAGGGTGCACCCTGAAGATTATCACTGCTCCCCGGGATAAGACAGCCGCACCCTGGCATGCGATGGCAGTACTCCTGGTAGGGAATGAGGGTGCACCCTGAAGATTATCACTGCACCCCGGAATAAGACAGCAGCACCCTGACATGCGATGTCAGTACTCCTGGTACAGAATGAGGGTGCACCCTGAAGATTATCACTGCTCCCCGGGATAAGACAGCAGCACCCTGGCATGCGATGGCAGTACTCCTGGTACAGAATGAGGGTTCACCCTGAAGATTATCACTGCTCCCCGGGATAAGACAGCCGCACCCTGGCATGCGATGGCAGTACTCCTGGTAGAGAATGAGGGTGCACCCTGAAGATTATCACTGCACCCCGGGATAAGACAGCAGCACCCTGGCATGCGTTGGCAGTACTCCTGGTAGAGAATGAGGGTGCACCCTGAAGATTATCACTGCACCCCGGGATAAGACAGCAGCACCCTGGCATGCGATGGCAGTACTCCTGGTAGGGAATGAGGGTGCACCCTGAAGATTATCACTGCTCCCTGGGATAAGACAGCAGCACCTTGGCATGCGATGGCAGTACTCCTGGTAGAGAATGAGGGTGCACCCTGAAGATTATCACTGCTCCCCGGGATAAGACAGCAGCACCCTGGCATGCGATGGCAGTACTCCTGTTACAGAATGAGGGTGCACCCTGAAGATTATCACTGCTCCCCGGGATAAGACAGCAGCACCCTGGCATGCGTTAGCAGTACTCCTGGTAGAGAATGAGGGTGCACCCTGAAGATTATGACTGCACCCCGGGATAAGACAGCAGCACCCTGGCATGCGTTGGCAGTACTCCTGGTAGAGAATGAGGGTGCACCCTGAAGATTATCACTGCACCCCGGGATAAGACAGCAGCACCCTGGCATGCGTTGGCAGTACTCCTGGTAGAGAATGAGGGTGCACCCTGAAGATTATCACTGCACCCCGGGATAAGACAGCCGCACCCTGGCATGGAATGGCAGTACTCCTGGTAGGAAATGAGGGTGCACCCTGAAGATTATCACTGCTCCCCGGGATAAGACAGCCGCACCCTGGCATGCGATGGCAGTACTCCTGGTAGGGAATGAGGGTGCACCCTGAAGATTATCACTGCACCCCGGAATAAGACAGCAGCACCCTGACATGCGATGTCAGTACTCCTGGTACAGAATGAGGGTGCACCCTGAAGATTATCACTGCTCCCCGGGATAAGACAGCAGCACCCTGGCATGCGATGGCAGTACTCCTGGTACAGAATGAGGGTTCACCCTGAAGATTATCACTGCTCCCCGGGATAAGACAGCCGCACCCTGGCATGCGATGGCAGTACTCCTGGTAGAGAATGAGGGTGCACCCTGAAGATTATCACTGCACCCCGGGATAAGACAGCAGCACCCTGGCATGCGTTGGCAGTACTCCTGGTAGAGAATGAGGGTGCACCCTGAAGATTATCACTGCACCCCGGGATAAGACAGCAGCACCCTGGCATGCGATGGCAGTACTCCTGGTAGGGAATGAGGGTGCACCCTGAAGATTATCACTGCTCCCTGGGATAAGACAGCAGCACCTTGGCATGCGATGGCAGTACTCCTGGTAGAGAATGAGGGTGCACCCTGAAGATTATCACTGCTCCCCGAGATAAGACAGCAGCACCCTGGCATGCGATGGCAGTACTCCTGGTAGGGAATGAGGGTGCACCCTGAAGATTATCACTGCACCCCGGGATAAGACAGCCGCACCCTGGCATGCGATGGCAGTACTCCTGGTACGGAATGAGGGTGCACCCTGAAGATTATCACTACTCCCCGGGATAAGACAGCAGCACCCTGGCATGCGATGGCAGTACTCCTGGTACGGAATGAGGGTGCACCTGTGAGATGATCATTGTATCCCTGGCATAAGACAGCCGCACCCTGGCATGCGATGGCAGTACTCCTGGTAGAGAATGAGGGTGCACCCTGAAGATTATCACTGCTCCCCGGGATAAGAGAGCAGCACCCTGGCATGCGATGGCAGCACTCCTGGTAGAGAATGAGGGTTCACCCTGAAGATTATCACTGCTCCCCGGGATAAGACAGCCGCACCCTGGCATGCGATGGCAGTACTCCTGGTAGAGAATGAGGGTGCACCCTGAAGATTATCACTGCACCCCGGGATAAGACAGCAGCACCCTGGCATGCGTTGGCAGTACTCCTGGTAGAGAATGAGGGTGCACCCTGAAGATTATCACTGCACCCCGGGATAAGACAGCAGCACCCTGGCATGTGATGGCAGTACTCCTGGTAGGGAATGAGGGTGCACCCTGAAGATTATCACTGCTCCCTGGGATAAGACAGCAGCACCTTGGCATGCGATGGCAGTACTCCTGGTAGAGAATGAGGGTGCACCCTGAAGATTATCACTGCTCCCCGAGATAAGACAGCAGCACCCTGGCATGCGATGGCAGTACTCCTGGTAGGGAATGAGGGTGCACCCAGAAGATTATCACTGCACCCCGGGATAAGACAGCCGCACCCTGGCATGCGATGGCAGTACTCCTGGTACGGAATGAGGGTGCACCCTGAAGATTATCACTACTCCCCGGGATAAGACAGCAGCACCCTGGCATGCGATGGCAGTACTCCTGGTACGGAATGAGGGTGCACCTGTGAGATGATCATTGTATCCCTGGCATAAGACAGCCGCACCCTGGCATGCGATGGCAGTACTCCTGGTAGAGAATGAGGGTGCACCCTGAAGATTATCACTGCTCCCCGGGATAAGACAGCAGCACCCTGGCATGCGATGGCAGCACTCCGGGTAGAGAATGAGGGTGCACCCTGAAGATTATCACTGCTCCCCGGGATAAGACAGCCGCACCCTGGCATGCGATGGCAGTACTCCTGGTACGGAATGAGGGTGCACCCTGAAGATTATCACTACTCCCCGGGATAAGACAGCAGCACCCTGGCATGCGATGGCAGTATTCCTGGTACGGAATGAGGGTGCACCTGTGAGATGATCATTGTATCCCTGGCATAAGACAGCCGCACCCTGGCATGCGATGGCAGTACTCCTGGTAGAGAATGAGGGTGCACCCTGAAGATTATCACTGCTCCCCGGGATAAGACAGCAGCACCCTGGCATGCGATGGCAGCACTCCTGGTAGAGAATGAGGGTGCACCCTGAAGATTATCACTGCTCCCCGAGATAAGACAGCCGCACCCTGGCATGCGATGGCAGTACTCCTGGTAGGGAATGAGGGTGCACCCTGAAGATTATCACTGCTCCCCGGGATAAGACAGCAGCACCCTGGCATGCGATGGCAGTACTCCTGGTAGGGAATGAGGGTGCACCCTGAAGATTATCACTGCACCCCGGAATAAGACAGCAGCACCCTGACATGCGATGTCAGTACTCCTGGTACAGAATGAGGGTGCACCCTGAAGATTATCACTGCTCCCCGGGATAAGACAGCATCACCCTGGCATGCGATGGCAGTACTCCTGGTACAGAATGAGGGTTCACCCTGAAGATTATCACTGCTCCCCGGGATAAGACAGCCGCACCCTGGCATGCGATGGCAGTACTCCTGGTAGAGAATGAGGGTGCACCCTGAAGATTATCACTGCACCCCGGGATAAGACAGCAGCACCCTGGCATGCGTTGGCAGTACTCCTGGTAGAGAATGAGGGTGCACCCTGAAGATTATCACTGCACCCCGGGATAAGACAGCAGCACCCTGGCATGCGATGGCAGTACTCCTGGTAGGGAATGAGGGTGCACCCTGAAGATTATCACTGCTCCCTGGGATAAGACAGCAGCACCTTGGCATGCGATGGCAGTACTCCTGGTAGAGAATGAGGGTGCACCCTGAAGATTATCACTGCTCCCCGAGATAAGACAGCAGCACCCTGGCATGCGATGGCAGTACTCCTGGTAGGGAATGAGGGTGCACCCTGAAGATTATCACTGCACCCCGGGATAAGACAGCCGCACCCTGGCATGCGATGGCAGTACTCCTGGTATGGAATGAGGGTGCACCCTGAAGATTATCACTACTCCCCGGGATAATACAGCAGCACCCTGGCATGCGATGGCAGTACTCCTGGTACGGAATGAGGGTGCACCTGTGAGATGATCATTGTATCCCTGGCATAAGACAGCCGCACCCTGGCATGCGATGGCAGTACTCCTGGTAGAGAATGAGGGTGCACCCTGAAGATTATCACTGCTCCCCGGGATAAGACAGCAGCACCCTGGCATGCGATGGCAGCACTCCGGGTAGAGAATGAGGGTGCACCCTGAAGATTATCACTGCTCCCCGGGATAAGACAGCCGCACCCTGGCATGCGATGGCAGTACTCCTGGTACGGAATGAGGGTGCACCCTGAAGATTATCACTACTCCCCGGGATAAGACAGCAGCACCCTGGCATGCGATGGCAGTATTCCTGGTACGGAATGAGGGTGCACCTGTGAGATGATCATTGTATCCCTGGCATAAGACAGCCGCACCCTGGCATGCGATGGCAGTACTCCTGGTAGAGAATGAGGGTGCACCCTGAAGATTATCACTGCTCCCCGGGATAAGACAGCAGCACCCTGGCATGCGATGGCAGCACTCCTGGTAGAGAATGAGGGTGCACCCTGAAGATTATCACTGCTCCCCGAGATAAGACAGCCGCACCCTGGCATGCGATGGCAGTACTCCTGGTAGGGAATGAGGGTGCACCCTGAAGATTATCACTGCTCCCCAGGATAAGACAGCAGCACCCTGGCATGCGATGGCAGTACTCCTGTTACAGAATGAGGGTGCACCCTGAAGATAATCACTGGTCCCCGGGATAAGACAGCAGCACCCTGGCATGCGTTGGCAGTACTCCTGGTAGAGAATGAGGGTGCACCCTGAAGATTATCACTGCACCCCGGGATAAGACAGCAGCACCCTGGCATGCGTTGGCAGTACTCCTGGTAGAGAATGAGGGTGCACCCTGAAGATTATCACTGCACCCCGGGATAAGACAGCAGCACCCTGGCATGCGTTGGCAGTACTCCTGGTAGAGAATGAGGGTGCACCCTGAAGATTATCACTGCACCCCGGGATAAGACAGCCGCACCCTGGCATGGAATGGCAGTACTCCTGGTAGGGAATGAGGGTGCACCCTGAAGATTATCACTGCTCCCCGGGATAAGACAGCCGCACCCTGGCATGCGATGGCAGTACTCCTGGTAGGGAATGAGGGTGCACCATGAAGATTATCACTGCACCCCGGAATAAGACAGCAGCACCCTGGCATGCGATGGCAGTACTCCTGGTACAGAATGAGGGTGCACCCTGAAGATTATCACTGCTCCCCGGGATAAGATAGCAGCACCCTGGCATGCGATGGCAGTACTCCTGGTACAGAATGAGGGTGCACCCTGAAGATTATCACTGCTCCCCGGGATAAGACAGCCGCACCCTGGCATGCGATGGCAGTACTCCTGGTAGAGAATGAGGGTGCACCCTGAAGATTATCACTGCACCCCGGGATAAGACAGCAGCACCCTGGCATGCGTTGGCAGTACTCCTGGTAGAGAATGAGGGTGCACCCTGAAGATTATCACTGCACCCCGGGATAAGACAGCAGCACCCTGGCATGCGATGGCAGTACTCCTGGTAGGGAATGAGGGTGCACCCTGAAGATTATCACTGCTCCCCGGGATAAGACAGCAGCACCTTGGCATGCGATGGCAGTACTCCTGGTAGAGAATGAGGGTGCACCCTGAAGATTATCACTGCTCCCCGAGATAAGACAGCAGCACCCTGGCATGCGATGGCAGTACTCCTGGTAGGGAATGAGGGTGCACCCTGAAGATTATCACTGCACCCCGGGATAAGACAGCCGCACCCTGGCATGCGATGGCAGTACTCCTGGTACGGAATGAGGGTGCACCTTGAAGATTATCACTACTCCCCGGGATAAGACAGCAGCACCCTGGCATGCGATGGCAGTACTCCTGGTACGGAATGAGGGTGCACCTGTGAGATGATCATTGTATCCCTGGCATAAGACAGCCGCACCCTGGCATGCGATGGCAGTACTCCTGGTAGAGAATGAGGGTGCACCCTGAAGATTATCACTGCTCCCCGGGAAAAGACAGCCGCACCCTGGCATGCGATGGCAGTACTGGTAGGGAATGAGGGTGTACCCTGAAGATTATCACTGCTCCCCGGGATAAGACAACAGCACCCTGGCATGCGATGGCAGTACTCCTGGTAGGGAATGAGGGTGCACCTGGAAGATGATCACTGTCTCCCGGCATACCACAGCCGTATCCTAGCATAAGGTGGCAGTACTCCTGGTAGGGAATGAGGGTGCACCCTGAAGATTATCACTGCTCCCCGGGATAAGACAGCAGCACCCTGGCATGCGATGGCAGTACTCCTGGTAGGGAATGAGGGTGTACCCTGAAGATTATCACTGCTCCCCGGGATAAGACAGCAGCACCCTGGCATGTGATGACAGTACTCCTGGTAGGGGATGAGGGTGCACCCTGAAGATTATCACTGCTCCCCGGGATAAGACAGCAGCACCCTGGCATGCGATGGCAGTACTCCTGGTAGGGAATGAGGGTGTACCCTGAAGATTATCACTGCTCCCCGGGATAAGACAGCCGCACCATGGCATGCGATGGCAGTACTCCTGGTAGGGAATGAGGGTGCACCCTGAAGATTATCACTGCTCCCCGGGATAAGACAGCAGCACCCTGGCATGCGATGGCAGTACTCCTGTTGCAGAATGAGGGGGCACCCTGAAGATTATCACTGCTCCCCGGGATAAGACAGCAGCACCCTGGCATGTGATGACAGTACTCCTGGTAGGGCATGAGGGGGCACCCTGAAGATTATCACTGCACCCCGGAATAAGACAGCAGCACCCTGGCATGCGAAGGCAGTACTCCTGGTAGAGAATGAGGGTGCACCCTGAAGATTATCACTCTACCCCGAAATAAGACAGCAGCACCCTGGCATGCGATGGCAGTACTCCTGGTACAGAGTGAGGGGGAACCCTGAAGATTATCACTGCTCCCCGGGATAAGACAGCCGCACCCTGGCATGCGATGGCAGTACTCCTGGTAGGGAATGAGGGGGCACCCTGAAGATTATCACTGCTCCCCGGGATAAGACAGCTGCACCCTGGCATGCGATGGCAGTACTCCTGGTAGAGAATGAGGGTGCACCCTGAAGATTATCACTGCACCCCGGAATAAGACAGCAGCACCCTGGCATGCGAAGTCAGTACTCCTGGTAGGGAATGAGGGGGCACCCTGAAGATTATCATTGCTCCCCGGGATAAGACAGCTGCACCCTGGCATGCGATGGCAGTACTCCTGGTAGAGAATGAGGGTGCACCCTGAAGATTATCACTGCACCCCGGAATAAGACAACAGCACCCTGGCATGCGATGGCAGTACTCCTGGTAGGGGATGAGGGTGCACCTGGAAAACGATCACTGTCTCCCGGCATACCACAGCCGTATCCTAGCATAAGGTGGCAGCAGGCATTGCTCCTAAGGTCAATATGTTGCCTCACCAAAACCCTTAATCAGTTATAATACTGGGGAGTCACCTGGCATAATACGGGACTGCCCTTGCATATGATGGCAGCTCACTTGCATAAATGTGCACGATGAGTAAAATACCTTTTACCTGCGTTTGTGTGATGGTGAAGATAGTTTATTGTTTATGATATTTTTGGATAATATTACCTACTTCAATGTTGATGATGCTTCTTCGAATACCACCAGGGCCAGCGTTCCTGTGCTGGCGCTTCCTGTGGGGGTTCACAGCGCATGCCCTGTCACTTTGAATAAACTGTACTCTCCCGTACTTTGTGTCCACTGTGACACTTTGGGATTTACATGGCATCGGGTGCACAGGGTAAGAGCCTAAAACGGAAGTGACGTTGGGACGTATGGGGGCACTGAGACTGTCTAGAAGCACAGAGCTGGTGCAAGGTGTCCACTTCTTATTAAAATCACACACGCTTTGGCCCAGAGCAGAAGAATCGCATGGAACCTAAAAAACACAGAGGCAGCAGCAAAGGAACGTCACTTGGTAAAACACGTGCTCACCACACAGCAGTCAGCACCAAAACGGGACCTCAGGGGCAAGTACAGAACGCTTAAAGCAGGGCAAATCTATTGCACTATTTTTGCTGTTTGTGCAATACTAGAGCGAGAAGTCTATGATGCCAAACCCATGACCCAGAAAGATATTCGCACAAGAGAGAAATGAGACAGCAGATACCGCAACCATCTCCTACACTTGTTACGCTTATAAGCCTTTTTTCTCTGTCAATCATACACATTTTAACACAGAAATCCATATTAATAAACAAAATAACATCCTTTAAAAAGAGCCTCCGGGCACTGTGCGTGGCACCTGTCATAAATCAACAATGGGGGCGCAGCAGAGCATCTCTGAGCCGTAGATGGACTGGAGTCATGAACGTGGAGTATGTTCATCGAAGCAGTCCTGCACGGAGGCGCCGGGACATGGTGGCCCCTGGATCGGCCACACTCAGTTTACCCGTCAATAGTTTAACCAGGGAATCAAGCTCGCCCTGCTTGGGGCCACTGTTCTCCGATAAAAATCGGTTTGTCTGCAGGTGTTCGGGAACTGCGATAACCTTTGAGAGACTGAGAGGTAATAAACGGCACCTGCCTGAAGGTGTACGCCGGTGACACAAATATAAAACACTCCCAAAGCTTCCGTTTCATGAATTACACCCAGCACCCCGCAGAGATGTACATTCAGATACCTGGAGAGGAGAAAAGTATGAGGGACGTGTCTGCCCCGCATCCCTGCCCCGTACACGTGTTCCCTGCCCCATATTTATTTATTTATTTATGCGTTTTTATATAGCGCGGACTTTACCTGAAGGTGTCAGAGCGCTTCACAATAGGAACAGTAACGTTACATGAGGAGAAGATTACAAGTGGGCATATTACAAAAGCAAGCGTTACATTACATGGGGGAAAAAGTGACAATTGTGCAAATAACACAAGTGGATTGAATGTAGGGGGAAGAATCTGTGGGCTAAAATATCTGTGAAACTTAAACTTCTTTTAATTGCCTTTAATTACGTGGTAAGCACGCGCTTCCGTGAAATATCACCCCCCCCCTCACACACACACACACCCACAAGTGAGCATGTACGATGCACATTTTCGCTCTGCTTAATGGAAGAGAGACCAGTGCCTCGAAAGTAGGCATGGGCATAATTTCTGTTACGCGATCGCAATCTCGCGTCATTTCAGTAATTTTGTTTTACGCTTATTCCGTGAAACTCATGGAATTCTACTATTATGGCCCATCTATAATTACGTACTGTTCGCTGCAAAACTTTACTGCGAGCGCATGGACACAATGCGAACGACCAGGACGCGAACGACTGCGGTTTGTTGAACGTGTGCTTCTTGCACCTTATATCGCGAAATGCATCCGCGTGTCTAAAATGGACGCCAGGATGCAATATAATCTAAATTATAATGCCACATCCCGGTTTTGCTTTTCATATATTTATTCATCATTTTTTTTAAATAGTTCTAAAATTTTGAACAGTTAGGCAAAATCAAATTACATGAATTCGCCACATCCCTAATAAAAATGCATTGAAGAAAAGAATTAGCAGTTGGGGCTTTAAGTGTGAGGTAGAATATTTCTATAGAAACAGTTGATACCTTAATTATTATAAGAATGACCCTTATGGTATTTAATATATAGGTAAGATTATTGATAAGGATGAAAAGTGTCTATGCTACTTCCCAGGGCCCACTTCTTTTTCTGATAATCATGGGTGCTTGGCGAGGGATGGGATTGGAGGACCACAAGTGTCGGACATTCGGGAACCAAAGTGACGTCGCAGTATCCGTGCTTTGTGCCTGCAAAGATGGACGCACCGGATCAAGGCACTACCTGGAAGGTAACTCGTCATGGTTAATGAACACTATGGACTGAGGTATCAAAAAAGTTTGATTTATTTTGAAAGTTCTCAATATGACGATGTATTATTTCGACTACTAGTGTAACTAATATTGTCTGTGTCCGTATGTCGACATTCACAAACCTCTCCTTTACTTCTCTGCATGTCCAGTCTTAGGCAGGAAAGGTGCTATGGTTTTTAGCACTCCTGCTGCAACATAGAATTTGCGAACACTCACAACAAAGGTATCTTTGGAGCCTCTTGTTGAAATGTGGCGCATACTTCCGAGTCACTTTTGGCACCCATAAAGTTAATGTGATATTTATAAAGTTGCTAAAACCACACAAAAAAAAAAAAAAAATCTAAATAGGACTCATTAACTTGGCTCATACTAAAACTAAGCGATACCAAAGGGGATGATGGACGGAGCGCTTGAGCTAATCAAACACTCACCCCCAGTCAACTGATCTGGGTTTAATCCATCATCATTCTTTAGCTCACTCCACCACCCCAGTTCAGACATGGCCATATGCAAATCAGTCTGACCCTGTGTCTCATGGGAACAGTCCAGCCCGAACTGCCAAGCCATGTCTTCCCTGGACCGGAAACAAGCATCCTGGGACCGGTTTCTGGCTATTCAGCCGTCATCAGCCAGGCTAGCTTGAATCCAGTGGCAAAGTGAGCAAGGGACCCACGTCTGGGCATACCCTGCCAACTTAGGGCGAACAAAGCGATACCAAAGGGGATGATGGACGGAGCGCTTGAGCTAATCAAACACTCACCCCCAGTCAACTGATCTGGGTTTAATCCATCATCATTCTTTAGCTCACTCCACCACCCCAGTTCAGACATGGCCATATGCAAATCAGTCTGACCCTGTGTCTCATGGGAACAGTCCAGCCCGAACTGCCAAGCCATGTCTTCCCTGGACCGGAAACAAGCATCCTGGGACCGGTTTCTGGCTATTCAGCCGTCATAAACCCAGATCAGTTGACTGGGGGTGAGTGTTTGATTGGCTCAAACGTTCCGTCCATCATCCCCTTTTGTATCGCTTTGGTCGCCCTAAGTTGGCGGGGGTATGCCCAGACGTGGGTCCCTTGCTCACTTTGCCACTGGATTCAAGCAAGCCTGGCTGATGACGGCTGGAATGCCAGAAACCGGTCCTAGGATGCTTGTTTCCGGTCCAGGGAAGACATGGCTTGGCAGTTCGGGCTGGACTGTTCCCATGAGGCACAGGGTCAGACTGATTTGCATATGGCCATGTCTGAACTGGGGTGGTGGAGTGAGCTAAAGAATGATGATGGATTAAACCCAGATCAGTTGACTGGGGGTGAGTGTTTGATTGGCTCAAACGTTCCGTCCATCATCCCCTTTTGTATCATACTAAAACTAGGCACAAAGCTGCCCGCTGGCAGGGTATTCCTGGTTAAAACACAAGTGACGCGATACACAAAGCTTCTTCTGCAAGTAGTTGTCTCTTGTCCAACTCAGATATTCCTCACCTCTGAACGGGCAGGCATAGGACAGCTCATGGTAAAAACCTTCTGTATTGAGGTGCCTCACGGCACCTAAAGCTCGCAGAACCCTTTGTCAAAGAGAAGTAATGAATGATGAATTTCAACAGAGTAAGGCAGAGCTGTTGCCAAGTCATAAGCCTTCTCCTCACACAGAAACCAAACCAGCCCTACAAGCAGTAAGGGCATTCCTCACCAACCTGTGAAACCAGAGGCATCAGCTCCCGCTGAACATTGAGTCTGTGCAGGTCACCAGAGGGAAAAGAACTTACAGAAAAGGCACAGGGGCATCCTGTGTCTTGCAGAAGTCATCTCATCCCCAACAGCTTCATTCCTGATCTTTGTAACACTCGAGAACATCATCGATTAATTGGATCCTACCCTGTGAGGCTGATCTTTGTAACATAGGAGTACACCATGGATGGATAAGAGCCGCCCTGTGACTGTTCTTTGTAACACAGGAGTACACCATGGATGGATAAGAGCCGCCCTGTGACTGTTCTTTGTAACACAGGAGTACACCATGGATGGATAAGAGCCGCCCTGTGACTGTTCTTTGTAACGCAGGAGTACACCATGGATGGATAAGAGCCGCCCTGTGACTGTTCTTTGTAACGCAGGAGTACACCATGGATGGATAAGAGCCTGCCTTGTGACTGTTCTTTGTAACACAGGAGTACACCATGGATGGATAAGAGCCGCCCTGTGACTGTTCTTTGTAACACAGGAGTACACCATGGATGGATAAGAGCCGCCCTGTGACTGTTCTTTGTAACACAGGAGTACACCATGGATGGATAAGAGCCGCCCTGTGAGGCTGATCTTTGTAACATAGGAGTACACCATGGATGGATAAGAGCCACCCTGTGACTGTTCTTTGTAACACAGGAGTACACCATGGATGGATAAGAGCCGCCCTGTGACTGTTCTTTGTAACACAGGAGTACACCATGGATGGATAAGAGCCGCCCTGTGAGGCTGATCTTTGTAACATAGGAGTACACCATGGATGGATAAGAGCCGCCCTGTGACTGTTCTTTGTAACACAGGAGTACACCATGGATGGATAAGAGCCGCCCTGTGACTGTTCTTTGTAATGCAGGAGTACACCATGGATGGATAAGAGCCGCCCTGTGACTGTTCTTTGTAACGCAGGAGTACACCATGGATGGATAAGAGCCGCCCTGTGACTGTTCTTTGTAACGCAGGAGTACACCATGGATGGATAAGAGCCGCCCTGTGACTGTTCTTTGTAACATAGGAGTACACCATGGATGGATAAGAGCCGCCCTGTGACTGTTCTTTGTAACGCAGGAGTACACCATGGATGGATAAGAGCCGCCCTATGAGGCTGATCTTTGTAACATAGGAGTACACCCTGGATGGATAAGAGCCGCCCTGTGACTGTTCTTTGTAACGCAGGAGTACACCATGGATGGATAAGAGCTGCCCTGTGACTGTTCTTTGTAACACAGGAGTACACCATGGATGGATAAGAGCCGCCCTGTGACTGTTCTTTGTAACACAGGAGTACACCATGGATGGATAAGAGCCGCCCTGTGACTGATCTTTGTAACACAGGAGTACACCATGGATGGATAAGAGCCGCCCTGTGACTGTTCTTTGTAACACAGGAATACACCATGGATGGATAAGAGCCGCCCTGTGACTGTTCTTTGTAACGCAGGAGTACATCTGATAAATAAGAGCCGCCCTGTGACTGTTCTTTGTAACGCAGGAGTACACCATGGATGGATAAGAGCCGCCCTGTGACTGTTCTTTGTGACGCAGGAGTACACCATGGATGAATAAGAGCCGCCCTGTGACTGTTCTTTGTGACGCAGGAGTACACCATGGATGAATAAGAGCCGCCCTGTGACTGTTCTTTGTGACGCAGGAGTACACCATGGATGGATAAGAGCCGCCCTGTGACTGATCTTTGTAACACAGGAGTACACCATGGATGGATAAGAGCCGCCCTGTGACTGTTCTTTGTAACACAGGAGTACACCATGGATGGATAAGAGCCGCCCTGTGACTGATCTTTGTAACACAGGAGTACATCTGATAAATAAGAGCCGCCCTGTGACTGTTCTTTGTGACGCAGGAGTACACCATGGATGAATAAGAGCCGCCCTGTGACTGTTCTTTGTAACACAGGAGTACACCATGGATGGATAAGAGCCGCCCTGTGACTGTTCTTTGTAACATAGGAGTACACCCTGGATGGATAAGAGCCGCCCTGTGACTGTTCTTTGTAACATAGGAGTACACCCTGGATGGATAAGAGCCGCCCTGTGACTGTTCTTTGTAACATAGGAGTACACCATGGATGGATAAGAGCTGCCCTGTGACTGTTCTTTGTGATGCAGGAGTACACCATGGATGAATAAGAGCCGCCCTGTGACTGTTCTTTGTAACACAGGAGTACACCATAAATGGATAAGAGCCGCCCTGTGACTGTTCTTTGTAACGCAGGAGTACACCCTGGATGGATAAGAGCCGCCCTGTGACTGTTCTTTGTAACATAGGAGTACACCATGGATGGATAAGAGCCGCCCTGTGACTGTTCTTTGTAACGCAGGAGTACACCATGGATGGATAAGAGCCGCCCTGTGACTGTTCTTTGTAACGCAGGAGTACACCATGGATGGATAAGAGCCGCCCTGTGACTGTTCTTTGTAACATAGGAGTACACCATGGATGGATAAGAGCCGCCCTGTGACTGTTCTTTGTAACGCAGGAGTACACCATGGATGGATAAGAGCCGCCCTATGAGGCTGATCTTTGTAACATAGGAGTACACCCTGGATGGATAAGAGCCGCCCTGTGACTGTTCTTTGTAACGCAGGAGTACACCATGGATGGATAAGAGCTGCCCTGTGACTGTTCTTTGTAACACAGGAGTACACCATGGATGGATAAGAGCCGCCCTGTGACTGTTCTTTGTAACACAGGAGTACACCATGGATGGATAAGAGCCGCCCTGTGACTGATCTTTGTAACACAGGAGTACACCATGGATGGATAAGAGCCGCCCTGTGACTGTTCTTTGTAACACAGGAGTACACCATGGATGGATAAGAGCCGCCCTGTGACTGTTCTTTGTAACGCAGGAGTACATCTGATAAATAAGAGCCGCCCTGTGACTGTTCTTTGTAACGCAGGAGTACACCATGGATGGATAAGAGCCGCCCTGTGACTGTTCTTTGTGACGCAGGAGTACACCATGGATGAATAAGAGCCGCCCTGTGACTGTTCTTTGTGACGCAGGAGTACACCATGGATGAATAAGAGCCGCCCTGTGACTGTTCTTTGTGACGCAGGAGTACACCATGGATGGATAAGAGCCGCCCTGTGACTGATCTTTGTAACACAGGAGTACACCATGGATGGATAAGAGCCGCCCTGTGACTGTTCTTTGTAACACAGGAGTACACCATGGATGGATAAGAGCCGCCCTGTGACTGATCTTTGTAACACAGGAGTACATCTGATAAATAAGAGCCGCCCTGTGACTGTTCTTTGTGACGCAGGAGTACACCATGGATGAATAAGAGCCGCCCTGTGACTGTTCTTTGTAACACAGGAGTACACCATGGATGGATAAGAGCCGCCCTGTGACTGTTCTTTGTAACATAGGAGTACACCCTGGATGGATAAGAGCCGCCCTGTGACTGTTCTTTGTAACATAGGAGTACACCCTGGATGGATAAGAGCCGCCCTGTGACTGTTCTTTGTAACATAGGAGTACACCATGGATGGATAAGAGCTGCCCTGTGACTGTTCTTTGTGATGCAGGAGTACACCATGGATGAATAAGAGCCGCCCTGTGACTGTTCTTTGTAACACAGGAGTACACCATAAATGGATAAGAGCCGCCCTGTGACTGTTCTTTGTAACGCAGGAGTACACCCTGGATGGATAAGAGCCGCCCTGTGACTGTTCTTTGTAACATAGGAGTACACCATGGATGGATAAGAGCCGCCCTGTGACTGTTCTTTGTGACGCAGGAGTACACCATGGATGAATAAGAGCCGCCCTGTGACTGTTCTTTGTAACACAGGAGTACACCATGGATGGATAAGAGCCGCCCTGTGACTGTTCTTTGTAACACAGGAGTACACCATGGATGGATAAGAGCCGCCCTGTGAGGCTGATCTTTGTAACATAGGAGTACACCATGGATGGATAAGAGCCGCCCTGTGACTGTTCTTTGTAACGCAGGAGTACACCCTGGATGGATAAGAGCCGCCATGTGACTGTTCTTTGTAACATAGGAGTACACCATGGATGGATAAGAGCCGCCCTGTGACTGTTCTTTGTAATGCAGGAGTACACCATGGATGGATAAGAGCCGCCCTGTGACTGTTCTTTGTAACGCAGGAGTACACCATGGATGGATAAGAGCCGCCCTGTGACTGTTCTTTGTAACACAGGAGTACACCATGGATGGATAAAAGCCGCCCTGTGACTGTTCTTTGTAACACAGGAGTACACCATGGATGGATAAAAGCCGCCCTGTGACTGTTCTTTGTAACATAGGAGTACACCATGGATGGATAAGAGCCGCCCTGTGACTGTTCTTTATGACGCAGGAGTACACCATGGATGGATAAGAGCCGCCCTGTGACTGTTCTTTGTAACGCAGGAGTACACCATGGATGAATAAGAGCCTGCCTTGTGAGCCCGATCTTTGCACCATGTGAGTACATCATTCAGTGGCGGCTAGCAGGGAACGGGGGTGGGAGGAACAAAACATTTTTTTTAAAACCCACTTACGTCCTCACGGCCACCTCCATCTCTTCTCTGTTGTTGCTGATGAGTCCCGAAAGCACACAGGCTCTCCTAAGCCAATTACAACGCCGCAATGCAGGGTTGTGATTGGCCAGAGCGCCATGGTTTGGCGCTCACACGGGGACAGGGAGTCTGTGCATGTTCTTCAGCCAGGCTGTAATGCAGCCCGGGTGGAGAACATTTAAAAGTGCGCATCACTGCTTGGCCGGCCCAAGATGGCCGGCCCAGCAGTCCTGCGCACTTTGTGTGCATGAACCACTCCTCTTCCCTTTAGCCTCCAGCCCCGCCCCGCCCTAACCTAGCCCCACAGCAAAGAAAAATAACACAATAATAACATTGTTCTTATCATTTTATTTTTCCCTTTCCCACTGCTCTGAGAGCAGTGGGGCAACGCTCCGCCGCCTTAGCGGAGGAGCCGCCCCTGACATTATTGATTAATAAGAGTCAACCTTGTGAGCCTGATATTGGTAACACAGGAGCACATCAGTGAAGAACAGGAGCCGCCCTGTGACTGTTGTTTGTAACACAGGAGTACACCATGGATGAATAAGAGCCGCCCCTGACATTATTGATTAATAAGAGTCAACCTTGTGAGCCTGATATTGGTAACACAGGAGCACATCAGTGAAGAACAGGAGCCCACCTTGTGAGCTCAAGGTCAACAGAGATATATTTTCTGGATTGAAAATAGTGAAATAGTACTTCACCAACTCACTCCTGGGACATATGGGAGTTCGCAGATCAGTTTGTCCAAGCCAAATTTAGCTCATAATGTATTTTTATATATATGATTTTTCATACCACGCTGCTCTATCCCAAGGGGAGCCAGTGTGCTGGGCAATGAAGCACACAAGAGACTGTCTCAAGAAACACAAGAGGAAAGCAAGCGAGTAATCAAAGAGAGCCCTTGAAAGTTTCAATGGGAAGAAAAGGAGATGAGGAAAGAAGTGTTATTATCTTTACCCTTCCAAGTGTAGCCTGTGAGCCTGACATCTTGGCAGGTAAGTCCAAGAGCAGTAGGTCTGCATAGTAAGTGAATGGAGGAAAATGTTCTTTTATATTGGCATATAGTGACTGAGACCATTTTATCAGGCCTCGGGCAATAGTAGAAGTCAAGACAGCAAAAGAATACAGCATACACTAGGGCAGATGGAATTCTCTACAAAGCCTGCTTCAGATAAATGAGGAATACTGAGCATTTCTTTATTCATTAATATAAAGTTTATGTGCTGCACACCACAACTTTTGAGAGGGTAATAATTTGTTTTTATATAGCACTTCATACCACCCTTGTATCATTTTTAAGTGATATAAATGACGGATGCAGTCATAACCTGCTCAACACTACCAGATCATCTTACAGTCTGAAAAGTGAAGGCGCCATGCATACATTTTAAACTCCGCCCCTTCGTACTCACCGCATCAACCATCTAAAACTTGGGTTTGACTCTTAAAAAAACGTACTAATGATAGTCTAAATGACATCCTCATCGATAGATTTTACCAGCTAGGTCTTCAAATGACTTTATTTCTACTGTCTCAGACTATAACAATATCATCCAGAATGAGACTGACATCATTGCTCAATTGAAGGTTTCTTCTGTACACTCTAAGCCTTCCCATCTTGGTTTTCAGAAGTCCTAATCAACTGTAGGAAACTATAGGAAATGCTCCACTGTGTAGAAAAAGAGTGGAGCGCCACCAAATCTGCACTATTATCTGCCAAACTTAAATCAAATAGAAAAAGCTGAAAAAGAACACCCACTATATACATGGCCAGGTGTTCTCATAGAAAAATCTAGCCGGCGCTCTATTCAAGAACATCAATACAAGCACTCATTATTTTTATAAGTCTCTAGCAATTAACTCTACACTAAGTTGCACTGAGTTCTTGGCCTTCTTTAATAACAAATTGAAGCTGATGCAAAATACCAACCTTTCCCCAATATGAACTCCTTCCAAGGTCTAAAAGCTCTTTAACTTGGTCACCTTTCTCCCTCCTACCATCAAATCTCTGAAGTCAACGTATAATTTTCAGGACCTCAACCCAACCTCTACCATTAAATCCAACCTTCACCTCTTTGGATAAGCCTGGCTCATTATGATAACTTCCTACCTATAGCAAGGCCTCCAACCCCAGTCTCTCGCTTCCATTCAAATTACTCCCATCCTAAAAAAAGGCTAATCTGGACAAATGGATCTCTAACCTACCCTGGCTTGGTAAAGCCATAGAAAGCTGTGTCTATGTACAGATAACCAGCTATGTCAATGAGAATGACAACCTCGCCACACACCAGTCATGCTACAGCAAGGTACTAAAAAACATCTACATCATCATCGACAAGGGCAGCTATTGCCTTTTGATTCAACTGGACCTGTCAGCAACGTTTGACACAGTAGACCACCTAGGTGCTTACCTGAACACAGAGGGGGCCTCCACAATCAAGTACTAAGCTGTTTCTCATCCTACATTCTCAATTCCAGATACCTAGTGAAAATAGGTAACAACTCCTCCTGATGGTCCTCTGTGTATTGCAGTGTCCCCTAGGGCTCTACCCTAGCCCCACTACTATTTAGTTTATACTTATATATAGAGTTCAACATAGCTACATATCAATATGCTGATGATATTCAGATGTACATGAAGACTTCATGCCAAAAAAACATGCACATCATCAGGTCCTGCTTCCTAAAGTACAGCACTATGTTGGCTTGTAGGGTTGTGGTTCAGGGAGGACCTGACGTGGCAGTTCGGGATGGGCCGTTCTTATTGGAGCAGGGTGAGGAATGATTTACATATTGCTGGGTCCAAAATGAGGTGGAATGGTGAGCAAAAGAACAATGGTTTGGAATGCTAACCCAAGCAATTGCCTGTGGTAAGACTTATTGCAAGCATTTCTCCCATCACCTTTTGTGTATTTGATGTAACGCCCTGAGTGGAAAGGGTGTGCCCAGATGTGGGTTCTGTGCTCACTGTGCCACTGGAACAAAGTTACACATGACTAATGTACCCCAAGCAGGGTGGTCTTCGTTTGCTTGTGTTCCGGTACAGGGAGGACCTGGCCTGGCAGTTTGGGCTAGGCTTTCCTATTGGAGCGAGGTCAAGACTGATTTGCATATAACTGGGTTCAAATTGAGGTGCATGATGGGCAAAAGAAAGAGGTAACAAAGTCCATAGCATCCTTTCAGCAGACCCTTCCCTACTAACCCTCACCTCATCTGGGCACACAAATCTTCTGCATTCTAACAGGCTGTCGATGCTGTTGGGAGGTGGGCCTTTCAGGATGGGCGGTTTCTGAGGAATGTCTCTCTGACACTATCCTGAAAACATAGGAAGCATCTGAACTTCATAGACCCACGTCGGACACTCTTGTGATTAAAGAGCTTAACAACAGGTAAGAGGACTCAATTCCATTTAAAATGAGCTCATCAGAATCAAAATATTGTCTCAAGTTAAATCCGTAGGAATATGATGGGCTTTGAGTACCTTTCATGAAGTATGGCACAGGTACCATAGAGTACAAGCGACCTAACTCGAAAAGCTGGTTGCTATTAATAGCAGCAAAAATGCTAGCAGTCCTCCAGGCATGCTTAACTGAGAAAACTGTGAGAGGCTTTATTTGGGATTGCCCAAGTAAAATACTTTATAAGTAAATATAAGTTGTATCACTTGTATGATACGGATGTTTGAATAAGTAGGCAATAAAGCACTTTAAGCTCATGTGAAATGTTATACAGTGTGTTGGACAGTCAAAACAATTTCAACAAAGAAGTTAATTATTTTTTTTTGGCTTCTCCTGAGGTGACCAGGAATAGTTCAGTGAAGGCAAGAGTAGTGTCTGCACACACAATGACAGTCATTATATAGGAAGGTAGGATTTTTGTTTACATTTTTTTTTGTACAAGCGGTTGTCACACTTTGTCCAGCGGGCGCCCTTTTTGATGCTCCTTTCTCTGCCAAGTGGTTTGTTTTTCAACAATAAACTTTTAAAGTTGGGGTTTACTCTTGAAAAATAAAAAAGAGTCAATGATTCTGATGCACAGGGAGCTTTCTCCCTTTGCAGGTTGTCATTGAGTGAGTTCCCTGCTGTGGACTGCCGTACCTCTCATGGCGGTTCTGGACAAGGACATCAGGTGATGGTGGCCCTGGCCTAAATAGGATGGGACAACTGTCAGTAAGACCCAGCGGCTCTCTTAAAACAGGCATCAGGTCAGAGGTTTCTGACAGTGGTGTGAGTGGAGGCTTCACCATTGTAAACCCAATGCTTCCTAGAACCCTAATAGAGCAGGAGAATGGCTAGTTTGACAGGGTGAGAGCACCCTATGCATTATCTGCCTATAACCTAACCATGTGGTTTTGTACACTAAGAGAATCTTTGTAAGAGTCAATAATGTACAGAAGATTTGTCAAAGAGAACATTTTAATTACACTTGTTGCATACAAGTCCAGTTCCAAGTGGCTGCCAATCATCTCCGTTAAGACCTTCACTGACGACTCAAAGTTCAGCACTTCAATATGCAAACATCTAGGTGCCTAAACACCAGGTAAATCAGCTTTCACAGAGCAATATTTAGAACCTATATACTAATGGCGTTTGCAGTCTCAAAGCGTGCCATTAATAAATTCAACAGTTTTGCAAAAGTACAACTGCCCAAGGTCTAAAGATACTTTTTGGCACATTCTGAATCCCTAATTAGGAGGTGTCACGGAAGGTGCTCACTTCTCTTTGTGATGTGGAATTCAATGTATCAATGGCTTGTGACTGCCATTGTGTATGCGAACAATTGATGAGTTACCAACACTAGAAATGGTGGAAACTGCCTGTGGGGCAGCTTTCACCTTGAGAGTTATGGTGGGCCTCGACTGGAGTAGACAGTTGTTCAAAAAGGCGACTCCACGCTCTCTCCTTATGTCATTCCCTCCAGGTGAACTTTTTTAAAATCATCGCGTGTCCATTTAAGGGAAAAAAGATTCTTCAAAAACAAGCAATTGCAAAGCCAATTGGTCTTTCTTTTATAAAGCAGCTTCAGGAAATATCATGCAAAAATGGCCTTCTTTTACTATACCAATTTTTGTTCACCATTGGACTCTACACACTTTACCTCTCCTATCCAATGGTAAAGTGCTAGTTCTCACCCTTTTTCACATGGTAAAATTGGCATACCAAATTGGCACATTTAATTTGCTTGTAAGCCCTTAATATGTGGTACCACCTGTACCCAGGGACTGAAAATTAAGTATAATTAGTGGGTCGTAGCTCTCATTGTGCTACCCACTAAAGTAACATATTAAAACATGAAGCCTGAGTGTGCACTTTTAAACTGCCTTGTCGACCTGGCACAATAAACCTTTTACCTTGCCTAAACCTTCATTTTTAGTACTTATAAGTCACCCTGAAGGTAGGCTTTAAAAGCCCATAGGGCAGGATGCATGGTATTTAAAAGTAAGACATGTATATTTAATCGTTAAATCTCCAAAGCTGTTTTATACTGTGGCCAGGTTGGCTCTCCTGTAAGTTAACAGTGGTTTACACTACTTCATTTAATAGGTGCTAAATTCAGTTTGGGAATAGCTAGAAAAATATTTCAAGGACTCATGTTGATAGTATTTAAAATCCAACTTAATGGGCAGGTTGGATTTCATATTACTATTCTGGAAATTACACTTTTTAGAAAGTTATCATTTTCCGATCTAAAACCACCAAAAAGTTTTCAGCCAATGTCCAACTGCCGTCTGACCCTGCTGGCTCACCTGTGGTGAGATGCTTATTGCTCCCAGACAATGGAAAAAGGGCTCTGGGTGTGGGTGTGGAGAGAGGGACTCCTCCCTTGACAGGATGGCAGGATGCCCAGCTCCTTCCTCAGCTCCAAAGGATGCCAACCCTGTTACTGGCAGTTGGAGCTCACAATTTGGCCTGCCTCCCTTTTGTCTCTCTTGTCAGCCTGGCTACAAACCTAGAGGTAGGGGAGGAATTAACTGGAACTGGTTCAGAGGGACGACGAAGGATTGTCCTCCACCTATAGGTTGGAACTGGGCATAAAAGTTGACCCCATAGACCTCTCCTGTACCTATGAAGAATCAGAAAAGCTGCCCTGCTGTCTGGATCCTGAAGGAAGACTGGACCTGTGTGCCTTGCACCCAGAAGCCTAGATATGACTCCAAAGGTCAGATGGCTAACTTCCTGTTTGAGCTGGCTGTGTGACAGCGACGCAACAAGCTTTTAGTGGCCTCTCTCCCTAAACTTGTCCAGTTGACCAGTGCCAACTGGACCTGCCCTAGAGCCTGCTGCTAGAGTGAGTCGTAACCCTAAAGTGGTGGCCCATAGGTCCTGGATGCTTGGCTTGTGTTAGAGTGTACTACTTCATCCCCAAACTGCAAGATGTGGGACTTAGAAACATTTTGCCAAATTTCTGCGCAGAGAACCGATGGAGACCTGGGTCACAATCGAAGCAGCAGCCATCAGCCTCAGCTTGCTGGTTTGCTCCACTGAAGGAGATTGGATTTCCAGAAAAGTTTCTAAGTCCGAATGTTGAGGGGTTCACCAGGACCAATGCCGAGCACCATCCGATCAGTGTGAAGGCCTTCCATGGCATAACTTTGTTCTTCTCCCACGCGCATCTGTCCGAACTTCATGAATGACTGCACCGGGACCCTGCTGTTCACCAGCCTACCGTCATCGAGCCCCGCTTTCAATCCAGCTTGCCTTCTGCCGACTCATCGTCAAACCACTTTTTTTTCTTAGAAGTGTCTAAGTCAGAAAATACACTTTCCTCCGGCCCCTGTATCAGACCGGTGATCCATCGTGGCCAGCCTTAACTTTTGACTTTGACCCAGTCTAGCATGGCTAGATAGCTGTGGTTGGCGCTTTGTCCTTTTTAGAGCTATTTTTAATTCAACCTTTAAAAATTCATATTTCTGGTACTACTTATTGGATTTTGTTTTTTTGGTGTCAATCTATTCATTAAACCATTGTCTATTTTTCTACATTGGGTTGGGAGTTTTCTTGTGCTGCGGTTTTACTTTATTACTATTTGAGTACTGCATGAATTCATTACACATTGCCTCTAAGTTAAGCCTGGCTGCTCTGTGCCATAGCTACCAGGGGGTTGAGCACAGGTTTATTTGATGGTTTCATTGGTTCAACCTGACAAGGATCGTGATTATTATTTGAAGTAGGTTCTCACCCCCTTCAACTGATACACTAATTTCTTACAGAGGACCTTACTGAAAAGGGAATAAAAAGGGGCATATTCATCTGAATGGGTAATAAATTCTATACTTTTTAGTCATTTCCAGAAAAGCACTGGCTTGAGGTAGATCCCTTTCTAAAGCCTGGCACCTCAATGCACAAAAAAATTGCTAATGCGGTTTGGAATTCTTTCTAAAATGTTTAGCTTCTGAAATAGATAGTTTGGGGTTCATAAGTGTAACGAGTCAGTAGATGCTCGTTTCTTCTTCCAGAAAAGTATCTTCAAGGAGCTGCTACCAATGATGCAGAGCAATGACAAAAGAAGGCCAGGATGGGCAGTGTGGCCAGTCTGTGTAGGGACATTTGGGGGCAGTCAGAGCAGTTCACGGGCAGTAACCAAAGTTAGCAAACGCTCTGGATATATTTTGCATTGTTGGTAGCGGGCAGTCCAACTCCTTTCTTCTGCAAACAGGGAGGGATGCAAACCAGTCTGACTACAGAGTCGCTCCTTGCGTATGCATGCCAGGTGATGGCTCCAACCCATAACCACCTCACGAAGCAACGGAAACCCACCACTACACTACAACGCACCTCCAACCAGCCCCTCTCTCACCATGCATCTCAAAACTCCTCCTCGCCTCTCCATGCACCTCCAACTCATCCTAACTCCACCACGCAACCCTAACCATCCGCTATCCCACCACGCACCTCTAAGCCACCTGACTTCACCACGCACCTCCAACCTGCCCAATCTCACCAAGCACCTCTTACCGGATCCATAAATTAGAAACTGTCTAAAAGACATATTACAAGAAATATTTACAAAGCAGACTTTTGTGATTATTTTTTGAAAAGTGTACACAGAGATCAGTTTCAGGCTTCCATCTTGGGGGAAGCTCAGAGCCTGGCAGCTGCGTTGACACCTAAAACAAGCAAATAAAAGTTAAACCTGAAAGCATTTCACCTTTGATTAACCTTTTCTAGTCCCATTTTCTCACCTTCATCTGGTTTTACTGGAACCCTCCCTTGTAATATTTATGACATTGCACACAAGGGCTTATCACAAATAGCTGACTTTCCTCTGATTTAGCAATCTGCCCCGCACCTTGACAATGGCTGGTGTTGTATCACTTAGTGTATGTTTGGCATGACCCGTCACAGACACAGGAATCTGCCTCTCTGTTATTGTTTTACCTGGCATGCACATCCTTTTGTGAACTACACACCCACAGGCTAATTGTGTGACGCTCCATTGGCCTTTTGTTGACAGATGGTTCAGACAGGAATGTAAAGTAATTGTGGCAGGTTCCCACCCCACCCTCTCTAAAAATATCCCCTCCCACGGATTGGCAAATTTTAAACGAGTTGTATGTAAAAAGTTTTAAAACCTGTTGGAGAGAGTGCGGTCCAATATGCCCATAGCACTCAGGATGGCTCACTTATGAAAGTTCATGGCAGCAGGGCTCAAATAATCTTAACCACTAGGAAATCGTCGGAGTACCATTCCATTCCATTGTATTAGGTTGTCTGTGCCATTACATACGGAGAACCGTCTGACGAAAATAAGTCTTAACTCTGCAAAAGAGTCTAATCCTCGCTTCTAGGCTTCCACCACTCCTAGACCCCCAGGGTGAAGTATCTGCATACATTTGGAGTATATAAACCAAATACCTATTTTTATAACTTCTCAGCCACTGCCAAATGGTTAAGGATGCTTTGAATTTGCCCTGTCAACATTACCAACTTGTTTTTGACACTTACCTCTAATTACCCTCCTGTAGTTTTCTAAATATTATTTTCAATGGAAATATTTAGTGTTCAGGCAGATAACATAGCATCTTTTTAATTATTGAGTTAGATGGCTACCACTTGTGGTGTCACTCCCGGGTCACTAAGGATAGAGGGAAGCCGAGGCCAAGCAGCAAAGAAAAGCAAGGAACGGATGTGGACAGTGGACCAGGAAGGAAGTTCATGTGGGCGCCACCTCTAATTATGGGCGTGGGAGGAGGAAGTGATGGAACAGAACACTAGGCGTGACCTTAAGCCACTGGTGAGGTCACAGAGGGAGCTTCCAGAGCTGTGAACTTCACAGAGGTAGAACAGTAGAGTATGTACAACTAGAACACAGAGGGGCAAAAGAAACACTGAAAGCACAGACAGCAGCATCAGCTAGAAGAGCTCAATTCACAGAAAGAAGTGGGACAAAAAGCACAGAAACTAACAAACAGGTGCCAGTGGAAAACAAATGAACCACTGATGGAAGGTGGGTTATTAGGAGTGGTAGGTAGGCACCTAACACCAGCCACAAGGCCACCAACACGTTGCTGGGTCCTAAATAGGGTCTCTATAAATTAGTCCCTTGCTCAACCCTTGGTAGTTGACAACGAGAAATAAGGCTTAACTTAAGAGACAGACATGTAAAATATTTATAGGGACCCTGCTTATACTCACATGGCCCCCACCCCTGGAACGCCTAGGGGAGTCCTTCGAGATACCCACAATGCAAAAATAACTTTTAAAGTGCCCATACCACCAAAGTCAAGTTTGCAGTGAATTTTACTTTTAAAAGCAGTGCTCTAGCACAGGGCTGCTTTCAAAATGACTTCTGGCTCTCAGCAGTGTACACATGCAAGTGCAACAAAGGTTGCTGGTCTCTGAACGGTCATGGCCTATTATATACTAGGGACTTATAGGTAGTTTTGATCCCCTTGCCCTATTATCTACTAGGGACTTAAAGGGTACGTCATGCCAATTATAAGTGTACATCAAAGCATGTGTTTGTGTTTAACATAGCATTGGCCCCGGTGCCTGGCTAGCAGAGCTCAGGGTACAGTCAAAGTAAGCTTCCACCAGTTCCATTCAGCACAAACAAATGGGGGGTGAACATGCATAAAGGGTGACTTTCTAGCATAACCCCCTCCAAACGAAAGGTGTGGGGTCCTTAACCTGCACCCAGGTAGTCCTCATCAGCTAAGTCAAAAAACCTGGACAGTCCATCCGGATTGGCATGGGCAACCCCAGGTCTGTGTTCCACTGTGAAGTCCATTCCCTGTAGAGAAATAGACCACCCCAAGAGCTTGAGATTCTCCCCCTTCATCTGCATAAAACATCTGAGTGGTCTGTGGTCAGTTTGAACATGAAAATGAGTACCAAACAGGTATGGTCTCAGCTTTTTCAGGGACCACACCACAGCAAAGGCTTCCCTCTAAATGGCATCTTTGTCCTTTAGGGAGAAGTCACCCGCTAATGAAGGCAACTGGCTGATCAAGGCCCTCTGCATTTAACTGTGCCAACACTGCCCCAATCCCTTGTTCTGAAGCATCTGTCTGAACGACAAATTCCTTGGTGTAGTCAGGGGCCAGCAACACTAGGGGTGAACATGTAGCATCTTTCAGAGTGTCAAAAGCCTTCTGACAGGCTGGGGTCTGCACAATCTTCTTTGGCCTCTTCTAAGAAGTGAGTTCTGTCAAGGGAGCCACAATGGTCCCACAGTTCTGAACAAACCTCCTATAGTACCCAGTCAGTCCAAGGAATGCCCTGACCTGTATCTGGGTAATGGGAGCTGCCCAATCCAAAATGGTTTGAAACTTGGCTTGGGGAGGCTGTACATGGCCTCCACCTACAAGGTGGCCTAGGTACACCACCAAACTCTGCCCTATTTGGCACTTGCTGGACTTAATAGTCAGGCCTGCTTCCTGCATGGCCTGAAGCAATTCCTTTAATTGGTTTAAGTGATCCACCCAGGTAGAACTGTACACAGCTTTATCATCCAGGTACGCTGCACTGAACTGCTCCATCCCTGCCAGGACTCTGTTCACCAGCCTTTGGAAGGTGGCAGGGGCATTCTTTAAGCCAAAGGGCATTACTATGAACTGGTAATGTCCCTCAGGTGTGGAGAATTCTGACCTCTCCTTTGCTCCCTCAGCTAAGGCCATCTGCCAGTAGCCGAATCGAATGTACTCAGATACTTAGCAGCCCCTAACCTATCAATGAACTCTAGGAATAGGATGAGCATCAGTCTTTGTGACTGCAGTCAGTCCTCTGTAGTCCACATAGAACCTTAGCTCCTTCTTTCCCCCGTGGGGATTAGGTTTAGATACCAGCACCACTGGGCTAGCCCATGGACTGTTAGAGGGCTCAATTTCCCCCAGCATCTTAGCAACCTGTGCCTTGATGCTGTTTCAGACATGGTCAGACATCCAGTACAGTTTATGTTTCAAAGGTAGACTGTCACCAGTGTCAATGTGGTGCACACACCAATCAGTGATACCTGGGGTCAAAGAGAACAGATCAGCAAAATGTCCCAGCACCTGCTTGCAGTCTCTGTGCTGCTGGTCTGTCAGTTTTGGAGAAAGTACAACTCCCTCTACTGACCCATCTTGCACACTGTTGGAGAGGAGGTCGGGCACTGGCGCAGTCTCCTCCTCTCCACCCTCATCTGTGACCAACATGGTCATGTCTTCTCTGTCATGGTAGGGTTTCAATCTGTTGACATGCAGGACCCTGCAAGGGTTCCTGGGGGTGTTAAGGTCTACCAGGTAGGACAATCCTCCTTCTTCTTTCTTGTAGTTTCAGGCAGAAGAACTGAGAGGCTCTGCAACTTCCACATATTTTATCCAGTGTTCTCTGGTGACAAGCAGGGGAGCACCCCTGTCCAATTAGGTGCAGGGCAACACCCCAAAGCATGACAACTTTCTCCAAAGTGTGTCACAGTCTTGTCCCAGAAAACACTATTCTCTCAAAATTCATCAAGGCTGAAGTTTCAGCAGAGCAGCAAGAGCAAACAAAACCAAAATCAGAGTATGGCTTATTTCCATAAACTCCCCCCACTCACATCTGTGAATTCCTTCCTTAAGCCTCCCATGTGGCAGAGAGAGGGGATTGCCTTGGCTTAGGCTTGCTTGACATGTTCTTTCTTTGAAGCTGATGCTTTATTGCCCAACCCCCTCCTCTGGCATTCCTGTGACCCACAGAGTTGTGTCCATCCGATACCCTCTTTCCGGCCAGGCCACCTATCACCTAATCAAGGCAGCTTGGCTAATCCCCTCAGGCCTAGCCAATCAGGGAAGAGTGCTAGAGGCTGGATTTTGGCTTACAGAAAAGAAAGTCTTAGAACTTATTTTCCGTACAAGTTATGATAAATTTAACAATGCCAAGTTGCTGGATTTATCAATACCAATCTGTTCAGTCTTTGAATGATATTTTCACAATCTCCTAGCAATAGATATGCATCCATAACATATTGCCATATTAGCCTATGAGGCCAACTATCTTCAATGGGGAAAATGAAATGTGCAACTTCTTTCTCACTAGGGTTTATAAAACCTCTTTTATAAAGTCCCTGCTCATAATTACAGGAACAAATGGAACACCCAGGGGGTTCCTAAAATGCAAACATGATTTTGATTATTGCTTCACAGTGCCCACAGCACCAAAGTCGACTGGGTAGTGAATTTCCTACACTGGGGAAAAATAAAATGGGCAGCTTTCACTCACCAGGGTTGATAACACATCTTTTATATGGACCCTGTTTATAGTTCCATGACCCCACCCTGAAACACCTAGAGGAGACCTTGGGGTTATCCACAATGTAAAAATAAGGTACATTATCACTTTTAAACCCCATATTACCAAAGTCGAGTTTGCAGTGAATTCTACTTTTAAAAGCAGTGCTGCAACACAGGGCTGCTTTAAAAATGACTTCTGGCTCTCAGCAGTGCACACATGCAAGTGCAATAAAGGCTGCTGGCCTCTAAACTGCCATGCCTTATTGTATACTAGCGACTTATAGGTCATTTTTATACCCTTTCTCTAATATCTACTAGGGACTTATACGGTAGGTCATGACAATTCTAAGTGTACCTCAATGCATGTGTTTGTGTTTAACAAAGCACTGGCCCTGGGCCTGACTAGCAGAGCCCAGGGCACAGTCAGAGTCATCTACCACCAGTGTCAATCAGCACTCAAAAAATGGGGGGTGAACAGGCAAAAAGGGTGACTTTCTAACAATCCCAAAAAAGAGCCGTGCAAGCATGAAGACACATTAAAAAATGCAGTGATGCTTCTAGAAGAACATGTAAGGAAACAAAGAAGGAAGAATGAAGTGGGCCCAGCTCAGGGCCTGCATTGCTGAGATTACTGAATTACTCTCACTGTGCATGACAGTAATCTACACGTCAAAGCAGAGATCTGGTTGCAACAAGAGCAAGGCTGCTGCGTCTGGTAAGGAGGAAGAAGCCCGAGGCAGAGAGCCAGCGTAGGTGTTGCTAGAAGTAGTACCCGACAGAAGGAAACACACCTGAGGAAGGTGGAAGTTAATCTTTTTGTAGCAACAACAGTGAATTGGTGAATTGAAATAGAGTGAAATTAAATATGAATTCCCCCGCTAAACATGTATCAAATGTAACTGTGGAGGCGTTGCTCAAAAGGCACAATGACTAATGGAACAATGAAAGCAGTGGATGACAAATACTAGAGACACCGCAATAAAATCATTGTGTGCAGACTTCAAAGCTTAAGAAACCGCTGTGGTGAGAAGATACTGGAAACAACTGACCATAACGTGATCAGTAATAACACATTTCTTGATATAACATTCAATAGCAGCCATCCTGCTCACTTGCTTGGATTCCTAAACTGCTAGACATGGATGTGCGGTGCAAATGGTCTATTGAGAGACCAAAGGCTTGTGAAGATCATTCACTGGGCTTTTTCACCACAGACAAATGAGACACATTGTGTAGGAGGCAAATACAGATGATCCATAACAATGCATAGAAGCATCGTCAGCCCCAATAAATCTGGCCTTTCAAACTAAATAGTAGATGTATTTGCGCTCGCTTTCTAAATTTATTTTACGTTTACGATTCCAAGATGGCTGATATGTTGCTTTCAACACCTCCGCCATTGTGGAACAGTAAATTAACGATAAAGAAAAGGAACATGCATTCAAATATGGTTGCCTGTCCACATGCATGCATGGGAAACAATCTCTGAGTGCTTTAGGCATACTTTATTATTCTTTACTATTCCAAGATGGCCAAAGTTTTTTAAAGAAATGCATCGTCCATCTTAGTAATGTAAAGAACGATCACAATGGCAATAAAGATGGCCACCAAAACAATGCCATCGCAATATGTGGCACAGTACAAGTGGCAATGAGGCAAGTGGCAATGAGCAGTCCTGTTGTAGTGTGAGAGGAGCTGCCGGGTGTAAGCAAAATAAAAAAAAAAAACTTAAAAATTGTAAAAGTGAAAAATAGCACTTTTTTTTTTTAAAGGGCAGATTGGCCCACCACTCGGGCACTCATAGGGCCTACTTTTATGGTGGATGTGCACAATGTACGCACGGGAAATTCCCCGCCATCCTTTACAGTGAGGAAAACCAAAAGTTGAAGCAAGCTAACTTATGGGCATAAGCAATGACACATGAAAGTTCCAATAGATGATGACAGATAACCTAAAACCCCTCCATGTATGTATGTATGTTTGATTATTATACTTGAAAGCTGAGCCAAAGGTCATATCGCAAAATATATCCTGCAGTTGACTACTTTGAAGAAAGAGATTTTAGACCTGTGATCAGAACTATAGAAGAGGGATGCGTGTTATGGTCTTATACACCCCACTATCATGCTAATTATGAAAAACCTAAAAACTATTGAACTTATAGAACCCTAGGCATGGGGACTGCTTTGTGAACTAGAAATGTGCAGCATACGAGCACTTTACACTAGTGGCTGACAAAAGAAATCGCTTTCTGGAATTGTTTCGTCTGTGTTGCTGCAGTTCCACTAAACAACACAGACTTGTGGAAGACAAAGAGAAACAAAATAAGCAGAAAGAGATGACGGACTACAAATGGAAAAGGAAAAGTAGGAGGCTGCAGTGACTAACAGCAAGATGTAGACACAGCAACGTGGAGACGGCCAATGCGCATATTCCGTAAGGAAAAAGTAAGTAAAGTTTATGGAGCTCTCTTGATGTCACTTGTTCAAGTGTAACGACCGGTCACAGCAGTGGGACAGCGTCTATTCCACAGTATGGGGGCCACAGATCTGCTGCGACGATGCTGACTGCAGATTGAAGCAATCTCACCTCCTATGGAGCGCAAGAGAGGGGATAGTAGGAGAAGGAAAAATGTCAGGATTCAGGTGAAATGTAAATAAGACAACCAAAACTGAGAGACAGAACAAGCAGTCTCTGAAGGGCAAAAGACAAGTGAAGTAGGAGAAATAGGAGGCGTGGGGAAAGTATGACTTCATGAAGTGATGTTCAAAAGGTTGAAAGAAGATGATAGGTATCAAGAAACAAAGGAAGACAGGGAGGAGATGGTAATATTCAGGGAATAATGCATGGATTTCGGGAGCGAACAGATATAGAGGAGCAGGAAAATAGTCATCATTGGTCGCTACGGCCCAGGGGTGTGCTCAATCACTGCAACCAAATTCTGGGGCATATTTACAAGCCCCTATTGTCACCACAATGTCACTTTCAGTGACGTTGTGGTGGCCATAGGGGCCTCGCTTAACGCTGCCTTGTAAATAAGGCACCCTTTCACGCTGTACTTAGCGTGAAAGGGGAGGGCAGTGGGTGTTGCGGTGGGCGTTCCAGCGCAACACCCATTGATTTTGACACTGCCCCTTATTTACAAGGGCAGCGTAAATAGGAGGCAGCACCAACATTAAGACCAGGGAAAACCATAAGCAGCACACATAGAAGTTACAACAAGCCATTTAAAGATTGTTTATGTGCAGGAAGGAAGACCTTTCTGCACATAAACAATCTTCCCCTCAACAAAGGCACCCTTGCACTGTGGTGCAAGGGTGCCTGCGTGAGCGCTAGGCAGCTAAATGTAGCGCCAGCGCAGGAGGAAGCACAGGGCTGCACCATATTCTAGTAAATATGGTGCAGCCCTGTGTTTCTAAAGTGATGTAGTATGTTGTTAGCCTTCTTGGCTTAACGACACGTTTCGCCACTTTCTTGTGAATATGCCCCTCTGTTTTTTCATTTAGCACCTAACCACTGGGACAGGGGTCTATTTTCTCTTCTTGTATTAGTACCCATGGCAGCACTGCTGAGCTGCTCTGAACAAGAGAAAGAGGAGTAACAGAGCTCTAGGAGAAAGGAAAGGATGAATCTCACCCCTTTACTGTCAATGTGAGCATCTGCCATCAAAAGGCCAAACATTGCAATAACACAGGGAACACACCCAAAGGAGGAAGTAAAGGGACAATTTGAAATTGAATAAATAGGGAATATGATACAGAAATTAAGGTTTGGTTGAGGTGGGTGAATAAATTAAAAAACTGTGACCAATCACATGTGGGGACAAACAGGTAACTGTTTTCCTCAATAAATGTGAAACCTTTTTAATTTTTTATAAAGTTCACATAAATGTAACGTCTTGAAAACAAGATTTACAGTAAAAAGAAAATCCTGCAAGTTGTTTTATACGAAACACCCACCCATTATCCTGCAGGCAAACTGTTATGAAAAACTGCAACCTATATAAAGCTGCATAGACTACCCCTTTCTCACAATTTAGCAAAAAATATGTCTTACACCCTCAATCAAAAGTGCTTCACAAATTCTTAACTTCCAAAGTGCAAAAGTCATGGAATGATGATGGGCAGGTAAAGGTGTTTGTAAAATCTAACATACAAGGCATTCTAGTGATGATAAATTTAGTAAATCTAGCAAAGGCTTGAAAAGCACACTTTTTCCCCTAAACTGACTAGTGTAGTGATAGCAGAAGAAGCAATATAACTGAATAAAGATGGAAATTGAAATCTCACAAAAGACCTTTTACTGGATAGGTCAGGAAACAAAGGCATAGGAAATAAAGCATAAGAGTAAAATTGAGAAATCTTGACTGGTTGAACCATAGTGTCTATGTAGCCACCAAAAAGGAGAATATACTATTGTCTTTCGTGTACAGGGATTGTGTAGACTGAGTTCTGATGACTAGATCACCGTCAAGAGGGATGACCAGTGTGGCATAACAGAGGGAAGATTATCATATTGTTAATGGATGATAAAAGCAGAAGTAGGAAGTGAGGATATCAAGCTAGGAATATGAAGAATGAATGTGAGTAACACTAGAGTACCAGTGAAGACATTAAAATTAAAGTTGATGACAAATAAACTCTTGGAATCAAGTCTAAGAATGGTGAAGTATCCAGAAAGACTGGCTAGGCAGCATTAAAAGCAAATATAACCGCGGAGATGATAGGGGAGGCTGCGACAGAGAAGAAATTAGGCAGAGAGATGCAGTACTCGCTGAAGAGGCAAATAATGCAACTGACAAATGAATGCACACCAACAATCTGTTACAAGCCTACCAAGATCTAAATATACCTTACATATTCTGTTTTACAAAATATGCATTTTGCACTCAATATCAGTGAATGCACGGACAGTATGAGCAGGGAGAAAAGGCAGGGATGCAACTAACTATAGTATGCTCACTCGTGCAATGGAGATGGGTATCAACCACCCTTACGAACTGCGCAGTCCGTTCTCCCCCCACAAAGGCAACAGACTCAACTTGTTGGGTTAGGACATAGCAAATTTACTTCACATGAAAAAACGTGGTATAATAACCTCTGCAAATGAATAACATTTCACAATAGAAAATATCACAAAATACACAGCAAACCCGAACACGGCATTGCACATATCCTATTTACATCCCCTTTTTGGGGGCAACATAGTACAGAAAGACCAGGTGAGATAAACTGACACATCAAACATTTCTGATAGCTCCAGAGACTGCATAGCGCATTGGTCCCTGCCGAGGCATCCCATTACTCTTGTTTATGCCCCACATAATCCCCGGGGTAAACAAGGTAGGATGCCACTAACTATTCTGGTTAAAAAGATGAAGCAAGGACAGGAATGCCAGTGTTGACAATACATGGAGATATACTGAAGAGGTTAATGAGAATAACAGAAGATTTAATCAATTTCTTTAAATGTTTGCATCAATCAGAGAAGATGAATTTATGTTAGAAACAAAGCTCCCAAAATTTGTTTGGAAAAGATCTCCATAACCAATATCGAAATGTACACAGTCACTCAACACATGATGATGGATGTGCCTCTGAGAACACAAGGCTGTCCGATAGCTTGTTACAAAACCCCCAGCACATGAGTGCTGCATTTCTATGTATAGCTTTGAAAGAGGAAGAGAGAAACAGAAAAGACCAGAGAGTAATTAAAAAGAGCAAACAACCAAAAATGGTCAAATTCAGGACAGCTCATGGGAAGTGTGAGACTTTGATGTTACTCTCACAGATAAAATAAGATATTAACACTTTTGTCAACGTTTTTACAGATACGCCCAAGAAAGAATTCCTAATTATCATAAATGAGACTCATGCAGGAGTTGGGATGGACATTTCTCCAGGGACAATATGAGGTCACTGCTAAAGACATTATGGCAGACAAGCGACAACCAGAAACCCAAAGCAGTGCTCTGGCTCAATGCTGACAAATTGTTCTGTTCGGCACAATGGTTTTACCAATTTATGACAATGAGCAAATTTGGTTTACATTACAAATTGATAATTTACTTAGAGCAAGATACTGTAGCCACACCACATTTATTAAAAGTAGGTCATTTAGAATCACCAGAAAAATGCAGTATGATTGGCCACCGCTGCTACTGACCATAAGAACAACCACAAATTCAAAATACTTCACACCATTGGAAGAAAAACAAAACTCATACTGTAAACAGACCATGAGTTGTTAAGAATGAAAGAACTATACAAAACAACCTGAAAAGGACAATGTAATAGGTCTTGATATTTTTAAAACATAAGTGGGGATTGGGAAGTTGCATTTTTTTATAACCTTGATAAAGTTCTGTGAAAACTTTCACAACTTTACAAAGATGCAAAGCTTTTCACTTTGTCACCTAATACAAAAAATCATGTTTTTTTCAACAAATATAACAAATACACTTAATAAAATCATTCTGCATAAGATATACTCCACAGAGAACACTTAGACATCATTCTAAAGGCTATACGTAAGGTTTACTGCTTTTATGAATGCAAGACCACATTTGGAATTCGCAAGGTTTGGATTCCAATTGTAAAATGATTTACGTGCGTAAAGATTTCACTGTGAGTAAATCTACTCACAGAAGTGAAAAGCGGATTTTACAAGGTGGGGAGTGGGTGATGAATACGCTGTTAGTCCTCAAACACACACTTCCAGGACTATTCACAAACTCATTTTGAACCCTTCCTACCGTGTAAAAAGGCATAAATTTACTCCAAATATGGACAGGCGCAAACCCCTTTCCACGCTGGGAAGGGAAAGAGAGCACCCTCAAATTTTGTAGGTGCATTGGGGAAGGCGTTTCTCTACAAAACAAATGAGTTTACAATGTGGATGAAAAAGAATTTTATAGCACATTTGCTCTGGAACAGTGATGTTCTTATGGGAAAATAGTCATGTACATATACCTGCAGTCAAAAATGAAATTCACAAATGTTTTCAAGGAGCCCTGGAAACCTGCAACTGTGGGAGATTTCCAGGTGCAGATCTAGACATTTTTGTGAAGTTTTTAAAGTTGTGAATTTACACCCTACATCTTTCCTGTACAATGCTGCTGTCAATGACAACACTAGAATAAAATATTTGCTGCTCAAAGGATTAATAAAAAATATATAGATGCTTGGGGTATGTGGTCTATTAAAGCCACACTGTTAGAAGGTGGTTCTGACCATCTGAGCCGCCCGGATTTTTCGCTTTTTGAACACCTATTTGTTGAGCCTCATAAGTTGGGACTCACCCACAGTGAACTCATGATGAAAGGGACTGTATGTGTATTTTACCGGTGTCCCTCTGGCGCAAGTAGGCCGCTGCGCTGCAGCCAGAGTAAGGGGCACTGGGCTGGTTACATGCAAGCACGTGTGTACATGCGTGTGCACAAGTGTAAGGGCTGCGCAGGAGAGATTCCTGGCGTGCGCAGCCCAGGAGCAGCTACAAAGTGAATGGTGTAGCAGGACTTATGCAGAATTGGGTGGTGACATGGAATAGGTTTTCTACAATGGGAAGAAACATTTGAGGGAAAGTCAGTGTGCTTTACTGTTTTTATTCCATTATTCTCCTATGAGGATGGGGAGCACATGGGCCTACAAATTCCAGACACGCACCAAAGTCCACTGTAACCTATGTGAGAAGAAGTATTCTGCAGAGTTCAAAGTCATATTTGCACTGCTTTTGGGTCATCCAGAAATGACATATTTCTCTGAGTCAGCTCATAACCAGGGCCTGGCTGGGGCTGACCCGGCCAGGCTGAATTAATGACCTTCCTCCCCAAGCCAGCCCTGCACAACAAGCATTCCAAGGGCGAAGGCCTCCACTCCAAGAAGAGAAGATGGGTGGACCTACAGGTTCATCCATCAGCAGCTGTCACCTGGTGCCAGGCACCAAGCTGCTCTGGAGAGAAGGCAGCAAGGGGGGAAGGGGCTCTCAGAGACCATGTGGCATGAGACCCCTGGACGACACCATTTTGAACAAACACAGAGGCCTGGGCAGGAAGGAGGGAGCAGGGGCAGAGAGGTGAGGTGTCGCTGCCTGATAGGGCAAGAAGAGACTTCCTGCCAGCCCGCTCCAAATTCTTTTAAAAGGTCTTGCACAGGAAGAGAAGCTCTCTCTGGGGTGTGGTCTGCTGAGGCAGAGGGTGCTGGAGCCTGGCGCCATGGGCAGTTGGAAGGAGGAACCCCCGGACTGTCCCAGGATCCTGAATAGCGCCAGGAGAGGAGTCCAGGACCAGTGAGCAGGAGCCGGGGCCTCTGCGCAAGGAGAAGAGAGGCCCAGGAGGAGAGCAAGGTGAAAGGCTGGCGCAGGGAGCCAGTGAAAACAGCTCCCTGCTGAAGTTCACCCTCTTGGAGGCGAGGAGGGCGGCGAAAAGTGCTCCAGATGGGAAGAGCTGGCCATCAGGAGCAAGAGGATGCCAGAATGGTGCAGATCGTACCCCTGGGGGCTGAGATATGCCCCCCAGAAGGTAGGCGACCTTTGACCTCTGGCTGGACCAACGACGCAGCACGTGGGGCTCCGCCACCGGTCTCCAAGATGCCACCGGGGTGGGTCAGGTCCCGGGGGCTACCCCCACATGAAGCAAAGTCGGGGAGCACCTTCGTGCTCCCCGTGAAGTGTCCCCAAAGGGGTGCCAGGAACCCACCCTGGCCCCGGCGACAACAGAGTACGGGGACCGCCGTCGCGCCACCCCGCAATGACGTCCAAGGGGCCCGGGATCCCAACTCTGGACCCCGTCACCCGGAAGTAAAGCAGGGGAGCGCCATCGCGCTCCAGCGAAGGTGTCCCTGTAGGGGGCCCGGGACCCCATCCCCGGGCCCAGAAGTGACGAGGAGGACGGGGGAGTGCCGCCGCACTCCCCTGTGGCAGCGGGAAGGCGGGGGGAGTGCCGTCGCACTCCCCACGAAGACCAGCCCGGCCGGAGGCTGCCTCGCGTCTGCCCGCAGGAGCGGGCAGACCAGAAGAGACGTGCCGGCTCCCGAGGCAGCGCGCGAGGGTGCTGGCCAGTCGGGAGGCCGGCGAGGGCAGCTGGGGGTGGGCTCTGAGCTGCCCTCCAACGTATATGGGACGCGGGGTCCCCGGGTGGGACCGGGGCCTCGGAGAGGAGGTGTGAGGGGCCCGGGTGGGACCAGGCCCCGAGAACAGCAGGAACAGCCGGGGGTGGGCTCCCCGAGCTGTATTACTCACCTGGGGGTCCGGGTGGGACCGGGCCCCCCACCGAAGCAAAGACGCTGCGTGAGGCCACCGAAGCAGGCTGCGCGGCTCTCCCCGACACACCGGGAGAGCCGCTGCTATAATATGCACAGGGCTGGAGGAAGCGCCCCATAATGCTTTGCCCGGGCGGCCTGCAGGAAAATGCCTGTTTGTTTTGCTGCGTGTGGTGGCCCCAGGAGGACAGGGTCACCACGAGGTGTGTGCAAAGGTGCAGGGGGAGCTGCAGGAGCAATGCAGCTTCCCCCAGCACGAAGAGGAAAGTCCCTCCCTAAGTCTCTGGGGACTTGGAAAGAATAACCCCTCAAGGGCTCAGCCAGGCGTCATCAGCATCCCCATGGCTGGAACTTTTGTTCTACAGCTGGGGGTGCCTTAGGGACTGCCTCAAGGTGTGAAGGGCTGAGTTGGGGATGTCTGGAGAAGGGCATCCCCTGGAGGTGAAGAGGTGTAATTGCACCACAAATGCATTTATCACTGTTATTTCTTTTGGAAGGACTGTAAGTCACATGTGTAATGTGAAGTATCTGTGTAAGGTGGAGTCATAAGCAAAGTGGGGTTATGTTGCCAGACATTCCTGCTAGGGTGTCTGGCTGTAAGTGCTTAATCCTCTGATTTTACCTGTGATGCCTTTTAGAGGCGGTGTATTGCAATGCGTTATAATGGTTAACAACTGTGATAAGTACTGTCATTTTAAGTGATGCTTAGACATGTATTCTTGCTGCTGCGTTAGGTGAAGAACAACCCAGACTGTTAGTCCCTAAGATGTAGAGGTGTATACTATATGGTCAGTATGACATGTTCAGTCAGGGTTATGTGTGCCTATTTTAAATGCTTGTTGAGATAATGGGGTGGGTCGCCACTGGGATGGTGCCAGTGCGCATGGCCCTCGCTCCAGGTTATGTTCAGCTAACTGCATTAGGGGGCAAGATGATGTGCATACATGGGAGTGGTGGTACTAGACCCCACCCCCCTTTGGGAGGGGTGGAAATGTTATGCAATGTCACAAAGTAATTCCAACAGCTTATGTATATTTGTAAATTGTTGCATAGTATTGAGTAGTGTGTGTGTTTAATAAATGTACTCTTACTTTTATAAAGCAAAGTACAGACTGGACAATCAATTATTGAGTGTTATTTCTGCGTACTGGTAAATGGCGATTACTAGCCCACACCACCTCCCTTGAGTAAGCCTTAGACTGCTCTGCAACGCTACCCTCTGAGAGTCAGGCGCTGCATTAGGGTGTTTGGTTCCCAGTGAAGGACAAATGTGACATGTTGTTTGTGCAGGCCTCACAGATACTGCCCCGTTTTCCAACACACACTTTACCATGTTCATCCTGACTGGTAATCACAAGTGTCTTATCAACAGAAAGAAAAACACCCCAAGGATGCAATAGGTCACCCCGCAGGAAGGGGTGTTGGTAAAACCCCCACTTAGCACATAGAAATTACTGCATGTTTCGGCAGATCTCTTACCTGCATTTTTTCCAGCATCTCGAAAAACTCTGCAGACTGTTGAGATAAAAAATAAGAAGTCAAATCAGGTTGTCTGTCTGACGCTTGGAGATGAGTAAAACACTATAAAAATGCATAAATGTAATTCCAATTACAAGTGATTAGGACACTGATTTTCTCTGACACATGCAGATGTTTCATCAACTGACCTCATTTGGATGCAGGATAAGGTAGAATAACAGATTTAAAAAAATGTGGAATTCAGACCGGGAGCCAAAATTGGTCGTATGGATTACAGAGCTATTGTCTCTGGCAGCTAAGGAAAAAAACTGTTAAATAAAATGACTGTGACAGCAAATACTACAGAAATGGATGTTGCTATTGTTAGACTTGAACATGTAAACAAATGTATGTTATTTTCACAGTGCCATTTCTTATTTGTGCCTTTTTTATTCTCCCTATCGGTCATATTTACTTCAGCTGCTACTTTTAAATTGCAACATCGTTTTTTTATGTTTTTCTTAGAGAACTTATAAAACTATCCTGCACAACTGGACCCAATTTTACTTTAGATAATCCCTCTTTTTGTAAGGTCACCCCCATTTTTCGATGACTGGAATTGCTATTTTTTGTTTAACTCCGTACAGTTGGGCACTGCACTGAATGTGCCGTAACAGTGTACAGTGAATGTGCTCTGACTCCTAAAACATGGTTAAATGTGCTAATCCCCAACTGGAATATTTACGTTTCCATTAAGGACATATATGGTGCAGAAAATACATCAATGGTATGGAAAGCTAAATTTCATATGTGGACTGCAGCACATATTGTGCCATCAACTAAGCTTACAAGGAAGGCATGGCTTTAGGCATACATGTGTAGTCTGGCTGCTGCAGCTTTTAAATCTACAGGCAAACCTGTCAAAACAACCCTTTCTGACAGGAAAGAACCCTACTTTTAATATTAAATAAGTCACCCTTAAGAAGGCCTTGTAGCTCAGAAGGTAGGGTACTTAGTAATTAAAAGTGGTACATGCAAGAGTTTAGTATTGGCATGTGCATGCGGTGACTAGCCCACAAATGCCATTTTCATTGTGAGGGGCTGGAGCTGTACTAGTAAAAAAAACTAAAGTCCAGAATAAAATGGTATTTCTGATCATTCGAGTTTGGTAGAAGCTACAGGAGCGTTTCATCCACTATTTTTAATATTTATTAAAAATCCATTCCACTGCTGAAGTCAGAGTTTTGATATATATTTAGGAAATGTAACTTTAAAAAAGTTAGTCTTTGTCTGCCTGTACCTCCAATTGGCAAATGAGCATTAGTATGCAGCAGCTGGCCCCCTGTTAGTGCTTCCCCTAATGAGGTGTAAACCCTTTTGGAAGGAAGACCAGGGTATGAGATATGCGTTTCCTCTCAGCTCATGAAGGGTAGCTGGGTAGGGTTCAGGAACTTTATTAACATGATAAGGACCACAGAGAGGCCCACCTATTCATACTTCAGTGTAAAGGGGGAGGGGGCTGGGGAAGAGAAGCCTTTTGTCCCCTGGTCTTTGTGTAGCCAGTTTAGCACCAGCCCAGTGGGAGGAGGAGCTGGCCTTAGAAGCAGTTTGGTGTAGCTGAGGAGGAGGGAACTGCTAAAATTCCTAAACACACCAATGGCAGGTGCATTAGCCACCTCCAAGGACAGAAGGTTGTGTCATCTTGGATTTCACTTAATATAGTACACTGTGCGACAGGCAGTAAGGCAAAGAGGATATGCTGTAAAAAGTGGAAATGGGTTGCCCCAGGTACTTTTTTAACATTGGTTAGAAAATCTTCACCTCAAATTGGTTAGTGGATCTTCACCCGCAGCTCATCAGAACTTGTGGAAGAACTGAAGACAGCTGGACCTGTTATCTGTGACCTGTATGGAGACCTGAAAGGCTGGACCTGCTCCCACTTGTAGTCAGGACTGAGAATTGGACTCTAAGGGTCAGTTGGCTGACCTCCTGTGTGGCTACAGAGACAAGAGTAAGAGGCCTTTTTCCTAGAGTGACCAGCTGACCTACAGCAAGTGGACCTGGACTGGACCTTGCTGGTGGCCTCTGCTGGAGTGAGCCCTGGCCCCTAAGTGTTGTCCCTGTGGTCCTGGGAGCCTTAGGAGTGACCAAGAGGAGCTGCTCCAGGAAGTATGGAAAGCTGAGGCTTAGAACATTTTTGGAAGACCTCCAAAGCTTCAGCGGGACCTTGCACAAAGATGTTCAATTTAGAAAGGACTTTGTCAGATGCAATGTTAGGCTTGCTTCTATTCCATCAAAAAAATTGATTTAGAGTTCTGCGGACAAGTACTTTGTCACAAACGTGATGGACATACCGTCCATCTTATTACAAGTGCATCATGGTAAAATGGACTTGTAAGAAGGTGGAAAGGAAATTTTTCATATTTATGAGTACCAGTCGACCAAACTCTAAATGATGCCCTAAGCTCTAAGATAGAAATGGCCTGATGAGAAGAGTTTGGTGGCTCCGATATTTGAATTTTCCCACACAGAGCTATTCCCACCAAAACCAATGGCTTCAGCTGCACTTCATTTAATAGCTTTACAACTTTAAAAGGACTTCACCAGAAACAGCCTACATCGTTGCCTCACTATAGGATTTTTAAATTACTTTCACAGAATTAGTCACAAGGTAAAATCTATGATCAGGACTACCTGCTCGGGGTATCCAACCTTTGCTCCATTGTGGTTGGCCTAGAATTGGCAATATGTCCTGTTCAACCACAGACAGTGACTTCTGATTGGCTCTTTCCCTTTTTCTTGATGCTTTGTGCCCTAAAACTTTAACAATTCATATCTCCGACTCCCCTTAGTGGATTTTTATCTTTTAGTGTCATTTTTCTAATAACATTTTTCTCTAAGTTTATTAAGTGGTTGTGGAATTTTTACTGTGTTGTGTTTAGACTTTTCATTGTTTTGGTACTGCTAAATCCTTTACACAGTTTTTGTTAAGTCATTCTGCTACCAGGGGTTGAGATCTGGTATATTTAATTAACTTGCTTGTTGGGCCCGACAGGATGTTGGGCACTTGGGAAGGAGTCACATTACTTGGGAAGGAGTCACATCCTTCCCAACTAATAACCAATTTTCTTACAGTGACACTCTATCTATGTATTGTAATGTCATAGCTATGTTAATCATAAACTAGACTTGATTCACAAAACAGGTGCAGATCACAAAACAAATGATAATTACAGCCAGACAGATTTGCAATTTACATTTTCTTCATCATTCACAAATATTTGTGACTCACACCTGCTTAAGGTACATAAGTGAAAATACATCCGTGCAAGTATGTGGGATTCACACAAAATATATGGCGTACACCTGGGTCCGTTTTAAATATAGGGTGCACTGCCCATGTCTACACCACTTTGTGCCTTTAACAGGGTTTGGTGGGCGCAGACCGGGGCAGTACACCTAATTACAGTGAATACATTGATCCCAGTGCATGTCTGAACTAGCATCTGCCCTAAGAATAGGGCATGGGTGAAAGGCTGTTTGAAGCACTGGTGTGATTTTTACTGTGAAGGCAGGAATCTGACCTGAGTTTCAAAGAGGGGCAGAGTTCACCCTGCAGGTGGGTACAGTGAGTGACTTCTATATGGAGCACAGTAAGTGCACCTCCGGATGATCTCTTTACCTGAGCCTGAGTCTGTAATATGGCACAGGTGCAAAGGCAACAGATTTCCTCATTAGTGGGTATGAGGGACACACCCTTGGACACACCCTTGGAATCACACCAGTGAACACTTAGCACTGTCACAATGTGTATTACAGCAGGGACCGCACAAGCATCTGTGGTCCCTTCTGTATTACCAAAAGGCCCCAGGGGTAGAATAATTGGGTTAACAAGCCTATTGCAGTCCATGGTGCCCTTTCTGTAATACGACCCCTATTTTCCAATCTCTCAACGTCATTATTCTAAACAGTACCGCATGCATACAAGAGAAAATCTGTGAAATCTTAATGTTTGCATTTACTTGATTTTCTCAAACAAATTCTTCTTTTTTCAATGTCTCCTCTTACTTCAATGAGCCTTGAAGTGCATACACAATTCAGAGCACATTCCCACAGTTAGGGGCATATTATCAAGCCCTTTATCGCCGCGTTAGCGGCACTTTTCTGCCGCTAATGCGGCGATATTTTTATCACACTATTAACAAGCTGCAGCTAACGGGCTTTAGCGTGAGTTTATTAGCGATAGCGGCCGTTTTTTTACCTCTAAGCATGTCAGCGATATATATCGCTAATGACATGCAAAGTAGGCGTTCCTGACTAAAACTCAATTGAAACAGTCGCAAACACAACTTCCCCCTATTATCAATGCCCGCGAAGCGATAGGAAAATTCGCGCTAACCGCGCTTATCGCTGGAACTTAACGCCTGAAAAAAACTTGCCTTAACCATCTTGTCAATGGGGGGTGGATTGTTGGGTTAAGTATACACTTGCCTATTAGCAAGCTTTTCATTAGCGCTTTTGATTTAGCGCTGCAATTCTCACGCTTTTGCTGGTTTTACACGCTATCGCTGGATTTCCTATCGCCTTTGCAATACGCGTTGATAATACCGCGCTATCACGGCGAGGAAATCCAGCGATAGCCGGTGATAAAAAAAACAGCGCTAAGCGCGCTTTGCGATAAATATCACAGATCCTTGATAATATGCCCCCTGGTACCTCATTTATTCTCCAATCATCCAGGTGAATTTCTGTCATTCATTTGATGCTAATTTCTTTGAGCACCATTTATTCGACCACCATTACTCCGTCCAACACTACTTTCACATATACTTTCTTTGACCTGTTTAATTTTCAGTTCCAACTAAAGTTGTACCCAATATGTGCACAAGATCCACGCCACAGGAAGGCTGAGTTTTGACGTAAAGTTAAATCAAGTGAGGGTCAATAAAGCTGTTGTGGTAGAAGTGAAATGGGCAAATCAGTAGGGTCGACCCATTCAGGTAAAATGTAGATGTTCGTGAATCACCAATAAATCCAGACTAAGAACTTCATTATGAGTACAGAGTTATTTCCCATGATGCCTGTAATGGAAGCTTCCTGTACCATTGGGATTATGAGATCTGCTGATCAAGAGTTTTTCATACTGGCACTTCGCTGAATGTAACCAGCATCTCCGGGGTGTAAATACAGAGAAAATGGAGCATCAGCAGGTGAATCAAGTGAAGAATTACCAATTTCATTTTTATTACACTATTTCAGAAGGTACCCATCAAATCCCAGGTAATAACCCCCTCCCTCCATATTACTGATACCACTGTTATGGGTAATTCTGTGTGAGGATTAAAGGGCCACATTCGGACATGCTTGTAATAATAGACCCCTGAAAGGATGTTTACCACATTTATATCAGAGCTATGCAAACCTATGAATTTGTTATTTTGTAAACATCACACAATACCATTGAATACTGCTAGAGCTGTATGAAATTCATGATGTCTGCAGCACTTTATGTTATGCATATTCTTGCCAACAAAATGGCTCTGCATTATATATATATATATATATATATATATATATATATATATATATATATATATATATATATATATATATTACCTACTGGCGGTCACCAGTAGGTAGTTATAGTTAGGACCTAGTTTCCATAGGAAGAGCGTTTTTTGATTTGCCAATAACTTTGGCGCTGTTTCACGAATCTTCATGAAAGGATCAAAACTGATACAACGCTCTCTTCAGCTGCTATCTTGAAAGTGTTAGGGTGATCCGTCAAGTGGGGGCGGAGATCCAGGGGCTGCTTAAAAGCATGTTTTCCCCATGTTAATTCCCATTGGACCTGTAGAAACGGCTACAGATAGACCTGCTGAACGGATTCACACCAAATTTGGCAGGAAGGTAGATGTTGGTCAAAGGAAGTTCCTTTTGCATATGTAAAACCCGCAACCCCTCCCAATCTCGTGCTGAGATCTGATTGGCTGCCAACACTTCAAACCAGGCAGCCACCTTGTGACTCGGTTGAACCGTGAAACAGAAAAAAAAGGGGGGGGCAGGGTAGAAACACCCAGACCCCCTAGGCCTCCTAGAGGGGTCCCACTGGGACCACCCAGGACCAAAAATTCTTTTTTTTATAAAATATTTTGGCGGGAGTCGTGCTGGATCTGCAAATCCTACAGACGATTATAGGCCCCCAGGTGGGCCAGGTCCCGGGGAAATTTTGCACATATAGGAGGGGAGGGCACATGGGCCACCCCTCTTGGGGCTTACTAATGCCCCAGGGACGACCACCTCCCCGGGGCTTCTTTATAAAAAAAAATATGGGGGAGGCCCCTGCGGCCTCCACTGCTGCCCCGGGGACCACTACCTCCCCGGGGCTTAGAGTTTTATAACTGGAGGGACCTCTTGAACCCCCACAGCCCCGGGGACCGCCACCTCCCCGGGGCTTTACTTGCAAATAATGTGTGGGGGGGCGTGCAGCTCCCCTGCAGCCCCGGGGACCACCACCTCCCCGGGACAAATAGAAAGAAAGGAGGTGGGGGTCATGTGGCCCCCCTCCTGGAGCCATCAGTTCCCCCTACTACTCCTACTGTTACCTCCAGTAAGTCCCACACAGCGGGATTGCTAAGAGGTCTTCGGAGGCTACACCCCCTTTCTCCACCACTCTGCAAATCCGCCTCCTGGTGCACAACTGGTTGGGGGATGAAGTCCACTTTACTCCTGAGGGGCCTTGGGGGCCATGAAACCCTCCTGATACCTCATGTAAGCCTGACACAGCAGGATTCGTGATAGCTGGTCAGAGGCCCAGCCCCCTTTCTTCACCACTCTGTAAATGCAACTAGTACTTAAAAAACCATAGAAATTCACTGAAACATAGGTTACAGGGACGTTATAGTTAGGAATTAGCATTTAAAAAACCTTAGAAATTCACTGAAAAAACTAAAGGTTACAGGGATGTTATAGTTAGGAAATGGAATTTTAAAAAAACCTTAGAAATTCACTGAAAAAAATCAAAGGTTACAGAGATGTTATAGTTAGACTAAGGTTTCACTCGTACAATTCCAGTGAAGTTCAGCATTTATAGTTAGCTGAGCTAATTATAACTCATGCCTCTGCAATGCACTGCTTACAACCTCACATATTACATCACTCATGACATGATTAGTGAGATCATTAATGACATCAATGATGACATCTCAAATGACATCACAGATGACATCATCCACAGAATCACTGATGCACCCACTCACACCCCCACACAACCCACTACCACACAACCACTCACAGACCCATACCAGTACTTACACACCCACTCACTAATACATAGATCTACATGCACACCCATACAGCCACTCATATACCCACTCAGTCACTAATAGAGCCACTGATATATCCACTCACACATCCATACAACCACTCACACACTGGGTCAGTCACCCATAGAGCTATTCACACACCTACTCACTCACCCATACAGTCAATCACAGCCACTTATTCACCCATACAGTTACACACACACTCACTCATACAGATACTAACATGTACTCACTCACCTATACAGTCACTGACACATGCACACACTCACCCATATAGCCACTATCACATTCACTCGCTCACCCATACAGTCACTCATATACCCCATCACTCACCTATACTACCTTTCACATACCCAGTTACTCACCCATATACCACTGACACACCCACTTACTCAACCACATAGCCATACACACACTCACTCACCCATACGGCCCCTCACATACTAACCCATACAGCCACTGACTCACTCATCCCTACAGACAGTCACACACCGCCTCACCCACCCACCCAGACACTCAGAAAACCATACAGGTACTCAGACAACCAATCATTCACCAATACAGCCACTCACGTACCCACTCACACACCCAAACAGCCACTTAGACACCAACTGACAGACTGATACAGACATTCACACAACCAGTCACTCACCTATACATTAATTGAGACAACTAATAACTCACTTAGCCAGTCACTCATGCACCCACTTAATCATCCATATAGGCACTCATACACCCACTGATTCACCAACACACCTTGGTATATATTTAAAACTCTTAAACTTTTTTAAAACACTCACAGTCACTGGATGATGTCATCAGTGATGTAATTTGAGATGTCATCAGTGATGGTATCAGTGATGTCACTGACCATGTCATGAGTGATGTAATATGTGAGGTCATTAGCAGTGCATTGCGAAGGGTGCGAGTTATAGTTAGCTCAGCTAACTATAACTGATGAATTTCACTGGTTTTGTACAAGTGAAACCTGAGCCTAACTATAACATCTCTGTAACCTTTGTTTTTTTCAGTGAATAAATATATATATCACAACAAAAGAGAGATGGGGACTCTGAGCACAATGAAAGTCCAGTACCCCTGCTCCTGAAGGGGATCAGTAAGTCTAATCACAAGGGTTGGGTACTTGTTCCTATCGAAAAAAGAAGAAAAGACTAAGAATGCTAATGAGAGACTGGTTGGATGGGGAATATTGTGGAGGGGATCTTCCAAATTTGGAAGTGATGCCCTCACACACCCATAAGGGTGTCATGCTTCATCATCGGACCTTTTGATCCTCGTGGGGCCGGCGCTGCAATGCCCCACAGGCCCGTGAGAGGGCTCTTTAGCGGAGATCTTTTTTAAAAACAAGCCGTGATGGTGCGTGTGGGTGGGTGGAGCCACTTAATGTGAGTGTGAGTTAAAATTACCTGAAGGGTATCCTAAAGTGAGTTTATTAGGGGATCCCTTGGGTAAGTTAAAAAGGTCAATGAAAACTTAGCAGTCAGAGCCAGTTAGGGAAGTACAACTATCTTGTGAATGGAGCATCAACACATTCTGGTTGGTGCTAGGTCAGGTCGACATGTTTCATGCCCTGGTGGTCCAAGTAGATCAATGGCTTTTCTTCAGGAAAAGTAAGTGTGGAGAGGACCCTAGTGTGAGCCCTAAAAGAGTGGTGTGAGAACACTGTTTGTTCTAGTGGAACAGCATCAGGTCAGAAGGTACCTAGAAAATGCTTTCCCTGAACTATAATATAATCCAACCTGGAGAAAAGGAGAAAGAAAAATAGGAGCGCAATAGAGCAAATAAGAACAATTTGCTGAGTAAGGTGCTCATAATGAGTCACCACCATATTGTTAGCATCATTACGTGCTAGGCATATTAACATAAATGAGAACTATAGGTCGTTTGAATAATGTGCAGCAACTTATGCATATGTGACTTTCAACATACGTTGAATAGCATGATCCAATAGACTACGTATAACAAACAACATACAGAACCAAGTTTTGGTATATTGGACTTGACAGAAAACTACACATAATCCATCGTTTTTTAACATGAGATGTTAACAGTTCCACCCATTAATTTACACCATTTTATGCTTTGTGAATCATCCATAGACTATGCATGCATATACATCTGCAAAAAGCCCTTGTGATATATTATTTTACACTCAACTAAAATCAAACTTTGCATAACTACAAAAAAATGCATAGACAAAAACATATTGGGACATAAACCGTGTGAAAGAAATTCAAAACAATTTTGTGTCATTTTGTAAAGTTAGATGGAATGTTACTATGAACAAGGAAAATCGGTAACAGAGAGAAACTACATGCAATTTATGGATGCCAATTCTGCATCCCTAAAAGAAATAAACAAATAAAAAGTATAAGTCCATAAGCACAATGTTATATTCTTGGAAAATGAGATTTGCATCTATCATCGCTGACCACAGGGCTGAAGTTCACGTCCTTTTCACCAGTGTGTAGGAGACAATCTGATTGGTATCAGGAACAAGTCAACATATTTAAAAGAATGGGATGATGATACTTATTGAAACAAGAGCTGCAAAATATTTGTTGAACGTGTTCAGGCCGAAGTTTGCTTAAGGCGGCTTGGGAGGTTCTGAGCACTTCTGAGATTCTTTCAGCACTTCAACCAGTGTGTGTTTTGCTCTGACACCTTGCTGCTGGTCACTGAACTCATGAGTACTGAAAGTTAGGAGTGATAGAAAATTGAGAAGAGAACAAAGAGGACACACTGCTTTTGGATAGAACAGCCAATGGATCATGAGGTCACTAACTTTGGTGCAAGACCTTTGGAAATGGAAGCTGTGGCAGACTTGGAGAAGCCGAGATGATAGTTCCGGGAGAGGCCGGAAGTTGGAACCAGATCTAAGGCCGGGACTGCACCTCAAGCAGGGCCCAGCAGGATCTAATCCCCTGTAGGAAAATGAACAACCTACCAATCTGCAGGGACCCTTGTCCAAACCTAGTACAACAGCTATTAAAAGCAGCACAAGAAATGTAATACTTCATTACAATACTAATTAGCACAGCACACCAAGATAGGAAAAGCAAATGAAAGGAACAGGGTGAGCCTTCCCACCCTTTTATGAAGGCAAATCATAATGAGGGGTTAAAGAGCGTGCCTATAGGAAATGTACTTTTTGATTGACTTTGTGACTGTAAACTGAGTTTTTTGTGCTGGAGTATTATTTTCCGTTTGGTTAGAACTTGAAGCCCTGGTGACGCTACGAAGGTGTTCTGAGAATCATCAAACCTTTTTGATTGGCGACATTACATGTCCTTGATGGTAGGTAAAGAAAGTCCTCGTGCAAACACCTTTTACCATTGAATTGTGGCAGCAGATTTAGCTCCAAGGCTTCTGCAAGTAAATGGTGCAGAGTAACCAAATAGGAGCTCTGTAGGAAAATTGCCTTTTCATGTGATTTTTTAGATTTTTTTACGTACGCTGATACCCCGCGTTATGATACCGGTGGATATTTCGCTACCTGCACTGCAGCACTCAATTGCACATTGCTGCAGTTATAGGTAGCAAAATGACTGTGGGAACAGTGTAGAGGGCAGCAGGGGCTAAGGGGGGTATCCCCTACCCCCTGTAAAAAGACAAAAACAGTACGACAATCACTACAGGGCAAACACCAGTGCCCAGATTGTGCCGGTGTTTGTACCGCGGTGAAATGTTTGTAAATTGTTTTCAGGTCGAGCCAGGGCAGTGCATGCGCTGCTGCGAGACATGCAGTACCTACCTACCTATGACTTTTTATTAACTGTATGATTAATTAAAATCATTACAGTAAAAGCAATCAGCATATAAAAGCTAAAAACAGTGATTTCAAACTTCAGTTTGTGATGGGTAGAATTTAACACCCCTCCCCGAGTCACGCGTAGTCGGCCTTCCCCAGCATTGGTGCACTGGGTGTCTCTCAAGGGGAAACGCTCTCTTGAAGGGCGTGCAAGAGGGGCACAGTCATTGATGCATCGTTAAGAGACCCGGTCAGCTTTCATCCGCGGGGTTTACCGTGCTCTTCCCTGGTGTTTTATTGCATTCGTTGGCAACTTTTAAGGCAATCCTGATTTGATAGATGAATTTCGCCAGTCTCGCTAGAGCCATTGTGTTAGTGGTTGACAAACACAAGGCTGATGCTTCGCTACACGACTTTATACCATTATTGATACAGATCGGGCGCAGAAGTCGCCGGCGTTCGTTGTTGAGGTTGGGACATCAACATAAAAGATGCAACCAGGATTCCCTCTTGTAGGGGCACAGTCTACAGTTTATGGATTCCCCCCTTCGGGCCCATGCAGGGTTGAATTCCGCAATCCCTAATGTAATCAGCCTCATGAATAAGATTTTGCTTCGGGCCTGTATAGTGAGGGCCTCACATAGGTAGGGTTGTGCTTTTCCTACCATGTAGGAATTGTTCAACGGGTCTAGGTAAGAGCTTCGACGGTGAGATTTAAGGTCGAGATCAAAGGAGATTTCGCGCACTTGTTTGTTAACAGCTCTCTTCCAGGCATTCAAGGGGATGTCCAGCCGCGGAATGCTTTCTTCCTTGATCTTCAATGCTTTGATTGCGTTTCCTAGCCTGGTGTGCCAGGCCGAGCCTGGCCCCTCAAAGATAGATCTCGAATTATTTTTTAGGGAGTTAGCCGGTGCCCTTAGTATCCTTAAATATAGCTTTATGATCTCCCCCTGGCAGGTCAGGTCTGGCCTCGCCAGGCCTAGCTCCAGTCTTAGCCTTGTTTTTCTTGCTGACCTTGATATATATAGCACTGGCTTGTATGCCTTGACTTGTGCTGAATTAAGGAGAGCGTCCAGTTTCCCAGGGCAGTGCATGCGCTGCTGCGACTGCGAGACATGCAGTATTGGAGTATTGCTTTGAAGCCCCGCCCACTCTCCACCCATATTTTTAATTGGCTTGTGTCATTGTCCTTCGTAAACGCTGGCTTCCGAGTAGTTTTTAGGCTTGTTAGTCCCTCCTTGGTACCGCCTTGTCTGTATTTGTTACCTCCCATAACAACTGGACCTTCTACTTGTCTTGTTACATGGTCTGATTTATCTTGGCTGTGAGCACTATTTTGTTTAATGATTTGCCCATATTCCACTCACTAAGTTGCAGCACGCCGCCTACTTTTATTTTATTTACTAATGGCGGTCCGCTTTAACTATAGCGGCCGTGCTTCTTTATTTATTTATTTGAGCAGCGAGGTCCGCTTTAAGTATAGCGGCCGCGCTGACTTATTTATTTATTTTTTTGTTTACTAGCGCCCATGTGGTGCTTTCACATTCATGTAGGCCACACCCCTTTCTTTAGACAAGCCACGTCTAAACAAAGGTGCACAGCCGCTATTAAAGTGAAAGCGCGGCATGGGCGCTTTTACAAAAAAAAACTTCTGTTTGTCAACTCGAAAAACACATGCTTTTTTTTTGGTTGAAGCACCCCATGCTGCGGTTTCACTTAAATGTCGGCCACGCCCCTTTCTTTAGACGCAGTTTGTCTAAAGAAAGGGGCGTGGCCTCCATGAATGTGAAAGCGCCGCATGGGCGCTAGAAATTTGCAATGCAATAGGTCTCGCATTTGCTGGAGTTTAAGCTATTGCATTGCTAATAGCTCAAACTCTCGTAAATGCAAGACCTATTGCATTGCAAATGCTTGTTTACACTTATTTGCTGGCCTATTGATCTCTGGAAGGCTGCTAAACACACAGCAGTGCACGTCCTCTGACTCCTAACACATAGCAAGAAATAAATTAATCCCAATTTAGATTATTTACTTTTTATGTAAGGCCAGGGTACAAAATGTGTAAAAACTGTAACAAGTGGAATAAAAGTCAAATGCGGATTGAATGATGGCTTCGTGCCACCCAAATGGCATCAGTACTGACCCCCTGCTGCCATAGTCTGCTGTAGGCCAAGAAGCATGTCAGCCCATGTCAGAATGAACCTTTTTGACATAAAATATGATTTGGAGCCCAATATTTGTTTAAATGTGCCTGAGCAATGGAAGCCCCACAAACTGCTTCTGCCGGGTCCTCAACTCCAACAGAAGCTGTAATTCCATTCCCCCATCACAGTGTATATGGAACAGATGTAAAAGATTATGGGGGTCTTCCTGGAGAGCAGAGAACATTGTGGGGCAGATTATGATGGAGGATAATTACTGGACCATCCCACACTTATCCACGGAATGTGAGGGGAGAGAACATGGAATAATATGTCTGTTGTTAGAAATGGGGTCTCTAGTTGGCAGATGTTTGCACCCTGTCCAGGTAGGGCCTACCACCCTAGTCAGGGTAAGTCAGTTACAAAACCTAAGTTAACTTTTGCTCACCCTTGGTAGCTTGGCACAGAGCAGTCAGGCTTAACTTAATTGGCAATGTATAAAGTACTTTTAGATTACAGTAACTCAATGACAACACCACAAAAAGATTCCATATAGAATTAGAAACACCGAGAATATTTATCTGAATAAAACAAGACCAAAATAACAAACATTTAATAAGTAGAAGTCGAGATATGAATTTTTAAAGATGAAATGTGAAAACAGTGCTTCGAAGTCAATAGCGGTCAAACGGTTACTTGAGGTCGCAAGGGACCGGTGTGAAATCAGAGTTCGAACTGACCAACAGGGATGTGGAATTCCTATAGCCCGACCCCCAGGACATATTGTTTGGGGTCAAGGGCAACAATTTTTCATGTGTATTTCCTCCTTGGGACAAGAAGACCCAACCCCCTGCAGCACAACCCTTTGGCTGCCAGCTTGCAGTACCACATTACGGATCAGGGAAAGGAGGGGCACTGTCTGCAGTTAAGGTAATATTTTTGTCCACATGTTAATGCTGGTCAAACTTGTATTTATGGTTCATTAATTGAAAGCCTTTATTATTAGGGTGAGTGCTCTAAGTAAATGTTGTAAGCTCTGACTGCACTACTGACAGTGGTTCCAGTATAAAAATGTGTACACACGTTTTCAAAGTTAAGCAATATGAGGCTATGTATAATGCTCCCAGAATGCTCTCTGAGTTGATGCAAATATTTGCAGAAGCTTGAAAGCAAGATTGATGATTCTTTGCTTTCAAAATAAAATGTTCATATAAAAATGAAAGCAGGAAAAAATACATTTTTCTAAACTACTGTAAAATTTCAGGTACCATTTCTTTGCACCATCATTTAGTAACGTGTTGATGCATGCTAGTATTTCCCAAAAATATTCATAATGGAAAATCAGTGTAACCAGTTTCAATAAAATGATGGGAAACAAAAATAAACAAGCATTGGCAAAGCCAGTAGGTCTGCAATTAGCGGTCAGCTTTTTAGTTTTGTCAATGTGTCACTAGTTTTGGCATGGTTTATGTAAAACTTTATTGGTGTGGGAGCTGCTGGGCCCTCACCATTATAACAAACATTGGCAAAAGTAAAAATTGTTTTTGGTCTCAAAAAGCACACATTGCCACAGTAGTTACTGGCACTGAACAAAACTACTTTGGGTGCCGATATGCTCCTTGTGAAAGAGCAGAATGCAGTCACTCACAGTGAAGCCAGCCGAAACAGAGAGAGAGAGAGAATTGTAATAAACACAACAGGTCACAGTCAACGCCAGCCAAATTTGGGGCCCAATTATTAAAGAAAGTCCCAAAACTGCACCCATGGTATACGTCCTTGCATTAAGTGCAGCTATACGGCTTTCGTGAATTCAAGAATTTACAGAAGAAGGACAAGAAATAGTACTCCTAGAAAATATTTGTGAACTGCATTTTAGCATGAGCAAATATGCACATGTAGATTTGCTCATGCGAAAATCTCAGTGTTTGCAAGTTCACTTTCCCTCCAGCCACTTTTTTCCCAACCATGGAAGATGGTTTACGTCTGCCATTGTCAGGAGTAAATTGCCAACATTTCTCAGTATGGGACCAGATTAGAGAAGAGTTGTTGAAAACCCTAAAAACACACTAGTTAGTAGGTTTGCACAGACTCAAAAGGGCATTCTAACCCTGGAACTATTGCTTACCACTACCTTCAGCCCCAGTATGTAGATCTGCGGAAGCGTGGCAACATAAGGGGATTGCAAGAATTCAAACACTACTATGGTATGAGCCCTGGCATAATCAGAGAGGCTATATCAGAGCTCTTATATAATGAGATTGCTGCCATAATTCGTCGACGCACTACACAGCACCAAAGGGACAAGTGGATTTTGTTACAGGACAAGTACATTTATGAAGCAACCTGCCCCATGGACAAGTAGATATTTTATTAAATTCCACACCCCTGGACCACGATGGAGGGCAGGCCGGCTACAGGACCAGACAAGGTCCCGCTGAAGAAGCTGCACAGGCGGTGAAGTCTTTGTCGATGGGCAGCCGTTGCGTCGATGTAGTCGCTGACCCACGCAGGCTGTGAAGTCTTCGTCAACTAGCAGCCACTCCATCAGCAACCAATACATCAGAAAATTCCACGCTCTCAAAGAAATGCGTTTGGTTTAGCAGAATCAGCTGCAGAACCCACTTCTGAGGCCCAGGACTGGAGGAAGCACCACAGGCAAGGGTAGGACTCACAGATGGCAGAGTCCAGAAGCACCAACAAGATTGCAAGAAGTCCTTTCTGTTCCTGGGACTACCAAAACAGGAGGCAAGCCAGCAAGCCCTGGGAGCTTCTCTGGGTTTAAGTGGATGGGCCCAGTCCTTAGTCCTTAACAGGCCAAGATCAGTAGGCAGTAGTGCAACATAGCAAAACAGAGAAGCAGTCCCTTAGGAAAGTAAGTCACAGCAAAGTGGCAATCCTAACAGTACAGCAGACTTCACTTCAGTAGAGTTCTTCCCAGGTCTAGTGGTGTACTAATTTGATAAGGCAGGCAGTCCTTGACCTCCGTGGTCTAAGTAGGCCAATCCCTCCCTGCCTCTAAGCTCCGACTTTGGTTGCCTGGGCTAATTGACCTAGCCACAGTTCCCCAAGTCCCTGCTTCAAGCCTGCTGCTGGGGACCTTTGCCTGCCTGTAACTCTGCTTTTCCTGCTGAAGTCTGCCCATTGTTTGTGCCTTTGGCTGTTGTCTCTGTCCATTTTGCCCGCATATACAGCCCCTTTTGGTAATTTCATGCTGTACTCAGGTTAGACTGCCTGAGTAGGGCCCGCCCGATCGATGAGTCTCCCGCCATTCCTGCTGCTCCCGCTACTGCCCTCCCACCTCCCTGCCGGCCCCTCCTACCTCCCAGGACTACATATGGAGGCCAATGCATGGCCACGCAGCCAGAGCATCAAAGGCAAGCCCGTTTGTGCCAATCTGCTTCTGAGCTGTGCCCAGAACCAGGACCCCTGGCCCCTCTGCCCCGATGATACACTTCCAAGGAACTCATAGATCTGGACCCTGGAGACTGATACAACATCTGCTACATTTCCTCGCCACCATCGACCAGAGGACCCTTCACCTGCTGACACTGCCTCTTCTCCAGCAACACAACCTACGTAGGATCCTGCGCCACTCCTGCACAGAAGATCACAAACAAACCAGAACCACTCCATTGTATCCTGTTCAATGCCTGCTTCCTCTGCAAGTACGCCATGGAAATCTGGGACGCCAACACCACCCTCTCCATGGACATCACTTCCTTCATCACGAAAACGTGGCTCAACCCCTCCTAGAACCCTGACATCATCACCACCACTCCCAACGGCTACAAGATGATACATTGAGACCGCACCAACAAACAAGGAGGAGGCATCACCAACTTCAAGGAAACCATCAGATGTACCATCACCAACTATTACACAACACCTCTCATGGAACACATCAATTGCCAACTACAGACAAACATGAAGACGACGATAAGAGGCATCCTCGCCAGCAGACCCTGGCCAACTTTCTGTGATGCCATCTTCAACCTCATCGCCCCCCATCGAATTCCACCACTACATCCTACTCAGCGACCTCAATTTCCACATCAATAACCCCAACAACGCCAACTCCATCGCCCTCCTGGAGAACCTGAATAACATCAGCCTCACGCAACCGATCACCAAACCACGCACAAGGCCGGACACACTCTCAACCCCATTTTCACCTGCAGCGACCAAATCAAATTCAGCCACACTACAGACCTCACCTGGACCGACCACACCATCGTACACTTCACCATCTCCGACGCCCAGCACACCATCATGAAGCATCACATCTCTTCCCACTGCAGCTGAAGCAAGGTCACGGAATCTCAGTGTGCACAGGCCCTCACCACCACCCAACTCAAAGCCAAAAAAGACCTCAAACAGGCCTTCCAGAATGTCTCAGCCTGGATCACCAACTGCGCCTACAGAGTTGCCCCACTGAAACCAACAAAGCCAACAAAACCTCAAAACAACCCAGGTGGTACACCCCAGAGCTTAGTACCACCAAGCGCGACTGCTACCAACTGGAGAAGAGATGGCGCTTCATGAAGAACCCCACCTACAGAGCAGCTCACAAAACAGCCAACAGTAACTATCACCTGCACATCAAGGAAGCCAAGAAAGCAGCCATCACTGTCCGAATCGATACCGCGGCCAACCACACTAAGGAACTCTTCAAAATAGTCAAGGAATTCTCCAACCTGACAGCCACAGAGAATTCCATCCACCCCTCCCAAGAACTCTGCGACACCCTCTCAGACTACTTTCACAGCAAGATTGCCACCATCTATAGCAACTTCAACCTCCAACCCACCACCCTAAACCTCAATGACCCCAACCAATACGCGAACACCAGCCAAATGATCACCACCTGGACTCCGCTCACTGCCCAGACCACCACAGCCATCATGTCTTCCACCTTTTCAACCTCAGAACAAACCCAATCAGCACCGAACTAACCAGCATCCTCAACACCTCTATCACCACAGCAACCTTCCCAGACAAATGGAAACATGCAGATGCCAGACCCCTCTTAAAGAAACCCTCCGTGGACCCCAGCGATCTAAAACATTATCGACCAATCTCCCTGCTCCCCTACCCGGCCAGAGTCCATCGCAGACATCGTCAGATCCCACAGCCTCAACATAATGTCCTATGCAGACAACACTCAGCTTATCCTCTCACTCACTGAGTACCCCACCAATGCCAAAATCAACTTCTCCAACGCCATGACCAAATTTAGCCAACTGGTTGAGTGATAACAGCCTCAGACTCAACACTGACAAGACAGAAGTACTGATCTTTGGGAACAACACATCCGCCTGGGACCACAGCTGGTGGCCAGCTGAATTCAGATCAATTCCAATCCCAAAGGACCACACACACAACCTAGGGATCTTCCTCGACAGCCAACTGACCATGAAAAGACAATGCATTCGCCTCCTGCTGCTTCCACACATTTTGCATGCTCCACAGAATCTTTAGATGGATCCTAATCAACACCAGATAAACCATCAAACAGGCCCTTGTCACCAGCCGCTTCTACTATGGCAATTCTCTCTATATCAGCATCCCCACCCAGCTCCTTAGAAAACTCCAGACTATATAGAACACTGCCGCCAGACTCATCCTGGAACTTCCCAAACGTTAACACATCATCCCCACCTCAGAAACCTCCACTGGCTCCCCATACAGAAGATTTGCCAGTTCAAGATCCTCACACATGCCTATAAAGCCGTCCACGATCAAGGACCTTCTCTTACATCAGCCATCGAATGAACTTCCATCAACCCTCCAGGCACCTGTGTTCCTCATCAATCGCCCTCACCCACACCCCTCGCATCCGTTCCAGTCGCACTGCAGCGGAAGCCGCTCCTTTTCCTTCATTGCCGCCAAGACCTGGAATGATTTGCCCCTCTACCTCCCAACAGCACCATCCTTGGTGGACTTCAGGCAGAGACTCAAAACCTGGCTTTTCGACAGCATTCTCAGCACCCACATACCCCTAGGGGCGACAGTGCAGAGCTTTACAAATGCTGATTGATTGATTGATAGGGCCAGAGCCCTCATACGTATACCTCAAAGTTCCTTTGATGAGAGAGGTGACTTCAAAGAACCTTCTGAAGTGAACAAGGCTCCCTTTCAGCCCAGTGCTGGCTCAAGACTACCAGTAGGGGTAAATCAGCCCTTTGTGTGAGAGCAGGACACAGCCTATTCAGATGTAAGTTTGAGCTACCTCTCCCCCTCTCAGTCCAGGAAGGCTATCAGTATGATAAAAGCAGATGCATCTCCTGTCACACCCAGTCACCTGTGTGGTGGCTGTCTAGAGAGTATGCACAAAGTGCACCTGTCACCGAAGGCAGACATGTATTGGAGACAGGCTGCAAGGCACACACAGCATAGCAAAGAGCAGAGAAATATCCACTTTCTAAAAGTGGCATTAGTACTGCTAAGTCCAAATTTACCATTAAAGATGATTTATTTTTACTATTCCAACCATATCAATTATGATGAAGCTACTCCTTTCTGATCAGGAATTACCACTTAAAAGTATATAAGGGAATTACCCGAGCTGGCCTATGGAAGAAGTAGGCCTCAAAACAGTAAAAAACGAATTTAGCTGTTTTTCACAGGATATATAAAACCTAAAAGTCCTACTTTTTAGTTACATAGCACCCTGCCTTTGCAGTCACTTAGGGCCTTCCTTAGTGGAGACTTACTTATGATAAAAGGGGAGTTTAAGGTTTGGCAAGTGGTTTAAATGCCAAGTTGAAGTGGCAGTAAACAGCTCACATAGGCTCTGCAATGGTAGGCTTGAGAGAAGTTTAATGGCTTACTTGGGTGAATGACACAACCAGTGCTCCAGGCCCACTAGTAGCATTTAGATTACAGGCCCTGGGTATATGGGATACCACTTTACAAGGGACTTATGAGTAAACTAAATATGCCAATCAGGTATATACCAATGGCACCACGTTTTAAGTGAGAAATGCATGCACTTTAGCACAGGCTACCAGTGGTCCTAAGGCCAACAAAAAGATACAGCAAAAAGTGGGAGGCAAAAAGTTGGGGAAGACCAGGTCTATCATCCGCAGCAAGGAACATTTACTATTTGTTGGAAAGCAGAGGCATAGCATAGTCCAGCTGTTGAAGCTGGCTTGTGCTGAATCAGGCTAGTTCCTGCCCCTCAAAGATGTGACACGGGAGCAGGACCAGTTTTGGTAGGTTTTACACTGGTAAATAGGCAAATGATATGCAGGATGAAGGAACTTAAGCAGCTGAACCATCTTCGAAATCTCTTGAAATAGGGCTCACTGGACTTTTTTTCAGCCGTAAGTTGGAAGAACGGCTGTGGTGACTAGTTAATAAAACGCAGTGCAGGACCTCTGTGAGGATAGGTCTACGGCCCTCCACCAACCACTGCTGAATTACTGCTATGTCTTGGGACTCCACCAAGTGGGAACTCAGAGCACAGCAGGACATGGCCAAGACGTTTTGTTGTCTGCCTCGGAGAGGACTGAGTTGTTTATGCAGCTCGCCCTTGTACAAAAGTACTGGAAGAGTCTGAAAGGAATCTAAGAAACTGACCCCCTGTGGTCCATGGAGAAGTCAAGAACAAGAGCCCCCCTTGGAAGACTGATTTAGCAAGCCTAGAGAGATTGTACCTTTAGTTGTGGCCCTAAAAAAGAAGGTTGGAGAAGTAACCTCTACTTCCCCCTTTCTTTTGCAGTCTGGATACCACAGAAGCGCTCCTGGAAGTTTGGGAGCCTTGGAACTATCCAGAAAGAACGTGCACAATTTTTAACAACACGGTTCTTAGAAATGTGTTCTAAGCTCAGTATTGTCAAAAAGGTGCACAAGTTCTTTCTGGATGCTTCCAAGGCTCCCAAACTTCCAGGAGTGCTTCTGTGGCATCCAGACTGCAGATGCAAGGGGGAGGTAGGTGGAGGTTACTTTTCCAACCTTCTTTTTTAGGGACAGCTGTGGTATCCAGGTCGCCACTGGATTTTAACGTGCAAGGTCTGAACATAAACCCTAAGAGCTGGAAAAGGCAGCATAGTGACCCCAGAGGCGAGAGATTTTAGGGACTTCAGTTTGTCCCCATCGTAGCATTTGGTGCTGAAACTCAAAGCTCCAGCAGTGAGCCTGAATTTGATTAATCCTGTCTCCTACAGCCCAGCACAGCATTCTTTTCTGCAATGCTGAAGGAGTCTTACTGCCAAGGAGGTCAAAGTGTGTCAGAAGGAAAACTGTTGACCTGTGCTTAATTTGTAAAAAACATAAGTGCCATGCCTGCGTCAGGAGCTCACAGCATCTAACATCCCCCATTGCCCCTGCCATCACTAGCAATGGCAGTACCAACACAACCACAAACCATCACACACCTACTAGTTAGATAGTTCAGTTCATTCTAAGCCCCCAAACCTATAAGAATGGCTTGGGCGGCAGGTATTAGTCATTTTTATATGAAATTAATAAACAACTGTTGTGCGCATCTGGAAATTAGGCAAACATCGCCACCATGTGGCAGACTGTCATAGGTACAGTTATTGCCAATTGAGTGCCGGTGCCGTGCACCAGAACCCACCGGCTCAAATTAATCACTGCTGTTCACTGGTGTTTTGCTTTTTCTTAACAACTTCATTTCTCCTGACCCTGTTCAACATTTTTTGTAACTTTGTTTGGGAATTTTATCTGTTTAATTTCTTGACTGTAATATTATACTGGCGCTGCTAAAATAAGTGCTTTCTGAGATAGACGACTGTCACTCTAAGCCACAGCGACCAGGAATAACCTAAGACGCCACACTGAAAATGATATTTTACTTCTTGAGCGCTGGCTTCCTTAACTTTATGGGAGCTCATGTCTTGCACCCACACAGCAGGTAATAATCTACTCCTGCACAATTTTGATATTCAGGTTACTATTTCACCTAACCTTAGCTGGAGATTTCTTCAAAGAAAAGAAATTGCAAGATTACAGTTTTATGCTTGCTATTCCCCAAGCACAGATCTCCATGCATGCTGCTTCACAAAAATGCATTTGATTACTTGCAATTCCTTGTTTTTGTTCATGTTAGTTTGCAATTAGCCAACCATACATTTACGTATCTTACGATATTAAATATATGTAAGAATAATAAATAGCACAAATAAATACATAATTTGGGAGTACTGGTTTATGTGTTTCACCTTGGAGCACGACTCTGAGATTTTTTTCGATAAAGGACGTTCCAGGGAATATGTTCCCATCAGCCCTCTTTTTTCATCTATTTCATTTTATAAAAAGTTCAGTGTCGTGTGCCATTAAAGGGGGGTTCGAAAATAAATTGACCACTGTATGGATTGTCTTAGTAAGTCTTGCCTTCTGGTGCCCAGATATTAAAAAAAAAAGTACTGTCTATTTCCACGCTAGAAGCAATCCGTGTGAGGAGCTCAACCCATGGAAGAGTGGAGTGAAGTATTTCAACAAAACTAATATTTACTCAGCAGATCTATGCAGAAAAATTTATTAAATAATACATGGTTTTAAACTTTAAAAAAAGTGACCAAGGGACCCGAAATTGCACCCTGAATAGAATTACAGCATTTACTGAATTAATTGTCTTTTGCACTGTTCTTGTGATTGGAAAATGTTTGTAACTTTTTGTGGTTTTTAGGTCTCGCGCCTAGCGTTGCAGTGCATAGCCCTGCTCGCGCAGCGCAAGACCTCTTGTATGGGCTTTAGAAAGCTAACCACACGCTTGTGCGTGTGGTTAGCTTTCTGAAGCCTGGCATTGGCTGTAGCGTGCGTTTTTTTTTTAAAAACGGCACGCATTTGGGCAAAGGCGGGCGCATGTCCCGCCTTTGCTCCACCCATTCCTGTCCGTGTCTAGGACGCGCATCAGCGCGCGTCACAGACGACAGGCTCCCTCGCCCCCCCGCTCCTCTGTGGTGCGCGCGCACCACTGTTTTTTATTTATTTAAAGGAAGAAGCAGAAGCACGAAAGAAAAGTCCTCTGCAGGGAGCCACCATGTCACAGTGCTGTCGCCCCTCAAGGTAACTAACGCGCACTGCTGCCAGCCGGAAGCACCCCAGGCTTTGCCAGCGTTACTGCCACCAGCGTGCGACGTAAAGAAACCCGAGCCGCCGCCGGACACACTGTGCTGCCGAAGCATAACTAACTTGAATGTACATATTAAAGGGGTAAAACCAAGACTTTTAAATCAGGTTTCTCATGTCATATGAATGCCTTTGTTCGAAGATAAAACTTAACTGGGGTATATCGGAAGGTCACTCCTTGCACAGGGCCCAGAAAAGGTTCATATGATGCTGGAGAAGGATGTGGTGCATTTTTAATTGTCATATAATGGAGAGAGACAGCCCTGGCTCCTCGGTGCACGTTGCGTTGCTTTGCGTTAAGTTATTCTGCTTATTATCTTCATCTCCCACTTTCCTCCCCGAACTGTTTTTTTTTTTTTTTTTAATAACCCGAACTCTTCTAAATGTGCTCCTGCCTGGGGACACCTCTGGTAGGAATGGGAGGGTGGCCGTGCAAGGTGTATTAAAGGCAGGTCCTCTTAGCCCCCCCCTTCCCCTCTCCACGTCCGCTGCTGTGGCATGAATGATTGGACTGCCAGGCTTCAGGTCAGTCTCATCTGAAGTGTTCCACTGGTTCTCCAAAGAGCATTTTACAGCTTGATGAGGCTGCTTTTATTTTGTTATTGCTTTATGTGCATCCTGTCACCCCACTCCCACAGCTTGTTTAATACTTACCACAGCATCTGCGCCAGGTTTGTTGTAAGTCCTACACAGCACGTGTGCAGGGCTCGTGAGCCATGCACGTCCCGATAGAAGCCTGTCCTTTGTAGCACAGTGCGGCCTGAGAGTGAACCATCAGAAGACAGACTTGTGCCCTCAAGTTTTACACATGCCCTCAAACTGGAATTACTCCCGCCCTCCTCCAAGCATGCGGAGATGAATGTATGGCTTCCCTTACCCCACTCTCACTGAAGACCTGTCTGCCCCTATAGAATTTCCCACCACGGTGATAACACAACACTAACAAGCATTGACAAAGTCAACAGGTCTCACATTTCTGATCTGTTGGCCATGCCAATGCTTTTTGCCGATGCTATACGCCATACATTCATGGAAGTCTGCCTTTCCCGCTCTAGCATTCTTATGTAAAAATATAAAACATTTGCTGAACAGGGCACGTTTCATTATGTTAGAAGCCGCGTATAAACCGCCAACGATTTTATGAAATGTTTAGATGGTTTGAATTTTCTTTGTATGTGCTATTCATTTTAATATCACGTTTTGCTTTTTTGCATGTTAATGCATGTAGGCTGAGTTATTATGAAAAGTTGATAGTGCTAATCAAGTTCGCCCAGGGCCCCCTCTAGAACTCCTTTAAGTCTTGTCCCTGGAGGTACCACGGGCTTTGGATAAAAAGAGTACAATTGAGTCGTGGCAGGTGATGGGTTGAAATCACCATGAAGGTCACAAGCGCCCGTGTCATTTTAATTCATGAAACGTAGGGTGTTAAGAATACTTTTCTACACTAGCCGGGGCATTTACAGCGGTTAAGGCCCTCTTCTGTGGAAGCAAAGTGATGCTGCGGTCATGGGCTGGGGCCAGAGGCAAGAGGGCAGAAAGAAGCAGAAGCTTCATTAAGAGTGGATAATGTAATTAAGAGCCTGTGGGAATTATGCCCACAAGCTTTGGGTTCATTTCGCAGTAAGCCAGTAAGATGATTTCCAGAGTTACACGCTCGCTTCTGACATCTGCACTGATCGGCAGGTTACAAGTCCAAGACTAACCCAACCTGCTAGACTTACTAGGTTGATAAATTGAGTACTATTACATTGTGGGATAGTATGTACAGTACTTAGTAAATAGAAACTTTTATGAAGTGCTTTAAAAAGAAACAATGCTGCACAAACAAATGATGGACGGAATGCTGAAGAAATCAAACAGTTACCCTGAGTGAGACAGGTATGCCCAGACGTGGGTCCCGTGCTCACTATGCCACTGGAGTCAAACTAGCCTGGATGATGAGGGATGTTAGCCCGAAACCGGTCCTAGGTTGCTTTGTGTCCGGTCCAGGGAAGACCTGGCTTGGCAGTTCGGGCTGGACTGTTCCCATGAGGCACAGGGTCAAGACTGATTCGTATATGGCTGGGTCTGAACTGGAATGGCATGGGGAGCACAAAAACGATGGATTTAGGCTCAGATCTCTGTCCTCGGGGTGAATGTTTGACATTGTTCAGCATTCCATCCATCAATTGTTCTTTTTGCATTTAAATAGAAACAAGCCACTTATGAGACTATTAGCGTGTGCTCCCCATATCTCCTCTAACAATGGCAGACCACAGGCCCTCGGCCTAAATATTGTCATGCTGAAGTTGTCGTGTAGTCAGGCAGGGACTGCTGTCTTCTACTCAGGGGTTAAAACTGTTACTTGCCCACCCAATGGTGATGGGCACCAGGAGAGTGCGCATAATGTGGGATAAGGGGCAACTAGCTGCAGTGACTGGCCGAGCCTGTGTCGCATTCTACGCAACCTCAACAGCAGTTAACAGTGGTTAACACGCGAGGGCTTGTTGATGGTCCATCTGCAATTATGGACCCTGCTAGCGGAAGGACAATTAATGGAGGTTAACAGAAAAGTCGACATTGTTTGCAAAAATATGCTAAATAGACGTGTTCCTGTGATCCCGAGGTGCCCTCCTGTGTTCTGTACCCCCTCTTGTGCCAGATCTCTGGGTGCCCTCCTGTTATCTGTACCCCCTCTTGTGCCAGATCTCTGGGTGCCCTCCTGTGTTCTGTACCCCCTCTTATGCCAGATGCCTGGGCGCCCTCCTGTGTTCTGTACCCCCTCTTATGCCAGATCCCGGGGCTCCCTCCTCATGTGCCACGTGTGGCCCTTCCTTCTCTCTGGGCTCTGCCCGTCCATGTCTGCCTCGCCACAGCAGTGCACAGGACCCGCCCGCAGAATATTACAATATATCACTCGGTTTCCTTAGTTCCAGCAACAGGACCGGTTCCGCCCCGTGGGTGCACTGTGGGCGAATTCTAGGTCTGGTTGGGGGTAGGTGGCGTGCGGGGGGTACTGCAGGCCTACTAATATTAAAACAAGCATTGGCATAGCCAATAGGTCTCACCTTTGGGACCTTATAAGTGTTTAGTTATCCAGCACAATATCCTTGGTGCAACAACATCAAGTGTTGCATGGCTAAACACTTATAAGGTCCCAAAGGCGAGACCTATTGGCTATGCCAATGCTTGTTCTAAATGCCATACACTTATGCCTGGTAGACTGTATAGATCTGTGCTTTGTGTGTATGATTCCATCTATATGGCTACATTGTCTTTAGATCAATACAGGTGCTCTGTATGACTTGTGAATTAAATAAATTAAATATTATGTAATAGGATTTCCAGGATGATTAGGAAGCTGGGATCCATGCCAGAGTTTTAAGAGATCCATGTAAGAAAAAGTTACAGATACTTTTCATAGGTAAAAAAACTACTGGGAGCACTGAAAAGATTTTCAAGATGGACAGCAATAGCGCAAGATTTTCAACACATCTACATGCCACAGAACGAATGTGAATGGAAATAAATTACATTCTCCATGATTATCCTAAAAATATGTCGTGAATCAGGCCCTCGTGAACATATGTTGGACACCCTTTGATTAAAAAGGATGTTAGAAATTGGGTTTCTGGTTGGCTAAGGTATGCACCTAAGCCAGGCAGAACCCACCACTCTAGTCAGGGTAAGGGAGTTACACACACAAGATAACCCCTGCTCACCCCCTTGGTAGCTTGGCAAAGCAGGTAGTCTTATCCCAGAGGCAATGTGTAAAGCGTTTGCGCAACACCCACACACACACACCAGTGACACACTAGGCATACCACAAAAAGAGACTCCACACAGGGTTATATAAAAATATCCTTTGTATTATACATAAAACACATTAGACCACAATCACATAAATCACTTTTCCAACTAGGCAATTGTCATAACATCACAAGTTAGTGCAATCAAGGAAATACTTATAGGTTACACTCGTTATAAAACAGCATGAAAACATTATGCATAACGCCATCACTGTACATATGTAAAGTACATTAGGCCCCAATGCCTGGGTTCACCATTACTTTGTCAACTCAGCAATACGGTGCTAACTCTCAGGGAAACTTTGCTTCCATAACGGAGCTTCCTCTGGACCCCCTAGGCGGCTCGTGCTCCCAGGAAATGCTCTACCAGTTTCCGTGGAGCAGGCAAGGGGCACACATCACACAGGGGCAGTGTGGTATGAACGTGGGGAAGGAAGCTGCAAGAATCCCCACCTCATAATGTACAGCTCGGTGCGACTTGGCCGGGAGCATGCCGTTCGAGTGCGTGGCCACTGGCTGGAGTGATTGGGCTACCTCCCGGACCTCCGAGAAAGGAAACGTGAAGGAACCGCCGGACTGTACCTGCTGCAGCCCTATGGCAGGGCTGGGAGCAAGCCTGATGGCTCCGGTGGAACCCAGCAATGAAGCAGGACTCAACAAGCAGCACCACGCTCCTGGTTGGCTCCATAACCAGAAGGGGGCGGAGCACCACCCAGCGTTGGGAGCCCTCGCGGTTCTCCGTTGTGAAGGACGCGAGGCTCTCCGCGTATTGCTACTCATCGGCCTGGTCCTCCTGGCAATGCGCCCGCTGGGCTATGACGGCGGACTGCCCACGCCGGGTAAGCATTCCCGCTGGGGGAGTTCAGCATGACCAAACAGCCCCTCGAGGAGGCAACTTCCCACAGTGTGGGACAGTGACGCTGAAGCCCGATACACACGCTGGTGTCCAGAGCAGAGCCAGCATTACACATACAGTGAAGGCAGGGGAGCAGCCGTTTGTGGTCTGAGGCTTGTGGTGCCTTCCAGTGCTGCTCCTTGCCAGGAATGACTCTGCAGGAAAAGTAGAAGGCAAGGTAGGTGGCGAAGTCTCCACTGAGGTATCACAGCGCGCTGAGTTATAAGGCACACAACATGCGCCATGATCACATCAGCCTCAGCGCCAAGGGAGATCGGCACTGTCACCACCCGGTTAGTCTGCAAACAAAGGGAAGTGCCCACCAGGTGCTGGCTTTTCAAGCAACACCGGGCAGGCTACCAAGCCAAGGAGATCACTGGGGCACACAGGCAGGAAGCAGGCAACAGGCCAGCACACAGGGTCCTTGTAAGCAAAGAGACAGTCCTTCCAGCAGGTCAGCACAGCAGTAGTGGCCTGTCCCCTGCCAAAGTGGCGGGCGGGCCAGAGGAGGGAGCTAGTGTGGGGGTGAGGGGGTCGGGGACAAAATAATAAAAACGGCTGTCCGCTGCATCATGCTTTTCTGTCTTCTGGGTACAGGCTCCAAGAATGCACAGCGGCCAATCCTGATGCTGCATGAAAGCAGCGTCAGGATTGGCCTGAGTGCTGGGACTTTGCACTCCCTGGCAGACTGGGATCCTGTGCCTGCTTTCTCCAGCCCCAGCAACGCAGTTGTGGCTGGAGAAAGCTTCACTGCGCATGAAGGTTTGACCGGCCTGATACGGCCAGCCAAACCCTCATGCGCAGAGAAGGCAGCGCACTACCACTCTCCCACCACAGTTTCACCCCCCCTGGACCCGCCCTCAAGACTCGTCAGAGTCCTTTGGGCGGGTCCAAGGGGATTAAAATAAAACGACAATTATTATTATCGTTTTATTTGTGAGTGGTGGCAGGGGGGCGTCGCTCCTCTCCCCTAATGGAGGGGCGCCGGTGCAGCAAAGCAAAGCTCAAGTGGTGGTTTCTCCTGGCAGCATAAAAGCTTCTCCTCTGGTGCAATCTGTAGTGCCAGCAGCATTTGGTTACAAGTCCTACACAGTGTCTAAAATAATTGGGTCACAGCCCCTGTATTTACTCCGAAACTCTTTGTTTTGGAGGCACTTCAAAGAACTTTTAGAAGTGCACAACACCCCCATTCAATCAACACACTACAGGGGGGCGGACACAGCAATGTGAAAGGTAGGCACAGCCCTATTCTGGTGCAGGAGGCAACTCCTCCCACCACTCTAAATGCCGCCAAGGCCTATTCAGCCCAACTGTGAGTAACCCAGAAAAGGCAGGACACACCTCAACCCCCCTTGTGACTGTCTACAGTGAATGCATATTCCCTGCTCCTGTCAGTCCAAACCAGACGTTGAAAACACAACCAGGAAGGGCACAAAGTCATAAGCACACAGAAATACCTACTTCTAAAAGTGGCATTTCTAGAATAGTAATAAAAAATCTGCCTTCACCAATAAACAGGATTTATAACCACTATTCCAAACATACCAAACATGCCCACACTACCCCTTTCATATCAGAAATTCACACTCAAACTCATATCAGGGAATTCACAATGCAAAGGAGCAGCCTCACAGCAGTGAGAAACCAAATAAGCTGTTTGTCACTACCGGGACATGCCACACAACAAAGGCACATGTCCTACCTTTTACCTACACAGCTCCCTGTCCTTAGGGCTACCTACGGCCTACCATAGGGGTGACCTATATGTAGTAAAAGGGGAGTTTCAAATGTGGCAAACACTTTAAGTGGCACATCACTGTGGCAGTAAACTGCGCACGCAAGCCGTGCAGCGACAGAGGCCTGAGACAGGTTTGAAAGGCTACTTCGATGTGTGGCGCAAGCAGTGCTGCAGGCCCACTAGCAGCATTTAATTTACAGGCCCTGGGTATATAGGATACCACTGTACAAGGGACTTACAGGTAAATTAAATATGCCAAACAGGTTTAGGCCAATCTTACCAAGTTTACAGGAGAGAGCATATGCACTTTAGCACTGATCAGCAGTGGTAAACTGCCCAGATTCATAAAACCAAATAAAAACAGGTCAGAACAAATACAGGAGGAAGGCAAAACGTTTGGGGATAACCCTGCAAAAAGGGCTAGTTCCAACAAAGGAGAAGCTCAAAGAACTCAGGGCCTGACCTGCAAAAGTGTTTTGGAATTTGAAAAGACCACGGTGTGCAGAAATGCAGGTCTCGAAAATGCAAACCCTCAATCGCAATGTACTAAAGGTCCACTTTGTGGATCACAAGGACTCACACAGTGAGTCCTTGTGATCCACAAGGATAAGGGACAGGAAATGGGCATTCTCTCTTCCTTGCAGCTTGCGGCGATATGCATCAGTGGTTTGGGACTGCTCCTTCAGGGGCCGCTATAAATATATAGCGAGATATAGACATACATGTATGATAGTTACACATATATATGGATCTATAGATGTGTGTGTATCATAAGTGCCTGCACTTATGTATTTGTTTTGTATGTGTGATCTAAATACACAAGTGTACATATACTGTGTGAGTCTGTCCATCAACCAGAAAAAGCCAAACCTACTTGCTTTGTCAAAACTTGTTCTTCCTTTTAGTTATTTGATGTCGCACAGACCTAGCACCAGAGAGTAACAGACAACTTTACAGCCATGAGTTTCTGTGCACATGGGTGTCTGGAGCGCGCGCCCGTGCGCACCCACATGCACGCGCACACACACATGTTAAGAAGTATTTACAGTTAGAGATTATGGAATAGGCACGCGTGGTGTTTTGGTCAACTCACAAAGCCAGGATTATGTCGTGGCTCTTCGGGTTCCAGTGCCAGCAACTTGGCCTCTGAAGCAAGGCCAGAAGATCTGCTTTCTAGCTTGATACAAGATATCTGAAGTTAGGAAAGCCTCCAAAACGATCAAACAAAATAACAAACTTACAGGGTATAAATTCAAGTAACCATGTGAAGGACGGACAAGAATTTGCACCATTTTTCTATCTGAGGATCCATAAGGCCCCTTGTGGACTGCTGGGTGTTTATGCGACAAGGAGGTTGGCTCTATGCCACTCAGACCTCAAAGAATAGACAATAGGCAAAAGTTAGTGCACATAAACACACAAGCTTGTGATTTTAAAAGTAAGTGCAATCCAGCACTTTTACTCTCATAATCCACGGAAGAGACAAAAAGGAAATAAATTGGGCTAGGCAATGTGATTGCTGCTGTGTTGCATACTGCCCTGTGCGGTACAGGTTAAAACACCCCATCAGGCGAAGGCTATGCGAAGTTAATAAAACAAAATCCTGTGCAAAACAATCTTTTTCAAAAGTGCACAAGCTTTGCAAAGTTTGCAAAAGTAGCACATTTTAAACTGAGGAACGAATCGCAACAAAACCGCAGTTTCAGTGAGAAAATTCACGAGCATGAAACGTTTTTATTAGAAAATTGTTCTGTAAAAACGTGTTTGCAATTATTTTCTTACTGCAGGCGAATATTCACACATTTTACTAAAGTTTGCAGCCTTCACAAAGTTGGTAGTTTAAAAACTTTGCAAACATTTTTGGTGAAATTTAAATTTCATGCACCACTATTCCAGGACTGGTTTCTGTGTCTTCCTGGTCTAGGAACAGTCACAGCACATTCCCAGCACATTCACAGCACAGTCACAGCACATTCACAGCACATTTCCAGATGGAAAATATCCTTCCTGTTTGGACCCAGTGTGATAATAATCAACATCCTCATTGCTCCCGACATGACTGGGTCAAAACGTTCCTTTATGAGGTAGGATGGATGTTCCAGGGCACTATATTATACATTGATATGAAATGCAGCTAGGTACACAGTGAAACTACAACAGCACAACCATAAAGGTGTTGTGAAAAGTGAAGCTCAACACTTTGAGATGACCACAGTCTGACATCAGTCATATACAAATAATGTAAGTATCACTCTTGTAATTTTTTCACTTTCTTTCACTTTCTTGTAAGGCCCGCATACAGCACTGTGAATAATAATCAAGTTGGGAGACTATGATGTATTCAATATTCTCAATTAATTTTAATTTGGTAAGCATATAAACAAGCAAAATTGTCATCAACACTTCACCAATTGAACTTGCAGTTCTTTGACTTTTGGAGTTCATCCTTCTACAAAGTCCTACACCAAGGGGCCGATTCCGATCTCGGCCGGTAGGGCTCCGAATCGGATTCGGCTTTACCGGATCCGATTCGGAGCCCTGTTTCCCGACCGATTCGTACGTGCGTCCGGGCGAGCGAGTACGATGCGAAAACTCCGACCGACTCGTTCGCGAGACCCAACCGCACCGACCGACTCATACGCGAAAGCCGACCGCACCGACCGACTCGCTCGGACACGCCTCGCACCGCGCAATGGAGACGTTCCCCGGCCGGGCAAGTACGATGCGCGCCGCGAGCAGTCCGACCGACTCGCGCCGTCCGGCTCGAAGGAGCAGTCGGAGCCATACTTTGGGGGTCCGTGTCGGACCCCCCTGTATGCGTAACCGCGCGAGTCGCACACAGGGGGGACCCATGGGTTCCCCCTACCTGTGCGTGTACGGCGCGAGTCGCTTCGCCGCGTACACGCTGTAAGGGGGCGCCCTTGTTCGCCTCGCACCCATTGAGTCAATGGGAGCCCGCGTACGCGTTGTACGACAGGCTCCCATTGACTTCAATGGGAGTCCGACCGAATCGAGTCCGATGGCATACGTGCGCATCGTACTCGTTCGATCGGGCTGCTAGGGTCCGATTCGGTCGGAAATCTCTCCGAGTCCGGCTCGGTCGGAGAGATTTCCGGCCCTAATCGGAATCGGCCCCTTAGTCTCTGAAGGAAATACCCACTCTTCTCAACACTACGAACATCAACCAATACGTAAATAAACCAACCCACACCACAGGCAATGGTCTCTATCTTGCCTACATCGACTTGCAGATCAACAAATGCCTACATCCAATGCCACTTGACAGGTCGGAGCACACTGCTGTCCTGCTCTTTGTCCATGACACACCAAACACGTGTCATGGACATCAAGCACCTACTAAATCACAGTATCGTTACTTCAGGGATTCCACCCCCTACACTCTTCAAGCAAGACTTCACCATTCTGGCAACCACATTTGAAAATAAATCCACTAGTTCTCAGTCACCAGCCCTACCTTATTGTCATCAGTGACACTCACTGTCTTCTGAAATTGTTCCATGACCTGTGGTCAACACAATCACATTTACTATCCGCAAGCAAGAAAAGAAGTGGTGGAAATCCCAACACCTGATTAGCCTCTCCAGTGTTCAATAAACTATACATGGAGCTTCTTGAGGCCTGTTTGGTGAAGCATAGAATCTGGATTCCCCAGAACACAAATTACAGATATCTGTATCCCTGGCAAGAGGACCAATGGCCCCAAGACTGCCTCACTGCCAGTCAAGCCCAATGTTGAGTGCCTGCCTCAATCTAAAACCCATAAACACCGATGCTTCAATGAAGAGTGTCCTACACACTGCTGCGGAGCCCATAGTGCAACTACTCCACTCCAACACTGTTAGACGGTCACCGGCTGCACCTGCAAGCCATTGCTATAGGCAAGCTTCCCTAGATCATCTACGAGGCAGCAACAATAAACAAAAAGTCATAGATGGCAGACACATTCTCCTGCCCAGGAGTGCTACACAATTTGTTTCTGCTGTACATAGAGAATTTTAACACAGTTTTAGCCAACACCAAAATAAGGAACAAAACTACAATTTTTCTCAAAAAATGTGTGAAAAAGTTAGGGGGCAAATTTAAAATGTAACAGGTGAAGTGCACAACTTTTTTAATTTCTTGCAGTTGATAAGTTTCTGTACTAAACCCAGCTTCTCCTAAGAGTGGAGCTATCCCGTCGAATGTGTGTGCAGAAGTGGGAGGAAATTGTCCTATTAATGGTACAGTTGGAGAAAATTATCCCACTAAAGATATCCTTTGCTGGGAGGAGGGGAAGTAATGGTAGATTTGTTTCCTAAAAACAGTTTTTAAGGAAATGTATTACCTACTTTTATGTTGATTAAACCTTCACATACTTCATAATGTTCAAAATGTTTAAAAATTCTTTTTTTAACTCCCTGAAGTTGAAGTAGGCTAAATTTCACAACTTTTAACACTCACAAGAAAAAAAGTGGGCGTTATTTCCTGCAAATACCACCAAAATCTTTAAATTCAGGTGTTGGTTCTCTTCCCAGTTTTCTAAAACAGCTGGAATTTCGATGCTTTGAAAACAGTAACAGGTGATTAATTTTTCATTGCTCAATAAACTCAGCTTAGTCATGGGAGTTGGCAGAAACAACCGCAATCTAGAAATGCTCACAATTCCAAAGGTTACAAAGGTTAACTACAGGACGGGGCCGCATGTCCATTGTCTTTTTAAACTTCAGATGAAATTAAAATATATTTATTAAAAATAAATGGAAATTACATACATAGCATATGATGATCACATACGTAATTATGTCACATTAACACCAGACTATAAAATGACTATGTCTGTATGCCACAGGGTGCATCCGGTTATGAATAAAACTCATTGGTATGCGTGGTGTGTCTGAGATACATGCATTACTCTGAGTCTATCAACAAGGTAGGTCTCGCCGCTCGTTGCTTTTATTTAATTAGATAATTGCAATATTTGATTTTGCTTGAGAAGCAATATGACAACATTTGCTAATAGGAAATGGTTTATAAAAAAGTACAACATATTGTGACGTCAAGACCAGATGACTCCAGGGAATTAAGAATGTGCATATGCCCTAGATGTGTACGACGTCTGTCTATGCGGAGAACCGGGGCCTTTCTCCCCATTTGCCTGTGAAATGCGTTAAAAACACAGGAACTGAAGTTCACCTCTTTCGTTTGAATGAGCAGTCCTTCCTTAAATATTGACAACGCACCATACTGTATTTTTGGGTCCAATTACCTTTAATACTGAAGTGGTTATTTTGAAGGGGGGCGCTGAACTACAACGCAGGTCATAACAATATTGGAGTTTCTTGACCACTTTTCGAATTCCTTTTGAAACCATCTCTGCTTTACCCTGTTATGGATGCCTGTAACCCTTCTGCACTGTACAGAATGGCTGCCTTTAACCTCTCTCCACTGCACCCTGCACTGACTGCCTGTAAACCTTCTGCACTGCACTGAATGGCTGCCGTCAACATCTGTCCACTGCGCCCTGCTCTGAGTGCCTGTAACCCTTCTGCACTGCATGAATGCCTGTAACCTCTCTCTACTGCACCCTGGCCTAGCTGCCTAACCCTTCTGCACTGCATGACTGACTGTAACCTTTCCCAACTGCACCCTCCACTGGCTGCCTGTAACCCTTCTGCACTGCATGACTGACTGCAACCTCTCTCCACATGGCCGTTTGCAACCACTCTCCACTGCACCCTGCACTAGCTGCCTGTAACCCTTCTACACCACACTGCATGGCCATCTGTAACCTCTCTCCACTGCACCCTACACTGGCTGCCTGTAACCCTTCTCCACCGCACTGCATGGCTGTCTGTAACCTCTCTCCACTGCACCCTGCATTGGCTGCCTGTAATTCTCCAGCACTGCATGACTGTCTGTAACCTCTCTCCACTGCACTCTGCACTGGCTGCCTGTAACCCTTCTCCACCGCACTGCATGGCCGTCTGTAACCTCTATCCACTGCACTCTGCACTGGCTGCCTGTGACCCTTCTGCACTGCACAGCATGACTGCCTGTAACCTCTCTCCACTGCACCCTGCCCTGTCTGCCTGTGGCCCTTCTGCACTGCACAGCATGACTGTCTGTAACCTCTCTCCACTGCACCGTGCACTATCTGCCTGTGACCCATCTACACTGCACAGCATGACTGTCTGTAAACCTTTCTCCACTACTCCCTGCACTGGCTGCCTGTGACCCTTCTGCACTGCACAGCATGAATGTCTGTAACCTCTCGCCACTGCACCCTGCACTGGCTGCCTGTGACCCTTCTACACTGCACAGCATGACTGCCTGTAACCTCTCTCCACTGCACCCTGCACTGCCTGCCTGTGACCCTTCTGTACCACATGACTGCATGTGACCCAGGGGTCTTCAACCCGGGGGGCAGGCCCCCTTGGGGGATCTCAAGTGATCCCAAGGGGGTGCCAGGCTCTAGCTGAAAGAAGCATTATGCTGCTAACAGTGCTTTTGTTTAAACAGAAAGAAATGAGTGGCAGTAAGCTGCTCTGTAATGGGCCGTCACTGACATCTTTTATCACTTGCATCCTAGCTGGGAGTATGAGTCAAAGGGGAAGGGACACCAAATATTCTTCAGAACCCTCACCCCCATTTCTAGTAATCACACTGTGGATACTTTTACACGTTAATAAGGCCAGCCTGACCAGAATACTATGTTTGGCAAACATGTATTTGATTGCATTTTTAAAACGGTACAGACTTTACTGTAATGTTTAAATATGTCTAGACATATTTGCACATTGCCAATTTAATAGAATAATTGTAAAAAATGCGGAGGGGGGGGGCATGATTTTTATTTCCACTGGGGGGGCGCCATTAAATAGTTTGAAGCCCACTGCTGTAACCTCTCTTCTTCAACTCGCACTGGCTGCCGGTAACCCTTCTGTACCGCATGACTGCCTGTAACCTCTCTCCCCTCTCTGCTGCACCCTGCACTGGCTGCCGGTAACCCTTCTGTACCGCACGACTGCCTGTAACCTCTATCCACTCTCTGCTGCACCCTGCACTGGCTGCCGGTAACCCTTCTGTACCGCATGACTGCCTGTAACCTCTCTCTCGTCTCTGCTGCAGTGTGCACTGGCTGCCGGTAACCCTTCTGTACCGCATGACTGCCTGTAACCTCTCTCCCGTCTCTGCTGCACCCTGCACTGGCTGCAGGTAACCCTTCTGTACTGCATGACTGCCTGTAACCTCTCTCCCCTCTCTGCTGCACCCTGCACTGGCTGCAGGTAACCCTTCTGTACCGCATGACTGCCTGTAACCTCTTTCCTCTCTCTGCTGCACCCTGTACTGGCTGCTGGTAACCCTTCTGTACCGCATGACTGCCTGTAACCTCTCTCCCCTCTCTGCTGTACCCTGCACTGGCTGCCGGTAACCCTTCTGTACCGCATGACTGCCTGTAACCTCTCTCCCCTCTCTGCTGCACCCTGCACTGGTTGCAGGTAACCCTTCTGTACCGCATGACTGCCTGTAACCTCTCTCCTCTCTCTGCTGCACCCTGCACTAGCTGCCGGTAACCCTTCTGTAGCGCATGACTGCCTGTAACCTCTCTCCCCTCTCTGCTGCACCCTGCACTGGCTGCCGGTAACCCTTCTGTACCGCATGACTGCCTGTAACCTCTCTCCTCTCTCTGCTGCACCCTGCATTGGCTGCCGGTAACCCTTCTGTACCGCATGACTGCCTGTAACCTCTCTCCTCTCTCTGCTGCACCCTGACCTGGTTGCCGGTAACCCTTCTGTACCGCATGACTGCCTGTAACCTCTCTCCTCTCTCTGCTGCACCCTGACCTGGCTGCAGTTAACCCTTCTGTACCGCATGACTGCCTGTAACCTCTCTCCCCTCTCTGCTGCACCCTGCACTGGTTGCAGGTAACCCTTCTGTACCGCATGACTGCCTGTAACCTCTCTCCACTCTCTGCTGCACCCTGCACTGGCTGCCGGTAACCCTTCTGTACCGCATGACTGCCAGTAACCTCTCTCCCCTCTCTGCTGCACCCTGCACTGGCTGCAGGTAACCCTTCTGTACCGCATGACTGCCTGTAACCTCTCTCCTCTCTCTGCTGCACCCTGCACTGGCTGCCGGTAACCCTTCTGTACCGCATGACTGCCTGTAACCTCTCTCCACTCTCTGCTGCACCCTGCACTGGCTGCCGGTAACCCTTCTGTACCGCATGACTGCCTGTAACCTCTCTCCCCTCTCTGCTGCACCCTGCACTGGCTGCAGGTAACCCTTCTGTACTGCATGACTGCCTGTAACCTCTCTCCCCTCTCTGCTGCACCCTGCACTGGTTGCAGGTAACCCTTCTGTGCCGCATGACTGCCTGTAACCTCTCTCCCCTCTCTGCTGCATCCTGCACTGGCTGCCGGTAACCCTTCTGTACCGCATGACTGCCTGAAACCTCTCTCCTCTCTCTGCTGCACCCTGCACTGGCTGCCGGTAACCCTTCTGTACCGCATGACTGCCTGTAACCTCTCTCCCCTCTCTGCTGCACCCTGCACTGGCTGCCGGTAACCCTTCTGTACCGCATGACTGCCTGTAACCTCTCTCCACTCTCTGCTGCACCCTGCACTGGCTGCTGGAAACCCTTCTGTACCGCATGACTGCCTGTAACCTCTCTCCCCTCTCTGCTACACCCTGCACTGGCTGCCGGTAACCCTTCTTTACCGCATTACTGCCTGTAACCTCTCTCCCCTCTCTGCTGTACCCTGCACTGGCTGCCGGTAACCCTTCTGTACCGCATGACTGCCTGTAACCTTTTTCCCCTCGCTGCTGCACCCTGCACTTGCTGCCGGTAACCCTTCTGTACCCCATGACTGCCTGTAACCTTTTTCCCCTCGCTGCTGCACCCTGCACTGGCTGCCGGTAACCCTTCTGTACCGCATGACTGCCTGTAACCTCTCTCCCCTCTCTGCTGCATCCTGCACTGGCTGTCGGTAACCCTTCTGTACCGCATGACTGCCTGTAACCTCTCTCCCCTCTCTGCTGCACCCTGCACTGGCTGCCCCCGTAATCCTCCTCCTCTGCATCTGGTCTCCCAGGTCTTCCATTTGTGGGCAGGGCAAAGAATGGCTGCTCTCTGAGGCTCAGAGCTGGTATAATTGTAATTGGAATTGCATATATATAGCATTTACTTCCCCTGACGAGGTGTCGAAGTGCTTTCGGCGTGTAGCACTCTACTCCGGAACCCAAAAAGGATTAGTGGTGAATTAGTATAGTGAAATATGAAATTAATGTGAGAGGTGGACATGTGAGTCTGTTAGTTGGATTTAAAAGGATAGCAGAGGGATAGAAGAGGGAAGGGTCCAGAAAGTGTTTATTTGGAGATCATAGCAGCAGGAGGAGGAGGTTTGGGATGAGTAGAGGTGAGGTGGAGGAGGGAAGAGTCATAGGGAAAGATTTAGAAAGGCTTGTTTGGAAGATCTGAATAATACAAGAGGTTTGAGACAATGCAGGGAGGGGTAGAGAAGAGTCTAGAACGGGTTATTTGGTGGATCATAGTAGTCAGAGAGTGGAGGTAGAGGATATATTGAGAGGTATAGGGTGAGAAATAGGTTAGTGCATTGGAGAGAGTAGTAGATTGAGGTGTGGGATGAGTCGGATAGTTAAGGTAGAGGCAGGGCACGGGTCGGGGGTACACGCAGGTACACGGCGTCCACCCACTATTTTCACAGGGTGGACGCCATCCCACCTGCCAAGAAGTTGGGCCCCACAGAAATATGCTGAACTTGTCCTGGTGTAAGACACCGGACACGTTCAGCAGCCTTTGTTCTGTCTCTGCATAAAAGTGCAGACAATGTAAGACTGTCAGATGGGGTGGTCTGTCCTAGTATTTACACAAATAATTTAAATAGCACTATTTTATTTCTTTTATAGCGCTGTGCCGTGACGGCATGTGCTGTGATGGCACGTCATGATGTCACTTGCATAGTGTCTAACTTGGTCAGTCTCCCCGCTTCTTTTTATAGGACTTGTGCCCTGGGTAGAGGATATATAAGTGAGGTATGGGTGAAATATAGAGCAACCATGTGCTATGGGCCCGGTGCAAGGGAGGAAATGGGCAATAAGTTAATATTCGGAGTGGACGCAGATCACGTTCTAGCAAGATGCGGGTTACTGCCCCCACCCCCCTAAATTTGTGGAGTTTCCCTCTTCTCGTGCACCCAGTGAAATAACTTACCACTCAAATCGAGCATGTTTCCTCGCGGTTGCGAGCTCGCACTGAAAACAGTCGACCCCCCCCCCCCTTCTGGAGAGTTCACTTTCAAAGGTTTCCCCTGAGCGCTGAGCCCGGATGGTCGTCGCAATCCCTCTTTTCTCACAACCTAAAAGAGGCGCGTAAATCACGCCTTTCTTAAGAAACCCCTTCTGTGGAGATATGCGTGATTATTTTCGAGAAGTGTGGGAAAGTAACATTTGGCAAGTAAATATGACGGAGAGTTCACAGGTAATCATTACCTGTTAACTTTCCGTCATATTGACCAAATTGGGCTTTTTTGTCAGAACGTCCCGCATTACCAGGTAATGCTGGACGTTCTGACAAAAAAAGCCCAGTTTGGGGATTGCTGGTGCCACGTCCTCTTTACTCACCCATAGGAAACTACAGCAATAGACTTTAGTGGAAGGGGTGCTTTACGGGAGGAAGGGATACTTGATAAATTCCATTCCAGCACCATCGCAATGCAAGCACGGCATAGCGCCGAGCGCACCGTGTTCTCTTGGGTACCCCAGCACCAGTGTTAAGCAGCACTCACCAGCACGCGTTGCAGAAAGCCTATCATGGTCTCAAGTATCCCGAGGCCGCCCTCCAGCTGGGCAGGCGGTGGGTCGGGGGCGCCCCCTTCACCCCCAGCGAGGCTCCGCAGCCGGCTCCCGGCAGCCTGCCTCCCGCATGGCTCCAGACGCGTGTGCCTGCTGCACCTGCCTTTAATCTTTCTCTAAGGTGAGACATTGTTGAAGCCGCGCCGTCACCGCAGGAGTTAAAAGGGCTGGGTCAGCCGGCGAGAAACAGGTTGTGCAGGATGTAAGTTTTAGGATTACAGAGCAGGCAACAAAAAAAAAAACAACACAGAACACGCTGCCACCGAGCCGGCACCTGGATCAAAGTCAAGGCCTGTCTGTGAAGTCGTCACGGGTGCTTTGGTTTAACCAGATACCTCAAAACTTCTCAGACGTGTGGCTTTGTGTCCTCTCGGCAGGACTAGGCTAGGCCCAAATCATGAGACCCAGGTGTAGGCACCATAAAAGCTTGTGTCGAGGACCACACCATTAGTTAGTTGGGCGCGCTGGGAATGCATAAAACAATATAGTGTGCAGTAGCGCCCTCAGTGTTCTTTGCAATTTAATATTGATGAGGTAAGTGCAATAATAAATTATTGTTTTTTTAATATGACACTTTCTGTTTCAAAGCGATATAATTACCCAAATTAATGGTACTCAATTTACTGATTTCGGAAGGAAGGGAGGCAAAGGTGGGATTGGCAAGCATTCTAGCTCGATATCTGCACATCACACAGACGCTAATGACTAGCATTTAACTCGCGGAGGCACCTCCCTTCTTGAGCCTGGGTCACCTGTGGGGGTGAGGTATTCATTGCACCTGGGAAATTACGACACTTCGGGGTTCAGCGTTTATCAGGTGTGGAGAATTCTGAGGTGTCCTCGTGAAAATGAAGAGTTACGTGTGGAATTCAGTGAGCCCCAGGACACCCTTTCTTGGGCATTTTCACGCTCTATAAATGTCACTTCTTCCATCACATTGGAACTCAATGTAATTTTTGACCTGAAAACTTTGACAGGTTTGACCTGGCAAGTCACTAGATGGAAATGACTGCAGTGTTCACCACACACATTATAACTGCAATCCCTGTGCAAGAAGAGGTTCGGGGGGGATCCGGGTTTAGCAGCTCACTCGGAGTGTGGCCTTTTCATTGTGTTAGGATATGTCTCACTCGTGTGCAAACATTGAAACACGGTGAATGTCGCGTTAAATAAAAGATGTCCTGCAGGTTATGGTTTTGTCACACCTGGGAATGTTTTACTTTGTGACATTGCTGGGCGGGCCCTGTCAGGGAACTAGTTGGAATGCCTCAGTCATGGTCAGGGTATGAGACACTGATCCCACCCCAGGCAATGACAACTCTTAGAGAAGTGCGCCCGATGCCGCCCATTTCCAGCTGTAGGGTGACTGCCTGCTCCTACATCCTTCATAAAGCGTGGGACGACCTGCCGCTGCACATCAGAGCCTCCTCTCCACTGCTGGAACTCTGCAAGACGCTGAATGACTGGCTTTCGAGTGGTGCCCGAGGCACCTGGTGTGACTACACTCACACCTGCTCGTGGTAGGATACCCTCCTGGGTGATAGTCAGGGCACAAGTGCTAAAAAAAAGAAGTGGGGGGACTAACCTAGTTAATCAGTATGCAAGTGGCATCGCAGCGCGTGGCATCACGGCGCGTGACATCGCGGCGCGTGACATCACAGCGCGTGACATCACAGGAACTGGCATCACAAGAAGTGACATCAGATCTTAAGCCCTCACATATATATTTAGCAGGTCTATCATGAGTACATTTGTGCACATTTCGAGTATACTTGCAAACCCTCCTGATTTAGGCAGAAGATTCACACTTTTGTAAGCTACTCATAAAACAATGTTACCTTTTATCAGCGTTAAGTTTTCTCTAGCCATAGTGCTTTAAAAGAAATAGTGATATTTAAATTATTACAACGCCTCCTATGGGGTAGTAAGCGCTATATAAATGCTATTTATTTTGTGCAAATGCTGGGAAACATCAACACATCTGAAGTTTTTACAGTGCATGCATACCTCCTAAACAGGGCCTGAACAAAGTTAAAAGCTGCCTCTCTTCAGTAAGTGTGAAGTGCTAACAAGGTGTGAGCCTTTGTTCCCCCTCCGCTGCATTTGCATCAGGTTTGAAGCTCCTGACTGCTCCCAGCCAGGAGACTCCAACAAAAGGAGGCCTGATGACCCCTCCGATTCGGCCTTTGTTATGGGCCCAGCAGGAGTCAGAACTAAGAGAGCCCCGTCCCCGCCTGCACGTTGTTGCAGATAGAAAGCAGATAACAACGTGCAGGCGCTGCAGGATATGTCCCGGTGTTTGTAAATTACACCGGGACGTATTCAGCATATTTTACAGTGGGGCCACACTTCTTGGCAGGGTGGACGGCGTCCACCCTGTAAAAAAAGTGGGGGGACGCCGTCCACCCGCGTGTACCCCCGACTCGTGCCCTGGTGATAGTGTTATGTTATGCTATAAAATTTGTGGAGTGCATAGCTCCCTCAGCAACGGGGCGTCCCAGCGCTAGTCTCGACAGTGAACCAACTGTAGGGAGAGACCCAGGGGAAGAAGAAAGGGCCCAGCAGAGCCCTTAGATGGAAAACAGCCAGGTCTTCCGAGATTTCCTAAAAGACCAGTGGCTCTGAATGCGCCTCGAAGGAAGAGCAGTCCAAAGGGCAGTAGCTCTAGCGCGGAGAGACCGGCCTGCTGCCCTTCCTCTTCTAACACGTGGCACACAGGCCAATGTGCACTTTACAAGTCTACATAGCATAACATAACAAAACATATCATAGCGTAACATACCTCTAGAGATCAGTGAAGCAATAACTTTACTCCCTTTGAACTCGGTACTGTCTTTCTATGTTACCGACCAGTGGCACACACTAGTCATTTTAACTGGACACTGGAACTTTGGGCCCCTTCTTTGGAGTCCTAACATAATTATTTTTCTGAGGGTGTGACTCCTAGTCCTCAAATGATTGGTGTTCTTTGCGATGTCAACAATAACTTTCTGCTTTGTGAGATTTTGGCTCAAACCCACTGAGTTGCCTCCCTCCCGCCTTTGCAGAAAGTGCAACAAAAAGCAGACTTGTTATATTATTCTAAAAACATTGCATAATTCCGTTTTATAGCACCTTTTTTTCATTGAGTGTAATCTCTCAACAAGACCCTGTTATGAGACTTGACACCGGTGTGCTACTTAAAACAGTTGAGATGTTCTGATCTTTCCTGAAGGGATAACCTTATCCATAGGCCATAATTAATGGGTAATCGCTATGAATACATTGTTATACCTCCGATGAATTATGATCAGGAATATTTTGGGTAATCCATGGCACTATGCTGCCCTGACTGTGAAACACAACCCTGGCTTACTGGTGGTAATTCATATTGTTTTGGGACCATCCATGACATAATGGTGGTAAATGGAGCCACCCATGGCACAATGGTGCCCACTATGCAAGAAACACAGTTTCTGGCACATTGGTTTTAAGTATTAGCATTTTAGGACAATCTAAGACATGTTGGTGGTAATTTTTAGGTCTCTGCTAGACAGAGCATGTGTTGTCTCAAAGAGAAATGTTGTGTTTAATATGTGGGCTTCAGTCCACGCACAAGCTTCCCATTTGCTCGCTCCATCTTCAGTATCATATTCTTTGTCACCATTTGTCCCTGGCATGCATAGTCATGCCTTTTCTTGAGTTTAGCCCTCCCCCAGAGAATGGACCAAGTACTTGTAAACATCCATGGCTACCTTTTTACGACAATTTTAGGGCCTACTATTTCCTTTCTTTTTCAGCACTTTACACAGTGCTCGTGCTTTTACCAGCTCTGTCTCCTCACACCTGCCCTCATGCCCCATCCACAGATCACCGCATCCCCCATCACTGCTTTTCCCATCGTTGTTGCTTTTAGTTTACCCCCACCTCCTCCCTTCCGTCTCTGCTTGCACCCTTACACCTCCCGGTGCTTGCCCCATCCATTGATCACCCCCTCCCCATCACTGCTTTTCCCTTCTTTGCTGCTTTCTGTTTCCCCCGCCTCCTCCTCCCTCACATCTATGCTAGCTCCCTCACATCTTGGCTGATTTTTGTTTCCCCCGCCTCCTCCCTTCCGTCACAGCTTGCTCCTTGGCACTTCCCGGTGCTTGCCCCATCCACAGATCACCCCCTCCCGTCACTGTTTTTCCCTTCGTTGCTGCTTTCCATTTCCCCTACCTCCTCCCTCCCATCTCTGCTTGCTCCCTCACAGCTACTTTTGCTTGCTCTGTCCACAAATCAGTCCCTCCCCAACCCCTGCTGTAAACTCCCAATGTAGTCTGTTTCATTCTAGTAAGTGGTGGTGTTCTGCCTATGTGTGTTCACCATATTTTTTTCCAACAAAGTTTATTGATTTTTGCATTTTATGAAAAGTATACATGTGAAAGCATCATTGACAAGTAAAAACAATATTCCCTTCTGTGTCGTAATATAATTCTATTATAGAGATCTATATAAGTTGTACATGAACCAAACAGAAATAGAATATTAATTCTCATTTAATATCACACACCGTAATTAATTTTGTCACTCATGTATTTATTTATCACTTGGTAAGTCCAGACTGAACTTTTTATATATAAAAAACCATGTAGTAAAAACCGTACTTTTAAACACATTAAATAAAATCATTAAAACACATAATCCTATAGTTAAAAACAATTAATATCAAAGTGAGAGATAATTAGATACTGCTTTAGATTACATCAAGGCTTTACTTTTTGAATGAATTCCTGCCTATATCCATTCTACTTAGAGACTAATATCATAATATACAGCTTCAAAACCTTATCAGGTACTTCACTCTATACAAAAAATACAATCCAATCTATAGTGTAAAACACTGACATGTGCAAAAATACAACTATTCAATAAAAACAAAACTTGATTGTTGTCCAATAGTCGACGCGTTTCGGTGTATGTAAGAATTCTTAAACACCTTCCTCAGGACTCAAATTAAAAACCACAGATTTTATTTTTTCGACACAGAAGGGAATATTGTTTTTTACTTGTGAATCGACCCGGTCCCTTTCTGGTTTTACCTGGGTAACTCTCTTTATTTTTGAATCAGAAAGCATCATTGACATCATCGTACAATTAATCGCCTATAATTCATGTTACATGCTGTATAATTATGTTTATCTTATGCATTGGTACATAATCACATATTGGTTCACGTGTGTTCACCATATGTAGTCGTTCGGCAATGGTGTTTATAGCTGGAAAATCAGAACTCGCGTGAAACAGGTATGGTTATCACAGGGCATTTCAGAGCTTCTTAAAGTACCTGTGTCTTGTGCTGTAATTGCATAGCCATGTTTCTCCTGTGCGAAATGATTGAACTGTTTGTGTCTCACCTTGTTGCTTCTCATTTCATAGGGTGGGACTCTATTTCTTCAAATCTCTCCTGCCCCTTTCTTACTTTTTCCCCATTTACCGGTGAAGTGTTTCCATGCGCCATTGTTGATTAACTTGAATTCTCTTCAGAGAAGCCAGGCTGAGTTTTGATGTCATCAAAGTCTGTCTGCCCCTCAGTGTCCATAGCAAAAGTAGCCCTTTTAATGTGGTTGCAGATGTGATGTATTTCCTCATGTTCACTACTGTAAATCAGCCACTGGGAATTCTTTCTATTTTTTGTGTGCAGTTTTATATAGCGTCAACACCACCCAAAGATAGTGGGGCACATTATATGAGCATCAATTACTTTTTTGCGTGCAGTTTTATAAAGCAGCAACACCACCGAAGGTATTGGAGCGCTTTACATTAGCACTAGTTCCTTTACACCAGGACACATTCATTTCTCTAGGCACGGGGAGAGTAAGTGATTTGCCTAGAATCTAAGATGTTAAGTCAACGCCGAAACTCAAACCCAGTTTCCCAGCTCCAAAGTTGGCAGCTATGGCCCTTACGCCACATCTTCTCCCAAGAGAACGCAACATCGTCTCCCTCGCCTCAGCCTCAGTTCCACATTTTGTGATTATGGGCAAATCACTTAATCTCCCCGTGGCTGCCCGCATTTGCTGTTGGTTGCCAGGCCACCTACCGTCTGTTGCTGCTTGCCTCGCTAAACTCCGTTGCAAAAGTTACCCTCCTCCACCGACTGTTTTTGACATTTTTTTTGTTCAGTTTTATGTAGCACCAACACCACCCAATTGTATTAGATTGCTTTACAGAAGCACCAGTTTTTTTGTTTGTGCAGTGTTATATAACGCCAACACCACCGAAGGTATGGGAGCGCTCTACATTACATTAACACCACTTGCTTTCCACAAAGACACCGTAAAGTTAGGCAAATCACTTAATCTCCCTGTGGCAGCCCATATTTGCTGCAGGTTGCCCATCAAACTCTCACCCATTGCTGCTTGCCCACACCGAACTCCAGTTGCACAGATTCCCTCTTCCCCCAGATATCCTCCTCCCCCGACTCTGCTTTTCACATTTGTTTGTTTTGTGCATTTTTATGTAGCACCAACACCACCCGAAGGTATTGGAGCACTTTACATAAGAACCAGTTCGTTTTTTTGTGTACTTTTATATTGCGCACAACACCACCTGAAGATATTGGAGCGCTTTACATTAGCACCAGTTACTTTACACAAGGACAAATTCATTATTGTAGGCACAGGGCGACTGTGCTGCTAGACAACATGGCTGAAAGACATTCACATTGACAAGGCCAATAGCTCAGGCATTGCCGAGACCTATTGGCTTTGCCAATGCTTTTTATCATTTGGGGTCATTCATAGCATGATGCTGCACATCATGGGCAAAATACTGCTCTCCGTACATGGATGGTAATTTCTGACACATTGGCGCTATCCATCGCATGATGTTTCTCATTCCCTCACTTGATATACTGCTAACATATCATAATGGTGTTATTTCATGCCATAAAGTGAGCACCCATGGCGTGAGAGGGTGAAACATGCCATGTAAGGCAAACGTTATCAATGTGTGGCAGTCGTACACTTGAGGACTTGATGGAAAAGATAGACTAAGCGCTGAACATGTATTTACTAAATCATTAAAATTGAAAAGGTGATATTTCTAGTTAAAACGTGTTTTTCTCATGAACATTTTTTAAAGATTTTGGTTGGGTGAATGACATTTATTGTTCAAAATGGAAAAACATGCATTTGGTACAAAAAACTATGCATTTTCAAAAAGTGAAAAGGTGATATTTGTCAGCAAAATTATTTGATTTCATTCATCTAAAGCAGCTAGGTAAGTGGCAACCAGTTCCACTGCTGTATGAGCCTGTAACATCTGCCAAGCACTGGTTCTAATGTTTGAGAAGGCGAAATCTTGGTAATTGTTTACCCTACCCCCCCCCTCCCATTTCAGGGAGATTCTGGGTAACAAAATGTAATGGAGAAGGGGTGGAATGGAAAGCTGCTAGGAAATTAAATGGAGAGTTATACTTTTTGCAGTGTTAAATGGAGGGCTATTGAACAGTGAACCTGTGTCACTTGTGACTGTTTAGAGACACTTTGTTGCACAATTTTGACACCATTCATTTTTTAAAAGTTATCTTAGAGCTGGCGAACCTCCAATTCTTCTGGAGGTGGTCACCCTTAGTTACTAGAATATTTCATGAGGGCCCTTTCGGACCCTATGCTTTTTAACAAATTTATGTGAAAAATGCTCTCTAAAATATCATGGGGCACTTCCGTAGCCCTTTTGTCCAAAGTAGAGCTCATTGACTTTATTGATTTACTCACTGACATTCGTGGAAAGATATGACAGCAGTGCTTAATTTGAGCCAGTGGTTTCTGGTGCTCAGCAACGGCACTTTAGTGTCAACACCAGCGCTTGTGACAGTCTGTCACCAGGTGGCGCTATCAGGCTAATTTAGAGATGACCACAACAACAGTAAATTATTACTTCAATATACAATAACAATGTCTATTACCTGCTGCCCAAGCTATTCCTATAGCTTTGGGGGACTGGAATAGTCTGAGTTGTCACACTTGTAGGAGTGTGTTGGTTAATAGTTGTGTTGGTACTGTCACTGGCAGCGCTGGCAGGGGCGATGGATGGTGCAAGCTGCAGTGGCCTCCTGAGAAGGGCCCTGGTGTTTTTTTACAAATTAGGCACTGTGTGACAGCCCCATACTTTCAAAGACCACCAGCAGACAGTGTGTGGCTTACGCTAGGTAGAAATGGTGCTTATTGAGAAGAAATTATCTATCATAGAAGGTGTCCTGTGTGTATAATGGGAGGGGGCGGTGGGATTAGCAAACTGAAAAATGCAATGTCTCCCTAAATACCTTCCCTTTAGACAACCGACATGCTACAAGGCAGTCTACTCTTCATCACTGGTATGACCTTGTAGAACGAAGAAAGAGAGTTACATTGAAAGGGGGTTGAGACAGTGGCGTAGCGTGGGAGGGGCCACAGGGGCGGTTGCCCCAGGCGCTAAAATTCTTAGGGGCGCAAAAAGTTTAAAAGAAAAATGGTAGGGACTTGCCTTACCCAGGGCACTGGCAACCCATGCTAAGCCGCGGAGTAGAGAGATTGGTTCTCGCTAACTTCTTCACTAACATAAAATCTTGTCAGAATTCTAAAAAGTTAGTTTTTGGCTTGCTACTAAAATGTAAAGGTTCCTAGCTACTGCACAGTTGCCATAATCACGTGATTATAACAACATGTTAGGTTAATTGTGTTTTGTGTCTTATCAGCCTCATTTATGAAAGAAGCAAGATGGGTAACAAAAGGAAGCAAAAGAAAGCTATCTGTCTCTGGTGATAAACACACAAAGAGAGCAGGTGTGTAGGGTGAAGCTCACATGCCTCAGCAGATCTCTTTGTCTTCTTTTGTTTTGGAACAGGGAAGAGAAGCCACTGCCTTAGGCAAAGCACACAATCAGGCTGTAAAGAATGCTGGGCCATCACAAGGATAGAATTAACCCTATAATCTAGTACTACCTACTCTTCTATTTAGGCCTAGAGTTACTGCCTCTGGGTTATAGCAGCTGTTAATGTATTGAAATGTAAATGAACAATGCAAGACATATGATACTCACCATTTAGGTTATATAGATAAATGCTGGTGCATTGGAATCTCACAGATAACATTAACAACATGTATATTCTATATATGGTAAACAGTATGACAACTATAACAACTTTTAGTATATGAATTTTACAATAAGTTATTGGATTTCAATTGCAGGTGTATTCACTACAGTGCAACGGAAAGTGCTACAATGTTGGTACATCATTCTGATGAAGGCCACTGCTGCCTGATAAAGAGATGGCCAAAACATAAGTATTTTTTTCAAATTACAGAAAAGTGTGGGACGTTTTGATGATTTAACCCTCATCTGTGTATAGTCATTGTTAACACCCGGTCCTTACTCCTTTCCACCCCATAATACCTAAAAATAAATTTGGTAGACGAATTTCCTCTGATGAAGCTTCCATCCATTAGGACTCTCTCCCCCGTTGATGTCTTCTGAGGAAGACTTGCATTCTGAACTCAAACTGCCCTATTTAAAATTAATTTTAATGGCATATGTTACTGCATTATGCCCATTCCCCCCATTCCATCTTACCACCTCACCATCCTCTTTCGGCCCGCTTTCTTCTTTTGGGCTCTCACGCAATGCTGAGTTTGCATGGGCTGGTTATAAGCAATCAATAAATATTGCAATAGTTAAGCAGCACCTTTAGTGGCTCAGACAGAAAGCATTTATTAAAGGTAGTAGGAGTTGTCAATACTGGATCAGGTGGTCTAACGTGATCCCATGTGGTCATTAAGTAGTATTAGAAAACTGGAATATTGGGAGCTACTTTAAAGGCAGCGGAGTGATAGAGGGCCAATAATGGCTAACGCAGACCTTCTATCTGCTCTGACAATCCAATCTTTGTCTTTTCAGTTCTCCCTGTTTCATTTGGAAATTTCTATCCTAATAGCTTTTTAGCCCTTGTGGCTTAAGCAATTCCTGTGACTGAAATCCTACCTTGCTGTAGGTCCTTACCTGCAGCTAGTAGGGTAACTCAGTAAGCATCCTTTAACCTCTTATCTAGCCCTCTGCAACAGGCTGTGCTTCTATAGTAAAGATTAGGGAACTGCAAGGCATCTTATGATCTCTCACTGTTACAAATTCCCACTGAAGATGAGTAAGAGTTCATCTAAATTTGCTTAAGGCTATTTTCTTGACTGTTCTTTGTACTAACTTAAAATTGCTAGCAGTGGAAGCTTGCACGATACTAGTAATGCAAATATACTTTGAATATCCCTCTACACTAGAACAAATGCACAAACACAGGTCATATCTTGGTACACAATCAGGTCACCAGATATAGATATAAATACCAGTGCAACAGAATGCAAGATCTTGGTTCTGCAGTGTTTAGTCTACAAATAGATTTACAGGCGAGTGTAGGGCTCCCTGTATACACACTGATCAAGGTTCTATGTCACAATATTGAGGACAAATATATAGTCCTACAAAAATATTGTGTCTCCAGTTGGCGGTGGTATGCACCCAAGTAGGGAGCCGTCTTTCTAGTCAGGGTAAGGGAGTACAGACCCAAGATAACCCCTGATCACCCCCTTCGTAGCTTGGCATGGGCAGTTTGGCCTATGTCAGAGGCAATGTGTAAATTATTTCCTTATAACACACACAGTAACACAGTGAAAACACTACGAATGGACACCACACCAGTTTTGAAAAATAACCAATCTTTATCTAAACCAAACCGACAAAAATCCAACATACATAACTCAAAATATCCCTTTTAAAAGGTTCAAGCAATTCTGTCCATAGAACTCTATGGATTAAGTGATTTTAGCACAAAGTACCTTTGATGCGTCAAAATCCAAGATGAAAAACAGCCGCAAAGGAGGAAAGCATCAGAAAACACAGCAATGCATCCGTTCTTGAGTCCCTGGAGAATGGATGCATCATATCTGCTACATGCAGGAGAAGTATTGCGTCGATTCAGGATTGCATGGAGAAGCGATGAGTGGATTTCCAGAGGAGACGCCTTTCGTTGGGGCGATGCATTGGAAACATGGCGCTCAGGTGCGAAGCATGAGAAAATCCAGGAGCTGCGGGTCGATGCAGCGGTGAAACAGACGCTGCGTCGATTTCCACTACCAGAGACGGGTGATGCACCGACTCCTTCAGCCTCACAGCAGGGCCTGCGTCGAAGCCGGGGTCTTGGATGTTGAAGACTTGGTGCTCAGGACTCAGGCTGCGGCCGTTCTTCTGGCCGCGAACAGACACCTGCATTGATTTTTGAGCTGCACCGCGGCGATGCGTTGGTTTTTAAACCGCACGGCAAGCTTACAGCGGGAAAAACAGTGCTGGAAGGACACTGCATGGATTTTTACGTCCAGAAGCAGCAGAACTGGAATTGGCACCACTTGGCAGGTCAGAACTCCCAGCAGTGGAGTTCAGAGCTGCTGCAGGTGAAGTCTTTAATGGCAATGAGACTTCTTAACAGGATGCAAGCATACACAAGACCTTGGAGAATCTTCTTAAGCAGGATAACAAAGCAAAGTTCAATCTTTGTCCTCTCCAAGACAGAAGCAGCCACTGCAGGCCAACCCAGCAAAGCAACACAGCAAAGGAGCAGTACTCCTCGTGACAGCACTCCAGCTCTTCCTCTTGGCAGAGTCTCCTCTTGATCCAAAAATGTTCTAAAGATGTGGGGTAATAGGTCCAATACTTATACCCCTTTTGGCCTTTGAAGTAAGCATACTTCAAAGGAAAGTCTTTGTTATCCACAAGATCCTGTCTTGCCACACTACAGGGGAGTGGAGACAGCATTGTGAGAGGCCAGGCACATCCCTATTCAGGTGTCAATGACAACTCCTCCCACCACTCTAGGTTAGGAAGGACTATCAGCCTGGTGAGGGGACATCAGAATATGCAGGGCACATCTCAGCTCCCTTTGTGTGACTGTCTAGAGTGAATGCACAGACAGGCAAACTGTCAGTCTAAACCAGACATGAATTCCACAGACAGGCAGAGGGCATAGGATGGTAAAGCAAGAAAATGCCCACGTTCTAAAAGTAGCATTTTCTAACACACAATTTAAAAACCAACTTCACTAAAAGATGTATTTTTAAATCCTGAATTCAGGGCACCCAAACTCCAAATCTCCATCTTTTCCCAATGGAAATTTACACTTGTAAGATGTTACAAGGCAACTCTAATGATAACCTATGGGAGAGATAGACCTTACGATAGTAAAAAAACGAATTTGGCAGTATTTCACTATCAGGACATGTAATACTCACCAGTACATGTCCTACCTTCCAAATACACTACCCCCTAGCAATGGGGCTACCTTGGGCCTATCACAGGGGTGCCTTGCATGTAAGAAAAAGGAAGATTTGGGCCTGGCAAGTGGGTGCACTTGCCAGCCCAGCATGGCAGTTTAAAACTGTACTCACAGACACCGCAGTGGCAGGCGTGAGACATGTTTGCAGGGCTACTCATGTGGGTGGCACAATCTTTGCTGCAGGCCCACTAGTGATATAAGCAATTGTATGGTCCTAACGGCAATGCTTTTTATAGAGAAAAAACATGATAATCATTAACGTATCTTTGATCAACCAAACTGAATAGGCCTGTTTGAGAGACAGTTTTATTCTTTACATAGAGCTCTATGGTGCACTCAGGTGATGCGCTGTGAGCAGTAATGCCCTGTGAAGAGAACTGCAGTGATTCACTCACTTAATGGGTTCTTATTTTTAAACTTCCAGAATAGAATGATCATGATTCATTAGACCTGATTGAAACTATTGAATAGTCTACCTGAATTTTGGAAACCCTCCATATTGGGATTTAATTAATCATACAATGCACCACAGCAGTGTGAGAATCACTGATCATGGTGTCATTGTGGATTGAGGACCTTTTGGCCCCCTCTGGTTGTGGGCACATTGAGTTTGGATCCGCATGTGTATCCATCATGTTGCACTACTACAGGTTGCCCTATTTCTTCTTTTGTTACTGTCCTGATGAATACCCGCATGCTAAGTTCTTAAATTACACTCCATGCAGCAGTTGGGTCGAAACGTAGACATTTACCCTTCGGCCTGGATTATCTTTCTAGATCGTTATGGATGGTGTACTCAGATTCTATGATCACCAATACTGTATATTAGACTTGAGCTATATGTAAAGAATAAAACTGTCTCTCAAACAGGACTACCACACTAGACTCTGTTTCAAGCTACATTAGCCAGTGTTCTATTAAAGAAATATAAATGTTTTCTCTGATGGTTCTTTTTCCTCCTATATCACTTCAAGCATGAGCATCTCTATGAACACTTCTTTATGCACTATTTGGAGCAACCGTTGGAAAATTATTTCAATGTATGTATATATTATTTAACATCTTCAAGAATATAAAAAGTGAATTATTTCCTGAAAAGAGTGTTGTCTTCACTCTTTTGTCTCTCTCTCGAAAGGATCAATTTGGTTGATCAAAGATACGTTAATGTTTATCATGTTTATTCTCTATAAAAAGCATTGCCTTTAAGACCACTCTGTTGATTATATCATATACCCAGGTCCTGTGGCTTACCTTGGGTTCCTCCCATTAGTTTGTAATGGCAGGCCCACTAGTAGCATTTTATTTAAAGGACCTAGGCACACACAGTGCATTTTACTAGGGACTTACCAGTAAATCAAATATGCAAATCATGGATAACTAATCATAATCACAATTCACACAGAAAGTACTTGCACTTTAGCACTGATCAGCAGTGGTAAAGTGTCCAGAGTACACAAACCAGCAAAAACGGAGCCCAGCACACAATCAAAATTACAGGAGGTAGAGGCAAAAAGACTGGGGAAACCAAGGATGCCAGCTCCATCAGTGGCTTAAATATCGAATACCAAATTCTTGAGAAAGTAAAAAAAAAAAGATATATATATATACACACACACACACACACATAGCCAAAAAAACCACGGCTGAATGTATGCATTTATTTTATCAGAAACTGAAAGAGTGCATCTGAAAGAGTGCATGGTAGAGATCTCCTGTATGATGACGAATATATATTATGTATCTCAAGACCGTTCACCCTATTATGCCAACAATCTACTTTTTACGAAAAGTCCATAAAGATAGACAAAACCCTCCTGGCAGACTGATTGTCAACACAATCACTTCATTACTAGAAAACATCTCAAGGTTTATCACTATCTTTCTTTTTCTATACATAAAGAACCTCCCATAGTATTTGAGGGACTCTCTGGGTTTCCTAAATAGAATTAACAGAATACCATGGAAATCAAACTATCTGATGGCCATGGTTGATATGGTATCCTTCTACATATCCAACCAGCATGCAGACGGAATTGAGTCGTGCAAATATTTTTTCAGGTCCTGTTCAATATTCTTATTAGAACATTCTTATATGATATTGGAGATGATGGATTTTTCCTTCATCATAATGCCTTTATGTTCAATATCAACTACTTCCTGCAAGTACAGGGAACTGCAATGGGGACATCCTTCACACCAAACTATGCCAATCTAACAATGGGTTGGTAGGAGGCGGAGATCATTTGGAATAAACACAATACAACAACGATGGAGCAGATAATTTTATGGGCTAATTTCATTGACCATCTGCTCATTATACGGAAGGTGAAAAAGCTGACTTATAGGAATTTATAAATCTATCAACAACAACCCACAAGGATTAAAATTGATTTAAGCGATTAATGAAAGAGAAATCAACTACCTAGAAGTTACATTGGAAATGAAAACATCTGCACTAATATTCACAGGAAATTAACAAGTAGCAAAGCATCCTCCATGCAAACAGTGGGCATCCACAAGCCTTAAAATGGAGTGTCCCGTATTGGGAATTTCTCCATGCTAGACAGAATGGTTCTGAGGGAGAAGAATGTAATCAGCAGGCCAAAGACATTTATCAAAGATTTAAAATGAGAGAATATCCTGAAAATGTTTTTGATGATGCTCTTAGAAGGGCCAAAGACAAGAAAATAGAGAATCTGAAGGTGGTAAGCAGAAAGCCTCAAATAATAAAAATGATAGATAATGGATTATGATATGTCAACTATAAGACCAAGGAGTTGCAGAAACAAAATTTTAGGACCCTCAAAATGGATGCAACCCTTAAGGAATTGTTGCCCGAACACCCTAACATAACCTATAAAAAACAGCATCATTGAGTGAACTATTAAGAAGAAGCTACAATGAATGTAAAATACATTTAAAAATATATATATATATGGTAGTAAAAACATTTCAGCACAATCAAGTATTCAATAAGAAAAATCATCATTTTTTCAAAGATTCACTGCTGTCGTATGTGAAGTCATTGGTAAATTAGCAGAGTACCTATATGACTATATATATATATATATGACTATATATATATATATATATATATATATATATATATATATATATATAGTCATATAGGTACTCTGCTAATTTACCAATGACTTCACATACGACAGCAGTGGGCTCTTTTGAAAAAATGATGACTTTTTCTTATTGAATACTTGATTGTGCTGAAATGTTTTTTACTACCATATATATATATTTTTAAATGTATTTTACATTCATTGGTATTTATATCAACATTATTGCAATTGTATGTATTTATACTATTTATTGCTGTTGGTTTGCACAAACAGACTACAAGGATTATTTGATAAAGTATGTTGTCTATGCCCATTAGCTTGCTGCATCACGAGTGCTTGGTACCGTCACTTTAAAAACTTCACTTTGGCTCTGAAGGCGCGTCATGTGATCAAGGCCGAGTTTGGCCGAAACGCGTCATGGCAGCAATGGTGGCGCACTGAAAATAATCACCTAAATTGCACCAAATCTGGGTTCGTCGTCCGTTTTTTTCCAGTCAAGGAGAAGTGTAAAGGGGAGTGTGGCGATATATATATATATATATATATATATATATATATATATATATATATATATATATATATATATATATATATATATGCTTCAATTTCCAGTTTTCGTAACACCGGACACAGTCACAGCAGGCTGGTAAGAAAATCGCACTATTTATTTCATGCTGTTGTTACTGTGTGTATGTATATATATATATATATATATATATATATATATATATATATATATATATATATGTTGTTCTTGTAAGAGGATACGACGCGTGTGTTGGAGATATATATATATATCTCCAACACACACGTTGTATCCTCTTACAAGAACAACACACCACGGCCCAAGTGCTTTCAAGCAAGTTTATTCCTGGCAATGCAACTCTACGCGTTTCAGAGCGCGAAGCTCCTTGTTCATGAGTAACAATGTTGCAGCGTAATGCAGTTTAAAAAATACACCATGTGACCAAACAGTGCAATAGACAGTGTAAACAGACTTCCCGGTTACAAAATGCCCAATTTCTTTGCACTCCAAACTGCGATTCTATTTTACTATAGACAGCTTTCTGTATTCTGGCAAGTGTGGCAATCACGTAAAAAAACATTTCTTTGTATTACATAAAGGAAAGCATCAATTAATAATTCATGAGACGAATTAATAATATCGAGTGGGATGACAATTTTTTACTCATGTGTCTTGACGTGAACAGGCTCTACACATGCATTCCACATGAGCTGGGAATCAAGGCATGTCGTCATTTTCTGAGAAACAGATCATTATCATACCTGTTTCATACAAAAATGTTAATTGATATGATGTATACTTGCCTGACCCAGAACTTTTTCACCTTTGACAGACAGATATACCGACAAACACTCGGAACTGCAATGGGGACCTGCTTCGCCCCCAGCTTTGCAGGTCTTTACCTCAGCTGGTGGGAGGAGCAGGTAGTAAGCAGTTTGGATCTGTTCAAAGAGCATATGATATTGTGGATAAGATTTATCGACGATATCTTCTGTATTTGGAGAGGTAGCACTGAGGATGCCAATCAATTTGTGGAGCTATTGAATGACAACCCACTCAATCTCAAATTTAGCAGCCAACTAGACAAAGCGACTATAGACTTTCTTGATTTGAGACTTAAGATCAATGACAAACATCTAGACAGCTATTTGTTTAGAAAAGAGACAGCAGGCAACAGCCTGTTGCATGCCCGGAGTTGCCACTCTGATAATTTGATTGGGAGTATCCCCCTGGGTGAGCTATTAAGAGGTAAACGGAATTGCAGCACCAAGGAGGGATATGACAAAGAGAAATCCGTAATGGTGGAAAGGTTTCTAAATAGAGGGTACACACAAACCACGATCAATAAAGCTTGTTTAGAGGCAGAAAAGCTAGAAAGAAATTAATTATTGAAACAGAAGGGGAAAGCTAGCGATGATGCTGAAAACAAAATCAGATTCATCACAACCTTCAACAAACAATCTAAACTAGTGAGAAAAGGATTAGATACTTTTTTGAGTGTTTTAAAAACAGACACAGGTTTGGTATCCTATGTGGAGGATTATCCTCAGATCACATACAGAAAGGCTAAATCGCTTAAAGACATCATTTGTCGAACCCTCGTAACTCCTGACTCAAAACAAATCAATATTCAAGGGTTTTTTACATGTGGCAGGTGTAAAGCATGTAAGTACAGCCGCATTGCAAACAGGTCAAATTTTCAACTGAATGCCAACCCTTTAGAATAACCAAACATGTGTAGTGCAATACAGACTATACGGTTTATGCCCTAAGATGCCCATGTGAGAAATACTACATAGGGAGGACGATACATAAGGCCAAGAAAAGGATTCTTGAACATCTAAGGGCGATCAAAAACGATGACAAACAATAGCCCATTGCCAGGCACTTTAAAATGCAACACAACCAGAATAGTAACCTCCTATCCTTTTGTGTATTAGACACCATTCCCGTGAGAGAGAGAGGGGGTGACAGAGTATTGGAGCTTAGGCGCCTTGAATCAAGGATTATAATAGAATATCATACTATGCACCCTATAGGACACAATGGTGATGAAGAACTGGCGGGACATCTGGGATGATTAGCTAACCAGACCCGCAATTTACTTTAAGAAGCTGCAAACTGAAAATCCTCTAGATTATAAACAATGTTTTTATTCTCAATGCTGCTGGTTTACATTGATTTGTTGCACATATTATGCTGGTTCTTCACGATGTTTAATGTGTATTTTTTGTGTATATCTTTTGCAGATTTCCCTGTAATTATTGTGAGGCAAGTGGAAGGCAAAATGAGGGACAGATATCTTTATTGGGAGTAGAAGCCGTCATTGTAGAGATTATACAAATATTGATTGATAGAAAGAACTGTCACCCACACAAGAGGATCAGCCCATTTGGGATCAAGTTTTAGTACACTACAGATGATATTTTGAAGCTGGCCATGCCGATAGAGGCAATTAGGCAATGCGTTAAAAAATACCCCTCAATGTCTGTTAATTGAAGGGTCATCAACCATGAGGTACCTGGTACAGCGAATACTGAACCAAGGCCCACTGGGGCAATATTGTTAGTAATCTTCGCTTACAGTGATTTTTTTACTGTTGTTTTCTAAAAACGAAATCAACAATGGACTTGAATGTGGTGCTCTAATTCCTTGTTTACGGAATATGGCAACAACAGATTTGGGCACTGCGCACTTGCGCAGTAAGTGAGCGCATAAGATCAAAGCGATTACCGGCGCAGTATAGGCAACATTGTGAGCCCTGTCGCGCTTAAAGTTGGGTGATTGAATATAAACAATTGTGGGCAGAACAGGTGTGAACAGCGCGCACATGCGCATGGAGCAAGCGTAGAATAACCGAGTGAATATCAGCGCTGTTGAGGCGTAATTGTACGCCTTGTCACACATAAAGTTTGCAAGACTGAATTGCAAACTTTATTGATTAAGCAACGAAGTAATGAATTGATGGTTTCCTTTCTGTAATACAAAGAAAGTTTTTTTTACGTGATTGCCACACTTGCCAGAATACAGAAAGCTGTAAATAGTAAAATAGCATCGCAATTTGGGAGTGTAAAGAAATTGTGCATTTTGTAACCGGGAAGTCTGTTTACACTGTCTATTGCACTGTTTGGTCACATGGTGTATTATTTAAACTGCATCATGCTGCAATATTGTTACTCGTGAACAAGGAGCTTCGCGCTCTGAAACATGTGGAGTTGCATTGCCAGGAATAAACTTGCTTGAAAGCACTCGGGCCGTGGTGTGTTGTTCTTGTAAGAGGAAACGACGTGTGTGTTGGAGGTATAGGGGCTCGCCACCCCACCACGGCCCGCCGTCGCTAAGAGGCTTGGGTCCAGTGCGAACAGGATTGATGGAATATACATATATTCACTGAAAAAAACATAGGTTTCAGGGACGTTATAGTTAGAAATTAGCATTTAAAAAACCTTAGAAATTCACTGAAAAAACCATAGGTTTCAGGGACCTTATAGTTAGAAATTAACATTTAAAAAACCTTAGAAATTCACTGAAAAAACCACAGGTTTCAGGGACGTTATAGGTAGTTGGACATTTCACTCGTACAAAACCAGAGAAATTCGGCCGTTATAGTTAGTTGAGCTAACTATAACACGCACCCCCGCAATGCACTGCTGATGACGTCACATATTACATCAGTCATGACATGGTCAGTGACATCACTGATAACATCACTGACGACATCTCAAATGACATCACTTATGACATCACTTATAACGTCATCCAGTGACTGTGTGTTTCTGTCAAGTTTAAATTTGTTTTATATATATATATGTCAAGGTGTATTGAAGAATGAGTGGGTGTATAAGTGTCTGAATGGATGATTTAGTAGGTGCGTGACTGACTCTATAAGTGAGTGATTAAACGTGTCTTACTGAATGCATGGGTTGGTGACTAAACTGTGTGAATGTCTGTATCAGTCTGTCAGTTGGTGTGTAAGCACCTGCATGGGCTGGTAGGTAGCTACATGAGTGTCTCTATGCGTTATTGATTGGTTGTCTGAGTATCTGTATGGGTGCCTGAGTGTCTGTGTGGGTGGGTTGGGGATGTGTGACTGTGCATAGATGTGTGAGTGGGTGATTCACTGGGTAAATTCTTCAATGATCAGTGATGTCATTTGAGATGTCATCAGTGATGTCATCAGTGATGTCACTGACCATGTCATGAATGATGTAATATGTGACGTCATTAGCAGTGCATTGCGGGGGCGCGTGTTATAGTTAGCTCAACTAACTATAACGGCCGAATTTCTCTGGTTTTGTACGAGTGAAATGTCCAACTAACTATAACGTCCCTAAAACCTGTAGTTTTTTCAGTGAATTTCTAAGGTTTTTTAAATGCTAACTTCTAACTATAACGTCCCTGAAACCTATGGTTTTTTCAGTGAATTTCTAAGGTTTTTTTACAGGCCACGCCCCCTTTCTTCACCACTATGCAAACCTGCCTCTTGGCGCATTCTAAGTTGGGGGATTAAGTCCCCTTGAATACTGAGGGTCCCTGGGGGCCAACTAGCCCACCAGGTACCTTCAGTAAGCCCCACACAGCTGGATTGCTGAGAGTGGTACAAGGCCACGCCCCCTTTTTACACCACTCTGCAAACGCGCCTCCTGGCGCACTGCTGCTTGGGGGATGAAGTCCACTTCAGTCCTGAGGCCCTCGGGACACAAGGGGACTTCATCACCCTACCAGCAGTGCGCTAAGAGGTGCATTTGCAGAGTGGTGCAAAAAGGGGCGTGGACTCGTACCACCTTTTAGCAATTCCACTGTGTGGGGCTTACTGGAGGTTCCTGGTGGCCTAGTTGGCCACCAGGGACCGGACTAGCAATGGGGAATTAATCCCCCAACGCTGAGCGCGCCAGGAGGCGCGTTTGCAGAGTCATGCAGGGAGGGGGCGGGGCCTCTGGTGAGTTGCCGGTTTGTTTTCTTCTTTTTACATTTTTTTATTTTATGGGAGGGGGCCGTGTGGCCCCCCATCCCTGAGCCACTTGTGGCCCCGGGGCCCCATCCCCTGGGGCCTGGCCAGCCTTTTTGGGGGTTTTTTGGAGGGGGGCCGCGTGGCCCCCCTCCAGAGGCCATTTATGGCCCCGGGGACCCCATCCCCCGGGGCCGGCCCTCACGTTGGGGGACCACGGGGGGAGCCCCAATGCCCCTGCGGTCCCTGCCGGCTCCCCGCCTTCTGCGGGAGCCGGAATTGCTTTTGGACAAGGGGAGCTGCTGACATGCAGCTCCCCTTGCCCAAAAGCAATTCTGCTTCGCTTCATGGAAGCGAGCGCAGGTTTTCTGCTCTCGCTTCCATGAAGCGAAGCAGAGTTTGCTATGACAGGGCGGGAGCCGTGCTCCCGCCCTGTCATAGCAAACCGCAATGTCCAGCGGGTGGGCACCCCGGGACATTGCAGGAGCCGGCCCTGGGGGGTGGCGGTCTCCAGGGCCATCGGGGGCTCCAGGAGGGGTCCCATCATTTGCATAGGTGGTGGTCCCCGGGGGTCCGCAACGGACAACCGTATTTACATAAAGTTTGCCCCAGGGAGGTGGTGGTCCCCGGGGCAGTGTGGGGAGGGGCAGGAGCCCCCCCACACCTTTTAAATTTCATTTAAGCCCCGGGGAGGTGGCGGTCCCCGTGGCTTGGGGGGGTCCACGAGACCCCTGAACATAATTAACAGTGCCCCGGGGAGGTGGCGGTCCCCGGGGCAGTGTTGGGGGGGCAGGAGCCCCCCCACGCATTTTTTTGCTCCCTTTTGATCCCTAGAAGGAGTGGATCCAGCTTTCAAGTGCGTGGTGAGCGCTGTGTTTCCTTGGTGGTGCCCTGGGGCCTTTGTATTGCTTGTGACAGGGCTCCGCCGCGAATGAAGAGCCTGGTGTGTTACTGGAAGCCAGGCAGAGGACGCCTGGCTGTGGGCGGAGCTCCCGTAAGGAAGAGGAGAGCCCAGCATGAATCCTGAGCCGGTTTGTGGGCAGGGCCGATTGGAGCAATCGAGCGGTAGCCTCGCGGGCTCTCTTGTCACCCACAGAGCCAGAGAGGGAACGCGGAGTGGGTGTTGCGCTGGAAGGTGGACCCCGAGCCGACGGAGACTCCCTTCTGTATTCCGGACCACAAGAAGCTGCCGGAAGTCAGGCAGTGTTGGAGCCTGACTGTGGGCTGGGCCCACGACCCAGAGCAGGAAGAGAAGTGGCACCGAGCACGACTAAGAACTGTGGGGGGGCTCCAGGCACAGCCGCGGGTCCCCAGCCTTGTGGGAGGCACGGCGGCTCCCGCTCAGCCCCCAGAAATTGCGGCAATAGGCGGGCGGCGAAACGGAAGTCAGGCATCTGTTGCCTGGTTGGGGGCGGGGCTCCCGAGCCGTCCAGCGGAGACTGGAAGCCGACGGAGGCTCCGCTCCACGAGTACATACACCACCCCTGGACTCACCCGGAGTGAGGGTGAGCCGAAGCATTGCGGGCAGTTTCTTTTCACTTCGCGAGGGGGAGACCACGTGAGGACATCTCGCTCTAGGGGAGGTATTGCTCTGACCTTTGGTGACAACGCGGGGTGAGCCCCAGACACCCTCCCCCCACCTCAGTTAACCCGGTGGCTGCACCAAGAGGAGGTGGGCAGCTGCCCCTCACCAGTGAGGGAGAATTGGGGCAAAGGAAGGTATTCATGTGCCCTGTGGCGGCGTTTGCCATGGTGCCCTGGGGCTGATGTCTTGTGCAGGCTAGGATTAATTACTCAGTCATGTGGGCAGTAATGGCGGTATGTCTACGGTGGGTATCAGATTCGCTATGTGTTATGCCCTGATGTAATTGGGTGGGGTTGCGGTTGCTCAAACCTTACAATTATCAGTAAGGGGGCCCCATGTTACCACAGTGATAAGGTGATATACCTACCACAGGAATAATCACAGTGATGGCGATTCTCTAATGTGTACACTGCTGTAAATGTTTGTTAGGGTGCCCTGCTGATTATGTTTTGTTAGGGTGCCCTGCTGATTATGTTCATGCATAATGCAGTTATGTTTAGGCCGAAGGTGGGCCTGAGGGAATTCTGATGTACTACATTTCTGCTGCTTATATTTGCTTTGTGCTAAGTGCCCTTACCAGTAGTTACTGGTTGCTTTCGCTAACTGAGTTGTGATGTTATGACAGTGGCCCGATTGGCCCTGTAGTGTATATAATTCCCTGTAGAGTCATACCTAAGTGCCAGTTGGCACAGTGTATATTTGTGATTATGCTCTGATGTGTTTTATGGATAATACAAAGGCTATTTTTATATAACCTTGTGTGGAGTTTCTTTTGTGGTGTGCCTAGTGTGTCGCTGCTGTGTGAGTGTGTTGCGCAAATGCTTTACACATTGCCTCTGGGATAAGCCTGACTGCTCTGCCAAGCTACCAAGGGGGTGAGCAGGGGTTATCTTCGGTGTGTAACTCCCTTGCCCTGACTAGAGTGGTGGTTTATGCCTGGCTTAGGCGCTTGCCCTAGCCAACCAGAAATCCCATTTCTAACATTGGTTGTCAGTGATGAGGATAGGACTTGCGTTTGCGCAGTACCACAGCGACAACTGGTTGCACTACAAACTCTGCATTTAGATAATCACATGTTTGGGGATTTTTTCTCCTGTTTGTTTTATTTCCCCTCAAAGTGTCATTTTTGAATTGTATACTCTTGCTTCAGCTCAGACGCCTAGGTCTCTTGTTTTGCACTGTGGGTTGTGTATCTTGCCAGGATGGGGTTAATCTATAATGAGAATGACCTTTGGGAATACACTGAGGAGGAGGTAATGAGTTTCTGCAGAGAAAGAGGGATACCAATAGAAGGCAACTTCCGTAGAAAACTGTTCCTCTTTGAAGCAACCCGCAGGGGAGTAGTTTTAGAGCCCTGGGGGGACCTTACAGATTACCCCTCCGCATACCTAAGTGGTGGTTTTGTAGGAGGGCCTGGAGAGTCTGCGGGAGGAGGGAGAAAATGTCAGGGCAGGGACACCAGTAGGTAGTGAGGACCCCATAGATAGGGAGTCCCTTGCTGGGTCCAGTGCCGGGGGCAGTGCCCCATCCCTTTCCCTGTCCCCAGAGGAGTGGGTGGATAGGAGGGAAGAAAGGGAGCATCAGCTGGCTTTGGAGAGGCTCAGGTTAGAGCATGCCAAGGAGATAGCACGGCTGGGTGTGGAGGCGAAAAAGCTAGAGACTGAGAGGGTCTTAGCGCAGGAGAGGATGGCGGAGGCAGAGAGGGCCTTCGCCAGGGAGAAACCAGCTCTTGAGGAAAGGTTGTCCCCTGAGTGTAGTTTCAGTGGTCTGGATTCACCAGTGAGGGTAGGGTCCAGTGGTGGCAGCAATATGGAGTCCAGTGTGGAAGTGTCCACTCCCAGGGCCCAGGAAATGGTACCTAGTTCCCAGGAAGAGGGTGTCACACCTGAAGGGTATAGGTTGAGGTTCAGGGGCAGTAGGAAACTATCTCACCAGTCTTGGGGGGAGTTTGTGGATGACTGTTGTGATGCACTGGAAGGTTGGGTGATGGGTAGCATGGCAAACAATTTTGAAGGGCTGTTCAATCTGATTGTCAGAGAGCACATGTTCCGTTGTTGTTTTCCAGGGTTATGCCAACACCTGTTGGAGTGTGAGTTCTCTGATCCCAAGGAGCTTGCACGGGAGGCAGACCTCTGGGTCTGAGGAGGCATTGGGGAGTGACCCTAAGAGGAGTGGCTCAGGTATTTCCCAGACCAGGGTGGTGGCAAAGGTTCTTAGTAGCCCAGCTAGGTCCCGGTGTAGTGGGAGGGGTGTAGGGACTCACGTCCTGTCTCTGTGGAGAAGGAGTGAGAATGGGATGCGTTCCAAGGTGCCCAAAACTCAGTCTCAGGGCCTGCAGGGTTCCTTAAGGGAACACCAGGTGGGGAGCCTAGGCTGTACTGATAGGCTGTCCGTTGAGGGGGATCTCCTAGTATCAGGAGAACTTGGAGTGTCCGTAAGCAGACCTCCATCAGTTCTGGTGTCTGGCAGTGCCACTCCTAAGTGGAGGGTGCAGAAGTCCAGATGGAGGGGTGAGAGGGGGAGAGAGTCCCCAGTGGAAGAACCAGTGGGTCAGGGGCCAGCCATAAGGGTTGAGCCTCCTAGGAGTGACCATGGTGACACCACTTCTGTTCTGGGGGGTATTCGCGTACTGTCAGATGGACAGGGGTCGGGAGATCAGCGCCAGGCAGACTGTCACACAACACATGAGTTATGTGTTACCCTTGGGGAGGCATGCGTGCTCCCCAGGAAGTCCTGGTGTGCCAGGCGGGTACTCAGCTGCAGGGTTTAGTCCCTGGGTTGGGAGGCCAGGTTCAGGTTCTGCCTGACCTGGAGGGAAGGACATCTGTAAGCAGTGTCCTGACCAGTTTGTCTTCTAGGGATACCCTTCCAGGTGGGAGGGTGCAGAACTCTGGAAGGGGGTGCAGAGGGAGGGAGTCCTCACCTCTGACCCCGGCTCAACCGCAGGGTTTAGTCCCTGGGTTGGAAGGCCAGGTTCAGGTTCTGCCTGACCTGGAGGGAAGGACATCTGTAACCAGTGTCTCTACCGTTTTGTCTTCTGGGGGTACCACTCCAGGTGGGAGGGTGCAGAACTCTGGAAGGGGGTGCAGAGGGAGGGAGTCCTCGCCTCTGACCCCGGTGCAACCTGAGGGTTTAGATCCTAGGTTGGGAGACCAGTTGAAGGAGAGAGGTCCTGAACTGGTGGGAGAGTTGTGTTCTGAGGGCGCCTCTCCAAGGAGGAGAGTGCGGGACCCCAGAAGGAGAGGTAGGGGAGGAGAGCCTCGCCCGTGACCTCTGGTCAGCCTGATGGTGCGGACCCTAGGTTGGAGGATCAGTGGCAGTTTAGAACTGCACTGATGTGAGGTAGAGTGGAGAATGGATACTATGTACCAGGGGCTACTGCCCCCCACTATGTGAGATGGCAAGGACCAGAGACATCTGGATGGCCTAGGGCCTGGTCCTGGCCGCGGACAGCTAGGGAGTCCCAGTGGGGTAGCTTAGTTGGTCCTGGGAGCTTAGACAGAGGGAACCACATGGGTTCAGATTGGCGTAGAACCGGAGTGTGCCCCTGCAGTTGCGGGCCCGCGTCTGTGTTCGATCGCCCCAAGCAGGGAAGCCCATCAAGGTATTGATTGGTCTACCCTGGCTTTTGGCTGGAAGGGGGTTATGTTGGACTTGGCCCTTTTTGCAGGGTCATCCCTGAACTTTTTGCCTCCCTCCTAGCCTTTTTTCTGACATGGTGTTGGTGGTTTTAGGACTCTGAGCACTTTATCACTGCTGTCCAGTGTAAAGTGCATGTGCTCTCTATGGTAAAACGTGGTAAGATTGGTCTACACCTGTTTGGCTAATTTAATTTACCTATCAGTCCCCAGTAATGTGGTATCTCATATACCCGGGGCCAGTAAATTAAATGCTACTGGTGGGCTTGCAGCGCTGATTGCGCCACCCACCAAAGTATCCTTTCAAACCTGTCTCAGGCATCTGCCATAGCATGGCCTGCGCATGCAGTTTACTGCCGTTGTGACGTGGCACATAAAGTGGGTGCCACGTCTGTGACTCCCCTTTTACTACATATCAGTCACCCCTAAGGTAGGCCCTAGCTAGCCCTATGGGCAGGGTGCATTGTAGGTAAAAGGTAGGACATGTGCCTTAACTGTGTGGCATGTCCTGGTAGTGACAAACAGCCATTTTGGTTTCTCACTACTGTGAGGCTGCCCTCTCATAGGAATGCATTGGGGATTCCCTGATAAGTGTGTCAGTGGTATTTCCTGATCAGAGAGGAGTAGCGGGATCAAGTTTGGTATGTTTGGAATAGTGGTAATAAATGCTGCGTAATGGTGTGCGCAGATTCTTTATCACTATTTTAGAAATGTCACTTTTAGAAGTTGGCATTTCTGTGTGCTATGTGTCTTTGTGACTGCCTGATGTGTATTGCATGTCTGGCTCTGGAGTGACAGGGGCTGGGTGAGTCAGCGCTAGGCTGAATAGGCCCATCTGCATTTGGAGTGGTGGGAGGAGTAGCACCTGGGACTGAATGGGACTGTGCCTGCCTTCCACAATGCTGGCTCCACCCCCTGTGATGTGTCTGGGGACAGAGCCTACACTGACAAAGGAGGTGGTGTTGCACCTTTAGAGAAAGGTGTGAGTGCCCCCAGAACTGGTTTGGACTGGGCGCAGAGCCCTGGGCCAGGGGGAGAACAAAGACATTTGGGGTATAAGTATTGGGGCTGTGACCCCATGAAAAAGTGCTGTGTGCTGACCTGGAACTGGTAGCCAGCGGGCTGCTGGACTGCCAGGAGGAACCGCCGCCTGGGACCAGGCTGTTACCTGCTGGGGAGGGGCTGGAGGGACTGCCCCTCTGCTTAGGGTCCTTGCGTGCTGGCCTGCCTGCTGTGCCTGTGCCCAGCTCTGCCTATGGGACTATGGACTTAGCGCCTCGTGAGCGCTACATTTTCATTGCTCCCTTTTGATCCCTAGAAGGGGTGGCTCTGGTTTTCAAGCGTGTGGTGAGCGCTGTGTTTCCTTGGTGGTTCCCTGGAGCCTTTGTATTGCTCGTGACAGGGCGCCGCCGTGCCGCAAATGAAGAGCCCGGTGTGTTACTGGAAGCCAGGCAGAGGACGCCTGGCTGTGGGCGGGGCTCCCGTAAGGAAGAGGAGAGCCCCGCATGAATCCAGAGCCGTTTTGTGGGCAGGGCCGATCGGAGCAATTGAGCAGGAGCCTCACGGGCTCCGTTGTCACCCACAGACCCAGAGAGGGGGCGCGGAAGGGGTGTCGCGCTGGAAGGTGGACCCCGAGCCGACGGAGACTCCCTTCCGTATTCCGGACCACAAGAAGCTGCCGGAAGTCAGGCAGTGTTGGAGCCTGACTGTGGGCGGGGCCCACGACCCCAAGCAGGAAGAGAAGTGGCACCGAGCACGACTAAGAACTGTGAGGGGGCTCCAGGCACGGCCGCGGCTCCACAGCCTTGTGGGAGGCACGGCGACTCCCGCTCAGCCCCCAGGATTTGCGGCAATAGGCGGGCGGCGAAACGGAAGTCTGACATCTGTTGCCTGGTTGGGGGCGGGGCTCCCGAGCCGTCCAGCGGAGACTGGAAGCCGACGGAGGCTCCGCTCTGCGAGTACATACACCACCCCTAGACTCACCCGGAGTGAGGGTGAGCCCAAGCATCGTGGGCAGTTTCTTTTCCCTTCGCGAGGGGGAGACCACATGAGGACGTCTCGCACAATGGGAGGTATTGCTCTGACCTTCGGTGACACCATGCGGTGAGTCCCAGACACTCCCCCTGCCTCAGTTAACCCGGCGGCTGCACCAAGAGGAGGTGGGCAGCTGCCCCTCACCAGTGAAAATTGGGGCAAAGGAAGTGTTAGACCTGGCACCATTGGCTTGGGTCTCCCTTCCATTTTTTGCTGTTGCCTCCTATGTTTTTGCTATGTTTTTGCTGGTCTAGATGCTTTGAGCACTTTGCCACTGCTGTTCAGTGCCAAAGTGCAAGTGCTCCCTATTGTAAATTGTTGTAATGGATTAGTGACTCCATGATTGGCTTATTTGATTTACTTGTCAGACCCTAGTACAGTGCACCATGAGTGCCCAGGGCCTGTAAATCAAATGCTGCTGGTGGGCTTGCAGCACTGATTGTGCCACCCACAGAAGCAGCTTGTAAAATATGGCTCAGTCCTGCCACTGCAGAGCCTGTGTGCAGTCTGGGACTGCCATGTCGACTTGGCAAGTGTACCCACTTGCCAGTCCCTAAACCTTCCCTTTCTGCATGTTAGTCACCCCTAAGGTAGGCCCAAGGTAACCCTATGGGCAGGGTGCATTGTATGTACAAGGTAGGACATGCCCTGGTGTGTGTAGCATGTCCTGATAGTGAAATACAGCCAATTTCGTTTTTCACTATTGCAAGGCTATCTGTTCCCATAGGCCAGAATGGGCAGTTTGATTATAACATCTTATAAACATAACTGACCCAAGGAACAAGATGGGAAAATAAAGTTTAGTATGCCTGAACTCAGAATGTTAAAATACATCTTTTAGTGTGGGTGATTTTTACATTCTGTGTTTGAAAATACCACTTTTAGAAAGTAGGTATTTTCTTGCCTAAGCATCCAGTATGCCTCTGCTAGGTTTGTGTATTCCATGTCTGGTTTGTGAGTGACAGGGGGCTGGAGAGGGCTTTGGCTCCAGCAGTCTGATGAGTCAGGGCTGGGCTGAATAGGACCTGGGTTGAATAGAGAGTAGGGGGAGGAGATTTCCTTTCACTTGCCTGAGCCTACATAGAATAGAGAGTAGTGGGAGGAGATTTCTTTTCAGCTACCTGGGCCAGGTCTGCTTTCAATAATGCTGTCTCCACCTCCTGCCAGGAAGCTGCACCAGGGAGGACAGAACTGGTTTTGGCTGGGTACAGACACTCTCTGCCTTCAGAGAACAAAGGATTTAGTAGTATAAATATTGGGGCCCAGACCCCAGAACTTTAGATTACTTCTGGGAATCAAGACGAACCTTTGCCAAGGAGAGAAACCAAGGAAGCTGAAGGAGGAGACTGCCCCTGCACTGGTGATTGTTTGGGGTTGGCCTGCAGTGGTTACTTATTGCCAAGGAAAGGAGAAAAGGAACTTTGTGTGTACTTTAATCATCTTGAGGAAGATCTCCAAGGGCTTGAAACTGAGCTTGCCTCCTGTTCTGAAGTCTCAGGGACACAAATACTTCACCCCTTCTGTCTTCCTGCATCTAGAACTGCTGTTTTAGCTGCTACAGAAGGAAATTGCAACACCGACGCCGGCGAGCGACGCCGTAACCTGCACCAAAGCCGTGAGCGCTGCTCCGACTTGCGACGTAGGCCCAACGCCAGCTGCCGTGCCAGATCGACGCCAGCGAGCGACACCGTAACCTGCCCGAGGCTATGAGCGCTGCTCCGATTTGCGACGTGGGCCCGACGCCTGCTGCTGTGCCGCATCGACTCCGAAGCCGACTTCATCATCGCGGAGCCGATCCTCAACGTGGGTGACCCCCTGAATCCATCGACATTGCTACATCGTAAGGAACAGTGGTTTCGGTGCCATCGTGATGTCACCTCCCCGACTCAGTAAGGAACCATCGTCTTGCCTCCCCTGCGCTGCAGTAAGGAACAGAGGCTACACCTCCCCTGGGGTCGTAAGGAACCGATGCCGCGCAGTGCCTACAAAGCCGCACCTCCCCGACGCCGGGAACTATCGTCTTTGTTTTCATCGCTTTTCCAAGGTACTGTTCTTTGTGGGTCTGTTTGACTCCGGGCCCGACGCCGCGCAACTCACGGTCGGTGCCGTACTTTGGGATTTCTATCTGTCACGACGTCGTATAACTCAAAGTGGAGTTATTTGTTGCTACAAGCTTGATTTAAGTGAATAACCTATTTTTAAAGATATCTCGAGAACTGTATTGTGGATTTTTGTCGTTTGGTCTTGTGTTAAGTCTAGATAAAGATTACTTATTTTTCTAAACTGGTGTGGTGTCCATTTGTAGTGTTTTTACTGTATTACTGTATGTGTTCACAAATGCTTTACACACTGCCTCTGAGATAAGCCTGCCTGCTCGTGCCAAGCTACCAAGGGGGTGAGCAGGGATTATTTTAGGAGTGTAGCCCCCTTACCCTGACTAGAAGCAAGGGCCCCTACTTGGTCAAAGGTACCTACCTCTGCCAACTAGAGACCCCCATTTCTAACATTGGTGGTCAGCGGTGAGGATTTGGACTTGCATTTGTGACTCATATACAGTGATTGGTGTACACTACTAGTGAGTGCAGACCATAACGCGACCACATACATTTTTGGTAGAATTTTTTCCTTGGGACGTCTATTTTTGCTAAAAACTGCCAATCCTTGTTACAATGAGCAAAGCAGCATCCAACGCATCTATGGATCTACAATTTGAAGAAGATAGGGTTGATACCTACACTGTGCCACAGCTTAAAACCCTCTGTAAAAGATTTAAAATCTCTGTGAAAGGCATCACCAAGAAGAGGGAGTTCCAAAAGGCACTGAAGGCCTGGTTGGAAGCTAGAAATACTCCTGAGCATCCTGAAGAGCCTAGGGAGGAGGCAGAGAATATAGATGGGCAGCTAAATATGCCATTGGGCCTGACCGGGGAGAAAGTACCTTCCAGGGCAGGCAGCAGTGTTTCTTCAAAGGGCCTGTCCCCAGAAGAGCTGGAGGACAGGGAGAAGGATAGAATGCACACGATGGAGCTAGCCAAGCTCAAACTGGGTGGTCGGATGGAATTAGAAAGCAAGAAGTTAGCCTTGGAAGAAAAGAAAATGCATTTAGAGCATGAGAGAATGTTGAGGGAATTGGAATTGAAAGCCAAGAGCTTAGAGATTACTCCCTCTGGTGGCAGCACACCATCCATGCCGGTAGAAGCAAGAGTATTTATCCCCAAAGATGTCATTAAGGAGTTCCACAAGCATGAAGATATTGGGCAATGGTTTAAGGCCTATGAAGTGGACATGTCCTCCCACCGGGTCCCTGAGAAGGATTGGGGAGCGGGGTTGTGGGGGCTGTTTCTCAGTGATTGGCGGGACACCTTGTTAGACTTGCCCTCTGAGGACCAGAATTCTTATGTCCACATGAAGGAAGCCTTAATGACCAGGTATGGGTTGACCCCAGAGCTTTATAGACAAAGTTTTAGAAATTGTAAGAAACTGGAGTCAAGTACTTGGGTGGAATATGTGTCTTTTTTTTGCAGAGCATTGGATGGTTGGGTGAAGGGTAGCAAAGTGAATGATTTTGAAGCGCTCTATGATTTGATTGCATGGAAGCACTTGTCTAGTAATTGTTTTCCAGAGCTACGCCAGCACCTGATTGATAGTAAGCTGACTAACCCTAGGAAGCTTGCTGAGGAGGCGGACCGCTGGGTTAGTACCCGGGTCCACAAGGGTCATGTGGGAGACTTCGCCAAAGGTGGGCAGGGTCCCCAGCAGAAGAGTGGGGGGGACAAGGGTAAACAGAGGGAGTTCCAGAAAGGGCCCCAAAGTAATCCCAGCCTCCCCCTGAGAAGAAGCCAGGGGCCCGACAGATAAGCCTGTTCAGAGGGGTCCCAAGAAATGTTTTGGTTGTGGTCAGGTGGGCCACTTCTTCTGGGATCCTAAGTGTCCCAACAAAGTTAACACAGCACCCACTGGTGCACCACCCCAGCAGATGGCTAGTGTAGCCCTGGGAGAGGAGATGGGTGCCCAAGGTGGGTGGGGTCCCGCAGAAATGTCCCTAGTCTCTTTAGGAGACAGTGAGATGGTCCCCAGGACCCAGCTGCCTGATAACACTAAGAAATACAGGCAGTGGGTGACTATCAATGGCCAAAGGATGGAGGCTCTGAGAGACACCGGAGCCAGTGTGACAGCTGTCAGTTGTCGGCTGGTGTCTGAAGAGCAGGTGATCCCCCATGCATTTTACCCTGTAGTTGCCGCTGACAACTCAGAGAGCCACTGCAAGGTGGCCCAGGTTCCCTTTGAGTGGGCGGGGGGGGTCTCAGGTACCTTTCAAGTAGCTGTGAGGCCAGCCATGCCTGTTGACTGTCTGCTAGGCAATGATTTGGAAAGCTCCCCTTGGGCTAAGGTGGAGCGAAGAGCTCATTTGGAGATGTTGGGTCTGCCTGAGTGGGCATGTGTGACCACTCGGTCCATGGCAGCCAGTAAGGGTATTCAAGAGGACCTGGAGCCTGAAAGAGTGGCCCGGGTGCCTGCCTTAAAGAGAAGAGAAAGGGGGCGCTGGAAACCAGCCCCCGAAGTTCCCACGTTCCAGGAGGAGGCAGACCTTGAGGGGGATGCCCTGGAACCTACAGGGGAGCAAGTAGCTGAACTGGGGGACCTGCCTGAGCTGACCCATTGGCAGCAGGAAGGAGGACCCTCCGGGGAAGAGTTCTGCGAGGAGCAGAAAAAGTGCCCTTCTATTGTGGGTTTGCGGCAACAGGCCACAAACCAGGCAGCAGGTGATCAGTCTGGATCACATTGGATCTACTGGGAGAATGGACTCCTGTATAGCGAGCCTAAGGTTGCTGAGCCTGGGTCAGCCCGTGTGCTGGTGGTACCCCAGCGCTTCAGAGCCTTCTTACTGGGTATGGCTCATGATGTGCCTTTAGCAGGACATTTGGGGCAAGACAAGACCTTTGAAAGGCTTGCCACCCACTTTTATTGGCCCCAAATGCGCAAGAGTTCAGATACTCATTGCAGGGAGCTTTCAGACTTGCCAGGCAAGTGGTAAGAGTGGGAGGAAGCAAAAGGCTCTTCTCCAACCGTTCCCTGTGGTCAGCACCCCCTTTGAAAGGGTGGGCATTGACATTGTGGGGCCTCTGGATCCCAAGACAACCATGGGCAACAGGTTCATCCTGGTCTTGGTGGACCATGCCACCCGGTACCCAGAAGCCATCCCTCTCCGGACTGTGACGGCCCCCGTGATGGGACGTGCATTGATGGGGATTTTCTCCCATGCGGGGTTCCCCAGAGAGGTGGTGTCAGACCGTGGTACCAACTTCATATCAAAGTATATGAAGTCCCTGTGGCAGGAGTGTGGTGTAACCTACAAGTTCACCACTCCTTACCACCCCCAAGGTAATGGGCTGGTTGAGAGATTCAACCGGACCCTAAAAGGCATGATTATGGGTCTTGAGGAACCTATGAGGCGTAAGTGGGACGTCCTCTTGCCATGCCTTCTGTTTGCTTACAGAGAGGTGCCACAGAAGTCCTTAGGCTTCAGTCCCTTTGAACTGCTGTATGGTCACCCTGTAAGAGGACTTCTGAGTTTGGTAAAGAAAGGCTGGGAGAAAGCTCCCAGTAAACCTCCCCAGGATGTATATAGCTACATGCTGTCCTTCAGAAACCAAACTAGGCGTTTCAGGCAACTCGTTCAGGCGAATCTGGAAGCCAGCCAGGAGGAGATGAAATGATGGTATGATCAGAATGCCACTCTGATCGAGTTTCAGCCTGGACAGAAAGTGTGGGTCATGGCCCCCGTGGAGCCTTGTGCGCTCCAGGATAAGTGGACCGGACCATTTGAGGTGGTGGAGCGCAAGAGTGATGTCACCTACTTGGTGGACTTGCGGTCTCCTAGGAACCCTTTGTGGGTCCTGCATGTAAACCGCCTGAAGCCCCACTTGGAGAGGTCCGAAGTGGGCATGCTCCTAGCGACAGATGATGGAATGGAGGAGGAGACTGAGCCTCTTCCTGACCTCCTGTCTGCAACAGAGCAAGATGGGTCAGTGGACGGTGTGAACCTCTCTTCCGCCCTGACCCCTGAGCAGCAGGATGACTGTCGCCAACTGTTGGGACAGTTTCCTGATCTGTTCTCCCTGACTCCCGGTGTCACTGAGTGGTGCGTCCATGATGTGGACACTGGGGACAGTCCTCCTGTAAAACACAAAACTTACAGAGTGACTGACAGGGTGAGAGCTTGCATCAAGGAGGAGATCTCCAAGATGTTTGCCTTAGGGGTGATTGAGTCCTCTAACAGCCCTTGGGCCAGCCCAGTGGTCTTGGTCCCAAAGGCTGCCGCGCCTGGTGCCACACCCGAACTCCGGTTCTGTGTGGACTACCGAGGACTCAATTCAGTCACCAGGACTGACGCGCACCCCATCCCCAGAGCTGATGAGCTCGTTGATCGGTTAGGGGCTGCCCGGTACCTCAGTACGTTTGACTTAACGTCTGGGTACTGGCGTGTATATTTGTGATTATGCTCTGATGTGTTTTATGGATAATACAAAGGCTATTTTTATATAACCTTGTGTGGAGTTTCTTTTGTGGTGTGCCTAGTGTGTCGTTGCTGTGTGAGTGTGTTGCACAAACGCTTTACACATTGCCTCTGGGATAAGCCTGACTGCTCTACCAAGCTACCAAGGGGGTGAGCAGGGGTTATCTTTGGTGTGTAACTCCCTTGCCCTACTAGAGTGGTGGTTTCTGCCTGGCCTAGACGCTTGCCCTAGCCAACCAGAAATCCCATTTCTAACATGCTCCCTGTGTAAATTGTTGTTACAATTGGTTCTCCCTGATTGGCATATTTGATTTACTGGTAAGTCCCTAGTAAAGTGCACTGAAGTGTGCCAGGGCCTGTAAACCAAATGCTACTAGTAGGCTTGCAGCACTGATTGTGCCACCCACACGCATAGCCTGTAAAGGTGTCTCAGACCTGCCACTGCACGCAGTTTTGAACTGCCATGTCGACTTGGCAAGTGCACCCACTTGCCTGGCCCTGACGTTCCTTTTTCTAACATGTAAGGTACCCCTATGGTAGGCCCAAGGTACCCCCCCTGAACAGGGAGACGTGTATGTGAAAGGCAGGACATGTACTGGTGTGTGTGTCATGTCCTGATAGTGACACTGCCAATTTTGTTTTTCACTATTGAAAGGCTATCTAGCTCCATAGGATAGAATGGGAAATGCTTTGTAACATCTTACAAGCCTAACTTTCCATTGGGACAATATAGAGAAATAAAGTTTAGGCTCTCTGAACTCAGAATTTAATAACACATCTTTTAGTAAAGATGGTTTTTAAATTGTGCGTTTGAAAATGCCACTTTTAGAAAGTAACAATCCACAAAAAGGGTACCTGCCTCTTTTATAATTTAGAGCTAAATTCCTTTACAGCTTTTAATCAAACAACGACCTTGTAATGTTTGATTACGATTATTTATTAACTCAACTTATTTAAAAGTTTTATATATATTTGTTTTCATCATTTCCAAAAAAGTAGAAAAAGGAATAACGCTCAGTGATCAGACAAATAAAACATACATCGATTTGCCAATAAATAACATACACCATTTGGACAAAAACAACGTACAACTACAATACATCAATAACAAATAATCAAAAACACAATATCACAAAAACAATTCGTAGTCATTTGCATCGTAATAAATTAGACACATGGCAAGCCTTCAGACTTTCAAATGGAGCCATCAATCGAGGCAACGCCTAAACAAAGGGAACTACAGTTATTCGAGTTGGGAAAAACAATTAATTACACCAACATATATTTCTCAAACGTTCCACAATGATGAAATACATCAATAACAAATAATCAAAAACTCAATATCACAAAAACAATTCGTAGTCATTTGCATCGTAATAAATTAGACACATGGCAAGCCTTCAGACTTTCAAATGGAGCCATCAATCGAGGCAACGCCTAAACAAAGGGAACTACAGTTATTCGAGTTGGGAAAAACAATGAATTACACCAACATATATTTCTCAAACGTTCCACAATGATGAAATGAAATGCCAACGCGTTTCAAAGCACAGGCTTGATGTACTGCGCTTATCGTCAGGGCTCTTTATTGTGTAGATATTTCACGAAAATCTAAAAACAAACGATGCAAAAAAATCTATGAAAATAATATACACCTAATCTATAAAGCTTTTGCATTAAACATACTCCATTTCTCATACAACTCCACAGCATTTAAAAGCTCTCGGTGTTACTTCAGTGGCGTTTTGCACTGTTGGTAACTTTCATTAATTTTGTTGTAGATTCGTCACAAGTGTCCGAATTCAATTTCACTTGATGCGCGACTCTCCTTTTGATTTGAAGGTACGCGTGTCCATTTTTGTTTTCATTGTTAAGGATTACAATTGGTAATGAGCGACCGTATATGCTTACTGGCTTCCCGGTTGTGTTTACAGAGTGACAGGATTCGCTGAATATCGTATTCATTTAGTCCTGAGTTGTCCGCCCGGAAGCACCATAAGATGCGATTTTGCGATCAGTTTCGCATAAACACTTCAAAACAAAGCACCACAGGTAATTGGCTTGGCAGTTTGGCTCCGATGTTGTGGAGTTGTATGAGAAATGGAGTATGTTTAATGCAAAAGCTTTATAGATTAGGTGTATATTATTTTCATAGATTTTTTTTGCATCGTTTGTTTTTTAGATTTTCGTGAAATATCTACACAATAAAGAGGCCCTGACGATAAGCGCAGTACATCAAGCCTGTGCTTTGAAACGCGTTGGCATTTCATTTCATCATTGTGGAACGTTTGAGAAATATATGTTGGTGTAATTAATTGTTTTTCCCAACTCGAATAACTGTAGTTCCCTTTGTTTAGGCGTTGCCTCGATTGCTGGCTCCATTTGAAAGTCTGAAGGCTTGCCATGTGTCTAATTTATTACGATGCAAATGACTACGAATTGTTTTTGTGATATTGTGTTTTTGATTATTTGTTATTGATGTATTTCATCATTGTGGAACGTTTGAGAAATATATGTTGGTGTAATTAATTGTTTTTCCCAACTTGAATAACTGTAGTTCCCTTTGTTTAGGCGTTGCCTCGATTGATGGCTCCATTTGAAAGTCTGAAGGCTTGCCATGTGTCTAATTTATTACGATGCAAATGACTACGAATTGTTTTTGTGATATTGTGTTTTTGATTATTTGTTATTGATGTATTGTAGTTGTACGTTGTTTTTGTCCAAATGGTGTATGTTATTTATTGGCAAATCGATATATGTTTTATTTGTCTGATCACTGAGCGTTATTCCTTTTTCTACTTTTTTGGAAATGATGAAAACAAATATATATAAAACTTTTAAATAAGTTGAGTTAATAAATAATCGTAATCAAACATTACAAGGTCGTTGTTTGATTAAAAGCTGTAAAGGAATTTAGCTCTAAATTATAAAAGAGGCAGGTACCCTTTTTGTGGATTGTTAGTTATTACGGCCCTACCTGCTTCTTGTTCAATGGGCCTAACCCCTCTTGTGGTTTCACTTTTAGAAAGTAGGCATTTTCTTGTTTAACCATTGTGTGTGCCTCTGCCTGTTTGTGTATTGACTGTCTGGTTTTGGGAGTGACGGGGGCTGGGGATGTGCATTCACTGTAGACAGCCACTGGGGAGGTTGATGTGTGCCTGGCCCTTCCTGGATTACTCAGAGCTGGGCTGAATAGACCCTTGATTAATTTAGAGTAGTGGGAGGAGATTTCCTTGCACCTGAATAGGGCCTGTCTACCTTGCACAATGCTGTCTCCACCCCCTGCGGTCGTACTACACCAGTGAGGACAGAACTGGTTTGGACTGGGCTCAGAGACCCTTGCACAAAGAGTACAAAGACATTTCTGGTATAAGTATTAGACCTAAAACCCCAGAACTTTAGACAACTTCTGGAATCAAGAAGAACCTCTGCCAATCAGAAAAGCTGAAGAGCTGTGAGGAGGAGTACTGCCCTTTTGCTGTGTGCTATGTGGGGTTGGTCTGCAGTTGCTGTTTCTGGCAAGGAGAGGACAAAGACTGGAACTTTGCTTTGAACCTGCTTGAAGAAGATCTCCAAGGGCCTGTGTGTGCTGGCCTCCTGTTCTGAAGTTTCAGGGGCACAAAGACTTCACCCTCCAGCTCCCCTGAACTCTGCTGCTTGGAGTTCTGACCTGCCAGGAGGTGCCTGTTCCAGTTCTGGGCCTCTGGAGGGTGTGCTTGCTGCTGGGAGCTGGAAGAAACCTGAAGAACTACGAAAATTGACTCATTGTTCTTCTTGCAGCTGTTTTTCCGACGCAGCACCGCCGTGCGAGAAGAAACTCAACGCATCGCTGTGCCGCTGTCGAAACTGATGCAGCGCCTGCCACCACTGCAAGAACCAATGCATCGAATGATTGCGGCTGAAGAAACCGACGCAGCGCTGCTCGCCGCCACCTATCGATTGCAGACACATCCCGGATTTCCATGTATCGTACCTGTGCGGCAAGTTTTCCTGACGCATCACCCATGGACCACAACTGTCTCAGAATCAATGCATCACTTCCCCCTACAGACCGGATTCGACGCATCACATCTCCTGCGTGCAGCAGAACTGTTGCATCGCCTCCCCATGGGCTCAGAAACTGACGCATCTCTTTGTTTTTCAATGCTTCCCATCTCTGCGGCTATTTGGCCTTGTGAATTTTGTCGCAACTACAGGTACTTTGAGAAAAATCACTCATCCATAGTTTTCTTTGGACCAAATTGTTTGAAACCTTTTGAAAATCGTATTCTTATTACATGTATGTTGGATTTTTGTTGTTTTAGTCTTGTTGAGTTTAGATAAAGATACTTTATTTTTCTAAACTAGTTTGGTGTCCATTTGTTGTGTTATCACTGTATTACTGTGTGTTTTGAGTACAAATACTTTACACATTGCCTTTGGGATAGGCCTGTTTGCTCGTGCCAAGCTACCAAGGGGGTGAGCAGGGGTTATCTAAAGTGTGTATCCCCCTTTCCCTGACTAGAAGCAAGGGTCCTTATTTGGACAAAGGTACCTACCTCTGCCAACTGGAGACCCCCATTTCTAACAATAATTATTTTAATTTGCATGCAGCACTTTGATCCCAGTTCTTAGCCCACTGTGATATATTTGGATGGTAACTAATGAAGTACAAGTAACAGAATGATCTCTGTGACAAAAGCAGTAAGTGTAGGAAGCTGGCTATATATATTGTATACTACTGAGTAGCAGCTGCTAGTAATGTGAAGTGGTGGGGTGGGGCGAGGGGAAACAAAAATAAAATAAAAAAATAAAATAAAGCACTTACCTGCTCCGACGACCGCCGCCTTCCACCCGAACCTCGCCACCTTCCAGGAACTGCTGCACACACACTGCTCAGGCTCCCAGCTCCCAATCCCAGCGCTGCTCACATGCTGGGAATGCTATTCCCAGTATGTGAGCAGTGGTGGGATTGGCCTGAGCACCTCGTTCGGCGCTCAGCGCTCAGACATTGACTGGGGGCCTATGTTAGTTTCTCCACCCAGCTGTACAACACAGCTAGGTGGAGAAAGTGTAAGTGTGCATGACGGTTTGGCCGGCCCTCTGGGACCGGCCAAACCATCATGCGCACTTAGCAGTGCCCACCACTCCCCCCTCCTCCCAGGTGCTTGCTGCAGCGTCACTGTGGCTGTCCCTGCCCCTCCCTGGGTTCGGCTGGCAGGCAGCCTGAAGGACAAAAATAAAGTGATAGTAAAAATGTTTTATTATCATTTTATTTAGCCCTTGCCTCTGCTGTCTTTCAGTGGAGGGGCAACGCTCCTCTGCCATAACGGATACCACTAGGTGGTTATACCATGCATAGACTCCAGAGATTCCCCCAGAAGTGCACAGGGCTCAATGCAAACCCAAAGTGCTCTATTTGTGGTAGTGTGGGCGAGCAGCACACAGACGAGTGTAAGACATTTGTTGTGCACACAATGGACAATAAATGACACACAACTCAAAAAAGATATCCACTCCAATTTCATAAAATTAAGCTTTGCTCAAGATTTATTTTGAGACTAAGATCTTGGCAAAAAGTTAAGTGCGTTTTTAAATAGAAATTCCTTTCAGTTTCAAAAGTGGATACTACAATTTTCAGTCTTTGCAATGTTAACCTATGGAGGAAAACAATAATGCAGTTTTACAGGTAAGTAAACATCTTACAAATCCAGTCTTCAGGTTGCAGGGTCAGCAGGGGGCAAGGTTTAAATAGGCACAAACACTGCACTACCAGCGGCACAGGGGCGGCCAGGTTCAGAGGTCAAAGTTGAAGATCAGGTCCAGTGTTACACAATAGAGACTGGGGGTGCTTGAAGACACACTGCTTGCAGGTAAGTAAAGCTGCTGCAGGGCTCAAGCTTCAGCGGATTAGACAAGCATGGGGGGGGTGCCACAAGGCAGTACCAACCATACAACACCAGCGGCACAGGGGCGGCCAGGTGCAGGGTGCAGACATGGTGTCGGGCGCCCAGTGTAATTCAATGGAGAAACTCGGTTTGGAAAACAGGCTGCAGGCGACAAACTGGAGGCTGCACAAAGGAAACCAGTGACAGCAGAGGTAAGTTGAGATGCTGTAGGTCATAGGGACTTCGGCTGCAGGTGTGTCCTCTATCATCGGGCTTTGCTTACCAGAGCCTGTTGCGGTCGGTGGAGCCTTTGGATTCACACTACAGGCGTCGTTGTGGAGTTCAGGAGGGGTCAGCCAATATTGGACTTGAACACAGGATCGCTGGGGAACCTTTTCTGGATTGGTGGGCCACCTGGACACAGGCTGGAGGTGTCGGGCACAGGGTGGTCAGGGATCGTAGATCCGGAGGGCACCAGAGTCCTTTGTGTTGCTTTCTTGCCGCTGTCCTCTGGAGTTCTGATCTTGTTCAAAGGCAGGCAGTCTGTTACATTCCCTCTTCTGTGTCCACTCCCTTTGGAACATGGAACATCGTGCCTGCGTGCACACTTGTCGTTCCAGGTTCCACGGTTCGGAGTGACAGTTTATTTTAAGTTGATGTTGTTCCTGGTAGCACTGTGCCGCTACTCTAATAAACCACTTGCCCCTACTTACCTGCCGGATCTTCATTATTTTACAAGTGGCGACGATTTACTGGAGATTTTGCTTGCTGCTCTACCCAGCGGCACAGGTGCAGCGAAATTTCCCGGACCCGCTCTGTGCTTCCTTTCGACTCCGGAGTTGCTTCTGGAGACACGCTTGTTGCTGTTTCAACGTTGGGAAAACTCCGATCTTCATATCTCTCACGGTGAGGCTCCTATGCATTTCTCCTCACTTTCCGTGATTTCCAACCGTCTCCTCCTGGCTATGGGTTGCCGGTGGTTACCCTGACAACCTGCTGACCGACGTCTTCACTGTGACGCTTCCTTTGGTGCTTCCTGGGACACGGCTATATGCACGTCATTCCGTGCGTCCCTCACACTGTCCAGCTCGTCTCTGGAACGTCACCACGCTGTCAGCCATCTTGGGAGAAGAAAAAAAAAGTTCATGCACATTGACGAGAGGAGAGCTCGTTTTTCGCTTGCTGCCAATCTTTGGATTCGCTTCCCACAGGCAAAACGGAGATTTGGAGATTTCCTTTTACAGCTGTCACACGGTAGAGAAACTGTGTTTTTTTTCCTTTTGCTCCTTACAATCCATTTTAAAGGCAACTTTAGCGTTTTGCATAGGAATACTTCATTTTCATAATAACATTAAGTACTTCCTTGCTTCTGTGACAAGCACACCTTCTTACTGTGGTGACAGGCTCTCAATTTTCAATTACTTTACCTTGAAAATAACTGAAAATACTTTCTTGCTGCGGTGACAGGCACACCATACTACGTCAATTTGTCAAGACTACTATTTGCCTGTTATTTGCTTTTACAACCACATTATTACTGGATTAGGTTTATTATTATTATTCCTTCTACATTCCTATCATACTATATTCTGCTACATATTTTCATTATTATACCATTATTATTGCCATTCAGTTTTGCTCACTATTTTGTTTTATCATTTATTCATACCATGCAGTTTGACCCACCAAGTAAGTTTTTACAAAGCAAGGGTGAACCTCCCATTCCATGGTCGAGATGGAAAGAAGAATTTGTAACGTATTTAAAAGCAATTGACGGTGAGCGTTTGTCTGCTGAAAGAAAGAAGAATATATTTCTTCATTGTTTGGGCTCTGAGGGTCAAGTTGTTTACAGGACTCTTCCTCCTGTGAGATCCGGGGGTGACTATAATGTTTTTGATGAAGCCGTTTCACGCATTGAAAGCAGATTTAAACCTACCACCAGTGTGGCGTTTGTGAGAAGTTGGCCTGGCATATGCTGTCCACTAATTATAGTGGGCACCTTGCACCAGTCCAAATCGACTCTTATGGTAGGTAGGTTAAAGACAACCTTATTGAAAGCTATCCTAGTGGTAGCTGTGGAGAGCAGCCTTCAGGCTAAGTCTTGAAGGAATGTAAAGCAGCTTGTTTTACCAGTCTATAATCTCTTGAGTGACCAAATGAAAGAGCACCACACCAGGTATATATTCAAAATATATGTATTTATTACTAAACACACCCCTCTAGTCTCTTTATGAGGCTAGAGTTCGAAGTACATAGGTTATAAGATCTTAAATCACAGTAATAGCACAAATACACGTTTGGACCCTAGGGGCGTACCAAACCATATACCAATAAAGTGGTATGCGAACCACGACTGAACTAGACACTAGGCCTAGAGCCTCTAGAAGTGCTTGGACCACAAGGAACCACCCAAGGTAGTGACACAGGGGACCCACGGGAGACGCGTGCAGTGTAAATACACAACCGCGATACGCCGTTAACTTCTATGGAGAAAGTCGGGATCGGAAAATAGAGGAAAGGGACACTTTAAAAAGGACTAGGACAAAACCCTTTGAGATCTAGGACTTTGAAGAGTCTCTACCCACGGGAGCACCGGAGTACTCGTGTTACCTCACCCAGGGAAGCCGGGTGCATAGGTGCCTTTCGGGGTCGGGTTTCGTCGTCGTTTCTTATGGCGATCTGCTGCAAAGTGCTGCTGGCGACCAGGAGAAAAGTGTCCGGGTGGATCCAAGAGTGGATCGGAGTTCTGAAGAACCTGAAAGCAGAGGGGACAGAGTCTGGGTCACTAGCCAGTGACCAGGAAGGCGATGGAAAGATGCCCACCGATGTCGAGTGCTTCAGGTGCGTTGACGGTCGTCTCGTTTCTGCAGCCACGAGGTCCAGGAGGCGTTGTTGGCGACCAGGAGCAGGATTCGGGCTGGTACACGATGTCTGTCGAGTGCTGCGGTGTCGGCGACCGGATTGGACCCAACAAGCCTTGGCAACGGCAAGTCTCGATGTAGCTGAAGATCGTCGATGGTGCAGACCAGCAAGGTCTGGAGAACTCACCCAGCGAGGGTAAGTCAGGGCAGGCCTGGAGCAACCAGGGGAGCCCTTTGGTTTCTTTAGAAAGTCTTCTGGGGACCCACGAGCCGGCTGGCAAGGGATCGCGAAGACACCTCGGGCGGAATCACTCAACAGGGGCCCACGGTCACTCAGGACGGTGTAGGCCTCTGATCTTCGGAGGGATTCCTGCTGGAGGTTGGGACCACACGTGGTCCAAAGCACAGGTTCGTAGAACGTTGTGAAGGGGTTGCACTCGATAATAGTGCACGGTACCCAGGGGTCGCGGTTCCTCGTCACTCGTGGGGTCCACTTGCCTCAGCTTCGCTGGGGACTCACGATGGCCTTGGAGAAGTCAGGAAATCCACTTCTTGGGCTGCAGGGACTTCGGACTCCGGCGGGAGCGGCGTAGTTTGCGACCGTCGTTATCGTTTTTGGTGCCTGCCAAGCAGGGGAGTCACTCCTTGACCCCAAGGGAGATTCTTCAGTCCTCTAATCGTGATGTAGAGCGTCGAAGGTCCAGGATTCAGTTTCAAAGTTTAGTCCAGGGATATCTAATCTTGCTGTGGCAAGGGTTCCCCATTTTAACTAGTAAAACAGGGAGGGACTAACTCTATGACCCCACCTATGGGAGGGTCAAGGGAGGGGTGGCTACACCCACTTCCCTTTGTCCAGTTTCGTGCCAGAGCAGGGGCAGGTAGCCCCTGAGCTGGTTTGAACTGGCATATGCACAGAGGAGCCTTTTGCTCCCCCAGTGCAGGACTTCAAAGCACTCTAAGAGTGCACCCACCCAGCCCCAATACACATTATCCTGTCTGGGGAGGTGGTCACACCTCCCTGCAACAGGAAACCTATTGTCCAGGCCTCCCCTGCCGGAGTTTCGTCCAGCAGCAGGAGGCCAGACTTGTGTCTGTGGCAGCAGCATCCATTTTGTGATGCCAGGACTTCAGAAAGAAGTTACCGGGTAAGCCAGAGTTAACATGTCTTTCCCTCTAGAAGGGTGGAATGCTACCCCCGCCGCCAGGATTGGCGGGGGGTAGTATTCCAAGATGTTTGACACCAAACACGACATGTTTAGGTGCAGCCATTCCAAAGTTAGCATTTTACCGCGAGGATATAATGCGCTTAAGAGTATATGGTCAGGCTGCACTACAAACAGCATCAGAGATGGTCTCCGAACGCTGCAGAGGGGCCCTGCTCATGCAGGGGCACCCTCTCACATAGGAACCATGCACTCTGCCTTTAGGATTGATAAGGCCTGCCTTAGGAGTGACTTATAGGTTTCTAGGTGTGTATGTATTTCGTGATATAGGTAACCTATATCACAGTAAGGGGTGCATGCACCACCTTACCCAGGCTGCAGTAGCAGACCTGTGGTGTCAGTTTGGATGGCCTTCCAGGGGTGGCATAATACATACTGCAGCCCCTGGCAGGCCTCTGAGGTACCTATGCCCTTGGTACATAGTATACCATATACTAGGGACTTATAAGGGCACTCCAGATCCCAATCAGAGATGTGCCTAAGGCACATGGAATCCATTTTACAGAGAAAGCAGATAGACTGGGGCCCTGAATAGCAGGATCCCAGTCCAACTAAGTCATAATCCAGCAAAACACCATAAAAAAAGTGGGGGCAACCATATAGTCAGATTCCACCTTCCTACAGCGTTAAATAGATTTAAGTTTTATACAAGGACCCAAGAAGAAGGTGAATGTTTTGACGATTTTCTTACGGCTCTTCGTGCATTATCCTTACATTGCAATTGTGGTATGATCACTGATGAGATGATCAGGGATCAGATCATTGTGCACGTGAGGAGTAAGAAAGTCCAAGAACAATTATGGATCTTAGGTGACCCCAATTTGGAAATGGCTATTAGTACGGCAAAAGCTCTAGAACAGTCCGAAAAATGGATCAAATCTCTAAACAAGGAAACTAAACCCTCTGTTTTAAGTGAAGTTAGTAGTGTCACTCCCGGCACTTCTAAGACTATACACGATATCAAAGGTATACACGATGCCAGAATGAAAACGAATGTTAATTCCAATTTTTTTTACTGTTATAGATGTGGTAATCCTGATCACCTAGCTTCTTTCCCACGATGTCCTGCCGTTGGGAAGGAATGCAACAAATGTGGACGCATGGGACATTTTTCCAAGATGTGCAGAGATAATTACACCAAGAAGGGTTCTTCTTATGTTTCGCCTTCAAACATCTCTAGAGGGAAAATTTCGACAATATCTCATAATTTGTCTTTGGGTGAAGATACTCAGTCTGTGCTTGAGTCTGGCATTGTTGTCTCTATTCTAGACTCTTTTGATATATCAGAAACTAACAAAATTGGTCCGCCAAAATGCAAAGTGTCTATACTTGGCAGAGAACTTGAACTTATGGCAGATTCTGGTTCGCCGTGGACAATTATCACAAAACAATATTGTTTGGAATCCTTGGGAGATCTGGTTGACGTTACAAAATTATGTGAACCAGATATTGTAGCACAAAATTTTGATGGTTCTAACATCGATTTTGTAGGTTTCAAAGAAGTTCTTATAGTGTTTAAAGAGAGCAGTGCTGTCATAAAACTCTATGTAGCATTCAAGGGTGTGAATGTATTGGGTTGGCGGGATCAAGCCAAACTCGGTATAATACTTAACCCTAGGAAGAAAGAACCTGTTTCAGTCATAGCAGTTACTGTTTCTCATGCTGAACAATTTACCTCGTTGTTTCCTGATGTGTTTTCTGAAAAACTTGGCAAACTGACTGGTTTCAGTCATAGAATAAAAGTGAGAGAAGGGTCAGTGCCAGTTAAGCAAAAACTTAGAGGAGTTCCTATCAGCATCAGGGCTGAACTCAAATCTATGTTGGACGACATGGTCAAAGGGGGTATTATTGAGGAAATCGAATCGTCCGAATGGGTTTCACCTATTGTTTTGGCTCAGAAGCCTGACAAAAGTATTAGGTTGTGTGTGGATATGAGAGCGCTTAATGCAAACTTGATTACTGATTGTCACCCACTCCCTAATATCAACGAAATGGTATGTATGTTGGATGGTGCGTGTATTTTCTCCACTCTTGACTTGCGCTCAGCGTATCATCAAATTGAACTCACTGAAGATTCCAAACATTTCACTTCCTTCATCACTCCCCATGGATTATTTCAGTTTAAGAGGATGCCATTTGGTTTGGCGTCTGCAGCGTCCGTTTTTCAGAGGGCTATGTGCCACATTTTTAAAGATGTTGGTAAATTTGTAAAATGTTTCCAAGACGATATTCTAGTTTTTTCTAAGAGTGAGGACGAGCATATCCTACATGTCAAGGAAGTTTGTTCAAGACTGAGTAAGGGTGGTTTGACACTTAAGGCCTGCAAGTGTAAGTTTTTCTACAAATCTGTAGAGTATTTAGGCCATACACTTTCAGGCGAGGGTGTAGTACCAAAAAAATCATTAGTTGAAGCCATTACAAATGCACCTTCTCCAGATAATAGAGAGAAACTTCTCTCATTTGCTGGCTTATGCGAGTATTATAGTAAATTCATACGAAATTTTGCCACAAAGATGGAACCGCTCAGAGAGCTAACCAGGAAATCCAATGAGTTTGTTTGGTCAGACAGACAAGAGTCAGCTTTCACGCAGATCAAAAATGAAATTGTGAATGCTCCCACCCTCAAGTCCTTTTGTTTGAACAAGAAATGCATCATTACTGTAGATGCTAGCTCGTATGGTCTTGGGGGAGTGCTCAGTCAGTGTTCTGGGAATGAAGAGTGGTGCGTTGCGTTTGCATCCAGAACTTTATCAGCTACTGAAAGAAGATATGCAGTGATTGAGAGGGAGTTATTAGCGTGTATTTGGGCCATAGAGCATTTTCGCAATTATGTGTGGGGAAACAGATTTATCCTCAAGACAGATCACAAACCTCTCATTGGTATCTTATCCCCAGGGGGTGGAATTCTACTGCTCGTATTGCTCGCCTCACCTCCAGATTACAAGAATATGATTTTGAAGTCATGTATGTACCTGGTAGGAGTAATGTTACCGCTGACTTTCTTTCTAGATTGCCTTGTTATGATGAACATGCTGTTCCAGATGAACAGGAATTGGATATAATTGCTTCTGTCAAAGATTTTGTTTCAGAGGAGTTCTGTGGGTTGTCTGAATCTGAATGGATGGCAGAAATGAAGAACGATACTGTGTGTCAGTTCATCCTTAATTGTTTAAAAAAAGGGTGGCCCAAAGACAAATCTACCACAGCTGATTTTGCCCCTTTTTGTCAAGTTTCTCAGGAGATTGAGGAAAATTCTGGTTTCCTTTTCAAAGGGGGTAAGATTATTCCTCCAGTCTCCATGCAGGAAAAGATTCTGTTTCTTGCGCATCAAGGACATCTAGGTATGTCCTCTATGAAGCGTCTTATTCGAGCAAATTTCTGGTGGCCAGGTCTCGATAAGATTGTTGATAGGACTGTTAGAGAATGTCCTGAATGTATAAGTAGTGACAAGATGCTTAAGGTTTCCTCTGCTCCCCTTAGACCAGTTACGTGGCCTGAATTTCCATGGCAGAAGGTAGCTTTTGACATCTCAGGTCCATTTAACCATCTACCTCAAAATGCACGTTTTGCATTGGTAATGATTGATTACCACTCCAAATGGCCGGAGGTAAAGTTTGTAGCATGTGCCACCACTCAGGTCATTATATCTTTCTTCAAAGAGGTGTTTGCGCGTGAGGGATCGCCCGAAATTCTTGTAACGGATAACGGTGTCCAACTTATTTCACGGGATATGGAGAGTTTCTTAAGTATGTGTGGCATTAAGCATATGACTACCTCCCTATATGAGCCAAGGGAAAATGGCCAAGTAGAACGGTTTAATCGCGTTTTGAAAGATAGCATTGAATTTGCGTGTAAGTCAAGCGAGTCCTGGAGGGATGTGGTAAGGAAAAGGTTATGGATGTATCGCATCACTCCTCACTCAGTTACAGGGGTGAGTCCGTTCAGACTTTTGAAGGGCAGAGAACCTATATCGGATGTCTGTCCATGGTGGGTCAGGAAAATTAACAAGGTTGAGAGCTGCATTTGCTTGAATCGTGTGGCTGAACGTGTGGAGGATAAGCAGGATAAAATGAAAGCTTTATTTGACTCTAGAATGAATGTTAAAGTTCCTGATTTCGCTGTGGGTGATTGGGTAAGGATAAAAAAACCTGGGTTCTTAGCTAAAGGTTCCACCAGTTTTGGTCATCCTATTAAAGTTGTCAAGGTTTGTAGAAATTCGGTAATTACACAGGATGGAAGGGTGTGGAATATGAGAAGAGTTGCCAAATGCAAAGCTCAAGAAAGTGTTGCGGATGGTAGATTCAATTCAATGGTGTGTTCCCACTCTTCGCAATCTGTAGCATCCAGAGTTAGGAGCAATGACAGACCAAATGTATTACCTGCCAGATATTTGTCTTAATCTTGTTTTCTTCTATTTTTGTTTTTGTTAGGGGTGAGATGTGTTACATTCCCTCTTCTGTGTCCACTCCCTTTGGAACATGGAACATCGTGCCTGCGTGCACACTTGTCATTCCAGGTTCCACGGTTCGGAGTGACAGTTTATTTTAAGTTGATGCTGTTCCTGGTAGCACTGTGCCGCTACTCTAATAAACCACTTGCCCCTACTTACCTGCCGGATCTTCATTATTTTACACAGTCCTCCCAGGGGTTCTGGAGGTCGTTGACTGCAGGACAGGCATTGTTTCTTAGCAGGATCTTTGAGGGCTGCAGACAGGCCGGTTGGAGTCCTAGCCCTGATTGGAGGAGTCCCACCTTCTTCATGATGGTGAGGACTGAAAGATGAGCTTCACCTCACCTCCTTTACCTTAGGGGTGGAGTTGGCAGAGGTGGGCACACCTCATAGTCTTCCTAGTTTTCCCACCGGTTTTCCCACCCAAAGTGGGAGTCTAAACCAGAGACTGCCATCTGCTGCTAGAAGCAGAGGCTGGGGGTCGAATTACAAAGGCAGTAGGCCTTTGAAGCTTCCCTCTCAAGCACTGTGCCTATCCTGGGGGAAGCGGTGTGACACCTTCGCCCAGGATGTGCTTTGTTTCTGGTCCCAGAGAGCGGGGGCTCTCGACTAAGGAGTCCAGAAACATGTCTGGTGGTGGCAGGCTGCCTAAACCAGCCTGTGACCACACTAGGGTTGGTAGGTTTTCAGGGGGCACCCCTGAGGTGCCCTCTGAGTACATGTTTCAATAAATACCACATCAGTGTGGGTTTATTGAGAGGATGAGTTTGGTACCAACCACTCCTGGGTTCAGAGAAGCCATCATGGTGCTGGGGAACTCAAGTTGTTGAGTTTCCAACCCAGGTACTCTTTATGGCTTCCCTGGCACTTACAATATCCAAGAACGGACCAAAATATTGTAGGGGCATATCTGCTCATGCAGATATGCCCACACCTGTGGTTTAGTGCACCCTGCCTTAAGACTGTAAGGTCTGCTAAAGGGGTGAATTACCTATACCTTAGTCAGTGCTAGTTGGCATGGCACACAGGCAGTGAACCATGTCAACTTTGTCATTTTAGTCTGCACCAGGGCATGCGTGCCGCAATGGCAGTCTGCACGGCCTAGGTGAGAGGTCCCTAGGGGACCCTCTTCAGTTCCAATGCTCTAGGTACCCAGGTACCATTTACTAGGGACTTACAGGGGGCCAGAAGGGCCAATTGTGAAACAGCTTTAGGGAAGAAGCACTGGCACAGTTTGGCGCTTACCGCAGAATATACACAGTCACAGGACATCACAAGTACATATGCTGTGGGCTCTGGTCCCCCAGATTGGCAGAAGTACTTAACATTTGCAGAATTGAAAACTTCATCAACTCGATCATAACGACAATCTTATGCAGTATGGCTCCCCACGATAACGCCCTGCTTTGGACCTCTCCATCAACTGATCCCCACTGGGGCAGAAGTGTCTGTGGGTGGGCATATCCTTCCCCCTGCCCACCCACAGAAACAACAGAACGAAAAGTGTTATACCCCCCTCCCAGCACAGATAGGTGGTAGTGTGGTCTCATCTCTTGCACAAACATCTGGAAATATGCTAGACAAATCTATCACACAATATACTGCCGTGATCCAAGTATGTACGAGTAACCTGCATAAAGAGTCCGCACAACAAATTTTAAGGGTATATACTGTTAATATGTTAAGTAGTATTCTTTTTCTTTCTTACTTGTTTATTTATTTATCTTTTCTTGAGTAGTAATGCTTTCTGTATGCAGCAATGTAACAGCAGAATCATGATCCGTTCTCAATATTTGCGCATATACAATGTATGTACAACTTTATAACTCTGTACTGGATGGCATACTCAAATTCATGCGCAATCTCAACTGCTCTGCTGTTTAAGTATGTTAAATCGAAAATCAATAAACAATATTGGGGAAAAAGAAGTACTGGCACAGTGAACCTGGTTGGCAGGGACCCTGTGCACTACAATTGAAACAACATCATTTTCCAGGCAAAAAGTGGGGGCTAACCATGTCAAAAGAGGCACTTTCTCACGGTAAGCCACTGAGATATCTACAAAAATACAAAGCTGTGATATACATGCTACATTTTGTGCTTTGCAGCAAGAACATTAACCCTATATGCTACAACCGCAGGAGTCAACACAATCACTAGACAAATCACAGATGTCTCCATCAAGTTCATTAATCACCGGAGTTGTCATGGTGTTGTAATTATCCCCTAAAAAATGCAGCTCACACAAAGATCTCTGCAGGCTGCTCTTATCTCTCCCAGCCTGCCATTCAGATGGCGCCCCTTTACCTTGTGCCAGTTGCACTGCCCTAAACCAATTGACAACTTTCAATCACTTCGGAGCATAACATAACATGTTTGTTAAGCGCATATTCACCCAAGGATGTCTTTTTGCTGAATAACAGATGTTTATTCTTACCCAACTCAATGGTACTCACTTTATCGAGCTCAGAAGAATGAAAGGCTGAGTGGACCCGCCTGGATTTAAAGCTGTGACCATGAGGTTGAACACAGGCCACTACAGTGGAGGCATTAGTTCACTAAGCCACCAAAACCAGCTAACTGAGTAGCAAGGCATGGATGGTAGATAGTAAGAGACTAGTTAGTGTGAGTAGAAATCTGTTGTGACCGCTGCCCTGCCTAAAGGTCAGTGGAAGGCTAAATTAAATAGGATGTTTTTAGGCACTTTCACCGCATGCGGTTCTGTCTTAAGTGCAGCGTTGAATGTGTTCCATATCTTGCGTCCTTCAACTGCCCTTGGGAAACTTTAAATCAGGTTGTCAATAAGGGTCGTTTGATTGCAGGCCCCTAGTCCTATTGGGAGCTTAGTTTCTGGATGTGGCCTGCACTTGTTAAGGCTTTTCCACTCATTGATGAAATGATCTGCAGATATGACTCTTGGACACTCATTACAACGTGGGCGCAAACCCTGATGTAGGAGCAAACCTTGCATTTAAATCAGGATTACAATTTTGCCTAGCGATTTTGCCTGCACTGTTTTTGCCAGGAGATACCTGACGCAAATTGTGTAGGCAAAAAGTGCACATTCTGATTTTCTGCCACTTGTAGAAGGGGAACGCATGGGTAATTAGTATGTTAAGACCCTATCCAAGGTCTGTAACTTGGGACGATGGGCACCATGCTTACTCAATCAATATCATATATGGTATTACTGGTATTTACCAGGTGTGACATGCAATCTAATCCTACAGAGGTCGCTGGTCTCCTCTCATTAGAAACAGAGACACACCAGCAGCACAGCCTTTCACCTAGTTTCTTACCTACAGAACATCTCTGTATATTCAAATAATGTGATAGAAATCTTGAAATACGGAACATAGTGGATCTGCGGTGATCAGATTCAGATCCAGGTTAATCACTTGTGCTAGAACATGGAACACACAAATCACTACCCCGTTTAAAGAAAAACTGTCTTTAGATAATACATTTTTTCTCAACTTTCTCAACTTTTGCTTGAACTCTTTGATGTTGCTAACTGTTAGACCAGGTATACTTGGCATGGTTTTCCCAGTCTTTTTGCCTCACAGAAGTTTATTGTTACCCAACTCAATGGTACTCATTTTACCTACCACAGAAGGATAAATGCTGAATGGACCCAACGGGATTTGAACCTGTGACCATGAGGTCGAGCACAGGCCCCTACACTGGATGCATTAGTCTGCATTACAGAAAGAGCAATAACTAAATACAAATAAGGCTCGGTCCTGCTCCCAGAGGAACAGTCCAGTGCGAGCTGGAAAGAGCATCAAAGAGTTTGCCTAACCCAACAGCGAGTCCACAGACATCACTCCCTCCCAGGACCTCTGCGACAGACTCAGCGCTTTCTTCCTTCACAAAATCAAGACCATCTATGACAACTTCGATGACAACAACCCCCACGAGGAACCCCCTCCCAACGCTCCCAACAGCACGCAGCCGACACTAGACAGCTGGACCGCCCTCAGCAACGAAGACATTCTGAGAATAATGAAGGCCACCCACTCCGGGGCCCCCACGGACCCCTGCCCCCACCACATCTACCGCAAAGCCGCAGACATCATTGCCCCCGAGCTTCAACATATCATCAAACATTCCTTCGAGTCCGCCTCCTTCCCCGATGACTGGAAACACGCAGAGATCAACCCTCTCCTGAAAAAACCTTCAGCGGACCCCACCGACCTCAAGAATTTCAGACCGATCTCCCTACTCCCTTACCCGGCCACAGTCATGGAAAAAGCCGTCAACAGCCAACTTGCCGCCTTCATCGAAGAAAACCACATCCTCGACTCCTCCCAATCAGGCTTCAGGAAGAACCACAGCACCGAAACCACACACCTCGCAGCAACAGACGACATCTGCCCCCTCCTTGACAGAGGAGAGACTGTGGCCCTCATCCTCCTAGACCTCTCCGCGGCCTTCAACACCATCTCTCACTGCACCCTAGCCCGAAGACTCCACAACACGGGAGTCCAGAACAAGGCCCTCGACTGGATCCTCTCTTTCCTCTCCGGCAGAACGCAATAAGTCAGACTCCCTCCATTCCTCTCAGAACCGACTCCAACCACCTGCGGAGTCCCACAAGGATCCTCCATCAGCCCGACCCTGTTTAACATCTACATGGCCCCGCTCGCATCCATCGTTAGAGCACACGGACTCATTATCACATCGTACGCAGACGACACCTAACTCATCCTCTCCCTATCCAACGAACCCAACATCACCAAACGCAAATTCCGAGACGGAATGGAAGCCGTCGCCAGATGGATGAAGAACAGCTGCCTTAAATTCAACACGGACAAAACCGAGGTACTCATTATGGGCCCACACCCTGATGCCTGGAACGACACCTGGTGGCCCCCCGCCCTCAGGGCCCCTGCCTCCCCCCACGGACCAGGCACGCATCCTAGGAATCATCCTGGACTCCAAACTCAAAATGGACCGCCAGCTCAACGCCATCACCTCCTCCTGCTACCACACCCTCCGCCTCCTCCGTAAGACCTACAACTGGATCCCCCCCGAACACAGGAAAACTGTCACACACGCCCTCATCAGTAGCAGACTGGACTACGGCAATGCACTCTACGCCGGGATCAACAAGAACCTCACCCGCAAACTCCAGAACATCCAGAACGCCGCAGCCAGACTAGTCCTCAACCTACCACGCCACAGCCACATCAGCCAACATCTACAGGCCCTACACTGGCTCCCCGTCGAGAAGAGAATCACCTTCAAGCTTCTCACCCACGCACACAAGGCCCTCCACAACACCGGACCCACCAACTTGAACCACCGCCTCGCATTTCACGCTCCCCAGCGCTCTCTCCGCTCGGCCCAGCTCCCCCTCGCAACGGTTCCTCAGATCAAGAAAAGCAGAACAGGCGGGCGCTCTTTCTCCCTCCTCGCGGCCAAGGCATGGAACTCCCTCCCTCTCCACCTCCGACAGACTGCATCGCTCCCTAAGTTCCTAAAGGACCTCAAAACATGGCTCTTCGATGGAACTCAGTGAACCACCAGGATCTGCGGAACCCTCCCACTCCCCCCTTTCCCTCAGCGCCTTGAGACCCGTTCCGGGTGAGTAGCTTGCGCTTTATAAACCCCCTGATTGATTGATTGATTGATTGATCCCCTCCCCGGTGAACAGGAACACAACCAGTCGCAGCCCGATATCGGCCTCACTGGACCTCATCCATGAGGTACACCTTGAGTGTCTATGGTATTCTATGAGGACATAAGACCAGGGAGATCTGCTCTGAACCCAATGCAAACCCCAACCTGAAGCCATTCATTTGTACAGACTTCTTATAATGTCTCCACTTCACCATTACCAACCACTCTGAGGCTTCAAGCCCTCACCTTACCTTAATAAATGACCCAAGCGCTATATTTTAAGAGTAAACACTCCATAAGATATATTTACATCACTCCATAACATATGTTTGAACATACAGCAACTGTGCTTTGTCTCACACAGGTGTACAGGAGACGATGACCGCAGATTCATTTGTAGTGATCCATGAACCCGACACCGATGGCACTCAGTCCGGATCACTTCTAAGCACAAAGTCTATCGACTTTACTCATTAAATGTAAGTTCTTCTAGGTCAACATAGCTCTTGCGAGCCTGAACTGGGAAGTGCTGGTTACTCAAATCCCTTCCCTTTTGTGCTTCATGCGGCGCAGGTGCTCAAAGAGACAATATGACAGACCAGAGTCAGAAAACACTTTTATGCTATGTGTAGGAGAGTAGGATCTGCTTCACATGGGTACCCCCACTTTTTGCTGATGCTTCACTGTTTTTCGACCTTAGTCTGGCTGGGGCCCTGCTAATCAGAACCCCAGCCTAGCTGCTTCCTCTCTAAAATGGTTTCCATGTGCCTTAGGCACATCTCTGATTGGAGTCTGGAGTGCCCTTGTAAGTCCCTAGTATATGATATACTATGTACCCAGGGCATAGGTACCTCAGAGGCCTGCCAGGGGCTGAAGCATGTATTATGCCACCCCTGGAAGGCCAGCCAAAAGGACACCCCCGGTCTGCTACTGCAGCCTGGGTAAGGTGGTGCATGCACCCCTTACTGTGATATAGGTTACCTATATCACTACATACATACACACATATAAACCTATAAGTCACTCCTATGGCAGGCCTTGTCAATCCTGAAGGCAGAGTGCTTGGTTCCTATGTGAGAGGGTGCCCCTGCATGAGCAGAGCCCCTCTGCAGCGTTCAGAGACCCTTCTCTGATGCTGTTTGTAGTGCAGCCTGACCATATACTCTTAAGCGCATTATAACCTCGCGTTAAATGCTAACTTTGGGATGGCTGCACGGAAACATGTCGTGTTTGGTGTCAAACATCTTGGAATACTACCCCCCCACCAGTTCTGGCGGCGGGGTAGCATTCCACCCTTCTAGAGGGAGAGACATGTACACACCGGCCTGCCCGGTAACGTCTTTCCAAGCCCTGGCATCACAAAATGGATGCCGCTGCCACAGACACGGGTCTGGCCTCCTGCTGCTGACTGAAACTCTGGCAGGGGAGGCCTGGACAATAGGTTTCCTGTCCCAGGGAGGTGTAACCACCTCCCCAGACAGGATAATGTGTATTGGGGCTGGGCGGGAGCACTCTCTGGTGCTTTGAAGTCCTGCACTGGGGGCACACTTGGTGTCCCTGTGCATACCCCAGTTCAAACTGGTTCAGGGGCTTCCAGCCCCTGCTCTGGTGCGAAACTGGACAAAGGGAATGGGTGTAACCACCCCTCTTCCCTGACCCTCCCATAGGTGGGTCCCCAGAGTATGTCCAACCCCCTAACTTAGTATAAGTATGGGACCCCAGTCCTTAGGACTTTAGATTTACCTGGACAAAACTCTGACACAGAATCCTGGACCTTCGACGCTCTACTTTAAGATTAGAGGACTGAAGAATCTCCCTTGGGGTCAAGGAGTGACTCCCTGCTTGGCAGGCACCAACGAAGCAATTGTCCGGTCTGCATCGCTGAAGCTCCCGCCGGACGCCGAAGTCTTTGCATCACCAGAGGTGGATTTCCAGACTTCCCCGAGGCTGCCCTGAGTCCCCAGCGAAGCTGAGGCCCGTAGCTGTCGTGGGTAACGTGGAACCGTGACCCCTGGACACCGAGCGCATTTGCAAGTGCATCCTCTTCCTGGTCTTCCACGAAGTTGTGCTTTGGGCTCCGATTAGCCCCCGCCTCCAGCACCGACTGCACCGAAGATCACTGGCCTCCACTCTACGAGTGTCCCGTGAGCCAGCTCTAAGTGCGTCCACTTGAGGCTCCTTCGCGGTCGCTAGTCCGTTGGCTAGTAGGCCCTCCCGAAGGCCAATCTTCTTCTGCTTGGGCTTCCCTGGTTGCTCCAGGCGTGCCCTGACTTACCCTCGCTGGGTGAGTCCCTCAGACCTTGCTGGTCTGCACCACCATCCTTCTTCTATTTCCACAAGACTTGCCGTTGCCAAGGCTTGTTGGATCCAATCCGGTCGCCGACACCTCAGCAATCGACAGACGTCGTGGGACAGCTCGAATCCAGCTCCTGGTCATAGTCGACGCCTCCTGGACCTCGTGGCTGAAGAGCCAAGACGACTGTCAACCATCCTGAAGCACCCGACATCGGTGGGCATCCGCTCATCGCCTTCCTGGTCACTGGCTAGTGACCCAGACTCTGTCCCCTCTGCTTTCAGGTTCTTCAGATCTTCGATCCACCTTTGGATCCACCCGAACACTTTCGACTTGGCCGCCAGCAGCACCTTGCAGCAGATCGCCATTGAAAACGACGACGAAACCCGACCCCGAAAGACACCTATGCACCCGGCTTCCCTGGGTGAGGTAACTCGAGTACTCCGGTGCTCCCGTGGGTATAGACTCTAGAACAACCCAGTTCTAAAGGGGTTTGCTCCAAGTCCTCCTCTAAGTGTCCCTTTTCTTTAAAATTCCAACCGCGACTTTCCCCATAGAAGTCAACGGCGATTCGCGGCTGTGTTCCCACACTGCACGCGTCCCCCGTGGGTCCCCTGTGTCACTACCTTGGGTGGTTCCTTGTGGTCCAAGCACTTCTACAGGCTCTAGGCCTTGTGTCTAGCTCAGTCGTGGTTCTTATACCACTTTATTGGTATATGGTTTGGTACGCCCCTAGGGCTCAAACGTGTATTTGTGCTATTACTGTCGATAACTAACTTATAACTTATGTACTTCGAACTCTAGCCTCATAAAGAGACTAGAGGGGTGTGTTTAGCAATAAATACATATATTTTGAATATATACCTGGTGTGGTCCTCTTTCATTTGGTCACTCAAGAGATTATAGACTGGTAAAACAAGCTGCTTTACATTCCTTCAAGACTTAGCCTGAAGGCTGCTCTCCATAGCTACCACTAGGATAGCTTTCAATAAAGGTTGTCTTTAACCTATCTCCAAAAGGGGTTGTTTGGACTGGTGCAAGGTGCCCACTATAATTAGTGGACAGCATATACCAGGCCAACTTCTCACATTGGTGTGCAGCGTGTGGGATTCCAGCTTGCTATTGTTTTACCAGATAATCTCAATTGAATTGATCAACTGAAAACCACTAAGGGTACCTTAGGTACATATAAATCAAGCTTAGGATACAGTAAGTTCTACTGAACTTAGAGTTGTGTGTTAAGGGATAGCACACCCTTTCTACAACTCAAGAGAGTTTAGTAGGCCACACTAGAGTAGGTAGTGCATACACCACACCTCACTAGTAATGTCTTCAAAGCCAGGACCCAGTGAGTCCTTGCCAGAAGCCAGTGGGCTTCTTCCCTCCAAGTATGATAATCTCCCATTCTTGGAATTGAGAGCATTGTGCAATACTAGGAAGCTGAAGGCAGGCAAAAGTGCCAGCACCCAACACCTCAGGGAGGTGCTACTGGCTGATGATCTCAGCAGGCCCCTAGGGTCTGAAGGGGTAGGCAGAGAGGGTGGGGCAGAAAATGAGGAAGGGGTCAGGGGTGAAGAAACCCAGGGCCCCCCTCTGAAACTGGCCAGGAAGGTGAAAATGACCTTGACCTGGAAAACCCAATTCCTCCTGTGGAGGAGGAGGAGGATCAGAATGACCTCCCCTTTGTCCCCCCAGGAAGAGTTGTGAGTGTGCCCAGAAGGACTAGATCTCCTTCTCAGGAGTCTAACCACTCTGACGCCTCAGTAGGGACCTCTGTCTCCTCTCATGGAAGGGAATCCTCTCATGAGAGGAGGAAGAGACTGATTCAGTATGAGCAAGCCCAGCTTGAGCTCAGAAAACAGCAGTTGGCTATAGACAGGGAGTCCCTAGATCTCTATAGAGAGAGAAAATGTTGGGACTAGAGTCCCATGGTGGCAGCAATTTCCCCAGAGATAGGGAAAGGTCTTATGACCATAGAAACCTGAGCAAGATTGTCCCTCCCTACCAGAGTGGGGATGACATCCACAAATGGATAACTGCACTGGAGAGGGCCTGTAAAGTACAGAGGGTCCCTCAGGAGCAGTGGGCAGCAATCTTGTGGCTCTCCTTTGCAGACAAAGGTAGAGACAAGCTCCTCACTGTAAGAGAAGAGGATGCTGACAATTACAAAGTCTTGAAGAGTGCTCTGATTGATGGGTTTGGCCTAACAACTGAACAATACAGGTTAAAGTTCAGAGATACCCAAAAAGCACAGACTCAAGACTGGGTAGACTATGTGGATTGTTCTGCTAAGGCTCTGGAAGGTTGGTTGATGGGCAGTAAGGTATGTGACTTCACAGGATTGTACAATCTTATCATGAGAGAGCAGATTCTTAATAACTGTCAAGATCAGCTGTTGCATCAGTACCTGGTGGACTCTGATCTGACCTCTCCCCAAGAATTGGGAAAGAAGGCAGACAAATGGGTCAGAACCAGGGTGAGGCAGAAGGTACAGAACCAAGGTGGTGACCCAAAGAAGCAAGATTCTAACAACTCTGATAAGGGTGGGGAGAAGGGTAAAGACCAGAAGTCTTCACAAGGCCCCCAAAATCTTCTTCAGGTGGGGATTCACAGTCTAACAAAGGGAAAGGCCAAAAGAAACCATGGTGCAAGGTCTGTAAGCAAAAGACCCACTGGACCAGTGATTGCACCAAGTCCAAAGACTCTACTCCAGCCCCCACCAATGCCCCTAAGGCACCTGCTCCCCTAGTGCAGTTACAGTTGGTGGTGGGACTACACAAGCCAAGGGTTTAGTAGGGTTGACCCTGGGTAAGGAGATGAGCTCTGACCTAGTCAGAGAACTCACTCAGGCTGTCCTAGTCTGTGATGGAGGCATGGATGTGACCTCCTCTGTGAGTCCCAGTAATCTGGGCAAGTACAGGCAACAGCCCTTAATCAATGGAAAAGAGGCTTTGGCATTTAGGGACACAGGAGCAAGTGTCACCATGGTGACACAAGATCTTGTGGATCCTGGGCAGATTATACTTGGTGAAATGTACCAAGTGACCAATGCTAGCAACGTCAGAACAGACCATACTCTGGCAGTTGTTAACTTCTCCTGGGGAGGGGTAACTGGCCTTAAGAAGGTTGTGGTAAGTGCAGACCTACCAGTTGAATGCTTGCTTGGCAATGATCTAGAAACTTCAGCTTGGGCAGAAGTGGAGCTCAGGACCCATGCAGAAATGCTGGGCATCCCTGCAGATGTGTTTGCTGTGACCAGGTCACAAGCCAAAATGTCTAACACTGAACAGGCCTTGGATTCTGGAATAATGGACCAAGTGCCCTCCAAGAAGAGGAGTAGTAGGGTAAAGGCAGTGCCTTCCCCTTGGCTCAGAAAGAAGATCAGTCTCTTGAGGGGGATGATCTCAGTCCTGAGGAAGGAACTGTCCCAGAGGAGCTTGAACCTGACCAGGTTGAGTTCTTGGGGACAGGGGGCCCTTCCAGGGCAGATCTGAGCCAGGAGCAGCAGAGCTGCCCCTCTCTTGAACCCCTCAGACAGCAAGCTGCTGCTGAGGCTGCTGGGAAAGCTAGTGGTCCCCATACAGTGTATTGGGATGATGGACTCTTGTACTCAGAGTGTAGAGACCCCAAGCCTGGTGCCACCAGGAGGTTGGTTATACCTCTGAAGTTCAGGGGCTTCCTATTGACCCTAGCCCATGACATTCCCTTAGCAGGTCACCTGGGCCAGAACAAGACTTGGGACAGAATTGTCCCTCACTTTCACTGGCCCCACATGTCTGAAGACACCAAGGAGTTTTGTCGCTCCTGTGTAACCTGCCAGGCCAGTGGCAAGGCAGGTGGCACTACAAAGGCCCCCTGATACCACTACCTATGGTGGGGGTTCCCTTTGAAAGGGTGGGGATTGACATTGTTGGTCCCATGGATCCCCAAACAGCATCTGGGCACAGGTTTATCCTGGTGGTAGTGGATCATGCCACCAGGTACCCAGAGGATATTCCCCTTAGGACCACTACAGCACCTGTGGTGGCAAGAGCCTTCATGGGAATTTTCTCAAGAGTGGGCTTCCCTAAGGAGGTTGGATCAGACAGGGGTGCTAACTTTATGTCTGGATACTTGAAAGCAATGTGGAAGGAGTGTGGGGTGACTTACAAGTTCACCACACCCTATCACCCACAATGCAATGGTTTAGTTGAGAGATTCAACAAAACCTTGAAGGGCATGATTAAAGGGCTCCCAGAGAAGCTTAGGCGAAGATGGGACATACTCTTGCCCTGCCTTTTATTTGCATACAGGGAGGTGCCTCAAAAGGGGGTTGGCTACAGCCCTTTTGATCTTTTGTTTGGTCACCCTGTCAGGGGTCCATTGTGCTTGGTGAAGGAAGGATGGGAGTTACCTCTCAAGCCCCCAAAGCAAGACATAGTGGACTATGTACTTGGTCTCCGCTCCAGGATGGCTGAGTACATGAAAAAGGCAACTAAAAACCTTGAGGCTAGCCAGGAACTGCAAAAAGCCTGGCATGACAAAAGGCTGTGCTGACTGTTTACCAGCCAGGACAGAAGGTGTGGGTGTTGGAGCCAGTGGGCCCAGCAGCTCTCCAAGACAAATGGAGTGGACCCCATACCATTGTTGAACAGAAGGGTGAGGTTACCTACTTAGTAGACCTAGGAACACCCAGGAGTCCCCACAGGGTTCTCCATGTCAACAGATTGAAACCATATGTGGACAGGGCAGACATGGGCTTGCTCATGGCTACTGATGAGGGACAGGAGGAAGAGAGTGACCCACTCCCTGACCTGCTCTCACAGAACCCTGATGATGGGTCAGTGGATGGTGAAGCCTTGGCAGGCAGCCTCACTGCCCAGCAGCAAACTGATTGTAGACAAGTGCTCAATCAGTACAGACATATGTTCTCTCTGACTCCAAGTCAGACCACCTGGTGCACTCATGAAGTGGATACTGGGGACAGTCTGCCTATTAAAAATAAGATTTATAGGCAACCTGACCATGTCAGGGACTGTATCAGGACAGAAGTCCAGAAGATGTTGAATTTGGGAGTTATTGAACCCTCAGATAGCCCTTTGGCTAGTCCAGTGGTCCTTGTGCCAAAACCTCACACCAATGGTGGGAAAAGAGAGATGAGGTTTTGTGTGGACTACAGGGGTCTCAATGCAGTCACTAGGACTGATGCCCATCCAATACCTAGGGCAGATGAGCTAATAGACACTTTGGCCTCAGCCAAGTATCTAAGCACATTTGACCTGACAGCTGGCTACTGGCAGATCAGACTAGCTGATGATGCAAAGCCAAAGACAGCATTCTCAACCCCTAGTGGGCATTATCAATTTGTGGTAATGCCCTTTGGTCTGAAGAATGCACCTGCCACTTTTCAGAGGTTGGTGAATACAGTCCTTACAGGTCTGGAAGCCTATAGTGCAGCATATCTAGATGATATTGCTGTCTTTAGCTCCACCTGGGAGGATCACCTGGTCCACCTCAGAAATGTTTTGTAGGCCCTGCAGAAAGCAGGCCTGACTATCAAGGCCACCAAGTGCCAGATAGGGCAGAGTCAGGTTGTGTACCTGGGCCACCTTGTGGGTGGAGGCCAGGTTCAACCACTGCAGAGCAAGATCCAGACCATCATGGACTGGACTGCTCCAACTACCCAGACTCAGGTGAGAGCCTTTTTAGGCCTGACTGGGTACTATAGGAGATTTGTCAAGGGGTATGGATCAATAGTGACACCCCTGAATGACTTAACTTCCAAGAAAATGCCCAAAAGGTTCAGTGGACAGTTAGCTGTCAAAAGGCATTTGATGACCTGAAGCAGGCCATGTGCACTGCTCCCATTCTACAGAGTCCTGATTACTCCAAGAAGTTCATTGTCCAAACAGATGCATCTGAATTGGGGGTAGGGGCTGTACTGTCACAATTGAATGATGAAGGTCAGGATCAGCCAGTAGCTTTTATTAGCAGAAGGCTGACCCCTAGAGAGAAACGTTGGTCAGCCATTGAGAGGGAGGCCTTTGCTGTGGTCTGGGCTCTGAAGAAGTTGAGGCCATACTTGTTTGGTACTCACTTCCTTGTTCAAACAGACCATAAGCCCCTCTTATGGCTAAAACAAATGAAGGGTGAAAACCCCAAACTGCTTAGGTGGTCCATTTTCCTACAGGGGATGGACTTCACAGTGGAACATAGACCTGGGAGTAACCATGCCAATGCAGATGGACTCTCTAGGTACTTCCACTTAGAACATGAAGACTTAACTGGACAAGGTTAGTTTAATGTCCCTACGTTTGGGGGGTTGTGTAGGAGAGTAGGTTCTGCTTCACATGGGTACCCCCACTTTTTGCTGATGCTTCACTGTTTTTCGACTTTAGTCTGGCTGGGGCCCTGCTAATCAGAACCCCAGCCTAGCTGCTTCCTCTCTAAAATGGTTTCCATGTGCCTTAGGCACATCTCTGATTGGAGTCTGGAGTGCCCTAGTAAGTCCCTAGTATATGATATACTATGTACCCAGGGCATAGGTACCTCAGAGGCCTGCCAGGGGCTGAAGCATGTATTATGCCACCCCTGGAAGGCCAGCCAAAAGGACACCCCCGGTCTGCTACTGCAGCCTGGGTAAGGTGGTGCATGCACCCCTTACTGTGATATAGGTTACCTATATCACTACATACATACACACATATAAACCTATAAGTCACTCCTATGGCAGGCCTTGTCAATCCTGAAGGCAGAGTGCTTGGTTCCTATGTGAGAGGGTGCCCCTGCATGAGCAGAGCCCCTCTGCAGCATTCGGAGACCCTTCTCTGATGCTGTTTGTAGTGCAGCCTGACCATATACTCTTAAGCGCATTATAACTTCGCGTTAAATGCTAACTTTGGGATGGCTGCACGGAAACATGTTGTGTTTGGTGTCAAACATCTTGGAATACTACCCCCCCCACCAGTTCTGGCGGCGGGGGTAGCATTCCACCCTTTTAGAGGGAGAGACATGTACACACCGGCCTGCCCGGTAACGTCTTTCCAAGCCCTGGCATCACAAAATGGATGCCGCTGCCACAGACACGGGTCTGGCCTCCTGCTGCTGACTGAAACTCTGGCAGGGGAGGCCTGGACAATAGGTTTCCTGTCCCAGGGAGGTGTAACCACCTCCCCAGACAGGATAATGTGTATTGGGGCTGGGCGGGAGCACTCTCTGGTGCTTTGAAGTCCTGCACTGGGGGCACACTTGGTGTCCCTGTGCATACCCCAGTTCAAACTGGTTCAGGGGCTTCCAGTCCCTGCTCTGGCGCGAAACTGGACAAAGGGAATGGGTGTAACCACCCCTCTTCCCTGACCCTCCCATAGGTGGGTCCCCAGAGTATGTCCAACCCCTAACTTAGTATAAGTATGGGACCCCAGTCCTTAGGACTTTAGATTTACCTGGACGAAACTCTGACACAGAATCCTGGACCTTCGACGCTCTACTTTAAGATTAGAGGACTGAAGAATCTCCCTTGGGGTCAAGGAGTGACTCCCCTGCTTGGCAGGCACCAACAAAGCAATTGTCCAGTCTGCATCGCCGAAGCTCCCGCCGGACGCCGAAGTCTTTGCATCACCAGAGGTGGATTTCCAGACTTCGAGGCTGCCCTGAGTCCCCAGTGAAGCTGAGGCCCATAGCTGTTGTGGGTAATGTGGAACCGTGACCCCTGGACACCGAGCGCATTTGCAAGTGCATCCTCTTCCTGGTCTTCCATGAAGTTGTGCTTTGGGCTCCGAGTAGCCCCCACCTCCAGCACCAACTGCACCGAAGATCACTGGCCTCCACTCCACGAGTGTCCCGTGAGCCAGCTCTAAGTGTGTCCACTCGAGGCTCCTTCGCGGTCGCTAGTCCGTTGGCTAGTAGGCCCTCCCGAAGGCCAATCTTCTTCTGCTTGGGCTACCCTGGTTGCTCCAGGCGTGCCCTGACTTACCCTTGCTGGGTGAGTCCCTCAGACCTTGCTGGTCTGCACCACCGTCCTTCTTCTATTTCCACGAGACTTGCCGTTGCCAAGGCTTGTTGGGTCCAATCCGGTCGCCGACACCTCAGCAATCGACAGACGTCGTAGGACAGCTCGATTCCAGCTCCTGGTCGTCGTCGACGCCTCCTGGACCTCGTGGCTGAAGAGTCAAGACGGCCGTCAACCAAACTGAAGCACCCGACATCGGTGGGCATCCGCTCATCGTCTTCCTGGTCACTGGCTAGTGACCCAGACTCTGTCCCCTCTGCTTTCAGGTTCTTCAGATCTTCGATCCACCTTTGGATCCACCCGAACACTTTCGACTTGGCCGCCAGCAGCACCTTGCAGCAGATCGCCATTGAAAACGACAACGAAACCCGACCCCGAAAGACACCTATGCACCCGGCTTCCCTGGGTGAGGTAACTCGAGTACTCCGGTGCTCCCGTGGGTATAGACTCTAGAACAACCCAGTTCTAAAGGGGTTTGCTCCAAGTCCTCCTCTAAGTGTCCCTTTTCTTTAAAATTCCAACCGCGACTTTCCCCATAGAAGTCAACGGCGATTCGCGGCTGTGTTCCCACACTGCACGCGTCCCCCGTGGGTCCCCTGTGTCACTATCTTGGGTGGTTCCTTGTGGTCCAAGCACTTCTACAGGCTGTAGGCCTTGTGTCTAGCTCAGACGTGGTTCTTATACCACTTTATTGGTATATGGTTTGGTATGCCCCTAGGGCTCAAACGTGTATTTGTGCTATTACTGTCGATAACTAACTTATAACTTATGTACTTCGAACTCTAGCCTCATAAAGAGACTAGAGGGGTGTGTTTAGCAATAAATACATATATTTTGAATATATACCTGGTGTGGTCCTCTTTCATTTGGTCACTCAAGAGATTATAGACTGGTAAAACAAGCTGTTTTACATTCCTTCAAGACTTAGCCTGAAGGCTGCTCTCCATAGCTACCACTAGGATAGCTTTCAATAAAGGTTGTCTTTAACCTATCTCCAATAAGGGGTTGTTTGGACTGGTGCAAGGTGCCCACTATAATTAGTGGACAGCATATACCAGGCCAACTTCTCACACTATGCATATGAGAGTGACCCGTGCACCCTGCCTGTACATCACATTCAATGCACACTCAACTGAGCGCTCCGCCTGTTGAACGAGCATCTCTAAAAACCAAGGATAGGGTCACAAAAACATTAAATTTGTCTATCACAAATGTGGTTAACACTTACGAACAATGGCCAGCCATTAAGGAGTCTTATCATTGCTGTATCCAAACTGAGAAAATGTTAACTCCCACCTGAGCCCACTTTAAAGCGCTATGTGAACACTATCAAATAAAGAGTGATTAAATATAACACGCCAATACCTTATTGGCATGACCTAGGGGGCTATAAATGTTGTGCAGCTTCACACAGTCAGACGTGTTGTCACAATTGTCCAGAAATAGAGAAAAAGTAACCAAATATCCAACTTAAGATATGACTTCCACGCTAGGGGCTTTACAATCCGTCCTGAACTGGCGGATGTCCATAGATTTTCCCTTTTGATGACTCTGTGCCCCCATGCCAAAGCTCTCATGTTCTTGTACATTTAATAGAACTCTTACAACTCCCACTGTCTGCGTTGCCTTCCCTCTTGCTCTCCACGTTTAAAAATAAAGTTGCATCCGGCAACTCAACTGAATATTGTTTCCCATGTTTGTTGCTGTGCTATTTACTTCTAAAATCTTAAACAAGTGGGCATTCAAAGAAGAGAAATGGCTTCCAAAAATGGAACTCATGGAACTTCCTGACTTCCTTTCCCACTCTACAGGTAGGGGCCACCTTAACCGATGCCCACACACAACAAAACATGGGGGCTAATGCCTCACCACCCACGGACGCAGGAGAATAGGGCTGTCCAAGTTACAACTGGACACGAAGAGAGGAGGATTGGGGGCACCAGATTTGAGAGCCTATCGCTATGCAAGTCAATTGCAATGGTTAGCTTATTGGATTGTGGCTAAAAACCTGCAAGAAATAGATATGGCCCGGCGCTCTTGGGAAAGTGGGAAGTTGCATAGGTTGTTGCTGCCCGGCTGGGGAGCAGCTACACACGCGCCCCCTTTATTGAAGGTGGCATTAGCATACTGGGCAAGGGCAAGGAGATACACGAAGAGAATACCCCAAACGCCCCAAATATCCCCATATTGGGACTGCCACTACAATCGGGGATTATCTCGAACAGGAATATACATATATGGGAGGAGGCCGGAGTGCATACAGTAGGCGATTTTTTTACAGACGGAGAACTAATGACTCATGATGCCTTCGTAAGAACACATGGGGTACCCAACACATTATTTCTATTACATGCACAGATATTGGGTTATATTTGCAAAACATGGACTCCCACAGGGCAGGAACCATTGAAGCATGAATTATTAAATATGCAATATTTAATGGGGAATGGCAGCCACATCACCAGATGGATATATAGGGGTATTCGTCAAGGAGCGGCAACTCCTCTACAATCTACTCGAGACTAATGGGTTGCAGAATTGGGGCGTGAATTTACTGATAAAGAATGGAATGTAATACTGGAATACCCCAGAAAGATTTTTAGAAATCCTAAATTCAAATTCATACAATTAATGATTCTGCATAGAGCTTATTTAACCCCATACAGATTACACACTATGTTTCCAAATGTGGAGGATAGTTGTCCACGATGTCACTCACCGGATGCAAAATTAGTTCACATGATATGGAACTGCCCGAGATTGGTGCATTACTGGTCGGAGGTACATAAGATAATACACGACATTGCGCCGGTGAGGCATGATGATTCACCAGAATATTGTCTGTTAGGATTGGGCACTGGAGGTAAGAAAAGTCTTCCTGTTAGTAAATTTATGAATCTTGCGCTTATATTGGCGAAGCGTAACATTACAATGAGGTGGAAAACAGCTAAACCACCGTCTATCTTAGATTGGTATAATGAAATGGTGCGATGGGGCAAGGCGGAGGGAGCTGAAATAAGCCGAGAAGAACGAAGAGGTTTGAGGAAAAAAATGATATCACTGGAATGGAACAAAATGATGGAGGAGTTTCTAGCAAAGGATGTGATTAAGTCTGATTGAGCAGACTCAAGCTTATTATCAATGGGATTAGTTGTTTTAGATATTCTAGGAGATGGAGTGTGTCTCAATATTAGTATGAGGTCTATTGAATGTGTATGCTGTACCCAGTTAAGGAAAGTAATACGCTGCATTGAGGTATTATGCCCGAGAATAAATGGCATGGCTGAGTTTGTGGTAGGGAGGGGGAAGGGGGTATTGTTTGTTTGTTAAGGGATGAGGATTAGAGTCACATTAAATAGAAGGACACGAAGACCTGAAAAATTCTGGAATTGTAAGAGATGTCTGGTTCAGTGCTTATTTGGTTATGATATTAGTTGAAAAGTAGATAAGGGGATAACGGAGCTAACATTGAGACAATTGTTTAGGAATTCAGGGCCACTGAGTCTAATGGAATATTCTACTAAGGTTATATTTCAATGGTATCTTGCACTCTTGGCAATAATACAATTCAGTTATGTATGCTTTGTCAGTACAATGAATATTTGAGATGGTATCATTGATGTTGTGAAATTTCAATAATAATATGTTTTAAAAAAAAAATGCCTCACCACCCACAGTTACCTTTCAAACTAAAAACAATAACAAATTGATTAGTGCAGAAAGAACTCACCTCAACCTGTGGTTTAAGCACCCCCACGAACAACAAAAATACACGCACAATCAGGGCAATATGTGACGGCTTCTTAATGAGACAGGCACCACAGCCTGCTACTGTTCTATGGCCGCCATAGGTGGTAGATATACAGAGGAAGACATACACATTGTGGCACTGATTCTCTACATCAAGGTGCCAAGAGCACACTCCTGGTGGGACATGGCTCTTACCCTCAGAGGGCCTGGCAGCCTTAGTCAGAGCAGGCAAACCTTCTAAACCTTTAATGAACACCTATTTACTCCCTCTTGATGGGCTAGCATCTACTCACACTAAGCAGCATCCTCGTGCAAGGCTCCAGCTAGACCTTCAAGAAGCTACAATTTGGTTTCTAAGCTTCACAGCTATAAAGGTTCTTCAAAAGAAATGCTTGAAACCTCTGGGGCTTCGTTTAGAACAGGATTGTGTAACATTGCTACTCAATGGCCGGATTCACGCCACATTTTCAGGAAAACCACAAAGAGGAATTTACATAAAATGAAGGAAAACTGGAATAATTTTCGTAATTTTTCGTCATCATTGACAATCTGTCTCAGGAGCAACATCTGGCATGCACCCTTTTAGCTTCACGTCCGACCCATGGGGACCACCTGGATGCACCCTTTTAGCTTCACGTCCGACCCACGGGGACCACCTGGATGCAACCTTCTGGCTTCACGTCTGACTCACAGGAACCACCTGGATGCAACCTATAGGCTTCACGTCTGACCCACAGGGACCACCTGGATGCAACCTATAGGCTTCACGTCTGACCCACAGGGACCACCTGGATGCAACCTATAGGCTTCACGTCTGACATACAAGGACCACCTGGCATGCAACCTATAGGCTTCACGTCTGACCCACAGGAACCACCTGGATGCAACCTATAGGCTTCACGTCTGACATACAAGGACCACCTGGCATGCAACCTATAGGCTTCACTTCTGACCCACAGGGACCACCTGGCATGCAACCTATAGGCTTCACGTCTGACCCACAGGGACCACCTGTCATGCAACATTCTGGCTTCACGTCTGACCCACAGGGACCACCTGTCACGCAACCTTTAGGTTTCACGTCTGACATACAAGAACCACCTGGCATGCAACCTTCTGGCTTCACGTCTGATCCACAGCGACCACCTGGCATGCAACCTTCTGGCTTCACGTCTGATCCACAGCGACCACCTGGATGCAACCTTCCGGATTCACACCTGCCGCACAGGAGAGCGTACATGGTTACCTTCAAACAAGGAAGATTGACCTTCGGCTTTTTTTTAATCAGAAACAAGATGTCCCCAAAGTGGTACATGGATGATTGGAGGCCTAATCACGCCGGCTACTGCCCAGCGGTGCTCCTGATTACTAAATCAGGCCCATGCTGGGATAATTATAATGCAGCACTCCAGAAGCCTCATGTTATGCCACATTAATGGGGTGAATTAAGTGCCTGCGATGAACAGGGCTCAGCCTTGTTTCATTACTGCTCATTAAGGAGTCCTGCGTGAGTCGGGCGGGCGCAGCAGTCGTGGTCCTGCCCCTCTCGCGGCTTGCCCGCCAGTAAGGATGGCCTGAAGGTACAGTCTGGGTCACTCAGCTTGCGCTTCCTTCTGACTTACTCAGCATCAGCTAAGGGCTTGAAGGTTACAAGACGCCCATGCACAATTAAACATGTCATATGCCAACAACAGGGCAGGACATAAATACAGGACAGGCAATAAAATGACGCTAACATTGAGATATATTTAAAGAATGTCATACCTTCCCGTTTTGAGCCCTAGAATTAGCTGGCTTTAGGTGTGGCCTTCGAAACAGCCTTAGTCTGTCTCGTTAAAGTATTGTTCCCAAGATAATTTATACATAAATTAATATATACATATATGGATGCGCTTTCATCCAGGACTCTTCATCCATTGGTCTGTTATTGTGTCATTCACTGGTTGCTCACACCCACCACAGCATAGGGCAATGGGACAGCCCACCCTTGCTATTGCCTCTCTTCACTTTGAGTGACAGCATTTCGCTTGTGCACAAGATGCACATCCGCCTTACAAGTAGTTCCCTTCTTCATTTTCTGGTTTCAGAGGCCCATTTCTTTTTTCTTTCTACCAGCTCATATGTTTATCATTTTGTCATGGTCACTGGACCTCCCCAGCTTCTCTCTAATATTAACGGCAGTCCTCTCGGATGGTGGCTCTCTAGGGTGACCAGACGTCCCAGATTTGCCCGGACAGTCCCGGTTTTTCACCGGCTGTCCCGGCAGATTTCGGTAATTTTGGCTCATGTCCCGGTTTTTAGAGGGGGTCGACTGAAAACATTGAGAGGCTTTTTTTGGGTGTTATAAAGCTGTGCTAGGGAGCAGTTGTTACAAGTAAGCAATTTAATTAATATGTATGATGTTGGTCGTAGAAATTACATTTTATTTATTTTCTTAATGCCTTTTCTGTGATCTTATGTTGATGAGAACTGTTATTGTGCGCCATTCTGTTGATGAAAAATGGTAGTCCTTCTTCTATTTTCCCAAAATGTCCCGGTTTTTGGTTCTCAAGATCTGGTCACCCTGTGGCTCTCTTCAGCTTTGCCTGACTTCCTGTTTCTGCCCTGTGTGCATCATGACGGGAAGAGCTGCTGCTGTTGATCTTCAGCTCCCTCTTCCTAGCCTCTTAGCTCACCTCCTCCTCGCTCTCCCCTTTCCCATTGGGCGTAAAATAACCCTGCCCGGGTAGTGTGTAGCATCTCAGCTCATTTGTGTACCTAACAGTGATCTAAGGAAAAATGATGAGGCTTTCCTGCAGAATGTGGCGAATGGCCCCTGAGTTTCCCATATCTCACAGATATTCATTAGTCTTGGGATCAGTTGGGCCCCGTGAAGGACTCCCTAAAGGGTCGGGGGTCTTCCTGCGCTGCAGGGGCGGCTGCGGCCAGCGCTATGCCCCTGTAATCATACAATCTTGCCACATAATTATAGGTAACATAGAAGCTGTGCAAAGTGGGAATCTTGCCACATAATTATAGGTAACATAGAAGCTGTGCAAAGTGGGAATCAGGAATCCCATGCTTATATATTGTATTATATTACAATGTTCTGATTTGATCGCATTTCTATTTGCTAAGCATGTTTCCCATCTTTTTTACTGGCTTTTCTATTCCATCTCCGAGTCTCGAACATCGACCGCCCATGTGCGCATGAACAGTGGCATCTGCTGGTTGTGTGAGAATTAATAGGAACAAAGGGCCCGATTCACAGAACTAACTTAAGAAAAAATCCTAAACTTACTACCATTTTGGTATTCACAGAAGGCACTTACTAATTTTGGGATTCACAGAAGGCACTTACTCATTTTGGTATTCACAGAAGGCACTTACTCATTGATGAGAAAATGATCTTAAGAAATACAAAAAAGGGACCTGCAGAGCTGATCACATCTGCAAGCTTATTGAAAACCATAAACTGTGCACCTATTGCTCTCACCTCTTCATCCACCACTCTGCTAAGCGCTGTGTCCCATACCACGATAACATCACCTCGGTGGTCATCACACATGACGTAGAAACACTTCCCACACAGTATCAAAAACAAAGATAACACCCTTCCTGCCATACGCACTACATGGCGTGGCATGCTGCCCATGTAGGCAAATGCTTCAGTGTCCCACATAGAGATAGTAAGCACTAAATAAATGTTGCAATACAATTCAATGCTTGAGGTGTTGGTCTCGTTTATATTCACTCTTATTGTTTGTTGTTTGAAAACAAGCATTACAGCACCATAGAGCAGCAAATGAAACCAAGACAGTGCCCACCTGTTCCAAAAAGAGACACTACTGCCGAGTGAATGAAAGGGCATTGGAGTAAGTGAAGAGAAAGAGTTGCTTCCACATAATTAGAACATTATGAATTCTTTTTTTTGCAATATCAAAACAATTATTCTTTTAATTAGCAGCTTTCTTTACAAATGCTCCAGCATGTCCGGTTTGTTTTATTCAACTCTTTATTTTGTGCTGCATATGTGTTTATTTTTTTTATTTTTTTATTAGTTATCAGTTAGATACATTAGACATACATAACACAGAAAAAACAATATATATGTCGTCTTCAAAACACAGAAAAAAAGAGCACAATAAAAGAGAGTATTAAGAAGTACAATGACCAATGCTTTGCAGCTATTGACATCAAACAGTCTATTGTAAACCATATGAAAACTAGTCCCACTGGAGACACGACCAAACCCTTTCAGATTTTGTCCTTGAGCGTGGACCCCTAGCTTTTGCTAAGGCCAATTCCATTTCATATACCCCCCTCAACAATACCCAAAATTCCGTAATTTTCGGACTCTGTGTTTGGATCCATGACCTGGCAATACATAAACAAGCACATACTATAATAATCGAAACCATAGACTTCGGTACTTTGCCCGGATCGGCTACTGTCCCCAATAAGATTTCTTTCTCGGTTAAATGAATATCATTACCTAATAACTTACTCAGCTCGCGGGTAACCTCAACCCAGAAAATTTTTCAGCTTTGGACATGTAACAAACATGTGTCGAAGATCAGCGGCATATTTATTACACTTCGGGCAGCATGATTTAGAAGAAGCGTGAGTCATAGCCCACTTAGAAATGACCTCTGGGGTGTAGTACAACATAAACATAACCCGATGTTGCTGCAACTTTAAATTGATAGAGGTAACTGCAGTATTCAATATAACCAGTGATTCATGTAATTCCTCTTTTGTAATATCAGTTACAAAAATCCGATTTAATTTGACTACAATCTGTAAGCTATCGTCTTTAGCAGCCGATAAGAATCTCTGGTAAACTTTCCCAATACAGCCCCGACCAGAAATCTGAAAAATTGCACATAATACCTCAGTTGAACAGGGTAGAACTGATAAACCCTCTCCATGTAAAAAATTAGCTCATTTTGGCCTCAAAAACCAAAAATATAGTGGCCTTAAGGGGAAAAAAGGGCTGAATATAAGCAACTATTAACCTCTACAAGGAAAGAATGGGAGGCGAACATTTGGGAAGAACTACTTGTAGCAGCTAAAGCAAAAGATCAAATCGGTTTTTGGCGGCTAATTTCAAAGGGCAATAAAAACGGAAGTTGTAGTAAGGACCTTTTCTTAGATGCAAATACCTGGGTAAAACACTTTTCTAGTCTTTACTCTTCTTCCACCTAATGATATTGATTATTGCCCGACAAATTATGCAACTTTATTAAATGCTGCACCGTTATCGTTTAGCTTAAAGGAAACACTAATAGCCATAGACACATTGAAATCAGGAAAGGCTCCCGGGCCTGACAAAATACCTGGAGACTTATGGAAGCATGATAAAGGCGTGTGGGGCCCCTACATCAATTTGTTGTGTAATTCTCTTGCTTCAGGTGCACCATTACCTGAAACTTGGAAAGGGGCAGAGATCACGACTATTTTTAAGAAGGGTGATCGTCATAACCCATCACACTATCGACCAATTAGTCTTATTGATGTTCTACAGAAGGTATACGCTAGGCAAATTTTAAATAGATTGATCGATTGGATTGAGGAATATAACATTTTATCGCAATATCAGGCAGGTTTTAGAGTAAAGACTGGCACGATTGACCAGGTTTTTAGATTTCTTTGTATAGCCTGGAAATATATAACATTTAGAAAGGGACATTTGTATATCGCCTTTGTGGACCTAAAAGCAGCGTTCGATCTTGTTCCCAGAAATCTCCTGTGGAAGTCCCTAAAAGACCAATGGGTCCCGGGGGAAATTCTTCTACAGATAATAAGATTACATGAAGATAACTGGGCAAAGGTCAGATGGGGCCCACAAGGTGAATTAACTGAACCAATTAGGGTTAATAGGGGTGTAAGACAGGGGTGCGTTTTAGCTCCAACTTTATTTTCATTGTATGTTAACGACATCCCTGATCACCTTTTGGGTTGTGATCATGACTCCCCTAGGCTAGGGGGGGTGCCTGTACCGGCACTCCTCTTTGCTGACGACACGATTTTAATTTCCCAAACACCGAAAGGTTTGCAAAACTTAATACATTCATTTGGGATATACTGCAAAGTTAAGGGGCTAGAAATAAACCCCAGTAAAACTAAATACATGGCAGTTAACCCACATAAAACCTTTAAGAAAAATTTAACTGCGGACAACCAGAAGATCGAGTATGTGCATGATTTTAATTATTTAGGTATTACTTTGGATTCAAAAATGACCTGGAGACCCCAGCTAGAAAAAGCAAAACCATACTACTCCAGAATACCTTTCCATTAATAAGGAAAATTGAAAGTAGTATATCCAAAGTAGTTTCACCCGCTCTTGAAGTATATAAATATAAGGCACAATCGGCTTCATTGTACGGGGCAGAGCTGTGGGGCCCCGTGACGAATGAAACATTCAAGGTGGGCGAAAATAAGTTTCTTAGGAAAATATTAAGTCTACCCACACGAACACCACTGACTCCAGTATTGATGGATTTAAACTTTCATCGTGTGGATGATCAGGCTAACCTAAGACCATTGTTGTTTTGGGTTCGCCTGTGGTGCACAGATGAGCTTATCCACTATAGAGAGGGTCTTGAAGAAATCCTAGGATTAAATAAAGGTGTGGGTTTGACCTGGCTAAAGCACATTCACGACTGTTTTTTTAAATTGGGATTAAGGCATTATTGGGATGAGCCGCTTGGCTTGACAATGGCCTCAAAAAAGCTTTTAAAGGAAACCTATTGGTCTTTTATACACGATTCTATGTCCCATTCTCCAAGGGTGGGATCATTGACAACACGGTTCCTCCAAATGAAAATAGCTTGGAACTTTGAGCCCTTCCTAGATGAAATACAGCCACAACTAGCTAAATCTTTATACCTTAAATATCGCTACGGTATCCTACAAATAAAGTCAAATACTGTGAAATGGGCGCCAGGCGAGGTGGAGGAGGGCAGATGTGTTTTATGTGATCTAGGTGCAATAGAGAAGGAAGCACATCTGCTATTCTTCTGTTCAGCCTATGTGCGATGTAGGAATAAATGGATAAAACCTATTTGCCGCTTGCTCGGTACTAGATCCTGCCTTGAAGCAGAAAGATTGTTACGATCTGATACCACGCAGAGAGTGGTTTTTAGTGTTAGTGGTTATTTGTTTGGTGTAAGCCTGATAAGGAAAAGGGAAGGTCTGAAACTCTAGGCTGAGAAAACGAATGGGAAATTATAATGAGCTTGGCACTTGCACTTTATGAGTATAATATGAAATATATATTGATTTATATATCATGTACAAAATTCTCTTATTTTATTGGAATAAGTTTTTAAAGACTATTTTAGAGGTATTTATTTGACCTTATTGGTGTATTTTTAAATGACCTGATATGTTTATTCCTCAAATCTGCTTTTTAATTTTTTTTTAAAATTATGATGTAATACTGAGAAATTTGAAATATCATTAGAACATCACTAAATTGGTCAGCCAAATCCATGTAGAATCCAGATGAATCAGTAGTATTGTATTTTATGTTCAATACGATGTATTGTGGAAATGTTTGTATTGTTTTTGTTGAAAACCTTTTATGGTTATTTTTACCGAAATAAAGATTAAATGAAATGAATAAAATAATACCTGACTTGAAGGTATTTAAAAAACGAATTATGTGCTACCCCGAATTCTTCTTTCAATGATGCAAATGATCTAAAACCTTGCTCATCGTACAGCTGCCCGAGCTGTGTTATGCCCCAACGTTGCCACCCTCTCCCCACAGAGTCAAAAAATATATCCGACAGTCGCGGGTTACCCCAAAGAAAAGTACATTTGTGCAATTCTGGTAATGCATAAGCTTTGCATATATCTTGCCAAATCCGGGCAATATGTCTGATTATCTTAAAGCGAACCCTTTTATAGTAATTTGGGTCGGCCATTTTGTACAACACAAACCCCGTGTTTAGGCCACAGGCCAGTTGGTAGGCAAACCAGATCTTGCCCACGCCTGGCCCCTTAAGTAAGCTCTGAATCCGATTTACAAAAGCGGCCCAAAAATAAGCTTTGAAATCTGGAAGCTTGAAGCCACCTTGTACATATTTTAGCTTAATAAGCCTGAGAGCTCTCCTTGCCCGCCGGTAACCCCATATATAACTGCCTATAGCACTGTCTAATCGCTTAAAGAATGACATGGGAACCCTCAATGGAATAGTACGAAAAAGATAGAGAAACTTCGGTAAAATGTTCATTTTTACTGCGTTGCACCTCCCAATAATAGTAAGTGGCAACTTATGCCAACTACGCATATCTGCAACAACCTTTTTGAGCAGAGGCTCGTAGTTTAATGTAATAATATCCTCAGTGTGAGAGCTGAGACAGACTCCGAGATATGTAGCAGTTCTAGTAATTCCTAGCGAGAGTGGGGCTGATTCAGGATCAAAATTTAAAATTGATTGTGTCTTATTTAAGTTAAGCTTGTAGCCCGAAAAAGACCCAAAACGCCGAGCCTCTTGAGTTATCACAGCCATGGTTTCCACCGGTTTCGTGGTGTATACAGGAATGTCGTCTGCATACGCAGTGACTTTTAAAACCATGCCATTAAAAGTTACCAGAAAAATAAGAGTATTGTGGAGTAAATGCCTAATAAAGGGCTCGATGTAAAGAGCAAATAATAGTGGGGATAGCGGGCATCCCTGCCGCGTACCCCTCTGGTTACTAAAAAAAGAAGACGCAAGGCCATTGAGCCGAATAGCAGTGGTTGGTTTGTAATATAGTTTCTGTACCGCCGAGATAAACCTCCGGCCGAGGCCTAAAGATGACATTGTGTGCCACAAAGACCCCCAGGTCACTCGGTTGAAAGCTTTCTCGGCGTCCAACATTAGCATCCCTATCTGCTGGTCTGAGTAACCGGCTATATCAAATGCAGCAATAGCTGTGTTAATGTGTGCAGCTGTATCCCGCCCCGGAACAAAGCTGTGCTGTTGTTCAGATACCAGTAAATGGGTCAGAGGAGCTAGACGAGAAGAAAGAAGTTTTGAAAAAATGTTAGCGTCCGCATTGATTAGAGATATTGGACGGTATGAGCTCCTATCCTCCACACGTTTCTCCTTTTTTAGAAAGACAATGATATTAGTTATATTCCAGGAGGCGGGCGCATCCCCACCAGATAGTAATCCATTAACCAGCTCTAAAAAAACCGGGACCAGTATTTCCTTGAAAGTTTTATAAAACTCAAGAGGAATGGTGTCTTCGCCAACTGCTTTGCCAGAAGGTAATGCACTAATTGCTAAGAAAATTTCTGAAAGATCCGCGTTTCTGTCCAATTGATCAGATTGAAAGGAATCCAAGACAGACAATGCGCTTTCTTGTATGTACTCAATAGCTATCTGCTGATTAAAACTGGCTGAGTCACTATAGAGATCAGCGTAAAATAGTCTGAATTGCTCTATTATATCTTGTGATTTAGTATAAACTAATCCATCTGCTCCTTTAATTTGCTTAACATATGATTTGGCCCGCTGATCTGCAAGCTGATAGGCCAAGACCCGTCCAACCCGTTCTCCATATTCATATTGTCTCGTTTTAAACTTATAAAAACTATTAGCAACTCTATCCTTGAGCCTTCTACTAAGCTTAGCTCTTACTTCAATAAGCTGAAGGTAGATCAATGATTCACCAGCATCCTTAAGGGCAAGTGCTCGAGCATGCAACTGCTCTAATTCAGTGTACCGCCTATGCTCATTCTCTACCATACTTGCATTAAGCCGGTTCTGCTTAATGATGTATTGAAGTGTTGCCCCTCTGACATATGCCTTCAGACAATCCCAAAGCGATACCAAAGGGGATGATGGACGGAGCGTTAGAGCAAATCAAACACTCACCCCCAGTCAACTGATCTGGGTTTAATCCATCATCATTCTTTAGCTCACTCCACCACCCCAGTTCAGACATGGCCATATGCAAATCAGTCTGACCCTGTGCCTCATGGGAACAGTCCAGCCCGAACTGCCAAGCCATGTCTTCCCTGGACCGGAAACAAGCATCCTGGGACCGGTTTCGGGTTCAAAACCCTCATCAGCCAGGCTCTCTTGAATCCAGTGGCAAAGTGAGCAAGGGACCCACGTCTGGGCATACCCTGCCAATTTAGGGCGAACAAAGCGATACCAAAGGGGATGATGGACGGAGCGTTAGAGCAAATCAAACACTCACCCCCAGTCAACTGATCTGGGTTTAATCCATCATCATTCTTTAGCTCACTCCACCACCCCAGTTCAGACATGGCCATATGCAAATCAGTCTGACCCTGTGCCTCATGGGAACAGTCCAGCCCGAACTGCCAAGCCATGTCTTCCCTGGACCGGAAACAAGCATCCTGGGACCGGTTTCGGGTTCAAAACCCTCATCAGCCAGGCTATCTTGAATCCAGTGGCAAAGTGAGCAAGGGACCCACGTCTGGGCATACCCTGCCAACTTAGGGCGAACAAAGCGATACTAAAGGGGATGATGGACGGAGCGTTAGAGCAAATCAAACACTCACCCCCAGTCAACTGATCTGGGTTTAATCCATCATCATTCTTTAGCTCACTCCACCACCCCAGTTCAGACATGGCCATATGCAAATCAGTCTGACCCTGTGCCTCATGGGAACAGTCCAGCCCGAACTGCCAAGCCATGTCTTCCCTGGACCGGAAACAAGCATCCTGGGACCGGTTTCGGGTTCAAAACCCTCATCAGCCAGGCTATCTTGAATCCATTGGCAAAGTGAGCAAGGGACCCACGTCTGGGCATACCCTGCCAACTTAGGGCGAACAAAGCGATACCAAAGGGGATGATGGATGGAGCGTTAGAGCAAATAAAACACTCACCCCCAGTCAACTGATCTGGGTTTAATCCATCATCATTCTTTAGCTCACTCAACCACCCCAGTTCAGACATGGCCATATGCAAATCAGTCTGACCCTGTGCCTCATGGGAACAGTCCAGCCCGAACTGCCAAGCCATGTCTTCCCTGGACCGGAAACAAGCATCCTGGGACCAGTTTCGGGTTCGAAACCCTCATCAGCCAGGCTATCTTGAATCCAGTGGCAAAGTGAGCAAGGGACCCACGTCTGGGCATACACTGCCAACTTAGGGCGAACAAAGCGATACCAAAGGGGATGATGGACGGAGCGTTAGAGCAAATCAAACACTCACCCCCAGTCAACTGATCTGGGTTTAATCCATCATCATTCTTTAGCTCACTCCACCACTCCCAGTTCAGACATGACCATATGCAAATCAGTCTGACCCTGTGCCTCATGGGAACAGTCCAGCCCGAACTGCCAAGCCATGTCTTCCCTGGACCGGAAACAAGCATCCTGGGACCGGTTTCGGGTTCAAAACCCTCATCAGCCAGGCTATCTTGAATCCAGTGGCAAAGTGAGCAAGGGACCCACGTCTGGGCATACCCTGCCAACTTAGGGGCGAACAAAGCGATACCAAAGGGGATGATGGACGGAGCGTTAGAGCAAATCAAACACTCACCCCCAGTCAACTGATCTGGGTTTAATCCATCATCATTCTTTAGCTCACTCCACCACCCCAGTTCAGACATGGCCATATGCAAATCAGTCTGACCCTGTGCCTCATGGGAACAGTCCAGCCCGAACTGCCAAGCCATGTCTTCCCTGGACCGGAAACAAGCATCCTGGGACCGGTTTCGGGTTCAAAACCCTCATCAGCCAGGCTATCTTGAATCCAGTGGTAAAGTGAGCAAGGGACCCACGTCTGGGCATACCCTGCCAACTTAGGGCGCACAAAGCGATACCAAAGGGGATGATGGACGGAGCGTTAGAGCAAATCAAACACTCACCCCCAGTCAACTGATCTGGGTTTAATCCATCATCATTCTTTAGCTCACTCCACCACCCAAGTTCAGACATGGCCATATGCAAATCAGTCTGACTCTGTGCCTCATGGGAACAGTCCAGCCCGAACTGCCAAGCCATGTCTTCCCTGGACCGGAAACAAGCATCCTGGGACCGGTTTCGGGTTCAAAACCCTCATCAGCCAGGCTATCTTGAATCCAGTGGCAAAGTGAGCAAGGGACCCACGTCTGGGCATACCCTGCCAACTTAGGGCGAACAAAGCGATACCAAAGGGGATGATGGACAATCCCAGACTATTGCGCAAGATGCAGTGTGTTGATTGTTCTCTATGTATTCCCTCAGCATTCCTTGCATATAAGTTACATAGTCAGGATTGCTAAGGAGGGGCCTGGGAAATGAGAATTCCTTTAATGGCTCTTGAGCCTCAAACTGAAAGTATGCAGTAAACATAATTGGGTTGTGGTCTGATGTAACTTTCGGGCACACCTCCATAGAGGAATTTTCCAGCATAGCTTTATTAGTGAAAATCATATCAATCCTGCATATGTGTTTATTAATAGAATCTGAATATACAAGCTTTACACATCCCTTACACTAGAATGTGGTGTTAACCTGGTAAATAGTATGAATTCTGATCTTAAAAGAACTGTATGCTGCTCTACTACCACATTCCTACCACTGATAACCCTACCACCACCTGCATTTCTACCAACACCTCTTTTACTATCATCAGGAGATTAGCCATAAAAGTAGACTATCTCTAACTTTAACCATACATTTAATTACATAGAGCACATCAAGTGAGCAAACCCAACCCTCTTTAGGAACGTTCCTGTTAGACCCGGGATCCCTGGTTGGCTGAGGTAGGTACCTTAGGCCAAATAGGGACCCGCGTTTCCACGTCAGGGAAAGGAAGGTCACCTTCTGAGATAATCCCCGCTCACCCCCTTGGTAGCTTGGCACGAGCAGCCAGGCTTATCTTCAAGGCAAATCTGTAAAGTATTTGCAACCACGCACACAGCAACCCAATGATGACACCACAAATAGACTCCACACGAGTTTTATAAAAACGAGTATAAATTTTATATAAAAAGATATACGATAAGACCACACGATATAAATCCAACATATGAGTATGTGTAATATTTCTCCTGGCTGGTTGTTAGGCCGGCCAGCCAGTCCTTGTAAGTTCTGACGATATTAATGAGCACTTCTAAACATTCCATTGTAATCCTAATACCATGTTATGCAGTTCGTAATGCTAGAATCAGGCACTTTGCAATGTAAAAATAATGCAATGCGTAACGCAACAATCAGGCACTTTGCAATGTAAGAATAATGCAATGCGTAACGCAACACTCAGGCACTTTGCAATGTAAAAATAATGCAATGGGTAATACAACCACTAGGTACGTCGTTATGCAGAAATAAGGCAATGCGTAATACACTAATCAGGTAGTTCGTTATGCAGGAATAATGCAATACATAATACGCTAATCAGGCAGTTCGTTATGCAGAAACAATGCAATGTGTCATACTACAATCAGGTAGTTCGTTATGCAGAAACAATGCAATGCGTCCTACGACAATCGGGTAGTTCGTCATGCAGAAATGATGCAATGTGTAATACGACAATCAGGTAGTTCGTTATGCAGAAATAATATAATGCGTAATACACTCCGGCACCGATCACGGTGCCTTAGGCGGTCTCTCCGCCACTCCTTCTGACTCGCAGTCAGCCTCTGTCAACAGTTGCCCCCAACATGGGTATGGTGTAACAAAAAGTGCAGCTCCGCACTCCGGCCCCGGTACTGCCACTCCCTTGGCAATACGGGCCGCGATACAAGCCGAAGCAGAGGCTCGCGCTGCTGGACTGAGAGAGAGGCTGAGAGCGTCTCCCTGCGAGCCCGCACCCCGCCCCAGGAGTCGACACACGTTACCTGGGGGGCGCAAACTCACTCTCCTCTCCTCGTCCAACGACTTGGGCCTCCGATGCAATCTTTGTGAATTGGCAACGGCGGGCTCGGGCCGGCGGCTCAGCTCCTCCGAGGCTGCCGGTCCGGGCCGCTACTGCTACGAAAATCTCAGGCTGCCACAGGGCACACGCACACAGTGTCGCTGAGACTCCCTTGAGATTCGGGTGCACGATCACTGGGCACTCCACACGAAGGTCTCAGGCTGCACGAAGAACACGCGTACAGCGTCGCTGAGACTCACTTTAACTCCGGGTGCACGTTAACAAGGCAATCCTCACAAAGGTCTCACGCTGCACAAAGCACACGCAAACAGCGTCGATGAGACTCACTTTAACTCCGGGTACACGATAACAAGGCAATCCTCACGAAGGTCTCACGCTGCACAAAGCATACGCACACAGCGTTGATGAGACTCACTTGGATTCCGGGTGTGCACGATAACAAGGCAATCCTTACGAAGGTCTCACGCTGCACAAAGCATACGCACACAGCGTCGATGAGACTCACTTGGATTCCGGTGCACACGATAACTGGACAATCCTCACAAAGGGTTCAGGCTGCAAAAAGCACACGCACACAGCGTCGCTGATCCTCGCTTGGACTCCATTCGCCCACGATCACAGGGCACTTCTTACGAGGGTCTCAGGCTGCAACAAGCACACGCCCACAGCGTCACTGAGACTCTCCTGGAAACATTTGTGTTCCTGAGTTTCCGCAACAGGGAGCCAGCTCACCTCGGGCCCTTGGGGATAAGTTACTTCAGGACACAGCACAGCAAAGTCCTTTCAAGCAGGGGGACACAGCACACAGCAAAGTCCCTTTAGCCTTTCCTTGGTTAAAACAGCAAACTGCAGGCCAGCCCCAGAACACACAGCAAAGGTCAGTCCTATCCTTCAGTCTCTTCAGTTGTTTCTTCCTTGGCAAAGGTTCCTCTAGACCACTAAGTAGCTCCAGTCTTGTTCAATCTTGATCAATCCATTCTCCAAAGTTCAGGGGCTTCAGCTCTCATAGTTATACCCCTCAATGGCTTTGAAGTCTTTGTGCTCAGGGGGCACTGACCCCTGTTCAAACCAGTTCTGGGTGCCTCCCTGCCAGTGACACCTTTATCCCTTTGATTAGTTGGGGTCTGGATTCTCAATCACTCAGCAGGAGATGGGACAATAGTTTTATAGCAGCAACCCAGGCCTCTTCACCTCTAGGGGCTACTCCTCCCCCTACACTCCAGATGCAGGTCAGCCTGTTGCTGTCTCACCTCCTCCCCTGGGTCAAGACATTCCCCAGATCCTATCACTTTGAAATCCAGACAGTCAATCCATAACCAGGCAGAGACACACAGAAATGTTAGAGCACAAAAACCCAGCCACTTCTAAAAGAGTGGCTTCTAAACACACAACGCAAAAACCACCTTCATAAAAAGATGTGTTATTACATTGTGAGTTCAGGCATACTAAACGTCACCTCTCCATCTTAAGCCTTTGGGAAGATAGGCTGGAAAACATATTACACAGCCTCCCCATTCTGTCCTATGGGCAAGGTGGCCTTTCAACAGTGAAAAACGAAATGGAGATTATTTCACTGTCAGGACATGGTACACACCTTAGTACATGTCCTACCTTTCACATACACTGCACCCTGCCCAGGGGGTACCTTGGACCTACCATAGGGGTGTCTGATGTGCATAGAAAGGGAAGGGTAAGGTCTGGCAAGTGGGTGCACTTGTCAGAATAACATGGCAGTTTAACAAACTGCACGCAGGCACTGCAAAGCAGGCCTGAGTTCCCTTTTTAAGGCTCCTTGTGTGGGTGGCACAATTCGTGTTGCAGGCCCACTAGTAGCATTTTGCATTACCAGCCCTGGCACACATAATGCACTTTACTAGGGACTTTACTAGTAAGGCAAACATACCAATCATGGACAACCAATTACCATTACACTTTATACAGGGAGCACTTGCACTTTGACATTGTTTAGCAGTGGCAAAGTGTCCAAAGCATCTAAGTTGGCAAAACAATGTCAGAAAAAAGGTCTAGGGGAAAAGCAAAAAGTTTAGGGAACTTTAGCCAAAAGGGTCAAGTCCCACACAACCCCCTCCCAGCCAAAAGCCAGGGTAGACCAATCAACTACCTTGATGGACTTCCCTGCTTAGGGCGATAGAACACGGACGCAGGCCCGCTACCACAGGGACACCCTCCGGTTCTATGCCTTCCTGACCCCAGGGGATTCTCTTGGTCACTACTCCCTGGGCCAACTATGCCGCTCCATGGGTACTTCCAGACAGTTGGGGCCTCTCTAGGGGTGCTGGCCCCTTGCCAACCCCCACCTAGAGCGGTATCCCTGGAAGATCCATCAGTCAGGACAATGTTCCCAGTTATCCTGTCCTCCAGGTTAGATGTGGAGGTACCCTGGTCACTCCTAGGGGACCCAGCTCTACTAGCTGGACACGGTCCCATGGGTTTTCCCACGGGGGGACACCTTCCTCCCTTAACCTTCCATTTAGATTTCTGTGCCTGCCATTTAGGAATGGCACCCACAAACTTCAGGACCGCGGGAGCTCTGGTGACAGACGCCCCACGCCCTCCTGACGCTAGGTGTTCTTCCTCACACAGCTGGCAAGTAGGCGCTAGGCCTCCCACCTGGTGCTCCTGTAAGGAACCCTCCAGTCTCTGGGGTGGGGTGGTGAACCGCTGGGGACGCTGCTCACACTCCCTCCCTCTCCTTTGAGACAGGGCGCTAGCCTGCATGTCCCCCCCACTACTCTGGGACCTAACGGTTCTACTTCGCCTCTTTTCCCTCTCTAGGGCCTTTTCAGGCCCTTGGACCCATGACCAGGGGTCCGGCTCTTGTGCCAGCTCCCGGGAATCAAAGAGCTCACACCCTAACGCGGGTTGGCGCAATCCTGGAAAACAATTACTGAGCCTAGGCTCCCCAGGGGTAAGGTTGAGCAACCCCTTCAAATCATTTGCCATGCTCACCAACACCCAGTCATCCAGTGCACGCTTGTACTCATCCACACTTGGCACTGGCTGTATGCTGCCACCATTTGAACTAGACTCTGCCTGTTTAACCTTCATTTCCAGTTCCCTCATGCTTAACTCATGTGTCAAGAGAATCTTTTTCTCTTCCAAGGCGAGGGCGTTCCTGCTCTCCTCTGCTCGCTTTTCACTTTCAATGAACAGCTTCTTCTCCTCTGCTTGAGCTTTAAGTTTTAAAACCTCCAACTCATGCTCTCTGACCCTTTGGTTTTCCTCCAGCTCCTCTGGTGAAAAACTCCTCCCCGAATGGCTACTAACAGCCCCTAAGGCTGGTCCCTCCACTGGCAAATCCTGTGGACCAAATCCATTCCCTGGGTCATCCTCATCTACCTCAACATCACCCGTCCCCTGAGCCCCTTTGGCTTCCCACCAGGCCCTCAAGGCCATTTGCAGCTCCTCCTTCTTGGCGCTACTTTTCATGGGACATCCCAAAGCTCTGCAGAATTGCCTCAATTGATCAACTTTGTAGGTAAGCAATGCCTCAATGTCGAACTCTAATTCTGCAGCCTCACTGGCTACTTGACTCCTCTGAGACATGATGTGTGGCTTAAAGGTTGCTCAAAAATAAAACCAACTAGAACCAACAAATCAAGAACACAATATGTGGCTGTGTCGTGGTCTGCGCTAAACTTATGATGTACACCAATTACTGTGAGTGAATTTGCAAATACACATTCAAATCCCACTCCTCTGACCACCAAATGTTAGAACCGGGGGTTCAAATCCCCACCCGCTGCCACCAAATGTTAGACCCGGGATCCCTGGTTGGCTGAGGTAGGTACCTTAGGCCAAATAGGGACCCCCGTTTCCACGTCAGGGAAAGGAAGGTCACCTTCTGAGATAGCCCCCGCTCACCCCCTTGGTAGCTTGGCACGAGCAGCCAGGCTTATCTTCAAGGCAAATGTGTAAAGTATTTGCAACCACGCTCACAGCAACCCAATGATGACACCACAAATAGACTCCACACGAGTTTTATAAAAACGAGTATAAATTTTATATAAAAAGATATACGATAAGACCACACGATATAAATCCAACATATGAGTATGTGTAATATTTCTCCTCGCTGGTTGTTAGGCCAGCCAGCCCTTGTAAGTTCTGACGATATTAATGAGCACTTCTAAACATTCCACTGTAATCCTAATACCATGTTATGCAGTTCGTAATGCTAGAATCAGGCACTTGTGCAATGTAAAAATAATGCAATGCATAAAGCAACAATCAGGCACTTTGCAATGTAAGAATAATGCAATGCTTAACGCAACACTCGGGCACTTTGCAATGTAAAAATAATGCAATGCGTAATACAACCACCAGGTACGTCGTTATGCAGAAATAAGGCAATGCGGAATACACTAATCAGGTAGTTCGTTATGCAGGAATAATGCAATGCGTAATACGCTAATCAGGTAGTTCGTTATGCAGAAACAATGCAATGCGTCATACGACAATCAGGTAGTTCGTTATGCAGAAACAATGCAATGCATCATACGACAATCAGGTAGTTCGTTATGCAGAAATCGTGCAATGTGTAATATGACAATCAGGTAGTTCATTATGCACAAATAAGATAATGTGTAATACACTCCGGCACGCGGTCTCTCCGCCACTCCTTCTGACTCGCAGTCAGCCTCTGTCAACAGTTGCCCCCAACAAGGGTATGGTGTAACAAAAAGTGCAGCTCCGCACTCCGGCCCCGGTACTGCCACTCCCTTGGCAATACGGGCCGCGATATGAGCCGAAGCAGAGGCTTGCGCTGCTGGACTGAGAGAGAGGCCGAGAGCGTCTCCCTCCGAGCCCGCAACCCGCCCTAGGAGTCGACACACGTTACCTGGGGGCGCGAACTCACTCTCCTCTCCTCGTCCAACGACTTGGGCCTCCGATGCAATCTTTGTGAATTGGCAACGGCGGGCTCGGGCCGGCAGCTCAGCTCCTCTGAGGCTGCAGGTCCGGGCCGCTACTACTACGAAGATCTCAGGCTGACACAGGGCACACGCACACAGCGTCGCTGAGACTCCCTTGAGCTTCGGGTGCATGATCACCGGGCACTCCACACGAAGGTCTCAGGCTGCACGAAGAACACGTGCACAGCGTCGCTGAGACTCACTTTAACTCCGGGTGCACGTTAACAAGGCAATCCTCACGAAGGTCTCACGCTGCACAAAGCACACGCACACAGCGTCGATGACTCACTTGGATTCCGGGTGTGCACGATAACAAGGCAATCCTCACGAAGGTCTCACGCTGCACAAAGCACACGCACACAGCGTTGATGAGACTCACTTGGATTCCGGTGCACACGATAACTGGACAATCCTCACAAAGGGATCAGGCTGCAAAAAGCACATGCACACAGCGTCGCTGATGCTCGCTTGGACTCCAGGCGCCCACGATCACAGGGCACTTCTTACGAGGCTCTCAGGCTGCAACAAGCACACGCACACAGCGTCGCTGAGACTCTCCTGGAAACTTTTGTGTTCCTGAGTTTCCGCAACAGGGAGCCAGCTCACCTCGGGCGCTTGGGGATAAGTTACTTCAGGACACAGCACAGCAAAGTCCTTTCAAGCAGGGGGACACAGCAGACAGCAAAGTCCCTTTAGCCTTTCCTTGGTTAAAACAGCAAACTGCAGGCCAGCCCCAGAACACACAGCAAGGGTCAGTCCTATCCTTCAGTCTCTTCAGTTGTTTCTTCCTTGGCAAAGGTTCCTCTTGACCACTAAGTAGCTCCAGTCTTGTTCAATCTTGATCAATCCATTCTCCAATGTTCAGGGGCTTCAGCTCTCATAGTTATACCCCTCAATGGCTTTGAAGTCTTTGTGTTCAGGGGCACTGACCCCTGTTCAAACCAGTTCTGGGTGCCTCCCTGCCAGTGACACCTTTATTCCTTTGATTAGTGGGGGTCTGGATTCTCAATCACTCAGCAGGAGATGGGACAATTGTTTTATTGCAGCAACCCAGGCCTCTTCATATCTAGGGGCTACTCCTCCCCCTACACTCCAGATGCAGGTCAGCCTGTTGCTGTCTCACCTCCTCCCCTGGGTCAAGACATTCCCCAGATCCTATCACTTTGAAATCCAGACAGTCAATCCACAACCAGGCAGAGAGACACAGAAATGTTAGAGCACAAAAACCCAGCCACTTCTAAAAGAGTAAAAGACACACAATTGATGGACGGAATGCAGAACAAATCAAAACATTCACCCCCAGTCAAGAGATCTGGGTTAAATCCATCATTCCTTTGCTCACCATGCCACCCCAGTTTAGACCTGGCCATATGCAAATCAGTCTTGACCCTGTGCCTCATGGGAACAGTCCAGCCCGAACTGCTAAGCCAGGTCCTCCCTGGACCGGAAACAAGCATCCTAGGACCGGTTTCGGGGTTTCACCCCTCTTCAGCCAGGATAGCTTGAATCCAGTGGCACAGTGAGCCCGGGACCCACGTCTGGGCATACCCGGCGCACTTGGGGCGAGGAAGCAAAAGACACACAATTGATGGACGGAATGCAGAACAAATCAAAACATTCACCCCCAGTCAAGAGATCTGGGTTAAATCCATCATTCTTTTGCTCACCATGCCACCCCAGTTTAGACCTGGCCATATGCAAATCAGTCTTGACCCTGTGCCTCATGGGAACAGTCCAGCCCGAACTGCTAAAAGAGTGGCTTCTAAACACACAACGCAAAAACCACCTTCATAAAAAGATGTGTTATTACATTGTGAGTTCAGGCATACTAAACGTCACCTCTCCATCTTAAGCCTTTGGGAAGATAGGCTGGAAAACATATTACACAGCCTCCCCATTCTATCCTATGGGCAAGATGGCCTTTCAACAGTGAAAAACGAAATGGAGATTATTTCACTGTCAGGACATGGTACACACCTTAGTACATGTCCTACCTTTCACATACACTGCATCCTGCCCAGGGGGTACCTTGGACCTACCATAGGGGTGTCTGATGTGCATAGAAAGGGAAGGGTAAGGTCTGGCAAGTGGGTGCACTTGTCAGAATAACATGGCAGTTTAACAAACTGCGCGCAGGCACTGCAATGGCAGGCCTGAGTTCCCTTTTTAAGGCTACTTGTGTGGGTGACACAATTCGTGCTACAGTCCCACTAGTAGCATTTTGCATTACCAGCCCTGGCACACATAGTGCACTTTACTAGGGACTTTACTAGTAAGGCAAACATACCAATCATGGACAACCAATTACCATTACACTTTATACAGGGAGCACTTGCACTTTGACACTGTTTAGCAGTGGCAAAGTGTCCAAAGCATCTAAGTTGGCAAAACAATGTCAGAAAAAAGGTCTAGGGGAAAAGCAAAAAGTTTAGGGAACTTTAGCCAAAAGGGCCAAGTCCCACAGTTCCCTTCACACTTTCACCCTTCAACCATCCATTCAACCTTTCACCTATTGTCGTGTAGTTCCTATGGTACCCCTGCAGGACCTGCGCGTTTGGATAACATATACTGCGGGCTTGGTGGCAGACTGGCTCCGAGCACCCCCACCGTATATGTTAGCCTGGTTTGCATTAGCTAGCTCGCAGTGCCACTAGTGTCTCCTCTTATCGGGGAGAGATTAGTTTCTGGCAACCTTAGAACATGACAACGCTGATTCCCTCAGAATCGTGGAAACAATGTACTACCTTTCGCTCAGTCACTCGTGCTCACTTATTCGGTTTGTCTCAGAGAGTTACACAGAATAAACAGTCGGGCGTTTCAATAAGTATTTATTGAACAGTTGTTATTCTAGTGTAAAATATATGTGCTGCAGAAACCAGAAGACAATAGCAGAGATATATTATCAGCAGTACGATAAAAGCAAAGGGATAGAACAGTTCTACCATATTGCGATAATGAGTACATACATGAATATGAAAGCATTATGCAAGTGCGCGTACTCCTACGATGCCTACCTAGATGTACCTGTGTGTACCTAGCATATGTGTGTAGGTCTTAGAAGCTAAGAGCCAAGAATCCTCCTAGGATTTAGTCGAACCTCCATACCTGAATAGAGAGAGTGTGGGACCCCGTCCTGGTCTCGAGTTGGACACCCCGTCCGGGTTGTGTCAGACCACTGTCAGCTTGAGCGACTGCATGCAGGAGCCTCAGCGTCTCTGGTCAGTGTGTCAGCATGGAAGTCTCGGTTCCCTCTATCTTACCGGGCCAAGTAGTGGTGTATTTATACCCTGAAGACACTGATCTTCGTGCAAGGTTTGTATTGGTCCTCCATTAGGCGTTAGGAAGACGTCAGGGGTGAACTCTGTACATACATATTATGCAGCTGGAATATTCTTAGAGAGTCATGCATAATTTGAGTACAGTGTGGGCCTGTGTTTGGGAAAACCCTGGTGCCTGCAAAACCACAAGGCAGATAACGTTCAGCCCTCAGAGCACGTTGTGTACTGGATGGGACCAATGTAGGTGAAAGAACATGCCTATATAAGGAATCATGACTATAATAGGGCATGTATGGTTATTACCGTAATAGGGCATATGCGGCTATGACCATAATAGGGCAAGTACGAATAAGACCATATTAGGGTAAATATGAATACGTCTATTTTAGGGTATGTATGAACGCGCCTACATTAGGGTCTCTATACGGGATATAACACCCACTCCTCTTCCGAAAAGGATAATAATGACCATACTATAAAATCTGGACAATTTAAAATATATTTTTAAAATCGCTAAAAACATGAGTTTAAAACTCGTTTAAAAGATGTTTAAAAAAAATATATAAAAGTGTTAAAATTAAGCTATTTCCAGTTGCCACGTTTAAAAGTCGATCACTGTCTCCTCATAAAGTTGTATCACTATAAGCGGGAGAAGGCCATGCTTTCTGCAAGTGACAGTGTCAATTTGTTAGCAAAGTTCCAAATTTAGATTGTTTATTTTGAAACGAGCAAAAGCCGAATTCTTTACCAGGACACGATGAGCCAATTTCGAGATTAAGCGTCCGGGCTGGAAAGCACATCCATATCGGAGTCAGCCGCAGCAGTAGACAAATCCAATGCCTCGCATAGAACGTCAATCGCACATAGATGGAATGTAGCACTGCCATCAGTCGGAGCTGCGGCCTCTGGTGCGGCAGTTGAAACCTGTGTGCCTCTGGAGGAGTCGCCTAACCCAGCAGGAGCAAACGGCACCTGTGGATTCTCAAGGAATGCGTTCATCAGAATCGGAAGCCGCTGGGGACAACGCAGAGCGTGGGCCTTTATGGGGTCCAGCATTGCATCCATGTCCGGAGGCGCGTCTGATGGAAATGTTAGACATAAATCCAACAAGAACAGGTAAGATGCAGTCTACCCAGACTGGTCTAAACGATAGAAACCAGGAGGCATTGAGTTCTCGTAGGCAAGGCAAGCCCAGAAGTTGTACCATGCGTTCACGGTACTTCCGTTCCAGCAGTGTGTTCAACAACCCTTCTGGAATTGGGCCGTCCATTGCGTAGCAGCAGTATTATAATCAGGATTCCAGCAATTAGGAAAAGGATGAGCGGGAATCCTCCAAATACACTTCCCAATACGGAGTGTATAAAATTTGGGATTACTCCGAGGAATGTCTGAAAGGTGCTTAACAGTCCTGACCCTATGGTCTTAAATAGGTGTACAACACCGCTCGTATCAGACATGTTAAAGATGCGACTAACCATTTCTGCGAAATGAATTGGGCAGTTTGTACGTATGAGTGCCTGTATCTCAGTCGAGGTCCTTGCAACTTGAAGTTCATCGGTTTCTCGAGCGGAGGTTAAGGGCACGGGTTGCTGTAAAAGCATGGCTTTCAATCTGCTCAGAGTATCAAATTGTACGAAAGAAACATTCAGCGAAGGCCATAGCGGCGCCTCCCTGACTGTGTTCAGTGGCGGAAACAATACTTGCATACAGCAAGTAACCCTGGAGTTAACAGTTACTAGATAGGCAACGCCCGGAAGCATCCCACAGCAACCTTGATCATTTAGCATTAAGTAACTCCCATTCGAGAGCAGCTGGAAAACCGGCGTGATCATGGCCGCTGGGGTCCCTGACATGTGACAAGATAGGTTCACTGCTGAACCACTGCAGGCTCCGTGTAGAGAAATATCTTGACACATGAGAGAACCGCTTAAAGCGTTGTTGCAGTTTGTACCACTCAGATACACTTCTCGATCCCCATTCCGGCATCGGTATCTATATGGTAACTCCCAAGTTTCCTTGATGTATCCCTTACCCATTTTTTCATATCTGCCTGCCTGCCTTTGCTCAAGGCAATATTGAAATGGAAACGTAGTGACCGGTAGAGTGATATGGCCATGGATTAACCATTCAGTTGATGGTGATTCAGCTACAGTGAATGGTAACCTTTCCAGTTTCTCAATACGCAGCATTGTGTATTTGGCTCCCCTTTGTGCCATTTCTGTCTGTTTATCAGTTAGATTGTATTCTGAAAACAGAGACGTGCTGTTTATATAACGCCAGGGCACATAGACTGCACGCAAAGATTGTAACGTCCAGCTCAACATCATAATAGAACGTAGCTGAGATTGCCCGTGTTGTAACAAGGCCAGATCTTGTTCTAGAATGTTGATCGCCGAAGACACAATGTTGCCTAAGGAGTAAATCCTGGAGGTCAAAGTTGTTAACCCATTATCCACTACAGCTAATGCCTTCTCTAAGTTAATACGGTCTATTTCCCATATCCTCTCTGCGGCCTCTTGTTGGGATATTTTCCAGTTCTCATTATAGTAGGCATAAAGGCCTGCATATATGAAATGTTTCTGACGTTGTTTCCTGGGTCCTAGTAGAAAATCTCTAAGATCCATGTCAGGTGTTAGTAAGGTCAAGTGGTGCTTCACTTCTGTGAGTGTTGAGGTCTCTAGCCAATCAAGGCACAACTTCCCAACACTATAGGATGTCACTACCCCCGGGTGATGTCTCTGTACATAGCGTGGATCTGGCCTATGGACACTAAACCCATCGGTTGTATTCATAACGCTCTGTTGACAGATGTTTGTGTCAATGGGCCAAACCAGCCATTCTGTCCAATCAGGATCTGATCTGTTGTACTGGAAAATGTCATCTATTTTCACCCCATGTGTAGTTGAATTCTGCCCCCCACCCATCTGTGATGGTGTTGGAAACCCCAGTGTGTTCATTTCCTTGCCTTTGGCTAATCTAAGACAGGATGTTTGTTGCACAGTTTCGTTCAGAAATAACATCTGCTGCGGAATGATGCATGCTCTAAAAAGTGCTTCTATTCCCTGGACTTGCCAGTCCCTAGAACCCCAGATTGATTTTGAATCTATCGTGTCTTTCCATAGGTCGAAACCCTGTGTAGACAGTTTGTTCATGAAGGATGCAGAGTAAATATGTTTGGTGTTAGTTAACATAAGTTTCTGAGCTGGTGTTTTCGTCACTTTGTAATAGAATGGCATTGGGTCAGATGTGTTGTACCCTGAGAAATATGTGAATTTCTGTGCAAACGCTTGTGAACTACCTTTTGGAGGTTTATAACAAACAGACTAAAACGCAAAGGTGCACCACTTAGTAGCAAGAAACAATAGACACATCAAGTCCGTGTCCATAATATTTTCCATATATTTTCTTCTTTTATTTTTCAAAATATTCTTGATATAAAAAAACCACAGCCGACGCGTTTTGTCCAATAATGGACTTCTTCAGGGCATTAGAGCCAAAAAGGCGGACACTCCTGGAGATAAATCAACATCGGAGTTCCACCCCCTGGGTATATGTTACGCTGAAATGGCCCAAAGCTCTTATCCTCCGTGTGACGATACAATCAAGATAACTATTCCTTAATTGGAAAAGGCAAGATTCATTCATAGGAATAGGACCCTCCACACGAATCCTTCCGGAGTGCGCCTCACTGTGATATAGTGGGCCAACAGTTGAAACGGGCAATCTCCCAATACAGCCTTGATATGGCTGAGAAAAACGGCGACCTCGAACAATCTCCTCTGAGGACGAAGACGGTACCTTTTGGAGGTGTTGGGCAGTGTTCCCACTGGTGGTACTCAAATACATGTCTAGGTGTTATAGATTTGTGTAAGAAATGATCACCAAATTGTTGGTAACAGTACAATGTATCATAGTCTGAAGTACCTTCTAACATTTCATTGTTTGGAAATGCAGCAGTTTTTTCTAAATCAGACATCATAGCATTTACAGTTTCAGTGTCCCAATCATCAGAAAATGTACTGGAGGTAATGATATCACTTAAAGAAATTTTAAATACATGTTTTAGCTTTAAAAGTTCAGTCAGACCGAATACATCATAATCAATTTTGTCCCATACTATACCGTCCGGTATAGGAACTGCTGTAATGTTCACTGAAGACAAGTCTCTAGGTTCACGATGTGAAGACTCGTGTGGTTTTAAAATCAAATTGACTCTTTGGGCTGTAGAGCTTGGTTGGAGGTATCGTCCATTAATAAGCATACTAAAAGTTATAATTAAACCTAGCCAGAAAATGAAAAATAAAATCCTAGTGATATACCATAGTTCAATCCAAGGTGACACCAGGTAAGTCTTTCTAAAAAAGATCAAAAAGTCAGTGAGTTTTTGTTTGAGTGATTTCTTGGCTGGCGTCGTTTCGGGCTCGCTTGGGTCCAGTGAAAACGTATCAAAGTTCATGAAATAGCCAGAAGCAGTTCGATCAATTGTTGGAGTTGCATCGGGATTTGTTGAAATCGGATTTTGCTCTTGACGAGGCATGTTGACGTAGATGTCTGTAGTCGGTCTTATTGCAACTTGGTTGTTAAGTTGATTTTCTTCTTGTTGAAGTGGAACGAGTTCCATAGCATTGTTGCTTAGTCCTTCATTCCGTACAGGTGGCTCCTCAAACGCGATGAGTCTTTCTGTTTGAACTTCTTGGATTGTAGCAAGAGGAGGGCATCTGCTACTGTGGAGTCCACGGGGCCTACTGTTTAGTATCGGCCACATAGTGTGGTTTGATTAAGTCAATTGAGACAAATCTTTTCTCCTTTTTTCCGGCAAGAGGCGGCAGAAGTACAGTTCTTGTGCCGTGGATTGCAAGGACCGGTACAGGCTTTCTGTAGGATGGTCCAAATTCTTTCTTGTCAGCAATCCTCTCTCTGATCAGATCCCCGATCTTTGGGATCCAGATAGGTCTTGCCGTTACTGCCTTGACTTCCTCAGTGGCGGCCTGTTTCTGGAGCACGTTACTTTGTTGAGTCCTGGATTCATTTAGATCCTGTAAAACAGCCAAACGATCATGGATATCAAATGGTTTTTCATCCGCCACTACGCCTTCACAATCAAGATCAGGTACCCACATTCTCGTCCCAAATAGGACCTCGTAAGGAGTGACACCTCCTAGAGAGCTTCTTGGCTGGTTATTGAGCGCGCGCTGTACCCCATAAAGGTGATCGACCCATCTACCGCCCTTGCCTGATACCCTAGCTGTTAAAGATTGCTTTAAGTCTCGGTTTTTCCTCTCCACAACAGAATTTGCCTCGGGATGGTACGGAGAGGAGTACCGCAATGCTACGCCCATTCCTTTCATGGCCTCTTTGTAAGCCCGAGAGCTAAACGCCGGACCACGGTCAGAATGTAACGTGCCAACTGCGTATGTGCCGATAAAGACTCGCAAATCTTTTATAACAGTTCGAGCGTCAGCCGAGCGCTGAGGCCAGACCTTGAGGAAACTTGAGCTGAACGTGCACGAAAGGACAACCTAATGCTGTCTAACAATGGTATCTGTACTAGACGTGTTGTGGTGGACCCGTTCATCTGCTTGCAGATGTCACAGTTCCAGACATAGTCTCTAATCAGCCTTCTCATCACGGGCCACCAATAGCGTTCTTTTAACAAAGCAACAGTCTCCCTAAGTCCGTTATGTACAGAACCTACCCCTTCATGTGCTGCCACAATTAAACCTAACCTATGATCCATATTTGGTATTACTCTATCCCCCACTCCAGGAATCTGAGCATATGGAATGTTTTGTGCATCTAACTTGTATGAGTACTTGAGTGGAAATTTCTTTGGTACTGCTGTGCTGCCTTTGCGCGAAGCATTGACAGCTACCATTATCTCGCCGTCTATCCTCGTTTTTGAACGAGTAACTGCAGCTACAGCGGCTATGCGAACAGCCCCCTTTGCGGCTTCATCAGCCAATGAATTCCCTTCAACGTGAACGCCATCACGCTGATGACTCAGTGTATGTATCACGTGAGCCCTTGGTAGTTCGTTTCTCAACTCCACTACCTGTTCCCATAGCATTTTATGCTTAATTGTGCCACCTTTAGCATCTTTGAACCCGTTTTGTTCCCAATGATGTAGATATTCATTGTATGACTGCACACAGTAAAAGGAATCACACACAATTAGTGTGGGGAATTCGTGATCCGCATTTATAAGTGCCAGTATCAGTGCTTTGAGTTCTGCCAACTGAGCCGTGCAGTCTCCTAGAGATTGCGTTTTAGTACAGCTTGTATGGAACTTGCCATCACGCATGCGACCTTTAACGATTGCACACGCTGCGCTGTAAGCTTGCTTGCTTCCTGTGGCTGGTTGAGCAGATCCGTCAGTGTAAATAATATATTCATACTGATCGAGAGGCAAAATTTCATTTGGTAGAGGATATTCTTGTTCGTATTGCAGGAATGCTTGAGTTTTTAAACTTGGATCAAATCTGTATTCAACATCCATTGCAGTAAGAGAATTAGCCCATTGTATCCATCTTGGATGTAAGGCTTTAGCATTTGGAATGCTAGCTTTTGTAACAGCTTCTAAAGCTGGTACCGGGGTCACGACAATAATGCACTTTCCCTGAGCCAGAGCTCTTTCTCTTGCTACAGCGGTCTGTACTGCTGTCAGGATTTTTTCTGTTGAAGTGAAACGCATTTCTGTGTTTGTGTACAGGTGTGATTTGTATGCGATTGGTACTGTTTCACCTTCATTAAAAGTTAAATAGGTGTACCCGCATTGACCCGCTATGACTCGGATCACCAAATTATGTGCGTTTACGCGTGTCTGTAAATGTTTAGAAGCTATCATGTCTTCCTGTAGGGAACGCAGGATATTTGTATGTTCCTGTGTCCATTGTCTGACCGAAAAATCAGGTTTTATTAAGTCGTAGAAAGGTTTTACTCTTTCTGCGTAATCCAAAATGTATGTTCGACCAAAATTTAGGAATCCCAGAATTGATTGTAAATTCTTTAATGATTTTGGAGGTTGGAGCAGCGCACACTTTTCTAAAAAGTTAGCTGCTAGGCTTCTTCCCTCACTTGACAGCTCGTATCCTAAAAACAGGACACTGAGATGGGCAATTTTTGATTTTTGAAGTTAAATTTGTAGCCCTCAGAGGTGAATCCCATAATAATGGTGCTCACCCTGGTCAAGTGCCTCAGTAAGTCATCGTCCGTCAGATAAATATCATCTACGTAGGAAAATGCTTCTTCATCCAAATTTTGGAGTAACTCTGTTACCCTTGCTGAAAACAACCCCGGGCTATTCTTATACCCTTGGGGGAGTCAACAAAATTGCCGTTGGGACCCTTAACGCACTGAATGCGGTCAGATACCTGCTTTCAGGCGCTATATTTTGGCAGAAAAATCCATTTGAGATATCAAGTGTTGTTTTGTATTTTTGTCGCACAATGTTATTCATTAATGCGGCCCTGTGTGCATTTTGAACTGCAAATGTCTTTGTGCAAGTGTTTAAATGTCTGTAATCTAAAACTAGTCGATATGTATTGTCAGGTTTGGCTATGGGGAACAAAGGATTGTTCATAGGTGAAGTGCAATTTTCTATCACCCCCTGATATTCTAGTTGATCTAGGACCTCCCTGACCTGTCTTTTAGCTTCCTGCTTTAAAGGGCATTGCCTTTGAGCATTTGGGGAAACTTTTAACGGGATCACGTGGTGGGTTGAATCCTCATCCCAACCAGCATGATTTTTATACAATGCCGGAGCTCGGGCAACTGCCCACTCCTGCGCATATGCATGTTTAAGATGTATGGGAACGAGGTCTGAAAATGCTGGAAAAATTACACTTTCTCCCCTAGGGCACTCCATGACGAATGCTGGCGGCCAGTCTTGTTCTGCTAATAGGATGTCATACCCTGATGACAAATTCTCCCAAAATAGACCTTTGACTTTTCTGGGCTTGTCCCCCTCCATCCGGAGTGTTATCTCGTGTAACTTATGTGGGACACTTACCCGAGAATCAGGTGTTTCCACCGTGATATACTCACTCAACTCCGCTGTCACCAGAAATTCCTTCAGGTTCTGGCGAGCTATCGTTACTTCTGCCGCGCTGTCTAGCATCGTCAGAGCCCATTCCTCGTTCAGAAGCTGTGTCCTCAGAATTCTGGGCATGTCTGATCTTGAGACCTACTACCTTCTTCTTTTTTATCTGAGGTTTTGATTTTTGTTTATCCTCTTTTTTAGGTGCGTAGTCCGCAGCATGTTGCGTGTCTCTGGACTTTGTACGCTCCTTTGATCGTCCTTCCCTCTCGGAGTTTCGTGATGAACCCTGAAAGGAACGAGAGGAACGAGTATCAGTATCCTGATACCTATCAGGTTTTTTAATATTATCCCTATTCCTGAGGTTATACCTCTTATCAGAGGGCTCCTGTTGAGGAGACCTACCTCTGGACTGAGATCTGGTGTCTTTAGACTTTTGCTGTTTTTTATTTTCCCACTTCTTTTTAGTAGAAGTAGGTGTCTGCTTTGTAGTGTCCTTTTCGGGACTGCCCACCAGTTGTGGTTTTAATGCTTTCCCACCTAGACTGTCTCTGCCTAGTTCTGCATATGAAGTTTCAATTATTTTGGGTAGTTGGTGTTGTTGATCCTCTGGACCGAACACCCTTAGGCGTTGCCGGATCGCCAATGAAGTTGCTTCCCCCTTAATGTTAGCTAGTATTATGGCTGAGACCTGTTCAAAGTTGTTTAGCAACTTCATCCCTAAATTAAGGGCAGGTTCTGCTCCGTACTCATTTTGTATCTGTCTCAATACGTCAGGTACTACTGCTATTGACAGGATACCATGTGTTTTGGTATATATGGCAGCAAAGACTGAACCCCAAGAGGTGCAATCCTCTAGTTGTGGTGTGATCCCCATGGGCAAGCAGATTGTTAGAATTCTGTGTTTATCACTGGTTGTAGTATTTGGGAATACTGCTTCAAGCTGAGTTATTTTCTGAGCTATCCAGAATGGGATTTGTTCGCGTTTTGCTGGCGTTTTGCCCATTACCGCGTGTAATGTTTGTGGAGTAATTTTATTAACTGTACTCTGGACTGGAGTATCTTGTGCTCCAGCAGGTGCAGGTTGAACTGTTAAAGTCCTCATCACAAATTGTGTGAGGTTTCTGTAGATTTTAATTAAATCTCTGTGTTGTACAAGTAATTCTGGCTGTGCCATTGTATTAAAGTCAGGATGTGGAGTATATGCCGCTAATATGGGCCATGTGGCTCCTGCTCCTCCGAGCGGGCCTAATCTTGCTCTTCCTTGTACGTGGGGTAGGGCGCCTTTAAACCAGTAATTATGCTCTTGGTAAGTGAGCGGGACCTCTACTTCCTCAAAAGGAGTATAGTCTGCTGGTGTTTCACCTTCTAGGTAGTAGTGAAACACATTTGTAATTGCATTCGTTGCCTGGAATGTAACCCACAAATAGAACACCTCTGTTTTATTGGATTCGTGTGCCTCAATCACGAAAATTACTGTACCAACCCTGGCTCTTAAGCCATGTTCTAGAAGTTAGGGTGACTGCCCTTCTGAAATTTGGTGCAATTTGTATTGCATCTTCAGGGTCTTCTGTTCCGAAGAGGGCTGTTTCAACTCTCTCATCCCCTGAATCAGGCATGTTTAGAGAAAGAAGTGTTCCCAGGGAACTAAGATAAGGTGTTATGCACAATTGTAGGAACCAAATGTCCTTCAAGCTTGAGTAACTAACAGCCAATAAATAGTATTCTCGTACTACTCAGCTGCGGCTGATTTTGTGCCCACCCACTCCAGACGTCTCTGGGGTTTTGTGAGTAGGTTCTCTGAGAATAGCACGACTGAACTACTCAGATTCTACTGTTAAATAAGTACCCAACCAACGTTGGCGGCGCCATGTCGTGTAGTTCCTATAGTACCCCTGCAGGACCTGCGCGTTTGGATAACATATACTGTGGGCTTGGTGGCAGACTGGCTCCGAGCACCCCCACCATATATGTTAGCCTGGTTTGCATTAGCTAGCTCGCAGTGCCACTAGTGTCTCCTCTTATCGGGGAGAGATTAGTTTCTGGCAACCTTAGAACATGACAACCCTGATTCCCTCAGAATCGTGGAAACAATGTGCTACCTTTCGCTCAGTCACTCGTGCTCACTTATTCGGTTTGTCTCAGAGAGTTACACAGAATAAACAGTCGGGCGTTTCAATAAGTATTTATTGAACAGTTGTTATTCTAGTGTAAAATATATGTGCTGCAGAAACCAGCAGACAATAGCAGAGATATATTATCAGCAGTACGATAAAAGCAAAGGGATAGAACAGTTCTACCATATTGCGATAATCATGAGTACATACATGAATATAAAAGCATTATGCAAGTGCGCGTACTCCTACGATGCCTACCTAGATGTACCTATGTGTACCTAGCATATGTGTGTAGGTCTTAGAAGCTAAGAGCCAAGAATCCTCCTAGGATTTAGTCGAACCCCCATACCTGAATAGAGAGAGTGTGGGACCCCGTCCTGGTCTCGAGTTGGACACCCCGTCCGGGTTGTGTCAGACCACTGTCAGCTTGAGCGACTGCATGCAGGAGCCTCAGCGTCTCTGGTCAGTGTGTCAGCATGGAAGTCTCGGTTCCCTCTACCTTACCGGGGCAAGATGTGGTGTATTTATACCCTGAAGACACTGATCTTCGTGCAAGGTTTGTATTGGTCCTCCATTAGGCTTTAGGAAGACGTAAGGGGTGAACTCTGTACATACATATTATGCAGGTGGAATATTCTTAGAGAGTCATGCATAATTTATGAGTACAGTGTGGGCCTGTGTTTGGGAAAACCCTGGTGCCTGCAAAACCACAAGGCAGATAACGTTCAGCCCTCAGAGCACGTTGTGTACTGGATGGGACCAATGTAGGTGAAAGAGCATGCCTATATAAGGAATCATGACTATAATAGGGCATGTATAGTTATTACCGTAATAGGGCATATGCGGCTATGACCATAATAGGGCAAGTACAAATAAGACCATATTAGGGTAAATATGAATACGTCTATTTTAGGGTATGTATGAACGGGCCTACATTAGGGTCTCTATACGGGATATAACACTATTATTTATCTATTCATGCAGCAATCTGCCTATCTTAAAATCTCCATCCGCCCATACAACCATACTCTCTTCCATCTACCCATCCATCATTTCACCCTATCATATAAACATCCATCCATTGATCCATCAAGCCAAGGATCCATCCATCCTTTAACTTTTCCTTCCTACATCTTTTCCCCATCTGCCCATTATTCCATCCATTCATTCTTACTGCCTTCCTTCCTTTCACACTTACGTTATAGTGTTAATATTTTCTTACTTTTTTCCTTTCGGATGTCTCTCCTTCCATCCTTGCTTACTCCTTTTGTTACTTTACCCTTGCTATCTATGTATCTTTTGTCTCATCCATCCTTTGTCTTTTCCTACTATTCTCTTGCATGTTTACTTTTTAGGTCTCGCCTGAGCCAGCGCATGCGCTGCTCTGCGAGACATTTTGTAAGTGGGGTTTTCAAAGTGCTACCCCACACGCTTTTCCTGGCCTAGCGCTTGCACGCGCGCAGCCGCCAGCTTTCAGCGCCCGAGGCGCCATCTGGAGCGCGATCGCTTTCACTTTCGCAGCCGCGCGACTTTCACGGCCGCGCGGCCAATGCTTGTTATTACGAATTATCATGAAACTAAGCGACCTCGTTCCTGCCAAACAGGACGACGTTTATAAGATCAAGCGAGTAACGTGGTTGGTTGGAGGGTGTTGATGTCTCCTTAAAGGAAAACGGCGTTCTTTCCATTTGTATGTTTAGCTTGTTTGTTCTGTTCAGCTTTATATCCCTCACGCTAACGTGACATCACATTTGTTTTCGTGTACTTTTCACCCCATTGCTAATCCGGAATCCCCAAGGGACCGGCTCCGATGACTCACTGCGTTTGGCAGAGTTCTACTAAGGCGGTTTGTGTGAAGATCTTATCCGGCCGTTAATGACTCCTGCAGGCCTAGAACAGCGACATCTGCATATCTCCTGGAAGCGACGGTGCAACGGGTACAGTGGCACCAGGGCCCAGAGGCCTTAGGGCCACTGAACTCTGCTTATTGTAGTATTTTACTAGCCGACCAGCAGTCATTTGCTTTGCTTACACCCAGGCCCGTGACACCCTTGCGACGCCATTAACTCCAGGCTCCAACATTGAGACACCTAAATGAGCTGTGCTGAAAATTTCCCTTCATCTCTCTCGAATTTACAATTATGTTTGCATTTAACTAGGCCGAATAAGCATTTTACTTCCTTGCGACCCGCTGTCCTTCTACAATTTCTAATTGGGGAACGCAATGTCATCCCAAGGTCAGAGGTGACATCTCTCAAGTATCAACTTCGCTGTAGAGCTCAGCTTTTATTCCAATTTTGATCCAAGCATTTCTTGCAGTCACATGATTTTGAACAGTTCCTGAAATTGAAATCTAAAAGTGCAGATACTCACTCTCACAATGTTCATGCGCGTTACATAGAAGTGCAGGTACTCAAGTGCTTAATTTGTAAAAGAATGAGTGTACAAAAGCTCTGCTCTGGCGGTGCTGTTAAAAAAAAGAATTGTGCACCAAATACCACAGTTGCAGTGTTGAATTCACCACAGACCTCTTTAATATGGTACCAGACACTTCTGCCCCTTTATGTCACACTTTCCGACCCCTGTATTCTCCCTTTATGCATGTTTCCCTGCCTTCCTCCTTTTTCCAGTTTGTGTGTTTTTCTCACTCTTGTTCACAATCAATATCTGATGAGGAAAAATAAGTCCCCAAATATAAATGCCGGTGGGCCGCACAGGCAACCAGTGACTCATATTTAGCACTGTTAATACTTTCCCACTAAAGTGTTGCACGCACCCTTAATTAGAAGTGCTGGGCCCGTATTACAGAAGTACCCCGGGGGCAAAATGTGCGTTTGTCCCTGCTTTGTGTACCCCTGGGCACTTTGGTATTGCAGAAGGGGCCTCAGATGCTTGTGCGTCCCCTTCTGCAATAGTGCACCAGTTCTATCCATAGTGCGCTCTCAACGTGCAAGTCGCCACAGAACCAACTTGGAAACAGTAGCATTACAGTCCCATAGAGTGGCTTACACCGTTGTGTGGTTTATCAAGACGTAGCTCTTTTAATTCACAGACTCACAAGAGCAGAGAATAAAAACCACAGTAATATACAGCTTAGATATGAGGATCCAGTAAGAAGGTCAGACAGTTTGTTTCTTGAACATTGCACAAGTCATATGAAATGGCATTACATCATGTAAGCAAGTAAAACTTGTAAAATATATACATCCCCCGCGGGGGCAAGCATGTGGTGCCAGGAGTACACATCTCCCCAAAAGGGTACCAGAGAACACAGATCATAACATCCATTGAATGCAAGCTTCCCCTCTGCCCCACAGCAGCATGACAGAGGGATGTGCAAATACACTCAAGAAAAATGTACAGTACTGGGGAATTGCATAATGCACTGTCCCTGGCGGGGCACCTGTCACCTGGCGTAGTCCCCATCAATCATCAGAAGCAGGAAACTCAGAGTAGGACCGAACGTTTCAGGGCCACCAGCAGGTCAGTCCCCCTTCCTGCCAGCTCCGTGTCCCAAAAGCTTCACCCGCACCCCCCAATAAGGGGATAGAAGAATCAGTAAACCAGTCCAATTTTTGTGTATCCCCTTTCTCTTCTGCTTACCAATTCCACCACAGGGCGATGAAGTCACTCGCGAACTCGCCCTCCCCTCATTTTCGCCACTGTACTGCTTCGGTTATTGCCCCTACAGTCATCTCGATGAAGACCTTGTGGCCCCTGCGGGAGAGGTGCACCCCCTCCCTGTGGAAAAATTCTGCCGTAGCGAGCTGCAGTAACCCATGGCGAACTGTGCTCATGGATGAGCCACCAACAACTTTTGCACTGAATGGTTAAGCTTCATCACTGACTTGTTCAGTGTACTGACGGGGCCCCGGCCAAACTGCTCAAGACCTCAGCCCATAACAAGCATTGGCATAGCCAATAGGTCTCGCCTTTGGGACCTTATAAGTGTTTAGTTATCCAGCACAATATCCTTGGTGCAACAACATCAACTGTTGCATGACTAAACATTTATAAGGTCCCAAACGCGAGACCTATTGGCTATGCCAATGCTTGTTACTATTTGTTCCCCTCGGTGTTTTACATTATTTTTATCATTCCTCATTCTTTCTTTTCTTCACTTTCCATAGCAGCCCAGAGCCCACACCCCTCTGTTTTGTCCTAACAGTGATATTTCTGAGCATTTTCCCTGTCTCCAGAAGAGGCCTACAAAAAAACTATTTATGCTTTAGTGAGACCCAGTTCACCAGCCCATCGGACACAGAGGCAGCCCAGCTTAAACTACTAAAGCGGTGGGTTCATTACACCAATGACCACCAATACAAGCATCATTACCACCAACACCATCACACCACCCACACATTGATGACAAGCATTATTACTATCATCAGCATAACCGACACCACCAATACTATCACCACCACTATCCCCATCAGCAGAATTATCACGATCATTAGTACTTCCACTCAGAACACCAACATCACAACCATCTCCGCCACGTATCCGTGTTTTTGTAAGTGAATTCTGTTTGGAAGTATTGTGCATGTGTGTAAGAGAAAGTGTGTTGTGCTCATGTGAGTGAAAGCCTTTGAGTGCACCATCAGTTGAATCATGCCTTTAAAGCATGTGTTGAGGTTGCACTGGTTCAAAACTATAGTACCTTTCTCTTTGCACCAATAAGAGTCATTTTCCTGTGATGTGCATTCAATCTAAAAAGGCTCTCCACAGGTTTACTAAGTTCACCTACCTGTGAGGGAGCTGCAGTGCTGTTCTATTAAAATGATATGCAATGGTCATTTTTCTTTGAGTAGCATTGTTATTGAAAGCATTTGAATGCCACATTTGGATGGCAACATATTTTCTGTATTTTCTTATTTTTAATTTTTTGTGCCAATTGCTTGCAATAAAAAAAATAACATTGCACAAGCTTGCCAAGGCCGGGCCTATTGTCTTTTCCAATGTTTGTTTGAATGTGTGTTCTCTTTTGTCCAGCTAAAAACACTATCTTACCTAAGATTCTCTAATCCATCTTTGTAATTTGTCCACTATTCATCTTTATAATATTAGAGGGCAGGGCTTTTGAAACCCAAGCAAGTAAGCATGCGCTTAAAAAGTCCTTGTATTTCACAGTGTGAAAACTTTAAATAAAAAGATTTTCTTGCACTGAGGGGCAATGCACAGAGAAGCAAGAATTTACAGTTACTCTAAATGGCACTGACTGCCTTCATTCTAAAAAACACTCCTCATGTCCTTAAAAGTCCAGACCTCACTTCTAAGTTTTTTTGGGCCACTATTTCACCCTGCATGCACAGTTGCTCCACCCTTTTTTCGGGCAACCTGGGTGTGCAATTAAGGTGACAAATTCCATTAAGGTTATTTGTTCTAACTTTATGGGAGCTCCTAACATTTCCAGAGCCATGCACCCTACACCTTACAGGGGCGTACATATCAATAGTACAGCTGGTGCAGTGGCACCAGGGCCCAGGTATAGAAGGAAACCTGTGCGCCTAAATAATGGCTGTTTTCCGTACCTAATAGGGGTATAGGGGCATGGGGCGGGGGGGAGGCATTTTCATTGCTTGCATCAGGGTTCAATGCACTGTCGGTAACCACTGGCCTTGCCAGGGAAACACCTCTTTTCACACCCTCCCTTTACCATACTTATGATTGCAAAATGTCTGCCCATCAAGTGCAGATTGCACATTAGATGGATTTTCCACTGTTACAATAAAAAAGAAAACATATTAGAAACCCTGGTTCTATGTAGGCCTGGGCGGTGAACTCCGCTCCGCTCGTGGAGTTTGCGGAGTTTTCGGAACTCCGCGTTACGCGGAGCTCGCGGAGATCCGAAAAACTCCACCCGCGTAGCATAGCAGAGTTTTTTTCCTCGCTCGCATTCGTCAACGTCAAGTTGGTGAGCGCGAGCGAGGAAAATCCACCTCCCGGCGAGATTTTTCCTCGTTCGCGATCGTCAACATCAAGTTGGTGAGCGCGAGTGTGGAAAATAAACCTCCCGGCGAGATTTCTCAACGCGGGGGGGTCAGGTTTCTCATTGCGAGTGGTCGCGTATGCTTGCAACCGCTCGCGTTGAGAAACTGCCCGTTTGTGTTGAGAAAGCTGCTGCTCGAATAAAAATCTACTCGAGCGGCAGAAAGGAAAGCAGCGCCCGCTTGCGCTGTGCATGGTGCCGTTCGTGATGATTGCACAGTGCGGACAAGCATCCGGCACTGAAAATCACCGCAAACTGCATTTTTCTATCGCACTCCGCCGCTTGCGGAGCTCCGCGCAGCGCGGCAGAGTTTTTTTTCCACTTTGCGGAGTTTCGCGTAGCGCAACTCCGCGAACTCCGCCCAGGGTTAGTTCTATGAAGAAGAATTTGAAACGATGAGCGCAAACTCCACTTCTTCCAACACTAATGGTCAGAAAAAGTGACTTTTATGATCCTCGTCTATTGTTTTCTGCTCCACAATTGGAACTTTGTTCCATGAAACTGAACGGTGACATACCGCGTGATTTCATAAAAATAAATATACAGTGGGTTGGGACCTTAGATGAAGAACGACCCCCGAAAAAACACAGAAGTTGCATTTACTTTCCTTCTATTTGGAAAGGGCTTACTGACCTTTTAGCTTTATAATGGATATTTATCTGATGATTTGTTTTTTTCAGTCATACATTTTTAGGTGTCTATGAATTAAAGAACTATTTGAATGCTGTGAATATAAAACATACAGTAACATTGCTCATGGGCTGATGGGGGGAGGGACACAGCAGCATGCAGATAACGGAAGGGGTGAATGTCTGCATTGCTGAAGAGGGGGGAGAGAACGAGTGTCTCATTAAGCTTAATTTAGCCTCATGTCATTAAAGCCCAGACAGGGCATCAACTTCCACCTACATTGACGATTATTCACCCAATGGTCAAGGCCAAGCATCCTGCCCCACAGGCAGGTCTCAAACACATAATATTATATTCATAGGAGTATCAAGCGTTACACAGCAGATTTATTGCTTACACCGACTCCTCCCAGGAACTACAACACTCATACATAACATTTGCACCTGCCACTCTCATGCATTGAATGGCTATATTTTTTGTAAAGCTCCACACTTACTTGCATGGGATTACTCCTAGGGTTTGTCTGTAGAAAATGTATAAATCTGTTCTACTTCCTTGAACGACTTACGTCTCAGATAGAGCGCCCCATAAGAGTCAGTACAGCGCGCATCTTCTCCACTCGGTGTCAGGATTTTAGTATGTTAGAGAAAATGCTATAGACTGCAAGGGTGCTGAGATTAGTCTATTCCTTGGTGACACCAGTTTTGCAGTCGGGGTTCTAGGTATGCGAAGGGGAGATGAAGGAGAGGGAATGTGTCATTCATCATTTGCAGGTACTTACACATTTTTTTTTGTAGAGCGCTTGGTTACACCCAACGGTGTGTCCCTGCACTAGGATTAAGCCCCCTAAAAGAAGGAGAGAGAAAGGGCGAAGGAGAAACTATGCCTAAAGAGAGAGCAGGAGCACTGAAGGAAGTCAGCTAGGTGTTCCCTATTTTAAGGGTGAAACAGCCAAGTTTTCCTTACGAAAGGTCCTTTAAATAGGTTTAGATCTCAAATTCAGTGTCCCGTCTGATTCTCTTGTGAGTTCATTGACTAGGTTCCCATGATCTCCGCATCCCTTGTTGCACCCTGTTTTTTTGGTGCTCTCTTGCACATGTGTGTCAGTGAACCCTGGACGTTCCAGGCTAACGTTTCCATATTTGAGATCCGCAGTTCACCATGCAGGTGGGATGTGAATAAATGCAAGATGGATTCAATGCAGGTCCTTTTTGAAGGATTCACCGATTGGCAAAATGGTCCAGCCTCTGTTTTGTCCATACTTTATTGGGATGTCAGCAGCTTGGCAAACTAGAAGACAAAAGAGCTACGGTGTTCCTGGGTGGCAAGTTGGCCACCTGGTTAGTACTCAGAGTGGTGGGGAGGTGGGAAATACCTCCTTTCGGAACTAGGACCCTCACACACCCAGCAAGCTAGGTGTCATGCTTCATCATATGGGTCTGCTCCTCGTCGAGCCGGCGCTGCAATGCTCGACGGGCACCCATAAAGGGGCTCTTTATCGGAGATCTTTTGTTCCTTGCCGTATAGGTGCCGTGGGTGTGAGGGGCCTGGTAAGATGTAGATGTGGTGTGTGGGTTAAAACAGGTAAGGGAATCCTCTATAATTATTTTTATTCTGGAGAGGTCACAACCTGATTAAAAAGTAAAAAGAAGGAGGGCGACTATTTTGTTTTAGTCTGACAAAAATTACGCTCTACCCCTTAGTGGTCAACATGTTTCTCGCCTATAAAATGTCTCTAATAGATCAGTTGCCGATTCCTCAGGACCTAGTGACTAAATGAAAACTATCTACAGTGTGTGGCGTGGTTCTACATACCACTTCTTCTCTCGGTAGGACGTTGCCCCGGAGAAAAGCAGCCAACCTCTTAAGGGTTCAAGTGCTGCTTCATCAGACCGCAGCGGAGTATATGGACACTCAACGTAGTGTCGCTGCTCCCGCTCAGAGCAGTCCGGCTCACCTACCCGCTCCGCTACCCGGCTCACCTACCCGCTCCGCTGTATCAGGAAGCTTCCTGATGCAGCGGAGCGGGTAGGTGAGCCGGACTGCTCTGAGCGGGAGCAGCGACACTACGTTGAGTGTCCATATACTCCGCTGCGGTCTGATGAAGCAGCACTTGAATCCTTAAGAGGTTGGCTGCTTTTCTCCGGGGCAACGTCCTACCGAGAGAAGAAGTGGTATGTAGAACCACACCACACACTGTAGATAGTTTTCATTTAGTCACTAGGTCCTGAGGAATCGCCAACTGATCTATTTGAGACATTTTATAGGCGAGAAACATGTTGACCACTAAGGGTAGAGCGTAATTTTTGTCAGACTAAAACAAAATAGTCGCCCTCCTTCTTTTACTTTTAATCAGGTTGTGACCTCTCCAGAATAAAAATAATTATAGAGGATTCCCTTACCTGTTTTAACCCACACACCACATCTACATCTTACCAGGCACCTCACACCCACGGCACCTATACGGCAAGGAACAAAAGATCTCCGATAAAGAGCCGCTATGGGTGCCCGTCGAGCATTGCAGCGCCGGCTCGACGAGGAGCAGACCCATATGATGAAGCATGACACCTAGCTTGCTGGGTGTGTGAGGTCCTAGTTCGAAAGGAGGTATTTCCCACCTCCCCACCACTCTGAGTACTAACCAGGTGGCCAACTTGCCACCCAGGAACACCATACCTCTTTGTCTTCTAGTTCTACCCAGGGCAAGTACGGTGGACCTTTATCAAGCCCTCATTGTCCCCCTTGTTGTTTACTAAGCAGCTTGGCAAAGGCATCCCTAAGTAATTTTCAGTTCATCAGTTTCCTTACCTGCCTGTATCCTTCTGCTATTTTGAATTTGATGGATGGACACTTGAGAGTTTATTGATCTGCATATTCTGATTACTTTGCTTTGGTGCCAGCTTCTGAAAAAAGCCTGAGCTTCCAACGAGTAGGCGTTATGCACAGAGCGCATGATTTTGAATGGTGTCTTTGACTCCACTGGAAGCCAGTAGCGAGCTATTCAAGTCGGGGTTGTAAAAGTTATGGTTTATCTCCATCCCGTGATTTAAGACAGAGATCCTTCAATCATTGAAGCACAGAATTGATGGACTTGACCACCTTGTGCTGGGCGTGACTCGGCAATGAGGGACATTTAAAATGTAAATCTGGGTCCTTGGTGCTGCACACCACCAGGATATTGGCTTCAGCGCCACTGAGGCAAAAGTCATTTTTCTTCATTTAGCAATTTATATGTCTTGGAATTTGGAATGTTGCCCTTGTCCATGGATCCATTCTCCATCTGCATCTGCATGTAGATCTAAGCTTCATCAGCATCCATGTGGACATGATGGATGTAGAGCTTGACTGGCTGACCTTGCTGTGCATTTGATCATTGAATAATGAGGTCAAGTGAGCAGAGGACCACGACAGGCAGCGCACAACCTTACATTCTTTGCACCCAGCAAACCCAGTAAGAGTTTTTTTGACTGTGGGTTTGGAGGAATAATTGAACCAGCTCTGCAATAGCCAGTCTTTCCATCAGTATTTCAAATTTGACTCTGTCGTAGGCAGCGGAGAGGAGAAAGCGTACAAAGCACAGCTTGTTATCAGCATTGAGAGTGAAGGGTTGTTTTGTGTTCTCCTTCCCTAACTGGTCAGAAACATGAAAGTCAATTTTGTAGAAAGCTATGACATTCCACGTACGTCTGGAGATTTCTAGTCATTTTATTTTTGGGATCTTGTTTTGGTATCCATTGTTGGATATTGACCTTCAGAAGGCCAGAACATTAGGGATGGGGTTGGCTTTCTTCAGGAGTACAGCGACATAAGCTGGGTTCGTAGCTCTTCTTCTTTGCCAATGAAATGTATGAAATTCACTAATCATATGAATAAGGATCAGTGTCAGAAAGAACTTTACACTTGCAACCCGGTAGCTGGAACAGTGCATTATTTGCTTTATTGATGTTGGTTATTTTTCTGACCTCTGATTATTTTAAGCAATTTAACAAATGTGGTGTTGCTTGAAGACATGTTATAGGTCTGGGAGGGTGTGGAAGTACACTGGGACTGTTTAAGGCTTCCTACCTTATCTTGGATATGCAGTTTGCTTGTAAGTACTCATGATGCGATTTAGTTGAACGTGGAGAACACTATAGAGGTTTTCTAATCAATCAGGATTTGTAGAACGCGGCTGCTTCACCCATGAGGGTCTTGAGGTGCTGTTCTTCTATTGGTTGAACGTCAGGTCTTGAGGTCCTTCCTAAACTGCTGGATGATGGGGAGGTTCTGAAGTGCAAGGAGAGGTTGTTCCAGGCCTTAGCCGCCAGGTGGGAGAAGGAGCGGCCTCCACTGTTCATCCAGAGAATGAGTCGGGTGGCTGCTAGGGAGAGGGATCTGGAATGGAGTATTCTGGAAGGGTGGTGGAAATTCACTCGTTTGTTGAGGTATGCTGGTCCTTTGTTGTGTAGTGCCTTGTATGCGTGGATGAACAGCTTGAACTAGCATCTCTTCACAACTGGTAGCCAGTGGAGGTTCCTGAGGTGAGGGGTGATGAGCGTCTGTCTGGGGAGGTCAAGCATGAGCCTGGCATGAGCCTGGCTGCTATATTCTGGATAGTCTGAAGTTTCCTCATGAATTGGGCGGTGAGGCCTACATAGACGGAGTTGCCGTAGTCAAGTCTGCTGCTGATGAGAGCTTGCATGACTGTTCACCTGGTGTTGGGTGGGAGCCATCTGAAGGCCTTCCTGAGCATTCGGAGGGTGAGGAAGCAAACGGAGGAGGCGCTGACCTGCTTCTTCATGGATAACTGGCTGTCGAGGATGATACCGAGTTTGCAGGCATGTTCGGTGGGTTTGGGGGTTGGACCGAGCTCAGGGGGCCACCATTCATTGTTCCAGAGGGCATCCTTGCCTTTCCCAAAGATGAGTACTTCTGTCTTGTCAGTGTTGAGTTTCAGACAGTTGTTCATCCAGACGGCCACATCTTTCATGCATCTTTGAAACTTGTCTTTCATGGTTATTGGGTCGTTTGCCAGTGAGAGGATGAGTTGGGTGTCATTGGGGTAGGAGATAATGTTGAGTCTGTGACTGTTTATGATGTTGGCCAGGGGTGTCATGTATATGTTGAAGAGCATTGGGCTGAGGGAGGAGCCTTGAGATACACCGTAGGTGATGTTCTTAGGGAGCGAGGACTAGGGAGGAAGGATGTTCTTGTGCGTTCTTCCTGTGGGGTAGGATGCGACCCACTTGAGGGCTGTTCCTTGGATTCTGATCTGGTGGAGTGAGTTGATCAGTGTGTGGTGGGATATGGTGTCGAAAGCTGCTGAGAAGTCAAGGAGGATGAGGACTGCTGTGTCTCAAATCCAGGGAGGAGCTCTGTGAGTAAATCTAATAACCCTATGCTTACTTCTTGTGCAGTATCAATTTTTCTCTGTCTGTCCCAAATGTACATTCTGTACCTAATCCTGTTCGCAAATGTATGTCTGAATAGTTAAACAAGCCCTAAAATGGTGGAATTAAACATGCCAAGAAGACTTACCAGCACTTGAAACTCATTAGAGAATTTCCACCTATCCACCTCTATGTACTATCAGTATATCAATAATGGTTACAACCAAGGATGTATTTTAGATCTTGTTTCAAAATAATATCCCTAGAAGAAACCTCACCATCAATTTCAGCACTATGTAGCTAGGCAGGGCCTGGTAATAAACAACAAATCTTGAAACTAACCATATGCCTAAAAGTATTTGGTGCCAGAGAGATAGCATTGACCAGCAAGACTTGTATCGTCATGGGAGGTGCAAAGGGTGGTAATGCTAGCACATGGACCATTGATGATGGAGAATAGGAACTGTGACCATTCAATGCTTGAACTCACTTCAATAGTGTCCCCTGTGCTACGACCGAGCTCCCATCTTTTTCTTCTTTCATGATCTTGCTTCCACTTTAACAAGTTAGTGCAGGGTGTAGCTAGTACCAGATGTAAAAGTTGATGGAACCTACAAAGGGCACCTGAGTTTCTAGCTCTTACATCCCAAGATGTTTTTTCAGTCCCTGCCAATAACACATGTGAATTGAGGTTTTAGACAAGCTCTCTGCCAGATGATCAATGCTGGTGTTGCAATGCCTAAAGCATTCTTGGCTCCCAACCACACCACCAAACCACACCCTAGCATCTCCCCTCTGCACCACCGCTCTACGTGCTTCCCACGATAGACTCGCGGAAACAAAGGATACATGATGTAATGTCTGGTACAAAACAAAGATCCCTACACACCAACCACAAGACGAAACAACACAATAAACAGAACATTGATAACAGTGCACGAGAGAGGAACAAGGGTAGAGCAACTCAGGTCAGGCTATGTTTTAAAAAACAATCAAGGACTTAAGAAGGGTATATTAAGAAAGAAAAAGTGATATTACACAGTGCAAAGGGAAAACTGAACTAGGGCCATAAGAAGTGCCTGCTCCTTTTCTGCAGACCCTCTCCTTTACAGAGGCGGGAATGGGGTCATTTAGTTGTGGGCAGGTTGTAGAAACAAGAGTTCTAATCTCAGCTTCTTATCTTGTTCTAAGAAGTGTGATCGTAGACAAATCACCTGCTATGCCTGTGGCCCAAACCCATTACCATCAGGGAATTCAGGTACCAGACGTATTCGACACTGTATAAAAGTAATTTTCAAATGTGTACAACTGACACTGAGTATTGTGAGGCAAAGACAACCGTTCTTGTGCATTGACCGGCACGATTTGTGAAACATGTACACGTTGTATTTAAAAAAGATACACAATGCTCAGTGAAGGACTTCCTGTGTGTGCCTGGAGCACCTGGATAAAGCTACAATTGTAGAAAGCAAAAAAGTGATGCATCGCTCTGGCCCGCATTCCAGTCCATCCTTTGTTTCCTCACTGGGCCACTGCAGGCAGGGTCCAGCCTCACACTCATTCACCTGTGATCTGTTTCAAAGCACAGAGTAATTACTGGCGGCTGAGTTTAATTCAAGTATTCCACCCATCACAATTTTGTTTTTTTTTAGTGGCACCTCAGAGGTGACACAGTAATACCCAGATGTGGATCCCATGGCAAAAAACACAAACTGAAGGTCGCTGAAGAGGCCCAACAGGCTAGGGCTGGCCTTGGGTGGCTTTTGTTCCCATTCAGAAGGGACAGCGGCCTTGAGGGTCAGGAGTGCCCCTGTTCGAGCAGGACTAAGGCTGATTACCATATGTGTGGTACGGTTTGTCGTGGTATAGTGAGGAAAAAAAGATGGACTGGATGGGGACTAGAGTAACTACCAGTGGAAAGATGGACCAGATGCAGTCAGGGTAATTACCACTGAGTGAGATTATTTGAAGCACTTTAAAAATTGCTTTTTTATTATACATCCATCACTTTTTTATGTCATACTTGGAAGTCGGGACCTGATTTGTAAAATCCTGAATCCAATTGTATTACATTCTAATTCTGACCGCACTAATCTCATGTAAGAAAATGATATTACTTCTCTAGTGTAATAATTTATTATAGTGGAGTTGTGGCATGACAGTTGTGGCATGACACTGCCTGCTGCTAGCGTCAACAAACACGTGAGAACGAACGTCATTGGCCGAAAAGTGAAGGTACCTGGGAATTGTGCGTGGCAATTGTTTTCGATGGGTGAGTTTGTGTGGGGTTGAATGAATGGGTGAACCACTGAATGTGGAAGTTATGTGAGAGGGTGAATGTGGGCTACTGGGGGGAATAGTTAAGTAACTGGGAGCAGGGATGGATGAATGGGTGAGTATGTGAGTGAGTAGCATCCACTCATCCTTCTATTCAACTATTCATTGACTCATTTTTGCATTCCCCCTCTCAACAATCTGAGCAACTAGGCAAATAAAGTTGCCAACCACAAAAAGCACTTTTCCTTTAAAGAATGTATGTATGTATATATTAGCTATAGTTAGGACCTAGTTTCCATAGGAAGATCATTTTTTCATTTGCCAATATATTTTGGCGTTGTTTGAAGAATCTTCGCAAAATAAAACTAATACGCCACTCACTTCAGCTGCTGTGTTGAAAGTTTTGGGGTGATTCGTCATGCGGGGGCCGAGAAAAAGGGGGAGTCCCAAAACGCTTTTTTTCCATGTTAATTTCCATAGGAAAATGTAGACACGGCTACAGCCAGAACTGCTAAACGGAATTACACCAAATTTGGCAAAAAGGTAGCTCATGGTTCAGAAAGCACTCTTTTTGTTAAATGGTGTTATTCCATTCAGTAGTTCCTAAGAAATTTAAAGATTTCTCAGATATACAACTGTGGCCGGGGTGGATTCGTGAACTCTTTCGATCTCGTGCCTGAGATCTGATTGGCTGCTTCGGTAGAACCGAGTCATAAGAAAAAATGTTAAAGAAACAAGAAAATTGGGCAGGGTAGAAACACCCTGACCCCCAGGGCCCAAAAAAAGCATTTAGGTTGGATTTGCGGTTGATCCACAAATCTGGCGAAATGTTTTTTAAAACGAAGCGCGGGCTCCAGCGCTTCGTTTACTTTAGGCCCCAAGGGTGGCCAGGTCCCGGACGCAATTAAAAATAAAGATGCGGGGGACCGCCACCTCCCCGGGGCTAATTGTTTGTAGTGCGGGGGGCCGCACAGCTCCCACGCAGCCCCGGGAACCGCCACCTCCCTGGGGCTATATTTAAAATAAAGCAAGAGGGGCTCCAGCCCCCCCTTGCAGCCCCAGGGACCACCACCATCTCGGGGCTATATTTAAAAATAATGTGTAGGGAGCTCCAGCCCCCCATGCAGCCCCGGGAACTGCCACCTCCCCGGGGCTAATTTTCTGAAATGCGGGAGGCGGCATGCAGCTCCCCCCCCCAGCCCAAGGGATCTGGCACCTCCCCGGGGCTATGTTTAAAATAATGCGTTGGGGGCTCCAGCCACCCCACGCAGCCCCGGGGACCACCCCCTTCTCGGGCTATATTTAAAAATAATGTGTTGGGGGGCTCCAGCCCCTTCACACAACCCCAGAAACCACCACCTTCCCAGGGCTGAATTTCTGTTGGAGGAGGGCCGCGCTGCCCCACTCGTGGAGCAGTAAATGGGCCTGGGGACCGCCACCCCCTGGGCCGGCTCCAGCAATGTCCCGGGGTGCCCACCCCTGGGACACTGCAGTTTGCTATGGGGTGGCGGGGAAAAAAATGAAAGGCCCGCCCCGGGATAAGGTCCCCGTGGCCGAAATGGGCCTGGGGAAGGGGCCCCCCTCCCCTTTTTTTATTAAAAAAAGGCCCAGCCCCGGATGATGGGGTCCCTGGGGCCGAAATCGGCCTTGGGAGGGGGGCTGTCTAGCCCCCTCCCTTTTTATTTTAATAAAAAAATAATAATGGGTCAGGCCCCAGGGGGTAGGGTCCCGGGGCCCAAAAGGGTCAAGGTAATGGGGGGCCATACAGCCCCCCTTCCTAAAATAAAATAAAACGAAGGCGGCTACTCCCCGGAGGCCCTGCCGTCTTTCTTCACTACTCTGCAAACGCACCTCCTGGCACGCTCTTGGTGGGGGGATGAAGTCCCCTTCGCTGGTGAGGGTCCTTAGGGCCCAACTAGCTCACCTGTTACCTTCAGTAAGCCCCACACAGTGGGATTGCCCAGAGGATGCCAGAGGCCATGCCCCTTTTCCCACCACTTTGCAAATGCGTCTCTCGGTGCACTGCTGGTGGGGCGATGAGGTCCCCTTGCCTTCTGAGGGCCTCAGGACTAAAGTGGACTTATCCCCCATGCAGCAGTGAGCCAGGAGGCATGTTTGCAGCGTGGTGGACCACCTCTCAGCAATCCAGCTGTGTGGGGCTTACTGGAGGTAACAGGCGAGCTAGTCACCGGATGATGTCATCAGTGATGTCATCACTGATGTAATTTGAGATGTCATCAGTGATGTCATGAGTGATGTCACTGTACATGTCATGAGTGACATAATATGTGAGGTCATAAGCAGTGCTTTGCGGGGGCGCAAGTCATAGTTAACTCAGCTAACTATAACGGCTGAATTTCTCTGGTTTTGTTTGGGTAAAATCTGACCCTAACTATAACATCCCTGTAACCTTTGTTTTTTTGTGTGAATATATATATATATATATATATATATATATATATATATATATATATGTATATAATGGAAAGAAATCGGCATAACCGGTTTTGGCGTGTAGCCTTTCTCAAATGCCGCAGTTCGCCACAAATAGTCCCAACAAGTCTTTATAGAGCTCCTCCTACACAGTGGTGATGTCAGCAAGGTGCATGATGGTATCAGCAGTCCGTGGCAGGGGCTGCTGAGGTATCGGCACGATAACGAGCTGCAGCTGGGCCCTTCACCACTGTGTAGGAGGAGCTCTATAAAGACTTGTTGGGACTATTTGTGGTGAACTGCGGCATTTGAGAAAGGCTACACGCCGAAACCGGTTATGCCGATTTCTTTCCAATAAATGTCCTGACGAGCCCCGCTGTGTCCCTTTCTTCTTTTGATGGGAGAGAAGGTGTTTGGTATATTTCGCGTGCAACATGTGGCACGCTTAAAGGGACCCTTCCAACAAGAGGCTGTGATTTGTACAGGACGTCAGGGAACTGACTTTTGCTTGCCCGAGTTATCGGATCTTCACAACCCGCCTCCGTGCCTTTGTTGTCCAAGCAGCTGCTGCCAGTCGGCGGTCTGAGACTTCTCGGAGGGGCGCCTGCATTGCCATTGCGTCTCCAGTCTTGGAGACATCGGATAAGGAGGCTAGGAAGTAGGGGACCTGAGGACATTTATCCCCAGAAATTTCGCTGATATTTTCCCACTGCAGCACGTTGGATGTCAGCAAGGTGCATGATGGTATCAGCAGTCCGAGGCAGGGGCTGCTGAGGTATCGGCACGATAACAAGCTGCAGCTGGGCCCTTCACCACTGTGTAGGAGGAGCTTTATAAAGACTTGTTGGGACTATTTGTGGCGAACTGCGGCATTTGAGAAAGGCTACACGCCGAAACCGGTTATGCCGATTTCTTTCCAATAAATGTCCTGACGAGCCCCGCTGTGTCCCTTTCTTCTTTTGATGGGAGAGAAGGTGTTTGGTATATATATATATGTACACACAAAGGTTAAAGTAACATTATAGTTAGGTGAATATATCAGTGATAACATTAACGTTTTAAACTAAAAAAAAAACAAAATTCACCAGTGGTAGTTAGCAGAGTTAACTATACCTTGCGCCCCCGCCATGCACTGTTTAAGACCTCACAAATTACATCACTCATCAAATGTCCTATAACATCATTTATGACATCACTGATGACATCTCAAATGACATTGATGACATCACCAATTACATCACTGATGACATCATCCAAGCTTCTTTTGCACATATTGCTCAATAAACTGGCATAGCATTAGAGGCCTGAAAGTAACTACAAAATAGCTCAGAATAATATGAAGCATCATAATATGCCATCACAGCTACAACTTCCTTGGGTGTAGCAATCTTGGGTTAAGAGCAACGTTGACCCTATACTATACACTTCACTGGAAGCCTAGTTCACATTAACAATCAAGCATAGATATATGGGAAACCCTCATTACACATGTTATTCAATATGTATACAACTGCTCAGAGAAAGCCAAGGACCTCAAGATAGGCAACGTCTATCCCAAAATTAATGCCCTACTATTGACAGCTGTATTTGTATCGAACCTCTCACAGTCAACGAAACCTTCATTGAGAAATGAAGATGATATGAGTAAAAAAGTGATGTGTGTGAATTACTGGAAAACGAAAACTGAGACACCACATTGGAGGAAACCAAATCATGGAAAACCAATTTTAAAGAAAGACAATTTTACAGAAATACAAAAAAATCGAAAATTAAAGGAAACATTTTAAAAAAAAGATCATTTTTAGGAAAAAACCAAAATTACATTAATTTTAGGTGGTGTTTAGGACTACTTTGGAGGTTTTGGGTTCAGGGATGGGTATTGTTTAGGGTAAATATGTTGTTTTTGGGGTTAGGAATAACTGGAGTTTGAGCATGGAAAGGGGTTTTCAAGGTTCAGAGATGGGTGGAGTGGGGGGGTGGTGTGGGGTTTTTAGGGTTCAGGGATGAGTGGTGTTTAGGTGTATGAGGTGTTTTTAGGTTTCAGGGATGGGTGGAGTGGAGTGCAATGGTGTTGAGGGGCTTTAAGGTTCAAGAATGGATGGAGTTTAGTGCTGGTGAGGGTGTTTAAGGTTCAATTATGGTTAACGGCGGGGGTGATGAAGAGTTTTTAGGGTGCAGGATGGGGTAAAGTTTAGGGAGTTGAGGGGTTTTAAGGATTTAGGATGGGTGGAGTTTAGGTGTAGAAATGAGTTTTTAGGGTGCAGAGATGAGTAACTAGGGTGATGAGGAGTTCTTATGGGTCATGGTTAGCTGCTGTTTAGGGGCAGTGAGGGTTTTTTTAAGGTTCAGGGATGGGGGAGTTTGGGTGTGCTGAGGTGTTTTAAGAGGTATGGGATGGGTGGGGTTTAGGCATAGAAGGGAGCAGGAATGGGTGGAGTTAGGGGTAGTGAGTGATTTTATGGTCCAGGGGTGGTGGATTTTTGGGGTAGAAAGGGCTTTTAGGCTTCAGGTATGAGTGTAGTTTACTTGTTGTGAGCGGTTTAGGGGGCAGAGACTGATGGTGTTTAGGGGTTATGAGGGGTCAGCGATGGATGGTGTTTACGGGTGGTGATGGGTCATCAAATTAAAAGCATCTGAAGTAATTGTTTGACAATGTAGAAGATAAAAATATGAAATAATGTCCCCTAAATTAAAGCACTGAAATAAATATCTACAGCAAAACTGTTTCTGAAAGTAAGACTAGCAACCATTGCATTTGCACCTAAAAAAAGTATTCAAAAGCCAATTTTGACCTAAAAAATATTTCATAAATTGGTTTGTATGAAAAGGTAAATGCTATTCATTCAGAAAATATCCATTAAACAGTTTAGAGGCAATGGTTTCTCAGTAATGGTATTCCATGAAATTGTTTTTCTATGAAATCACATACAAGAATGTTCTCTCTACAGAGAGAGTTTACTCTGTACCACACTGTTTGCAGACAGTGAAACTCTCATGATAAATACACAACAGAGTATTAAAAAAGTATCTGTTTAGAACGGTGTACACTCTATGCAACACTTGTTAAAAAATACACTATTTGCATACAAAAAGCAAGGTCTGAAGGGCCTAAAGATCATATTACTTGCAGCCTTCATACTGTGTTAAAAACTTTACAGATAACTCATCTTTTGAAGCCAAACAAGCACATGTACATGGGTTAGTACCTGGTGCACACAGTCTTCCATGTTATGTAGAAATTGTCATGTTGAGATGATTCTGTCTAATAATTCAAGGCTGCTTACAATCCTTAGTATACACTATGTAGATTCTTTGCGCTTTTGGAACCTTTTTCTGCAGAACCAAAAAACTTGTGTGAAACACAAGTCATCATCTGTCACCTGGACCCAGAGTTACTGTTTACAAAGATTTATAACATGTTCAATGCCTCTACACACATTTGATGCATTAGGAGCACATGTGTTTTATAAACACACCCATTAGCTGTACACAGGATATGCAAAATTAGGTAGAAAAGTAATATGGTAGCTACTCGCCACTTTGTAAACTATAAAACAAACTAACACACTCACTGGAGGATGTCATCAATGATGTCATTTGAGATATCATCAATGATGAATAAATGAGGACATAGAACGTGTTATGAGTGATGTAATATGTGAGGTCATAAGTAGTGCATGGCGGGGTGCAAGTTATAGTTAGCTCTGCTAACTATAACTGGTGAATTTCTGTGTTTTTTTTTGTTCCAAGCGGTAATTTTGCCACTGACAAATTCACTTAACTATAACGTTATTTTAACCTTCGGTTTTCAGTACATTTTTTTATTTTTTTTTTAAACATAAAGTAATATTTTATTATCATATGTAAAACCATCCCCCGCCTCACACAGCCTTTGGCTGTGCATGGCGGGAGGCTGGTAACAGGGCTGGGCATGCAGCCAGGCCCTGCAGCAAACCCCCCACAGGAAGCTAACCCCACACTGCACACAGCCTTTGGATGTGCACAGCAAGGGTTTGGAAACTGTGGCTGGTCTGCAGTGCCGGGGACCCCATCCCCTGGGGCCATGTTTTTAGGTCGAGCATTCGTGACCTCTTGTATATACTTTAGTATATACTTATTATATACTTATATGTGTATGTACTTTGTGGGCTCTGGAGATCAGCCCTAGGACTTGTCTGCTTCCGCTTAGGGATTTTTGTTTCTGTTCAACTGCCTCTATTTAACTTTCTTGATAGAAAACGACCATCAGAGGTCAGTAAAATACCACAATCCCTTTAGCATTCTCTAGATTCCAGTCCATAGAAATTGTCTTCCACGAGCACCCGTATTTTTTTCAAATCTTGCATTTTCAGGGATATGACCACGTGATTTTATATTAAAAACAGAGCTTTGAACTATACTATTTCCTGCTGAAAGGCAATATTTCTCCCCATGTGTTCCCATACCTGGCGTGTTACGCAGTTTGGTGCTTACTTTCCCTCCATGCTAAAGAACAGTAGATGTTTCAGCACCTAGGCTAATGTGCTGCATAGCTAAACACATATAAGGTCCCAAAGGCGAGACCGATTGCATTGCAAATGCTTGTTTTGAAAGGCGGTACCAGGTGGCCCCCTCTCTCGAGCCTCAATAGGCCCTGGGGACCCCATTCCACAGGGCCACATTTTTTTAAAGGCCATTGTTGTATATGTTTTTTAAAGGGAAGGGGGGCTGTGTGGCCCCCCTCCCCAGCCTCAATAGGCCCTGAGAACTACATCCCCTAGGGCCTTATTTCTTCCTGAAGCCTCATTTGGCCCTGGGGACCCCATCTCAGGGGTATATGCATATATATATATATACATATATATATATATTACCTACTGGCGGTCGCCAGTAGGTCGTTATAGTTAGAACCTAGTTTCCATAGGAAAAGCGTTTTTTGATTTGCCAATAACTTTGGCGCCGTTTGACGAATCTTCACGAAATTTTCAGAACTAATTGTTCACTCAGGTCAGCTCCTGTCTTGAAGGTTTCGGAGTGATTCGTCAAGGGGGGCCGAGAAAAAAGGGGGGTCCCAAAACGTGTTTTCTCCATGTTAATTTCCGTAGGAAACTTTAGACACGGCTACAGCCTGAACTGCTGAACGGAATTACACCAAATTTGGCAGAGAGATGGCTCTTGGTCCAGAAAGCACGCTTTTTTTTAAATAGTGTAATTCGGTTCAGTAGTTTGAGATATTTAAAGATTTACAGATATCGATATTTGAGAATTGTGAGATCTGATTGGCTGAGCCCTCCCGAGCACGAGCTTGCCTCTGATTGGCTGCCAACACTTCAAACCAGGAAGTGTTGGCAGCCATCTTGTGCCTCGGACCGAGGGAGAGGGAAAAAGGTAAGAGAAACATTAAAAAACAAAAAAAGGGGGCAGGGTAGGAACACCCTGACCCCCAGGCCTGCTCAGGGGGTCCCACAGGGACCCCCAGGCCTAAAAAAGCATTTTTTAAAAACATTTTCGGCCGGGTCGTGCTGGGTGCGCGAACCCCGTCGAAAATGGAAAAAGCCCCCGGGTGGACCAGGTCCCGGGGGCAATCCTTAATTCTGTAGCGCAGCCCCGGGGACCGCCACCTCCCCGGGGCTTTATAATTTATTAACGGGGGCACACGGCCCCCCGAAGCCCCGGGGACCGCCACCTCCCCGGGGCTTTATTAAATAAGGGTGCGGGGGCCTCGCGGGCCCCCCCTAACCCCAGGGACCGCCACCTCCCCGGGGCTTTATTGAAATATGTTGGGGGGGCCTTACAGGCCCCCCAAGCCCCGAGGACCGCCACCTCCCCGGGGCAAAAATAAATAATGTGTGTGGGGGGGCTCGAGCCCCCCTACACTGCCCCGGGGACCACCACCTCCCCGGGGCTTTAAACACTTGGGAGGGGGGCTGCGTGGCCCCCCTCCTGGAGCCCTTGATGGCCCTGGGGACCGCCACCCCCCAGGGCCGGCTCCTGCAATGTCCCTGGGTGCCCACCCCTGGGACATTGCTGTTTGCAATGACAGGGCGGGAGCACGGCTCCCACCCTGTCATTGCAAACTCTGCTTTGCTTCATTGAAGCAAGAGCAGGAAAACCTGCTCTCGCTTCAATGAAGCAAAGCAGATTGCTTTTGAGCAAGGGGAGCCGCAGCAGCTCCCCTTGCTCAAAAGCAATGCCGGCTCCCGCAGGAGGCGGGGAGCCGGCGGGACCGTGGGGGCATTGGGGCTCCCCCCACAGTCCCCAACGCAAAGGGCCGGCCCCGGGGGATGGGGTCTCCGGGGCCAGAAGTGGCCCGGGAGAGGGGCCATGCGGCCCCCCTCCCCTGCAATAAAAAAATGTAAATAAAAAAAAAACGGAAAGCCGGCCCTGGGGGATGGAGTCCCCGGGGCCATAATTGGCCTGAGGAGGGGGGCCACATGGCCCCCCTCCAAATATTTCTATAAATACATTTTTAAAAAGTCTGGCCATGCCCCGGGAGATATCCCCGGGGCCGAATTTGGCCTCGGGAGGGAGGCCACGCGGCCCCCTTCCCGTTTAAAAAAAAAAATAATTATAAAAAGGGGTCAGGCCCCGGGGGATGGGGTCCCCAGGGCTGCAAAAATGTAAAAGAAGGGGGGCCACACAGCCCCCCTTGTAAAAAAACATTTTTTTTTTAAAAAGCTGGCATCTCGCCGGAGGCCCCGCCCCCTCCCTGCACCACTCTGCAAACGCGCCCCCTGCCGCGTTGTAGGTTGGGGAATTAATTCCCCTTGAATACTGAGGGTCCCTGGGGGCCAACTAGCCCACCAGGTACCTCCAGTAAGCGCCACAGAGCTGGATTGCAGAGAGATGGTCCGAGGCCACGCTCCTTTTTACACCACTCTGCAAACGCGCCTCTTGGCGCACTGCTGATGGGGCGATGAGGTATTCTTGTGTCCTGAGGACCTCAGGACACAAGTGGACTTCATCCTCCAAGCAGCAGTGAGCCAGGAGCCGCGTTTGTATATTGGTTTCCCAGTCCTTGAATGAAAAAACTGCAACACTAAGCATCTGTATTTTGCCTTACAAGCATGAAGTGAAAAGTCAGAGGTAAAACACCAGTGGCTCACACATATCACCTTGAATCTACTACAGTGCTCAGAAAGAGCTACACAAATGGCCAACCACAGTACACCAGACCACCACACTGAAACATACAGCACTAAAAGAGACAATAACACTGCCTGCTGTATGATGGCTGCAGTCACAAAGGTTTGGCCACCATCTTGGGTATGATGCAGCTCTGAAAGCAGGGTCCCCTCTAGAGGAAAGATGCCCATCAGAAGCTCAACAGCACACAATTCTCACATGCAGTGATACACTGGTCTGTGCCATGCAATGGAAGGTGCAGCTGGTTGTGCTGCATTGAGGCACTAAATTAATGACTGATCTTTATTCTAGTTCCTCTTAATGACACACAAGCCATCTTTGGTCTCCTACTTATAGTTTTAACAGTAGGAGGAGCCTCTTTTATGCACTGCTGTTTGTTAGAAAAAATCATTTTTTTGCTACTGGTGGCTGCTGTTGGTATGTGCAGGGGAAAGGGGAGGGAGAGAGGTGGAAGCTTTGAGGGAATACCTAGATACATGACTTATGAACAGGCACAGGCCAACTTTTCTACTTTCACGCTTTATGGTTGTATAAGCATTATCCTCACTCGTTTGTATGAGATGGAATGAGGTTTATATTTGCAATTGCTTCAATTACCTTTTGTTAACAAAATGAATAACACCACATGGTTTTTGTCTTAGATTGTGGTAATTCACCTTACTGGTGACTTATTTTTGAATTATGAGTTTTTAGAGTTGTGTCATTAGGCACTTTTAATTTCACAATTGCATTTGTAAATATTTTCTGTTTCTGTTTCTATTTTATGACAGCCTTGAAAAAGTCCATTTTGATTCTTCAGGATGAAACGCGTTGGCTGTAGTTCTCATCTCATTGTGTAAAGAACTAAAGGATATCTTTTGGAAACTTTTGGGATTAACTCAGTTCTAGATATATGAATAGACTTATTATGTGGTGTGCCATTTTCGCTATTTTTTCTTGGCACCTGTCAGAGCCTACCTTTTAAATGGATTTATGTAGGCAGCAGAAATAATTCCCAACAGCCAGTGGAAAAAACAGCAAAAATAATTTCAAGTTGCATTTTATGTTTAAAACAAATGCCTGCTCAAGTGGATTTCTTGTTACTCATTAGACCCAGACCACAAAACATACCCATTTTCACAAGAGAAGGAAGGGCTTTCTGGTGTGACACTTAAGGCTATAAAGTCAGATGAATGCATATGTAATTAAAGGCACTTCTGCAACATGATATGATCAGACATGACAAAGGCGCTCCTTTTTCCACTGCCTCATGACCCTCTGAGGGTTGGCGTACTGGAGGCATTCCTTTGGCCCCCTGTGCTTCCCCATTTTGAAGAGTCTCAAATCCAAGTTCTTTAAGCAGCCAGATCTTCTCTCTGGCCCACCATGTCACTAATGTTTGATATAATTACTTATATGGGCAGTAAGTAACACAGCCGTCACAAGTGGGCAGGGAGTATTTAATAGAGGGTGCAGTATGCGTGTAGTTTCCAGATTACCACTCTCCTTAGTAACATGTATTTATGGACTTTTAATTGTTAGCAATCCTGTAGTCTTCAATAATGATCAACTAGCTTGTGTGGCTATCCCACGAAATCGCTCCTTAGGAGTTTTCTGTTTTCCTGAAGAACATTCTTTTTTAATACTTAGAATAGAACATTCTTTTTAAATACTTAGAATGGAACATTCTTTTTTAATACTTAGAATGGCACATTCTTTTTTAATACTTACAATACTTAGAAACAGGTGTTGCCTATGACACCTGGCCAAAAGAGAAGAAGCATCTAGAGGGTCCCATATTACGTGTTGGCCCTAGCCCTAGGCCTTACAAGCCAGGTAACCATTCTGCAAGACCTTCTCCAACCCATAACGCTATCATCAACCATATTCCCATTTTCTCGAGCCGCCTGCTTTATTGCATTAGATTCTTCATAAGCTTCCATACTTACAGAATTATCTCCTCCCCTCATTAATCCAAGCAATCGCCTCTTTTCGACCATCAAGACCCTTCATCGACTCACAATTCAGAAGACAAGATCTTGTATATCACTCGCTGAGTCTGCTTTGACTTAGGGACCGCCCATCGCAGCAAGTTCAATCACTACTCTACAAGTAACACAACATTCCATCTCTCTACTCACATTCCATGGAATAACAAAGGAGGAAAAGTCCTTTTGGTGGAATATGACACACTTTGGGACAGGTGCCTTGGAGTGGGGAACTGTCCAACCATGACAGGATGTGTGACTTGACATAAAGGTAAGGAAGCAAGGACATTGTATGACAGTCGGAAGGGGTGTCCTGTCCTGCAATCCTGTGTACACTGGCTATAATGCCACAATGCTTTGCACAATACACACACACACACACACACACATATATATATGAACATTTTGCTACAGCACAGAAACCTACTAAAGGTAAAGGAATTTTGAAAGTGCACTACTGATCCCAGCATGCAACACTTAGTTGAACTCACCTGTGAGGCCCACTGAGGGCTAATTAAATGGACATGCAGAGGGGAGTGCCTTTTCACCATTTCTGTGCAGTATTATGGAGCCTGTGACCAAGGAGCTGCCTGCTCTAAAACGCGTAAGGCAATAAAATGCATCGGAATAAAAATGCCAGTTTCCTTTTATTAAAAGAATCAGTGGAATTTATCTGCTTTTCGAGTGCGTCCTCAACTGGGGATGTTTTGTTGAAAGATATATATATATATATATATACATACATATATACATACATATATACATACATGTCCATATTTACATACATATACATATATACATACATATACATATATATATTCACTGAAAAAACCATAGGTTTCAGACACGTTATAGTTACAAATTAGCATTTAAAAAACCTTTGAAATTCACTGAAAAAACCATAGGTTTTAGGGACAGTTTTAGTTACTTGGACATTGCACTCGTACAAAACCCGTGAAATTCCCACGTTATAGTTAGTTCAGCTAACTATAACTCGCGCCCCCGCAATGCACTGCTGATGACGTCACATATTACATCACTCATGACATGGTCAGTGACATCACTGATGACATCACTGATGACATCTCAAATGACATCACTGATGACATCACTGATGACATCACTGATGACATCATCCAGTGACTGTGTAAAGATTAAATATGTTTAATATATATAGGGAAAGGGGTATTGAAGAATGAGTGGGTGTATAAGTGTCTGAATGGATGATTTAGTACGTGAGTGACTGACTCTACAAGTGAGTGATTAAACGTATCTTACTGAATGCATGGGTTAGTGACTAAACTGTGTGAATGTCTGTATCCGTCTGCTTGTTGGTGTGTAAGTGGATGCATGGATTTGCGAATAGCTACATGAGTGTCTATATGGGTTATTGATTGGTTCTCTGAGTATCTGTATGGCTGCCTGAGTGTTTGTGTGGGTGGGGTGTGTGTGACTCTATACATAGATGTGTGAGTGGGTGATTCACTGGGTGCATGATTTCAAGAGTGCATCTGTGATGGACTGCTTGGGTGGGTGAGTGTGTGTATGGGTGTGTTAGTGAGTGAATGTATATCTCAGTGGTACATGTGCGAGTAACTACATATGTAAAAGGCAGTATATATGTGTGTTAGAGTATTTAAATGGCTATAAGTGAGAGTGTGTTATTGTGAGAGTGGCTGTATGGATGCGTGTGTGCTTGTATCAGTTATTGTATAAGAGCGTAAGAATGTGCTAGTATTTGTATGAGTAAGTGAGCTGGTGTGTGTATAACTGTATAGGTGAGTAAATGGGTGTGTGATTAATTTTTTGCATGACTGACTAGGTGTGTGAGTACCTCTATGGATGAGTGGCGGTGTGTGAGTGTTTATATAGGTGTATGAGTGCATATGATAGTCCTGTACTGAGTGACTGTAAGTATGAGTGACTGTACAGGTGAGTGAGTGGATGTGTGTGTAGACCTAAGAATCAGTGAGTGGGTATGTAGTTTTTGGTGTTGGAGTGTCTATGGTTTTGAGAATGGCAGTCTGTAATTTAGAGTGGGTGTATCAAAAGTTATATTAGGGTGTGAGAAGATGCATGAAATTATCACATGGATGATGTCATCAGTGATGTCATTTGAGATGTCATCAGTGATGTCATCAGTGATGTCACTGACCATGTCATGAGTGATGTAATATGTGACGTCATCAGCAGTGCATTGCGGGGGCGCGAGTTATAGTTAGCTGAACTAACTATAACGTGGGAATTTCACGGGTTTTGTACGAGTGCAATGTCCAAGTAACTAAAACTGTCCCTAAAACCTATGGTTTTTTCAGTGAATTTCAAAGGTTTTTTAAATGCTAATTTGTAACTATAACGTGTCTGAAACCTATGGTTTTTTCAGTGAATTTCAAAGGTTTTTTAAATGCTAATTTGTAACTATAACGTGTCTGAAACCTATGGTTTTTTCAGTGAATTTCAAAGGTTTTTTAAATGCTAATTTCTAACTATAACGTGCCTGAAACCTACGGTTTTTTCAGTGAATTTCAAAGGTTTTGTAAATGACAATTTTTAAATGTATTAATTGTTATATTAATTTTTTTCATACTGATTTACTACATTTTTAGAAACAATTTTTTTTTACATATTTTATTTTTTAAATTACATTGTAATTACATTATACATTACATTACAAAAAATACTTTCTCAGAATGAATTACTTTAGTTTAAATACTTTGCAGATAGGCAATAGACTTTTAAGTACAGTAGTTACAGTTGTTGCAATGGGCAACACATTTTCAAACACAATGCAACATTCAGCTCAACGTGAATTTCTAGTTAAATGCAATTAGTTACTTTATGGATTACTTTTGTAACCACAGGACTGGATCCTAGATTCAGTCCTGGTACATCTCCTGTAAACAGTTGAGTAAAAGCGTTTTGGTTACAGTCGTGATTTTTAAGGAATATTATTGTATTTTAAAAGTTGACACTTAGAAACTTTTTCTCATAGAATCACCAATGTTATCCTATGGAAGGAAATTCACTTAGCAGGTAAAAACTGTTATCGTTACTTTTTCTTACTCAGTGTTGGATCCTGGATCCAGCACTGGTGCATCTCCTGTAAACAGTTGAAAGAATGCGTTTAAGTCATACAGGCGATTTTTAAGGAATATTTGTAGTTTGTGAAAATCAACACTTTGAAACTTTTTTGCTGAAAACCAGTCAATCTTAGCCTATGAAGGAAATTCAAGTTACCGGTAAGTACGGTTAAAATTACTTTTGAGGACCAGTACTGGGCTGAAAGATGCAGCACTGAGGTCTCTCCTGATAACAGGTGAGTAAATTGGAATTCGTATTTCGGCTGATTTTAGAGGAATATTTTAAAGTTCCAAAACTCCACACAGAAGAATTTCCAAGTGAAACCAGTCAATGTTAGCCTATGGAAGGAAATTCAAGTTACTGGTAAGTATGGTTAAAATTACTTTTCAGGACCAGTACTGGGCTGAAAGATGCAGCACTGAGGTCTCTCCTGATAACAGGTGAGTAAATCAGAATTCGGATTTCGGCTGATTTTAGAGGAATATTTGTATGTTTCAAAAATCAACACTTAGAAACTTTTTCAGCAAAAAGCAGGCAATGATATCCTATGGAAGGAAATTCAAGTTACTGGTAAGTACGGTTAAAATTACTTTTGAGGATCAGTACTGGGCTGAAAGATGCAGCACCGAGGTCTCTCCTGATAACAGGTGAGTAAATCGGAATTCGTATTTCGGCTGATTTTAGAGGAATATTTTAAAGTTCCAAAACTCCACACTTAGAAGAATTTCCAAGTGAAACCAGTCAATGTTAGCCTATGAAGGAAATTCAAGTTACCGGTAAGTACGGTTAAAATTACTTTTCAGGACCAGTACTGGGCTGAAAGATGCAGCACTGAGGTCTCTCCTGATAACAGGTGAGTAAATCGGAATTCGTATTTCGGCTGATTTTAGAGGAATATTTGCACAATGGTGAAGGGAGGGGGCGGGGCCTGAGGTGACATCTGTGCAAACGCGCCCCGTTGCGCGTTTTAATTTGGGGGATTAAGTCCCCTTGAATCCTGAGGGTCCCTAGGGGCCAACTAGCCCACCAGGAACCTCCAATATGCGCCAGGGGCTGCGTTGCAGAGACGTGTAGAGAGGCCACACCCCTTTTACACCTCTCTGCAACGCAGCTCTGTGGCGCTTTCTGGATGTACCTGTTGGGCTAGTTGGCCCTCAGGGACCCTCAGGATTGAAGGGATTTAATTCCCCATCTTAAAACGCGCCACGGGGCCTGTTTGCACACATGTCACCTGAAGCCCCGCCCTCCCTTCACCACTGTGCAAATGCGCCCGTGGCGCGTTTTAAGTTGGGGGATTAAGTCCCCTTGAATCCTGAGGGTCCCCGGAGTCCAACTAGCCCACCATATACCTCCAAAAAGCGCCACAGAGCTGCGTTGCAGAGAGGTGTAAAAGGGGTGTGGCCTCTCTACACGTCTCTGCAACGCAGCCCCTGGCGCATATTGGAGGTTCCAGGTGGGCTAGTTGGCCCCCAGGGACCCCCAGTATTCAAGGTGAATTCGTTCCCCCTCTGCAAACGCGCCAGGGGGCGCGTTTGCAGAGTGGTGAAGGAAGGGGGCGGGGCCTGCGGGCCCGATCGTTTTAAAAAAATTAAAAAAAATGTTGTCCCCTGAAGGGGCTGTGTGGCCCCCCTTCCTTTTTCCTGTTTTTATGCCCTGGGGACCCCATCCCCCAGGGCCTTACCCCTTTTTTTTAATTAAAAAAAAAACGGGAAGGGGGCCGCGTGGCCCCCCTTCCCTGGGCCTGTATTGGCCCCGGGGACCCCATCCCCCGGGGCATGGCCTTTTAATTTTTATTCTTTGGAGGGGGGCTGCGTGGCCCCCCTCCTCTGGCCATTTAAGGCCCCGGGGACCCCATCCCCCGGGGCCGGCCTTTCCTTTTTTTTTTTTTTTTTAAATTTTTCATATTTGGGGAGGGGGCCACGTGGCCCCCTCCTGAGCCACTACTTGCCCCAGGGACCCCATCCCCCGGGGCTGGCCCTCTCCGTTGGGGACTGTGGGGGGTCCCCAATCCCCCACAGTCCCGCCGGCTCCCCACGTCCCTTGGGAGCCGGCATTGCTGTTCCACATGGGGAGCAGCTGACATGCTGCTCCCCATGTGGAAAAGCAATCGCTTTGAATATTGGAAGAGAGAGCAGGTTTCCCTGCTCTCTCTTCCAATATCCAAAGCAGTTTGCTATGGCAGGACGGGAGCCGCGAGGCTCCGTCCTGCCATAGCAAACTACAGTGTCCCGGGGGTAGGCACCCCGGGACACTGCAGGAGCCGGCCCTGGGGGGTGGTGGTCCCCAGGGCCATCAAGGGCTCCAGGAGGGGGGCCGCGCGGCCCCCCTCCCTACATCAGCACAGCTCCGGGGAGGTGGTGGTCCCCGGGGCTTCGGGGGTCCAAAACGGACCCCCATTTTAATTTGTTAGTGCCCCGGGGAGGTGGCGGTCCCGGGGGCGTGTGGGGGGCTGGAGCCCCCCACACAGGTTATTACATTATTTAAAAAAAAGCCCCGGGAGGTGGTGGTCCCCGGGGCTGCGGGAGGGCTCAGAGCCCTCCCGCACCATTTTTTAAAAAAAGCCCCGGGGGGTGGCGGTCCCCGGGGCTTGGGGGGCCCTTTGAGGCCCCCCACACATTAAATTATCCCCCCCCCCCACCATGCCCCCGGGACTTGGGCCACCCGGGGGCCAATTAACATCGAAGCGCGGGAGACCGCGCTTCGATTTTTTTTTTTTTCGGCAGGATTCGCATCCTGCCGATTTAAAAAAAAAAAAAAAATGCTTTTTTTTGCCCAGGGGGTCCTTGTGGGACCCCCTGAGCAGGCCTAGGGGGTTAGGGTGTTTCTACCCTGCCCCCTTTGTGCGTTTTGCGCACTTGTTTCTTTTTTTTTTTCTCGGCGGGATACGCGCACCCTAAGCGCATCCCGCCGATTTAAAAAAAAAAAAAAATCTTTTTTCTGCCCAGGGGGTCCTTGTGGGACCCCCTGAGCACACCTAGGGGGTTAGGGTGTTTCTACCCTGCCCCCTTTTTGCGCTTTGCGCACTTGTTTCTGTCCCTCGGTTCTACCGAGGGACAAAATGGCTGCCAACACTTCCTGAATCGGAATGTTGACAGCCAGCTGACAGCCAATTAGCATGCAGCTCGTGATCGGGACGGTGCGCGCAGGGTGCGCTGAGGGTACGCGTATCCGACGCGCCCATAGATATATATGTACTTTTACTTTTGATTTTCTCAGGAACTACTGAACGGATTTACACCATTTAAGCAAAAGGCACCAGTCTGAACCAAGGGCTACCTCTTTGCCAAATTTGGTGTAATTCCGTTCAGCAGTTCGGGCTGTAGCTGCGACTAAAGGTTCCTATGGAAAAATGAATGGGGAAAACGCGTTTTGGGACCCCCTTTTTCTCGGCCCCCGCTTCACGTATCACCCCGAGACTTTCAGGGTAGGAGCGGAGCGGAGCGCCTCAACAAGTTGGAAACTTTCACGAAGATTCGTCAACCGGCGCCAACGTTATTTCAAATAGAATGTCGCGGATTTCCTATGGATAATAGGTTGTAACTATAACTATCTACCTGCGACCGCCAGTAGATAATATATATATATATATATATATATATATATATATATATATATATATATATATATATATATATATATACCCAAAATGCTTTCTACAAAACAGGTGTTCGTCTGCCATTCCTTTAAAGGTTGGAAGTTGAAACATTTATTCCCTTTTTAAGTGCAATTTAGTTGCAGCTTGTGGAGGAACCCTGGTATTGAAGTAACCTTATATTGCTTGAATGTGTCCTCTTCTATTTCCATTTTAAATTAATAAAAAATGCTTTCTTTGTCTGGGATTCTTTTACATCACATGTGGCAATGAATAAGCTAAGACATTTTTGGCAGAACTCTGCAAATGTAGGGATCTGATCAACTTGTCCTGAACACATTGTTTGTTTCGTTCAGCGAGCAGTCCAAGGGTACAGATCAGTCAGCATAGATGTAATGTTTAGTGCATGCTTTGCTCAGAACAGGGTCCATCACATGAGGAGCAACAGCTGCAGTGCCACTGTCAGCCAACAGATGTCAGCACAAGAGAGTCTAACGCAGACCGAATCGGCCAGGCATGGGCCACTTTAGAAGTAAAACTAGCAGTGGCGGCTGGTGAAATGTCAAAGTGGTGCGGCGAGAACTTCAAGATGTACTTTAAATGGAAAACTTGCATATGTGTACAGATTTTGTTTTCATCTCTGCTCAAATTTCCCATTAAGGACTGAAAAACAGCAGTGCAGTTGCATTTTCGGTTTCATATTTCCAAATCGGCTTAACTTGGTGAAAACAGTAAATGTGATAAAAAAGTTTCATTCTGTTTTTCCATCATTAATGTGAGCTACCACTTCAGCTGAAAAACGAAAACAGAATGAGCAAGAGACGTGCATGCATGTTTTTCATTTCAACTGGTTGTTGCTAAAGCCACAGATGGTTACTTTTACTGAACTAGCAGTGCATGATGAAGATACTAGCCTGTTCAGTGGATCCCGGGATCCCGGGCTGTCCCAGTCAGACTCTGTAATTGCATGGCCCGGTTGGCCATTTGTTGGTATTATTCTCCCTCTCTTTCTCTTTTCTTTTCTTAATGTATCGTCTTCTCGTGGACGCGCCACTGTTGGGGGCTGTGATATTGCGATCCCCCGGGGGTGCGCTGTGGGGTCTCTCTCTCGGCCTTGTGGGCCTGGCTGGTCATCTGCTTTTGCTTGCTTTCTATTCTTTTCTCTTCTTGGTGTATGTCTCCTCCCCTTTGATGCGCTGGCCCGGGGGGCTGAATCTTTTTCATTCTCTGGGATTGCCTGTTTGGGACCTGCTGGAATGTGCCTTGCTGGAATGGGGATTTGGGCTGTCCTTCTTGCTCTTTCGTTGCGGTGGGGGGTGGGTGGGGGCAACCGGGGGGGCTTGGGCTCTGACTGGATGAAAGGAGTGCATTCTATTTCCCTGCCTGTCCTATGACGACTCTTATCAAATTTCTCTCTCTTAATGTGAAGGGGCTGAACTCCCCAAACAAACACCGCCAGGTGTGGCGATATCTGCTTCAGCAGGATCCCGACGTAATTTTCCTCCAGGAGACCCACCTGCTTTCCACTGACACCCACCTTATGTCCCATCCCCGATACCCCATCCAATATTGGGCGTGCTCCCCTTCCAAGATTGGCGGGGTGGCTATTCTTTTCAAGTCAGGCTGGCGAGCGGCAACCCCTAAATGCATGGCTGATGATGGGGGGAGGTTTCTCAAGGTACACATGGTCTGAGGGCCAGGGATCTCTCACTTTTGTTAATATATACGCACCCAATCAGAATCAGGACGCATTTCTTCGACTATACTTGGGGGCCCTCTTGCAATCACTTTCTACCCCTATCGTCCTTGGAGGCGATTTTAATTTGGTTTGGAACCCTGAATGGGACCGCTCTGCGCAAGCGCATCATACCGCTGGGGCAATGTCAGCGGCGTTGCGGACCGCCATCACTGACTTTGGTTTAGTCGACGCCTGGCGACATTCACACCCAGACTCTCGGGACTACTCCATTTTCTCTCATGTGCATCGCTCGTATTCGCGTATAGATTATTTTTTTCTTTCGCTCCCTTTGGTCCACAAGCTGTGTAGTGCAGAGATTTCCGATATATCCATCTCGGATCATGCGCATGTCCTGCTTACACACCAACCCCCCGATACACGTAGAGCACCCCTTCCTCGGTGGAGACTGCCCCCCCAGGCCCTCCGAGATCCTGTGGATGTGGCGGATATCCGCAAGGAGATTGAGGCCTTTTTTCTCACTAACTCCCTTTCCGACACCCCTGAAGGCGTCCGTTGGGACGCCTTCAAAGCCACTATCCGGGGGGTCATTACTTCAATATCAATCGCCCGGGCTAGGGAGGCGCGCCTGGTTGAGTCTACCCTTTCCAGAGATATTAAAGCCCTAGAACATAGAGACCACGTGCATCCGTCCCTTCATAACAAGCGGCGCCTCGCCGAACTTCGTGGTCAATTGCGTCTACAGCGTACCAACAAAGCAGAGCGGCTTTTAGTTCTTCTTAAACAGAAATTTTACACGGGAGGGGATAAAGTTGGGGCATGTCTTGCACGACGACTTCGGGCCCAGACTTCCCGGGCCCACATTGCTAAGCTCAAGCGCCTGGATGGTTCTTGGGCCATCTCGGAGGCGGACAAAAGTCTTGAATTAGAGACCTTCTACAGGGATCTGTACGCGTATGCTCATTGTTCACCTGACGCTGTCGCGGCCTTTCTCGACTCCTGCCCCTGGGACCCCATCGATCCCTACTTTACGAAATTACTTGACGACCCTATTACACATGAGGAAATAGCCAAAGCACTGAAACAGCTTCCGATTGGTAAAACCCCGGGCCCTGACGGTCTGCCGGTTACTTTCTACCGGGTCTTCTATCCGCAAGTTCGGGACCATATGCTTCATCTCTTCAATAGCTTCACTGATCGCTCGGGTCTCTCCCCCACGATGAATGAGGCAGAAATAGTGCTTATCCCCAAGCCCGGAAAGGATCTGACTGTACCCGCTTCGTTTTCGCCCGATTGCCTTGTTAAACACTGACGCCAAGATATTCACGAAAATCCTGGCAAATTGTTTGGAGCCTCATCTTCCGGGCCTCGTTGATCCAGACCAAGTGGGGTTCATTCGTCACCGTCAAGGTGCGGACAATATTCGCCGGATAGCCCATCTCGTGGAGAAAGCGCGATTCAGAAATATCCCTGCCTGCCCGGTATCCCTAGACGCAGAAAAAGCGTTTGACCGCGTGGACCGGGGCTTTCTTAGGGCAGTCCTCCACAAAATTGGCTTGGAACCCGGGATAATCTCTAAACTCATGGCCCCATACGCGAAGCCCTCCACTCGCATTCGTTTTAATGGACATCTTATGGCCCCCATCCCTATCCATCGCGGTACTAGACTGGGGTGCCCGCTCCCTCCCTTACTATTTGCTCTCGTGGTGGAACCTCTGGCCATTGCTATACGCCGCGATCAGGATATACAGGGTATTACTATGGGCGGTTACGAGCATAAGGCCTCTCTCTTCGCTGATGACCTCCTCTTGTCCCTGTCCTCCCCACAGTCCTCCCTCCCGGAGGTGGCGACACTCTTGGGGTCCTTTGAGGCCGCCTCTGGCTACCGGATCAATCTTGCAAAATCCCACGCCCTTAATCTTACGCTTTCGGACCTGGAGGTCCAGGGACTGCGAAATTCGATTCCGGTGCAGTGGACCGCCGAGTCGATTCACTACCTGGGCTTGGATCTGACTCCTGCCCTTTTGTCTTGGACTTCGTCCAATTGGCCCAGATATAAGAAGTCCATACGAGAGGAAATGCGTAGATGGGAAGGCCTCCCCCTGGCATGGTTAGGGCGCATCAATGCCATTAAAATGTCTCTTCTTCCTAAAATTCTTTATCTCTTTGAAACCCTTCCCACTCCCATACCACAAGCGGACATTCTGGCTCTGCAGCGAGACTTTACCAAATTTATATGGGGGAAGTCCCGCCCTCGCTTTTCTAACAAGATTCTTATGCTTCCCAGATCCCGGGGGTGGGGGGGTTGGCCTGCCCCAACCTGTTGGAGTATTATTGGGCCTGCCACCTTCGGTTTATATCAGAATGGATAGTCCCCGAAAGCAAGCAGCATTGGTTCCATTTGGATCGGGTGGTATCCTGTAGGCCCTTGTGGGATCTAGCCTGGCTTCCGCGTGGAGCCCGTCCCCGCAGCGCTTACATAGCTACTCCTACGAGAACGGTCTTGGAGATCTGGGATAGACTGGCAGTTCCCCGGGGTTTAACGACGTTTCCTTCTCCCAACACCCCTCTAACGCGCAACCCCTCGTTTCCCCCTGCCTTACAACCTCAGGCTTTTGAGGCATGGACAGCAGAGGGACGGCGAGTTATCCAGGATTTCTTTCAGGGTACCGCCCTCCGTACGTTTGAACAATGCAAACAAATCTTCCACCTTTCGGAAGGCGCGCGTATGCAATACTATCAGCTGCGGCATTGGCTTAGTTCCCCGACATATGCCCAAGAGGCGACTCGTCAACTCACCCCCTTTGAATCTCTGGTTCGTAGGTTTGAGGGGTCAAGGTGTCTGATCTCTAAGACTTACTCTTTTCTACAGCACTCTCAACAACCCACGCCTCATGGCTATCAGACGCGGTGGGCCTCAGACCTAGACAACGGAATCCCCTCTGAGGGGTGGGCCCGCCTGTGGAGGGACATCCCCAGGGTCTACCGCAGCACGCCGCAGCGCGAGTCAGCATACAAGCTGACAATCTCACAATCTCACTAATATGCGTAAAGCTTGTAAGCGGATGGAGCGGGCGTGGAGGCGAGACTTTGATCCTACCTTGAAGGGATGCTATCAGTCAGCCATCAAAAAATACCACAGGGCTGTTCAGAAAGCATGGGCTGCTCATTTTGCTGATGAGATCAGAAACAGCCATAATCCCTCTAAGAGGATTTTTTCCATTCTTAAAAATCTCAAAAATGCTGGGGCACCAGTGGCGTCTGCCATTAAGTCAGACGAACAATGTGAGGACCTTGCACCTTTTTTATAAATAAGGTGGATAACATCTATAAGACCTTCCCTCAGGTGGAGACCGGCTCTGACTCTGGGTGCTCATCCACCTCCGCCCATATACTGTCCACCTTCCCGCCAATCACTGAGGATGCATTACGTGTACTCTGCAGGAAAGTCAAATCTGGCTCCCCGGCTGACCCCATGAAGCCTGACCATCTTATGAGACTGCTACCTGTGCTTCTTACACCTCTGGGCCAGGTTATTAACATGTCCTTGTCTATGGCTACGGTTCCCAGGTCATGGAAGCAGGCTAGGGTAATGCCTCTATTAAAGAAGCCCACCCTCGATCCAGCTAAACCGGAGAACTTTCGCCCTATCTCCTTGCTGCCTTGGGCCTCTAAGATCTCCGAAGCCTATGTTAATTCCATCTTGTCAGGCTATCTGGAGGAGAATAATATACTGGACTCCTCCCAGTGCGGTTTCCGCCCGGGCCTCAGCACGGAGTCTGCCCTCCTAGCTGTGACTGAACATCTGAGAGAAGCACTGGATGAGGGACGTACTTCGGCACTGATCCTACTGGATCTCAGTGCCGCATTTGATACGGTCTCTCACCAGATATTGATACAGAGGTTGAAGGAGGCTGGCATCGTGGGCCTCGCCCTGGATTGGTTTACCTCCTTTCTTTCAGATAGGTCCTTTCAGGTGTCGGCCCCCCCTTTCACATCTAGGGTGCACTCCATCAAACAGGGAGTGCCGCAGGGCTCTGCGTTAAGTCCAACGCTTTTCAACCTGTATGTTCAGCCTCTAGCCGCGGTAGCAAAGAGGAGAGGGCTGACTATAGTATCATATGCTGATGATACACAATTAGTAGTCGCCCTCTCCAATGACTGTCTGAATGATGCTGCTAAGTTTCGTAGGAGTCTTGCGGACGTTGCAGGGTGGATGACTGCCAACTGGCTCCAGCTCAATGCCAGCAAGTCGGAGGTCTTGCTGGTGGGGAAAGATCCTGAGCTATGGAGTGAACAGTGGTGGCCTACCACCCTGGGCCCTGCACCCGCCCCCAAACAGGTGGTGAAAAACCTTGGTGTCTGGGTCGACTCGGCGCTCAGTTTTCAAACCCAAACTAAGAAGGTGGCGGCAACATGCTTTGGTATTCTGCGCGGGCTCAAACCTCTGTTGGGTTTTTTTGATCCTTCTATCCGACAGATGATTGTCCAGGCATCTGTGCTGTCGAGACTGGACTATGCCAGCTCGCTTTACCTGGGGGTCAACAAGACGGAGATTTCGAGACTGCAGAGAGTCCAAAATGTAGCCGCCAGAACTCTTCTTGGCATGCCTACACGCTGTCCCACCTCCAGTGCCATTCGTCGGCTACATTGGCTACCGGTGGCGAGACGGGTGGAGTTCAAGTCTCTCTGCTTTGCGCTTAGGATCCTGAATTCCCCTGCCCCAGGCATTTTAGCGGGCCTGCTTTCTGCCTACACTCCTACTCGTCATCTCCGCTCAGTAGGTCAACACCTGGTAGTTGTCCCCCGGGTCAGGAGGGCCCGCGCCGGTGGGCGCTCTTTTCGCACACTGGCAGCAAAGCTTTGGAATGGCCTTCCTGTTCATATCCGAAGTATGGATAACCATCTGGCATTCCGGAAAGCACTGAAGACATATCTTTTTCCTTCTCTTTAGGTTCTGTAGTCCACGCCCTTCGGTCTGCCTCTATGGCTCTCAATGGCTCACTGGTCTTTTTCTTTCTCTCGTCATGTTGGGTTCCTTGCTGCTAGCTGCTACTATTGCTTTTAGCGCCAGGACGCCCCTTTGCTGGGGCAGCTGCGCGCTTTACAAGATTTCCTAACATAACATGACACGATGGTACTATACCCTACTCGCCTCCATCGGATATTTCCGAACTCCCCTCCGCTCTGCTGGAGGTGTCAGAGCGATAGAGGAGACTTTTTGCACATTTGGTGGTCTTGCCCTGATCTTACGCTATTTTGGAAGGAGGTTCTCAGCCACATTAATGATGTGGTGGGTTTCCCGGTTCCTTCCACCCCGTCCATGACGATCTTGGGCATTAAACCCGGCACGGTGAAAGCCATGACTAACGCGGATTGGCATCTGATCCTTCATCTACTAGGAGCTGCGAGACAGTCTATTGCCTTATGCTGGAAAAAGCCTTACACCCCACTATTGCCACTTGGTTCCTTCGGTTGTGGGATGTCCTGGCTTTAGAATTACTTACAGCCCGCCTTAACCACACGGACACGCGATTCACGCGCATTTGGCAGCCACTTATACGCCACCTCACCAGGACTAAGCAATCCCGTCTTGTGCCCCCCAGATTGCGCGCCCTGCAGCTGTTTGACGACCCTCTGGAGCCCTTCTCTCGGGGCCGGAAACCAGAATCCCCTGAATGACCCACTTGAAATAGCAGGCAGGTCCCCCCCCCTTTTTTCTCCCCCCCGGATCCCCACGGCGCGCCCGGCTCCTACACCCCCCCATTGGGAGGAAAGTCCCCATACTTGGCTCCTCTTCTTTCTTTTTCTGTCTTCGTCTCTTCAGCCTTCTGTTTTCTTCTTCTCTTTGCTGTGTGTTTTTGTACAGGCCAAATATGGAAACGGCTGTCTCACATTCTCACGGTGCACGATGTCTCCTCTCTATGGCGTGCAGGGTTTATTTTTGTTAGGGCTAAGTCTAATACGACCCCATTGTACACCCAGATGTGGTGTTGTGGCCTTCGTTTACAGGATTATTGGACTCTGGACTGCCCTATGCACCCTAATTCCTTCCATATACTTTTCTTTGGAACTGGGCCGGCTGCCTAGCCGTTTAAGATCTGAGAAGGCACCACGCTTGGGGGTTGATTTTGTAATGATGTTCCCATGTACAGCTTAGCCATTGAAGTCACCTCACCGCTATTTTTACTGAGACATGTACCTTCCATTTGTTTGGCCTCTGTTTTCTTCTTTGTTTTGCTTTCAATAAACAGACATTAAATAAAAAAAAGCAAATAACCTAGTGATAAAACCACTTCCAACTAGAGAGGGCAGAGCTGGAGAAAGATGAAGTGTTCCTCAGCATACAAGACAACCTGCGTGCTCTTCAATGCTTCTGATAAAATAGAAACCGAAAGCTAGAATGCCGGTCTCCTCCTGCAGCCTGCCAATTAGCTTTAAAACGTACACCAACAGTGGGTGATAGTGGAGGAGGCGGAGCCCTCACTAAGCTGGTTACCACAGTGGCGGCTCCTCCGCGGAGGAGCGTCGCCCCACTGCTTTTAAGCAGTGTAAATAGAGGAAACATAAAATGATAGTAACTCAAAGTTATTATCATTTTATGTTTCCATGCTGCTTTTCGGTCGAGCTGGCTGCTCTGCTCTCAGAGCAGGGCAGGGGAGGAGTGATTTGCCCACTCCAAGTGCAGATTGACTGTTTGGCCAGCCCTCTGGGGCCGGCCAAACAGTCATGCGCACTTTGCATGTTCTCCATTCAGGCTGCATTACAGCCTGCGTGGAGAACATGTCAAGGCCCCCAGTCCCCGTCTGAGCTCAAAACCACAGCGCTCAAACCAATCACAACGCTGCATTGTAGTATTGTGGTTGGTCAGGGGAGCCTGGGTGCTTACCAATGACAATGCTACTTTGCAGCGTTGTGATTGGTCAGGGGAGCCTGGGTGCTTCCTTGTTCCTGTTCGGTGGAGTCCTGACACAGCGGAAAGACGCTGCAGCGATAAGGTCAGTGATTATTAATTTATTTTTTACACACTCGCCCCTGTCCCCTCCCCGCCACCCCCGATCGGTGCCGGCCACCACAGCGTCACCAGCCACTCCTTCCTTAAACTGATCAGTCTGCTCCGCCCCGGCCCTTTGCCTGAAAGGAGTTCCGCTTACCCCGCCCTGGGCCACAGTTGTAAACACCCAAATGCAAACCTATTCATTACTTCTGAACTTAGCCACGCCCATCACTGTGATGTCACTACCCTGGCTTGTGCCTCCAGGGCGAGTACACATGCAGGGCTCTCTTTTCCTAGCAGCAATCCCTACCTAAAATAAAATTAAAATAAAACAATCTAGGTTGAAACATCACAAGCATATTATGATCGAATTTCCTTCTCCTCCTGTCCCCTGATGGCAGGGCAAAGTCCATCAGGCCCTTAAGCACCAGTCGCCCATGAAAACTATCAGCACTATTCACAATCTCATGGTCATGTCACGCACAGTGCAAGGTACAGTCATTACACTGCAGATTAGTGTTGCACTATAATATCTAAAATGTGTTATACAGATGTTCCTTTCATGGGATGGGCCCTGGTTCTTACCAAGGCAGATGGTGAGCATTACATCTGTGCTGATTAGTCAACTGCAAAGTTTAACTTTACTGATAGAGTAAAAGTTATATTAGGGTGTGAGAAGATGCATGAAATTATCACATGGATGATGTCATCAGTGATGTCATTTGAGATGTCATCAGTGATGTCATCAGTGATGTCACTGACCATGTCATGAGTGATGTAATATGTGACGTCATCAGCAGTGCATTGCGGGGGCGCGAGTTATAGTTAGCTGAACTAACTATAACGTGGGAATTTCACGGGTTTTGTACGAGTGCAATGTCCAAGTAACTAAAACTGTCCCTAAAACCTATGGTTTTTTCAGTGAATTTCAAAGGTTTTTTAAATGCTAATTTGTAACTATAACGTGTCTGAAACCTATGGTTTTTTCAGTGTCTGCTCTGACTGTTTTACTGCACCACACAAGCGCAGGATTCACGTCTGGGCAAACTACACCAAGGTCATCTGCTGCAACAAAGCGATAGAAGGAATGTTCAATATAATTCAAGCATTCCATCCATCACTTTTTAGTACTGGTACTAGCCAAGACCTTTCGATTTTATTAAAATTATGTATATGAATTACTTACTTAAAGGGGCTTTCAGCCACCTCTCTTCATTCATTTATTGTTGTGTCATTCACATTTTGCCTCTGCCCACCACAGCATACAGCATATGCCAATGGGTCAGCCTATTCAGACACTGGTTAACTTTACTTTGAGTGACTGCATTTTGCTCTTTCACCGCAAGCATATCCACAGACATGGTACTTCCATCAGTGCTAGTATTTTTGTTTTTTGTTTCTACTTTAGTGCTGTCTTTGTGTTTACAACCTGATGTGATAGCAGGATGATTTCTAGCATAGGGCACGTTTGAGCTTTATCAGTTACTGCCTCTGCTGTTGTAAATTGCTTTTGGTGCGTCCTTTGTTTATCTGACTAATTGTGTCCATTTCAAACTATTCTGTATTAAGTAATCCTCTTTTTACTGTGCATGCAGTACACAAACCAAAAGCTCCAATATTGTGCAATGTGAATTCATAAGAGCACAGTTCTTCAGAAAACGTTTATTCTGGGCTTAACAGATGGTTCCTTAATATACTTTGCCCAGGGAAAAACACACCCTTTATTGTGTTTAATTTGCAGCACTTTCTTTCGTTTTTTTCTGTCCTTCTTTGTTTCTTTCTTTTCCCCTTCTTTCTTTCTTTCCTTCTTTTTTTCTTTCTTGCTTTTGATTTCTTGTCTTCTTTTGTTCTTTCATTTTCGTTTTCCTTCTTTCCTGCCTTCTTTTGTTTCTTCTTTCTTTCCTTATTTCTCTTTTCCTTCTTTCGTTCAGTCTTTTTTCTTTCTTTCTTTTTTCTTTCTTTCATTCTTCATTTTTTCTTCAATTTCTTTTTTACTTTCCTTCTTTCATTTGTCTTTCATTTTACTATCTTTATTTCTTTCATTCGTTTTCTTTTATTCTTTCTTTTTTCCTTTCCTTTCATTCGCTCTTTCTTTCCTGCCTTGCTTGTTTTCTCCTGCCTTTTCTCTTTCTTAAAGACAGGATGCTGGCAGAACAATTGGCTATTTTTAGGTTTGTGTTAGCAAAGACCTTTTGATTTTATTAAAATTATTTAAAAAAATTAGTTTAGGGGTTTTCAGCCACATGACATCCATTTGTATGTGATTGGGTCATTCACAAATATTCTACCACCCACTTGAACATGCATCAAGGGGCAATGCATCAGCCCACTTCAGTGACTAGCTGACCTCACTTTTAATTACATCAAGCAGCCCTTTCACAAGGCGCAGACCTCCACGCAAAGTAGTTCCCTTCAGTACCAGGGAGTACTATGGTAATATGTGTTTTTTAAGACCAAAACATTTTTTGAATTTAGCCATTTTTTTTTAGATTGTTGAAGATCTGGAAGCTTCCAGAACAGACCTGTTGGCTTTGCCAATGCTAGTTGTTTTTGTAAGTGAGATGCATGAGAAGTCGGTGTAGTATCTGGTGGGTGGTCGGGCACTGTGACAAACACCTGCTGTGCACAGCCAAAGGGGATGAACAGTAATTGTTGGGCACATGGGGTGTTGGGTGCAGAACCAAGCTGTTGGACTTGTCCCCCTATGCAGGGTCATCCCCAAACTTTTTTCCTTCACTCCTCCTATTTTTGCTGTATTCATTTTCGTTGGCTTTAGGACTTTGCACACCTTACCACTTTACCACTGCTAACTAGTGCTTACGAGCCACATGCATCAAGGAAAAAAACGGTCGCAAACGGGCAGATTCTCAGAATCTGCCTCTTTGCGACCGGTATTTTTGCATTTGGGATGCATCATCCCAAAAGCAAAAAACGCAAATTGCGATTGCATTTAAGGAATCGCAAATTGCGATGCCTTGAATGCAATGCAAGATGCCATTTAAAATAGCGATTTCGCTATGAGGGTCCGCTAATTACCGTAAAATTATACCTGATGGTAATTAGCGAAAACTTTGAAAAATGCACTTGAGTGCATTTTTCAAAGTTCCAGGTTACATACACACATGCCCTTGGGGCATGTGTGTGCGCAACATGTGTTCACATATCAATTTCAGGGGTGCAACAGGGTGTCCTTTTGGCACCCTTGAAATTGCATGCGCAATTTGCGAGTACCTATTGGGTACTCGCAAATTGCGCGTGAAATTTCTATTGATTCCTATGGGCCTCTAGGCCTATAGGAATGAATGGGCAGCAATTCCTTAATTGCGACTCGCAATTTGCGAGTCGCAATTAAGGAATGTTTAGGAATCGCTATTTTTTTAGGGATTCCTACATGCATAGTCATTTGCGATTCCATATTAGCGAATCCTTATTTTTCGCTAATTAGGAATCGCAAATGACATTTTTGATGCATGTGCCAGTACGTGCTCTGTCTTCTAAACATGGTAATATTGGCTTATACCCAAATGGCATATTTAATTTACTGTAAGTCCCTAGTAAAGTGGCACTGCATCTGCCCAGGAGCTGTAAATTGAATGCTACTGGTGGGCCTGCAGCGTTGGTTGTGCCACCTCTTAAGTAGTACCTTGAACATGTCTCAGGCCTGCCATTGCAGAGCCTGTGTGTGCAGTTTTAAACAGCCATTTAGCCCTTGCAAAATAAATCTTTTGCCAGGACCAAACATTTATTTTAGTACATATAAGGCACACTTAAGGTAGGCCATGGACAGCTCAAGGGCAAGGTGCAGTGTATTTGAAAAGTAAGGATACGTAATTTTAAGTGTTACATGTCCTGGTAGTGAAAAGCTCTTCAATTTGTTTTTCACTACAGCAAGTCCTACCTCTCCCGTAGGATAACATTGGAGTTACCTTATTACATTTATAAGTATAATTTCCAATTGTTTTTATTTTTTTTATTTTTTTTATTGAAGGTTTTTATTGCATAACAATAGAAAACAATGTAACACAGGCATTAATGTCATTTGAGACTACAGTATGACTGTCTAAAGTCTAGTCCATAACGTACAATGCTTTGGATAAATACACATCGTTCAGTAATATAATGACAATTACACATTGGCAGGTTTTAAAATATCTGGATGAAACCGCAAAAAATCTGTAAGGGGTGCCCAATAGTCCCTTGGTTTTGAGCCAGATGGAAGCTCTTCTTCATAAGTTTTCAACGTGTCTTTACAATATACCATGTCTTTCAACCACATTTTACTGTTTGGACTATTTCTACTATCCCAACAGATGGATACTCGTCTTTTTGCTAATAACAATGCTATATTACATAACTTTTTCTTCACAGAGCGCAGGTGTTTCACCAAGCCTAGAAGGCAAATCTGTATTGTGCAATCTATTGTAGTTGCTAGTATTTTACTTAAGATATTCATTACTTCTTCCCAGTATTCCCAAATTTTTGCGCATTGCCATGCTAAATGGAGAAAATCGGCATTGTCTGACCCACATCTTCTACAGCGCGCATCTTTCCTCAATCTGCATTTCTGCAGCTTCAGGGGAGTATGGTACGTTTGGTGCAAATATTTATAATGTATGATTCGCAGGTTTACATTAGGAGTCAGCATTTCTGTTAATGCGCAGCAAGTGCTCCATTCAATCTCATCCATTGGTGTTTCTAAATGTACATTCCATCTTTCTCTAGCTTTTACAGTATTCCCTGCTATGTCTTCTTGCAGCAGCTTGTATAGTTTGGAGACCAAGTGCGCACTATTCGGGTTGGTGATAATCATTTGGAGTGGTAGTAGTGTTGGTGGCTCCGCAGGAAAATCTGGGTATAGCTGCTTGACTGCTCCTTTCAGCCTATGATGGTTACATTTAAATAACAGCGACTGGTTACTGATATAACTGAGATCGGTGCTATCTAGAAAGACACCATTGTTATACAGGTCTCCCATTGTATCTATTCCCACTTGTTGTAGTAGATTTATTCCTATCTCTTCTTGTGATACCGAAATATGCCGGCGCATATAATGGTAGTTTATATGTTAGTTTACCCATGCGTTGCCATGCTGAGTTAGTCGTTCGTATGGTATTTATTTAATTTCTTTCTAGGTGTGGGCGACGGTGCGTGAGGATACTACTGAGCGGTATAGGGTGCGCGTCACCATCTTCCACTGCCACATGGGTCATATATGGTACTTGGTGAAACCAATAATGAGCATACTGCGCCTGTGCACAGAGATAATATAGTAATAGGTCCGGTACCGTGAATCCTCCCTTGGAGTAGGGCAGAGTCAGTGTCCGAAGCTCGGTACGCGCTTGTTTGCCACCCCAAATCAATCGTGTTACAAGTGTTTTTAACTGTTGAAATACTGGTGTTGGGGGTGTAATGGGAATATTGTTAAATAAGTAGAGGAATTTTGGGAGTATCACCATTTTTACTATGGCCATTCTGTCCGCCATTGTTAGTGGTAAGCGAATCCATCGCTCTACTTGTTCTTCTAGTTTGGTGACAGCTGTTCCATAGTTTGTCTGTATTACTGTGCTTGGTTCACAATGAAACCAAATCCCTAGGTACTTGATTGGCTCGGTCTGCCATTCTAGTGGGTATTCTATTGCGTGAGGCTTGGTTACATCCGTTAGTGGGATGATAATTGATTTACTCCAATTTATCTGGAGACCCGAGTGCCTGCCAAATTTAATATATTCTCGTAATAGAGGCATTAAGTTCACCCTTGGTTCCCGTACATATAGCATCATATCATCCGCGTAGAGCGAAATATTTATAGGGCGCTGTGGGAATTGTAGGGCTGTGGCTTTGTGTTGTTGCCGCATTTTACAGGCTAGGGGTTCTAGCGCAATTGCAAATAGCAATGGTGATAGTGGGCACCCCTGCCGTGTGCCTCGAGTTATTTGGATTGGGCCCGATATATGCTTGTTTACTTTTATGCACGCTACTGGTTTGGTATATAAAATTTTAATCCATTGTAGGAGACTAGGAGGCATGCCCACCTTCACCAGGACAGTAAAAAGATATTTCCACTCAACCGAGTCAAAAGCTTTGGCAGCATCAAGTAACACCGCCGCCGCCTCTAGCTCCGGATTGAGTTGGTATGATAATGCGAATAAGGTGCGTAGATTGTGGGAAGTGGACCTTGTGGGTATGAAGCCTGCTTGGTCAGGTAGTACAATAGCCATCATTAGGGGTTGTAACCGCTGTGCTATGATTTTCGCTAGAATCTTCGTATCGGTATTGATCAATGACAGTGGGCGATATGATATACATTGATCTGGCTCCTTGTCAGGTTTTAATAATGCTATTACTAACGCCTCTCTCAACGTAGGGGGAAGTATTTGTCTATCGTATGAGTCGTTATACATTTCAGCTAAATAGGGGCATATTATTTCCAGATATTCTTTATAAAATTCTCCAGTAAACCCGTCTGGTCCTGGGGATTTACCATTGGGCAGGGATTTAATAGCATCCTGTATCTCCTCCTTCGTGATTGGTTGTGCTAAGTATTCCCGTTGGGTGTTTGATAGCCATGCTATAGCTATGTCTTCCAGGTATTCCATAATTTCATCCACATTAGCTGTATCCCTAGATGTATACATTTCGCTATATGTGTCCATAAACGCTTTTAGTATGCCTGCGGTATCATAGTGCAGGTTCCCTTGGCTGTCTTTTATTTTAGTGACTGTGTGTGGTTGATGATCTTTCCTTATTTTTTGTGCTAGTGTGCGCCCTGCTCTGCCCCCTTCGCCATAGGTTCGTGCAATATGTCTACTCGTTACATATTTTAGCTCGGTGTCTGCATAGTCCTGATATTCTGATATTGTTTCTCTAATTTCGGCAAGGATGGTTACATCGTTTGTGCGGTTATATTCCTGTTCTAGTCCTGTAAGTTTTGTTTCGCGTTGACTGAGTTGCTGCCTTATATCTTTTAGTATCCCAGCCTTGGTACTTATGCAGATGCCACGTATCGTGGCTTTAAAAGCCTCCCAGAGTAGGCTAGCATCCTCTACTGAGTGCGTATTTAAAGAAAAATATTCCTCTATTGCTGCACGTATTGTTTCTTTATACAATGGGTCTAGTAGTGCCTTGGCATTAAAGCGCCATATAAAGGGCGGTGGAACATAGTTGGGTAGTTCCAGTGTGAGTAGGACTGGGTTATGGTCCGACAGTGTTTTTGGTAAGTGGTTGATGCTTTGCACCCAGGTGCTGGCTATCGCTGTAGTTAGCCAATAATCCAGCAGGGACCAGCTGTTGTGAGGGGTGGAGGTATGTGTGCTTCTTAATTGCAGTGGATGGCGCTCTCGCCAGACATCTACCATGCTAAATTCAGTCATGCCTTCATGTATGGCTTTCACCGCTTTCTTGTGTGGCTCTTTTGTATGTCCTGATCTGTCTAGGTCTTCATTGAGTGATACATTAAAGTCCCCTCCCCAGATGAGTGCTATGTCTGGTAGTTCACGTAATTTGTTCCATATAGCGTTAAAGAAGTCGGGGTCATCTGTGTTGGGGCCATACGTATTAATTAGCCCCACATGATGTCCACGGAGATATCCCGTAATGATGATGTATCTCCCTTGGTCGTCTATAATATTATGTTCCTGTTGGAATTGTACTCCTTTTTTAATCAGCAGTAGTACCGCTCTCGAATATGATGAGTAAGAGGATGCTAAGATTGCTTCCGCCCATCTGCTTCCTATCATGCACTTATTTTGTTTTGGTAGGTGTGACTCTTGTATCAGAGCTATGTCCACCTGATGTCTATCCATGTATGCAAACATCTGTCTTATTTTCTTTGGACTGTTTAGGCCCCGTATGTTCCAGGTCAGTAATCGGATTTGCATCGGCCTGGTATGATCATTCACCTTGTGTATTGCGTGTTATCTCTGAGCATGTATCTGTGCGTTAAGACACTTTAGCATCCCAATTATGCAAAAGACATACCCTTGTAGAAAGAAAAAACCTTAACATCAGAACTGCGTTGGGGAGTACCCGTAGGGGGGGCCGCTAGGTACCCACATACTCATCCGCTGAGCGGATGTGGCCAGAGTGTTAGTAATAGTTTGGCCCTTTACTTATACAGACGTGTATTCCAGCCGTGAAAGGTGTTCTATAGTACTTTTTGAGCATATTGCACATTATATGCATGGTTATTGTTCTATGATGCATAACATACATATAATATATTTCAGTGTCCGTATCTAGCAGTTTTTACCCCATTTGCAGTAGGCAATCAAAGCTGTACTGTATCTATTTGGTACTTTGTCTCTCTGCTTAAAGTTATAGTTTATACGCTTCGCCTGCATCTGGGCAGATCAATGTCCCATTGTCCGTGGGCGAGTCCACGTGCTTCAAATATATATGCATTGCTTAGATCCTACCTTGTAGTGGTCGGAGTTCTCCGTCCATCTTGCCACGTGTACCCTTGGCTCCTGCAACGGACAGTATCCTTACTTATCGCTTGTGCCCTTCTGATTGTAGTGATGATTGCTCATGCACAGGGGATTTGCGTCGCGGTGTGATTCTTTTCAGATAGTCCTGCACAGCTTTCGGCGTTGTGAATATTTTGGTCTGATCCTCGTGTACAATTCTCTATCTTGCTGGGTACAGCATTGCGTAGTTTATTTCCATTTCTCGTAGTTTCTTCTTTACCAATATAAATTCTCTACGTGCCGTTTGTACTGCGTTGGTGAAATCTGGGTAAAATGATATACTATTGCCCTGGTCTTGTATGTTCTGCTTTTCCCGTGCCAGTCTCAGAATCGTATCTCTATCCCTATAATTCAGGATGCGCGCTATGATGGGGCGTGGAGGAGTACCTGGAGGAGGTTTCGTCGCCAGTGATCTGTGGGCGCGCTCGACGATTAGCAAGGGTGAAAATTGCTCTGCACCAAATATATCATGTAGCATCTGTTCTACATAGTTTTCCAATTGCCCCGTGTTCGTACTTTCCGGCACGCCCATTACGCGTATATTGTTACGGCGGGATCTCGCTTCCAAATCTTCGTTCTTGTTTTTGATACTTTCTAGTAGTTTCTCCATGTCTGCACAGCGCTTAGTTGTGGCACCCGATTCATCTTCTACTGCGGATAGTCTCTGTTCTGCTGCGTCTAACCGTTCCCCTTGCTTATCGAGCTTGGCTGCCATATTATCCACCCTGTTAGTTAAGGCGTCAATCTTACCATCTATGCTTTGCAGACTATGTTGGATAGCTTGAAGTGCAGTTTCCATGGCTGTATCTTTAGCAGGAGCTGCATCTAGTTCCGTATCCGAGTGGGCGGACGTGAGCCTTGGCGCACGGCGGGCATCAAAAGATATTTTTGGTTGCTGCTTATCTGTTTTGCCCATTGTTTGAACGGTACGTTATTTGATGATGTTGATGTGGGGTCTCGGTGCACGGGTATATGTCACATATACCTTTTGTCACACAGGGCACTGTAGTTAACAGTATATCTGAGTCCAGTCCGCAAGCCACAGGTACAGTCTCAGTATTGCTATTACATTCTCCTTTATGTCTGACGTCCTGAGTGTACCCAGTTATGTTCAGCGCCGGTACAGACCTTAGTTGGGTTACATGTGGTGGCTTAGTACATGGGCATGTAGTTGGTGCCCATGGCGCTTTGCCGGTTGAGTCCTGTTCCTGTTGTTTTCCCACACTCTGCTGTAAGGCTACCTTTAGACGCTCTGGTATGGCGGGGTTGGGTCTGCAGAGCCACTATGTAGTTTTAGCTGACTGCACGTGGTGTCCGTGTATTTTTGGGTTTACTTTGGCCCTCCCCACGCTGGTGAGTTCATGCTCCTCCACATGTCCCCCGGCCGTCGCTGGTCATTGTCCGTTGCTGCGTGGTGCCCCAATATTGGTGTAGAGGCACGTGCCGGGAGCCACAGAAGGGGTGCACCTTGTTACTGCGCCGTAGATATCTGGGCAAAATGGCCGCTATTATGGATAAAAGTCCTCCGTGAGTTACGGTGACGTCATCCACCCTTCGTGGCCCTTTCAACAGATGCGCTACTGTCTAGGCTGATTGTCAGGCAGTTTTGATTGTCATCTGGCGCGTTTAAATTTGTGCCGGTCGAATATCGAAGCCCCGCAGCTGTATGCCGATCGCGCTCCCCTCGGGCAATTATGGCATTGTGCTGTAGATCGCTGTTATACGCATTGCTTTGGTACTTATCTGTTCAGGCGTCACATGTAGTTCTCTCCACATTCTTCAGAGACGTAAGGAGTGGCTGCCAGTTTAGCAGTGTCCTCCGTCGCTCCGGGTGTCAGTTAGGCATTACAGGGCTGACTCTGTATATGTGACGGCGCGCGGCGCCATCTTGCCACGGCCGGAGGTTAGCAGGTCGCGCACAGCTTACACAATTTTCCGCATATGTCTGCACATGTACTCACGAACCAAGTTCATTGTCTTGCTGCTGGCATATTCCGACGTCTGTTTTTAGGCTTTTTCCATTGTTTTATGGGCCAATTACATACTTTTTGGTCGGATTAGTATTCCGGCCGGCGGAGCCGCACTACTGTGCAGCCATTCCGCAGTGCGCCCTCTAGCACCCCCCATAATTTCCAATTGTTAATAGGTACCCAGTTCATGTTTGATGTCTCTGGAATCCTAATTTAAAATCCTAACTTATGGTGAAGGTGGATTTTAAATTACAGTTTTGAAAATGCCACTTTTAGAAAGTTCCAAACACAACAAGATAATGGACGGAGTGCGGAAACTTTTCAAACACTCACCCCCAGTCAGGAGATCTGGGTTAAATCTATTGTTCTTTTGCTCACCATACCACCGCATTTTTAACCAGCCATATGCAAATCAGTCTTGACCCTGCTCCTTATGGAAACAGTCCAGCCTGAATTGCCAAGCTAGGTCCTCCCTGGACTGGAAATAAGCATCCTTAGACCGGTTTCGTGGTATCACTCCCCATCCGCCAGGCTAGCTTGACTCCAGTGGCATGGCAAGCACGGGTCCCACATCTGGGCATACCCGTCCCACTCGGGGTGACAAATGCAAACAAGGTTACACGCCACCAGTTTAATATCACTAGGGACAACTGGTTTAAACAGACTTTGAGTCAAACCAAAGAACACTAGATTATGACACCACACAAGGTGATCCCTGTGAAGTGGGGGAAACAAATAAAACAGTTCCAGCAAACAAGACTTATTAAGATACCTCCGTCCGGATTCAAATTGTTTTAGGGATGGGAAATAAAATAAAGCACATCATCCACAATGCAGAACGGATGGAGGTGGGGTCTGATGGCAAACCTTCCACTCCTTGCTGTTCTATTGGGACATGCCAGACTACTTCTTGTCTGTTAGGATACATCCAGGCTGTTATATAATTCCTGCTGCAGTATAGGGGGTAAATGAAAGACCCACCATGATGCTGGGATCCTGACTCCACCACAGAAAGGTATCCAATGCCTCTTGGAAGTGCAGAATCTAAGCCAACAGAAGGGCAGCCTCCGGGCCTCAATGATCTCACAGGTGCAGCTACATTCTCAACATCCTGGAAGCAGGCAGCTATGAGCGTCAATGCTCTAGAAACATCATGCTGCAGAGGAAAAACTGATCCCAAGCCTTAAGATGGGCCAGATCTCTCTCTCCTAGGGTAGAAAGGATTTATGCTAGGGAAGAAGAGCCTCTGAGATAGACCAAGGAATCACTTCCCAATGTCTTCAGGCAGGTCAAGTTTGGAAGCATTGTGAAAGGATCCAAGAGGGGAATTACAGATCCTCCAAAGAGGAGAGAACCCTAAAGAGTCATTAAGGAGTGAGTAGCTGTGTACACATCCCTGCATAAGGATGTAGATGGGCCGTTACTGCTGCCCTCACCCTACAACAGGTATCCAACTGAGCACGCCTCAAGGGGGGCACGTTGTACTAGTTATGGACACCACCCCATCAATTTCAGCAATGTTATGTGTGGGGCCCACAGTGGGATGTGAAAATAAGCACAAGTCTTTCGTCTTTCTGGAGCATAGATTGTGGCTGTTCCTATGTCACCACTAAGAGGAATTTGTTGAGGAGGAAAATATTAAATACCTGAAGATTTAGTAAAACGGTGAAACCACCAGTCTTCTGGTCCAATGCAAAGGACTTGGTGTCAAAGCCCAGGTTTCTTTACTCTCAGTACATACGTTTCTGGATCACATGCAGAAATATGGCTGAATACAATCAGCAAGTTGAAAAAATTGCAGTAGCAAAGCACATCGCTTCCATTCCTCCTGTTATACAAGACGCACAACCACAGGCACATGTTATCATCAAATCACCACTTTTACAACTGCAAATGCCTCACTTAAACGACATGAGCCACTGTCTGCTCCACCAATACCTGGAGCCCATACTCTCACAGTGAAAGCTTCCCCTCACTGACAGACAGCTTAACCTTTGTGAATGGATACCACCCCTTTTGCTGTGTCATTATACAAAGAATGATTTTACGACCACAACAGCAGTTACAAATTGAATCACCAAGGGCCGCAATGTGGGCATTGCCATTTGCAAATCATTAGCAATTCACTGGTACAATACAACTCTCGATTCGCACTTTTAAAGCCTATATGTTACCCATTGCAGGCTTTGGCAGTATAAATCCATTGGCATATCTAGCCCATAGTTCATGATCACCAGCCAAATACGAAATGTGTACTTGCACAATTCATATTTGCACACATTACTTTTGATTTACCACAAGACTTCCTTATCCCTGACAAGCTAAGTCTGGGGAGCAGGAAGCGCTCTCCTAGGACTTGAGACTTTTAGGTGTCTGCCTGTCTCAAGGCTACTAACAGCTGTCTCCAGGCTACAAACAGCTGTCTCCAGGCTACAAACAGCTGTCCCCAGGCTACAAGCAGCTGTCCCCAGGCTACCAACAGCTGCCTCCAGGTTACCAACAGCTGCCTTCAGGCTACCAACAGCTACCTCCAGGTCCAGGTTACCAATAGCTGCCTCCAGGTTACCAACAGCTGTCTCCAGGCTACCAAAAACTGCCTCCAGGTTACCAACAGCTGTCTCCATGCTAACAACAGCTGTCTCCAGGCTACCAACAGCTGTCTCCAGGCTACCAACAGCTGCCTCCAGGCTAACAACAGCTGCCTCCAGGCTACCAACAGCTGTTTCCAGGCTAACAACAGCTGCCTCCAGGTCTCGGTTACCAACAGCTGCCTCCAGGGTACCAACAGCTGCCTCCAGGCCCAGGCTACCAACAGGTGCCTCCAGGCCCAGGCTACCAACAGCTGTCTCCAGGCTACCAACAGCATGCCCATGCCTACAATCAGCACAGCAGGGGAAGAATGCACATGCCACAGCATTTCAAGGTGGCGTGGATAAAACCATCACTAAGACACCAAAGAAAGCTGCACACACACTGCTCAAACATTTGTTGGTGAAGGGTTTCTCTTCCCTCACTGGGCTAAATAAAGGGACAGTCGCTTTAACTTCATATGTACATTTAGGAACAGAATCCAAAGCCTGGTGCTCTCCATTGCTTAGGCCCATTCCTGCCGCTTCTTCTGGTGTCACTCCTTGAATCTGCCCCTCACCTGCCTTCCCAGTACTATATATGTAAAAGGAAGGGGCGTGTGTGAGTTGTTCGATGGCAAGAATACGCCACATTCTATTAAACCATAAAGCAACGGGGGAACCTCTTTCTTCAATAGAGAGCAATGAGTTGTTTCACTGGCAGTCACATGACCCCTTTATATGTCCAGATCTCTTTCCATTATATACGAATTTCTACACATGATCACCATACATGTAGATAAGTTCCCTTCTCCCTCTCATAGCACTAACGACTGTACATTTGTATATAGGCTGATTCCTTAAGGTATGTCTCAGAAAACCTTTGGGATATCTTTCTAAACCCTTCTACACTGTTTGTCGGAGAGAGACATTCACAGGTCCAATTCCCATCTACGTTGAAGTATGTTCCCCTATCTTCTTGCTATTTGAATTGTCAGATATGTTTTGGAAATTAGGCTCCGAGTCCGAGTAGTTTTTCAAAGCTGGTGAGGGCACAGGTGGTGGACGCTGCATTGGAAGGGTGAAGAGTCCATTGCCTCTTTTGATCAAATTGGAGGCTGCTGGATTCAGGGAGGTGGAATTCCTGCTTGTACTATTCAAATGATTTGATATTTCCTTGGCTGAACAAGCTGCCTAGCATTCCCCAATCTCCTTCCCCCCAGCTGGAGGAGGACTGTCTTCACAGCAGGGGTGAAGTCTGGATTGTATACGAATGAAGAATTTGGGGAGGGGAGGGTGGTGAGACTCCCTGCATTGCTACCTAATCCCAGATTCCAAAATAGTTTTTGTTGGAGTGGGCAAGTAGGCATTGTTTAAGCTCTAGTTGGGGTAAATCCCAGAGTGAGCGGCCTATCACTGTACTATCAATGTATAACAACCATTCCACTATCCCTCACTGACCATTCTGAAACATATCGCAATTGTGAAGTTCTGTAATAGCTTCCTAGGTCCAGACAGGTTAAGCGACCCTTTTCTCTAGGTGCAGTCATAAGCTTTGCTGAGATTTGTGTTTTTCTACCCCTTTCCCTCAGGTTACAGCAGTTTCTTTTGTAATGCTCTAATGTCACTGAGAGGTATGGATATTAGAAGAGATTGAAAAAGGTATAGCACCCTGGGGAGGATATTCATTTTGATGATGTTTATATGTCGTAGCCAGGACTCATATCATGGGTGCCATTGTCTAAGGTTCTCTATTATATTCTTGCGGAGAGGGGGCCACTTGGGGCTTTTCCACCATTCCAGACAATTTGTGATGGTCAGTCCTAGGTATTCTGACTAATGGAATAGGGCAGCACGCCGCAAGTTCTTGACAACAGATGCTGGAGTGTCTGTGATTTTTGCTTGCTTACCCGCAATCTGGAACCCGGAAAGCTCTTTGAATCAATCTAGTCATTCTGTTATGTCTGGAAGGGACCTGCCCAGATCCATGAGGGTGAGGAGCACATTGTCCATAAGGAGAAAAGTTTTGTGCTCCTTCCCCTGGAAAGGGATGGTTTTTATCCCTCTGGAAGCTCTAATCTTAATAGCAAGCATTTCTGTGACAAGCGCAAAAAGAAGATGGGAGAGTGGACAGCCTTGTCTTGAACCCTTGGATGGGGGAAGGTGGGAAAGCATTGGCCATTAATTCAAACTGAAGCTGTTGGGGCTTTATAACCTGCTAGAATTCGGTCCATAATTGTATCAACTTTTCTTTTTTCTAGGAAAGCTTCTAAGGATTTCCAGCTAACCTGGTTAAAAGCCTGGGAAGACAAATTCATGAACCTGGATGGGAGGTACGAGAATCAAGGATGAAACTCACCCTCTTCAAGACATTACAAGACTGGTACTGGACCACCAATAAACTCCACCTGACGGGCCTCCTACACCATGTGGACTGCTGGATAAGCAGCCATTCAGATTGGAAGTAAGACTAATGGCGTTCCGAGACAGGAAGGTATGTTCCTCTCTGATGCGACTCACTGGCCACCTTCTTCCACCGCAAAATCGCCGACATCCACGACAGCTTCAACACCACGACCGCCCCGGCAACCACCGAGACCACTGCCTCCACAACCACCAACCGCCTGCTCTCCTGGACCAACATCAACGACGAGGACACCAGCGAGATCATGAACACCATCCACTCCGGTTCACCGCTAGACCCGTGCCCTCACCACATCTTCAACAAAGCCAGTACAACCATCGCGCCCCATCTCTGGAAAATAATCAACATCTCCTTCGAGACAGCAACCTTCCCGGAAAGCTGGAAGCACGCCGAGATCACCGCCTTACTCAAGAAACCCAAGGCAGACCCCAAGGACCTCAAGAACTTCCGACCCATCTCTCTGCTCCCGTTCCCCGCGAAGGTCACCGAGAAAATCGTCAACAAACAACTGACCCGCTACCTCGAGGAGAACAACATCCTGGACCCTTCCCAGTCCGGCTTCCGCAGCAACCACAGCACCGAAACCGCCCTCATCGCCGCCACCGATGACATCAGGACCCTGCTAGACAACGGAGAAACAGCAGCCCTCATCCTCCTGGACCTATCAGCCGCCTTCGACACGGTCTGCCACCACACACTACGAACACGCCTTCACGACGCCGGGATCCAAAAGAAGGCCCTGGACTGGACCACATCCTTCCTTTCCGGCAGAACACAAAGCGTCCGCCTCGCCCCTTCCGATCCAAGGCCACCAAGATCATCTGCGGCGTACCCCAAGGCTCCTCTCTCAGCCCAACGCTGTTCAACATCTACATGGCACCCCTCGCCCACGTCGCCCGACAGCACAACCTCAACATCATCTCCTACGCCGACGACACCCAGCTGATCCTCTCCCTCACCAAAGACCCTCACACCGCCAAAGCCCACCTCCACGAAGGAATGAAGGCCGTCGCCGAATGGATGAGGACCAGCCGCCTGAAGCTGAACTCGGACAAGACGGAGGTCCTCATCCTTGGTTCCAACCCTTCAGCCTGGGACGACTCCTGGTGGCCAACATCACTGGGAACAGCCCCGCCACCCACCGACCACGTACGCAACCTAGGGGTCATCCTCGACCCCACCCTCTCCATGACTAAGCAGGTCAACGCCGTTTCCTCATCCTGCTTCAACATCCTCCGAATGCTCCGCAGGATCTTCAAGTGGATCCCCACCGAAACAAGAAAAACAGTCACCCAGGCCCTCGTCACCAGCAGGCTAGACTACGGAAACGCCCTCTACGCAGGAACGACGGCTAAGCTCCTGAGACGGCTGCAACGCATCCAGAACGCCTCTGCACGTCTTATCCTCGACATCCCCCGACGCAGCCACATCACACCCCACCTGAGAGACCTGCACTGGCTCCCTGTCAACAAGAGGATAACCTTCAAGCTCCTCACCCACGCACACAAAGCACTCCACAACTCCGGACCAGCCTACCTCAACAGACGACTCAGCTTCTACACCCCCACCCGCCAGCTCCGCTCGACCAGCCTCGCCTCGCCACAGTCCCCCGCATCCGGAAAACGACCGCCGGCGGCAGATCCTTCTCCCACCTCGCCGCCAAGACCTGGAACACCCTCCCCACCAACCTCCGACAGACCCAAGACCTACTGGCCTTCAGAAGACTCCTCAAGACCTGGCTCTTCGATCAGTAGCAGCACCACCCCCCTCTTCCCCCAGCGCCTTGAGACCCTCGCGGGTATGTAGTGCGCTTTATAAGTGACATGATTGATTGATTGATTGATTGATAGCTGCTATGAATTCTTTTCCCCACGAGCATGAACTTTAGTCATATAATGTTCACTCCCTGTAGGTGTATTGCCATAACCAGTGGAAAATCCCAAGAATTAAAATCTGTAGATTTGACCATCATCAAAGGTAACTGGTAACAGAATTCATCATTCACAGTAGAAATTAAACTCCTTACGAGAATGTTTGTCTCATTCTTGGTCCATCAGGTGAAAAGCTGATGAGGCCCTTCCCTATTTCATATACACTGCCTTGAATAATACAGACTATAGTTGGATATCTAATTTTTTTGCTCTTCCGCTATCAGACATATTTTAAAATAAATAATAACTTAGCTCGGACCTGTCATCCCATTTTTGATTTAGTGCCCTACACCAAAATGTTGTGCCCTGAGGAAGACCTTCATTCTAGGTAGAGACCTTCCAGAAAGTCGAAACGCGTCAGCGTACATGGGTAGGTTGAGGGTAGTTTGGCTGAGTACTGGCAGATGGCGAATCTAGATAAGTACTTTGTACTACCAGGTATTAAGAAGGGATACAGCTGAAACTCCATACCCCGACCCCGAGAGGGCTCATTGATTTCGGGTCTAGATAACAGGAAACTGAAGTAGTTGGATATTAATGTTTACAGATGTTGGACACTTTTACATGTTTTTCTTTGTGGAAAATAACTGATGTGTTTAATGGACACTCTTCTATGTATATGTTCTTGTGATAACGTTCTTTTTTATAATTTAAGTAATGTTGTAAGTATTGTGAACACGTCTGCTTTACATAAAACTTTGATGCACGAATACTAAATATGTGCCAGATCATTGTTAAATATTTGTAACTTGTGATTCATTCCATTCCCTTCCCTAACACAATACATTTGAAGGAGGGCCACAGAAGTTGTGCTTGGGAAAACAAGTAAAAGAAAGCTATAATAAAAACAATTTTTGTTACATGTCCTCCGATTTGATAAAGGTTCATGGAAATGTTTGGCTTACCTATGGTTGATGGGGGGAACAGTTTGTTTTGAATGTTTATAATGATCCCTACCCATAACTCCTTAACTGTATCAAACCCCATGCTGAAATTTAAGCCATTCAGATTGTGACACACTTCATAGCCTATATCTGTGCCCTGCTCTGGGGGCCTAGTGGTCCGAGATTAATGCTACCCTGGATTACGCCCTGGACTCATCTATCTCCCTATCTAGGAAACTGGTCATCCTACATGACATGGCCGACCTACATACTGTGACTAACCCCACGAGGAGCTTGCTGTCCTAAGCTCTCACAGCCCCTAAAATCTGTGTCCTGCATCATTGGCGCTCCACCCAGATTCCGACTCGCTCCGATTGGTTGACGGAGTTTTACAAAACTGCGACCTGTGAGTGCCTTATCTATATATCACAAGACAGAAAGGAGGTATTTACACAGGCATGGGCATCTTGCTTGTTCCCCCTGAGACCGGAGATCAATGGGGAAGAATTAGCTTGCTCACCTCTCCAAGTCCTTAACCCTGCTTTTCATCTTCCCAATGGTTGTGTGGACATTTGACATTGATTATCCCGGCCTGTTGCCTGCTAGCAAACGGAAGTACCACACCCACCCCATGTCCGCCCAGCGCCCTTTGCCTCCCCCCTACCTTCCAATTGGTAACGCATTTCGATGGTAGGATTGCATATATCCCCCTGACTTACTTCCGACACACCGTCAAACTTCTGAATCTCACAATGCAGTTACCCTTTTGCTGTTGCTGGCCCCCCAACCCATCCTGACCCCCGCTTGCTTCCTCTGTATATGGTACCACTGTACCAGTGGTTAATTTGTTAAAAAATAAGTGCCGGGGCTCTCGTCAGGAGGTAGCTTGCACCAGACATTTCTCCTGTTCATGCCACCTAAAACGGAACCAATATCTAACCATGAAAATGGGGAGAAGATGTAGCGTAATGGCCAGAGCTGCATACTTCTGACCTGGGAAACCAGTTTCGAGTTTCAGCATCGGCTCAACATCCTGTGATTCTGTGCAAATCACTTCATCTCCCTATAAATTAATGTGTCCTTAACTGGTGCTCATGAAAAGTGCTGGTATTGATGATTAAGTGCTGATGCCGAGCACCGGTAATCACCGGCTCAAATTAAGCACTGCACTGTACTTGATTGTGTATTCATTGCATTTTTCTCGTACTGTTGCTGCATTGCACAGTACTGTTCATAAGATTAGGAAAGATTGTTACTTTGGCGTTGCACCGCATGACCAAACAATGTCAACTGCCAACTCGACTGGTGACAGCGATCAGGCAATTATCGGTTGACCTGTCCTTTCGAAGATCTCTGTATCTGTCTGGGAATTGGAGCTCTTTGTGTTCTATCTTTTATATCATGTATTTTGTGTTTTGACAACTGTTCACTGCACTGCTGATAATATTGCCTTTCCCTTTTCTACACCCACATGCTCTCATGACTATGTGACTCTGCTGCATGCCTTTTGTACCCCTTCCCTTCATTCAATAAAGAACTGAAACAAAAAAAGGGCACCCAGATACAGGAGGAATGTTTTATAGAACTCTACCAAGAATCCATCCTGACCAGGGGTTCTTCCAGTCGGCATTGCTTTTAGTCCTTCTTGAATCCCAGGAGTTCAATGGGAGACTTTAGGGTGCCTCTTTGTTATGGCGCCAGAGGAGGGAGGATGTTTTTAAAGAGGGGTCCAAGAAGCTCACGAGGTACCCACACTATTAACTGCTAAAAAGTTACACATGCAGAGCAATGTCACTAATTCACCAATAGCGTAATGGTTGAAACACAAAGTAACCTTTTAACTCAAGCAAAATATCTGCAGGCATGTTCTCCCACGCAAGGCTATGCGTCACCATTATTGTTCATTCTCAAGAAGAACAGAGATTTTGGGCCTGATTTAGATCTTGGCGGAGGGGAATAGTCCGTCACAAACATGACGGATATCTTATCCACCATTTTACAATCCCATTATATCCTATTGAGATCGCAATACAGCAGATGGAATATCTGTCATGTTTGTTACAGAGTATTCAATCCACCAAGATCTAAATAAGGCCTTTAGTAGCCTATGACCTATGATGGTCTATAACCTGTCAGCATGCCTTGCTATGGAAAGTGTATTAAAGAGGTGCTTTGTCCCACACAGGTTTCAATGCTGGCTTTTATAGCCTATCCTCCTCACTAGGCCTCGCGGAGAGGATTCAGAGGTGTGATATCACTTGTAGGTTTCCACTACGGCTTAAATGTCCCAGGCCACGAGAGAGGATTTCAGGGTAGGACAGTGTCAGTGATGTCTGCATCTACATTCGTGTCCCATCTCCTAAATTGTCCCTGCATCGAGGATAGCAGAGGTGTAATCTCAAGAGCAGGTCTCCATTGTGTCCCCTATGGACACACAGACCTCATTTTGTATTATAGTTCAAGGCCACCGGAATTATGCAGCAGGGGAGGATGAAATTATGTGGCAGGGTTGAGTAAATTATGCAGCAAGAAAAGACAAATTATGCGGCACATTTTGTGATAGTACTACTTCATTATTTTGACATTTTTAAACTTGTTAACACTGTCTGGGCAATAGTTGCATCCTATTGAACCAGTTTAACACCCAAATATAGCAAAAAGCTACAAAAAGGTGCCGAGTCAACCTTTGCAAAGGACCTTCCACACCGCAGCAAAAACTGTCGCTAACATTTTACTAACCTTTGAATCGTTTGAGCTAGAAACTATTTTTTGGTTGTTAAAATCTGAAGATTATGTGGCAGATGATGGATTATGTGACAATTGCGGCAAATCTACAATTATGCGCAAATCGCAGCGGCTGCAGTATTGCATACTTCCAGTGGCCCTGATTATAGTGTGGAAATATTGAGGAGCTCGAATTCAGTCTCCCCTTTCCACACCTCAGAACAGTCTTACAAATGTATCTCCTTAGCCGACTATTCAAAGATACCAGAGAGGGAGTTGGCTTCCTTGGGCGAGGTAGGCAGACCCGGTAGCGTTAGTGCTGTCCTTCTGAAATGCACCACTCTGCCATCTGTTAACATTTCTCTTCTGATCCACACCCGCGGAGACTGCTGAATTTAAGAGATTCTCCTCTTCCTATTCCAAGACCAGTTCTGAAGTGCCAATCGCTGCTGCCCTGGTCAATTGGCAGTTTTTGGGGATGATTTAATAATGTTCGATCTAACACCAACTGGTCCCCAAAGGCAGCTTTTAGCTCTGGCTGAACGTGGCTATAAAAACAATCTACGTATTAACCTGAAGAGAACCAAAACCATGACTTTTAGAAGCCGTGTAAATACAACTTCAAGGACGGATAGAGCTAGATTCTGTAAAAACAAAATCAATGTTGTATAAGTTGATTCTTTTGCAACAGATTTTTCAGAAATATGTGAATTGACTAAAAGATTCCTGTTGCTCTGGCAAACCTTGAATTTAAACCTCTGAGGGAGTCGCCACCAGTCAAGTCAAAAAGCATCAAACCCCTCGCACCTAAAATCCAGCCACCACTTCCTGCACAGTCGCCAATCCAGGCGTCTTTGGAGCTTTTGGCATTCCCATTGACAAACACGTGCTTGTGTGAGAGCTTTTCAGGAAAACTATACCCAGGGGCAGGACAACTGATTGCTAAATACCTGCCTGTGTTCATATAGTGTTGCGTAAATTTAGACGTTGCAGACATCTAACAATGCCTTGGAAGGAGAGACTGGTACATGACGACATATGCATCATATGTCATTAGGTTTGGTTGCCTAACTGTATTGCAAAATACACAGTGACTCGTTGCTTGGGCTCGCTTGAAGCTGTCAAATGTCAAAGCTACCTTCTGGAAGTTAGAAGAAGCAGAGTCTCAAATGTCCGAGAATGGAGTACATCATAACCAGGTTTCAACAGACACGTTCTCTGGGAAGCACGACTCCATGAGGGTGGCTCCTCACTTAAGACCCAGGCTACTCATAAATACACTTATACAATAAATATTTGAGCATAACAAGGAGTAGCAGATATACTTTCCAGAAGCTGGGAACTGCATATCCACCACCCTGTGCAACAGTCTTGTTGCCACATGGGGAATGTCAATTACTTCCATTGGAAGACGCGACTAGCCATAGTGTAGCATCTTCCATTTTGCAATTTTCAGTACATGTGGACAGGATCACCCCACTAGTGCTTTGGATGTGGCACAAAGTACTCCCTCCAACGTTGTTGAAGAGGAGCCACGATCCCCACCTGGCTCCAAAGACCCAGATTCTGTTGGGTGGTGTTGATGTTTCTGAAATCTTATGATACTTCCTGCAATATCAAGCACAGCCCTCTTGTGCGGTACCGCTGTAGTACTGTGGTACACATCACAGAAGCTTCCACCCCATGGTAGTGCACAAGCTTCCCCAAGGAAGAGGTTGGCCTTATGCAGCGGGTAGGTATAGGGCCTACTGCAGAAGGCCATATGCAGCAGGGTTGGCCTGGGCTCAATGGGGACATTGGCTGCAGGTGGTCGGAGGGGGTTGAGTATGCTCATCTCGGAATATGATCGAAAATCCCAGAAATTCACTGAAAAATACTACGATTAAAGTGACATTGTAGTTAGGTATTGTAATAGGTACTTTTATTATGTTAAAAAAAAACAGAAATTCATTGAAGTAACCGAAGCTTAAAGTGACGTTTTAGTTAGGTTTTGAAATAAGATAAAAACAAATGTTTAAAAAACAAAAACACAATGAAATTCATGTCATAAATAAGTCAGCTAACTATAACTTGTGCTGCTGCCATGCACTGCTTATATCCTCACTAACTACATCACTCATGACATGTTAAATGACATCATTGATGACATCTTAAATGACATAATTTATTTCATCACAGATAACACCGTAATCATGTATAGCATTGAGTGTGTACACATATGGGTGTACAGCATAGGAAATAGTGTAAGTCCTGGAAGCAAGTGCGGTTGTGCATGTTGAAAGTTACATGGTGCAACATTTACAGATCACTAAAGTTTGGGTTGCAAGTAGTACTCCATGTTAAACATGTCAAAAGCTGGGAGCACCTGATGTGGGTTGCAGAAGTATGTTATGAAGTAGGTTGTGTCTTAAAGGCAAAGCCTATTGCAATAAAGCTGCAAGAAAGATCAAAGTTTCTGTTGAAAATAGATTATCCATTAGTAAATAGTTTTAACACAGTGTTTTAGATAGGGTCACTGGAATTATGCAATTCTGCAGCCATGGCTTTTTTTCACATAATTATGGATTTGCCACATTTGCCATAAAATTCATCATCTGCTGCATATTCTGCAGATTTTAATTAAAAAAAATGTCTCAAGTTGAAACGGATGAAAAGTTACTGCATAAGTGGAGTGGAAGGCAGGCCTTTACCAAAGAAAATCTGGTTGTCTTTCTGTTGCTCACTTCCATGGTCCTGAAAACTATTTTTTTTAAAAGAAAGTATAATGGGTGAGGGTTGGGGGACCCTGACACTTTGACCATGTGGTGGGGGCCCCCTGGGTCCAAATGTAAAATGAAAAAATTTGAGAGTATTATTATAATCCTGCAGTATCCTGCAAAAGCAAGCGTGGCTCGCTGGACTCCCGTGGGAGTCCTGTGGGTGCTTTTCTTGTGGGACACCTGTGGGAGTAGAACAATATATAAACGGTAGGGGGGAGGCCAGGCCCTGTGACCAACCCCATGCCATGAACGGTCGAAGGCTGTTCGCGGCAAACAAGGAGCTGGCTGCCTTCAGGGGGTTGGACGTAGGGCAGGCCCTGTGACCAACCCCACGCCATGCGCCCCTATAGGCCGTGCGTAGCGGGGTTAGCCTCTCATGGGGGTTGGAGGCAGGGCCTGTGTCCAGGCCCTGTGTCCACTGCCAGGGGTTGGCTTTGTGTATCGTAATAAAATATTAGCTTATGTTAAAAAACCCTAGAAATTCACTGAAAAAAGCAAAGAATAAAGTCAGGTTAAAGTTTGGAATTGTAATTATATCTTACTTTACATAAAAAAACCTCAGCATTTTACTGAAAAAAAACAAAGGCTTAAGGGACTTTATAATTAGGTGAAAATGTCAGTTAAAAACTAAACTTTAAAAAAAACACAAATGCATCAACTGTAGTTATCTCAAGTAACTATAACTCATGCAGCAAATTAATCGCCATGTACTGCTAATTACTTCCCATATTGCATCACTCATGACATGTTCTATGACATAATTGATAACATCACTGAAAGAGCTGAAATGACCTCATTGATGACAACACTGCGCATGGAGGGGGCGCAAGCATAGTTCCCTCTAACATGCGCGGGCGCGCGCATAGGGCCTTTCACCAGCACGCACACACGCTTGCAAAGCACGCAGGTCACCAAGAGCCCTTTCCTCAAACCACATGCTTAAAGACATGGGGGCAGATTTACGTTGAACTAACGCAGCGGGGTACAGCAAGTCATTTTGCTGCGCCGCGCTGCGTTAGTTTTGAAGCACAGGGATGCGACATATTTACAACAATATGTCGCATCTCTGTCCTCCCCCCTGCGCTGGCGCACAAATTGCAGCCATGCGCCGGCGCAGGCACCCTTGCACCATGGTGCAAGGATGCCTGCGTCGTGGGGAGATTGTTTTTGTGCAGGAAGGGGCACCTTCTTGCACAAAAACAATCAATACAAGCATTTTCCTCTTTCAATGCGTGCTGTAGAATGCAGCATGCATTGAAAGAGGAAAAAACGAGGAGAAATGAAAACATTTCTCCTCGGTGCGCCTCGCTACGCCACCTCTAGGGTGGCGTAGCTTTCAGACGCATCTCCAGAGTTACGATTTCTCGTAATTCTGGAGATGTGTCTTGTTCCATGAGTGTTGCGTGGGAACACCCACAGTAACACCCATGCAACGCCCCTTCACCGCAAAGTGCTGCGTGTGAAGGGGCCGTATTACAAGGAGAGGAAAAGTCACGCAGGGTGGCTTTTCCTCTCCTTGTAAATATGGAGCAGCCCCCTGCGCCACCAGTATGTCAGGAAAAGTGACGTACTGGTGGCGCAGGGGGCTCGTAAATCTGCCCCATGATGCGGAACGGTGGTAAAACTGTCACTTTCTTGGTGAAGTGCTAGGAGCAGTGGCGGCACGTTTGAAGAGCCAGACAGAAGAGCAGTTGTTACGGGCACTTAGGAATCTCAGACCGGAGGCAACGGGCTGCGCTTGTTGAGAGTCTAGAGCAAGGGTCACTGTGCCGATTGGGCTGCTGATGTTAAAGAGTCTGATCATGACGCGGCTTCTGAGATCAGGAGCTGAGGCCAAGTATCCCAGTATTCTCTGACTTTGAAAGAGACAAGCTGCTGTCTCTGCTGCTTGCCCTGTTGCTTCTCTGAACTTACTGCAGAGATAAGGAGGAACCGGCGCCCTTGTGCACTTAGCTGCAGTGGTGCGGAAGATGCCCTTTTCTGGGCCACTATGCGCTTGGACACTGGTGCTCAGAACTTGAGACCCCCTACCCTGTTCTCCGGGTGTGCACACACTGACCCTCAACTCTGCAACTGCCTCAGAAAAGGCAGGGCCTGTAAAACTTTGCTGCTGCCTTCAGCAAGCTTCGTTTATATATGCATGGAAGGCTCTTTCTCCCGCTCCGTTACATGCCAGCGGCTGCCACATGAAATGTAAGCATTCCCAGGCCCATAGGTGCTGACTGGCGGGGCTGCAGTCTATTGGGCATGATTAGAGCGTCGCATGTTGTGTGCTTGCTGAGCAATTCGAAAGCACCATCATCTGTCCTCTCTCCATTCCTGCATCAATGTCCTTGAAAGTCCATGCTGGCCATATGAAAAGAGGCGTTTAAAAGTGCTGCCAGAACCCGCATCAGTGAGGGATCGCCCTACAGGCCAAAGCAAGACAGGTTATGCACGCTGCAATCATCACTGCAGAGCACGGCCTGTCCCCTCAGCCACGCCCGGCCCAATGAAGACCCCCTGGCACCCATCCTGGCAGTAAGTCACTGGGCAGCACTTGTCACTGGTGAGTTGTGCTGTGAATGTGTCATGGTGGAGTGGGATAGGCCAGTAGCCTCGCCAGCTTTCCCAGTAAATTATGTTTTAAAATTCGTCGAAGACCCACACATGATAAACTGGAGGTCATACAAGATAGTCCGTATTCATTTTTAACACTGCTTTGCTTTATTTGTTTACTTTATCAGTCACGGACCATTAAAACAGCTATGGAACACATTTTAAAGTGCTTTACTCTTATGTTTTAAGTTTTAAATATGCGCTGATATGAGGGAAAAATACAGGCTTTAAGGGATTTAAAATCTTTGGGGCAGATTTACAATTCCTGGCGCATCCCTGCAAATCAGCAGGGATGCGCCAGGAAACTTACGACACGCATCACCATCCTTGCGCCACCACTGATGCGCCGCATTTACAATGCGGCGCATCATGGCGTAAGGAAATGCAGATGCGTGTCGCATCTGCCGTCGTAACGTTGGCGCAGTGCTGGAGTTGTGCCGCGGGCGCGACGCAACTCCAGCACTGTGCCGACCCGGCCTATCTTGTACATGGTGCGTCACACCTTACGCCTGCTTCATGCAGGCGCAAGGTTTAGACGCACCGGGTCGGAAAGTGACTGAGTGAAATCTAGTAGATTTCACTCAGCCACTTTGCGAGGCGTTCCTGCGCCGGAACGCCCCCTGCTCCGGAACGCCCACATGAAACCTGACGCAGGTTTCATGTGGCGCAGGCTTTACAACGTGACGCATCTCCCTAGATGCGTCACGTTGTAAATACCCCGCAGCATGGCGCTGGCTTTACGCCGCCGTTGCGTCACAGAAGTGACGCAACGGCGGCGCTAAAGTGGCGCAAGGGGCTTGTAAATCTGCCCCTCTATCTTTATGCTGGGACATTAATATACTGGTCAGGCCAACAAAAGAACAGAACACCCTGTTAGCAACCCTATTGGCTGGTTCTGGTGGCTGTACATGTAGCTAGAATGGCTTGCTCTAGCTGGGTTGTGTGAATATTTATGGCGTTTGTACAGAACTGCGCAGGGCTGGAACATTCAGGCTGGGAATGGGGCTGGGCAGGGCCAGGCTGGTTCTGTTTGGGGTTGATGGGGCTAGAATAAACCTGGCAGGGGCACACTGGTTTTGGTGAATGTGTCTAGAATTGCTTTAAATTGGATGGGCTGGCTCTGAACCATGTAAAGGTTCACAGTGCATTGAGCAGGGGTAGACCTGCTGGAATTGTGTAGGGTTTGAACCCTGGGTTGGACAAGCTGTTTCTGATGCTGAAAGACCTGATGCTGTCAGTGGAGTTAGGATGTACTGGGTTGGATCGGGCTACTTCGAATGGGTGCTTCTCATTGCTCAGAAGTTGGTAATTTGGGATATTTACCTTTTATTGGGACTTCATTGCCTAGTTTTACTGCCAGGGAAGTGTCACTTGTGTCAGCAGAATGTCACTCATAAGTACACTAAAACCACGCCAATGTCGCACATAAGCAATAAGAAAACTTGACAGCTATGAGACTCCTGTTAGTGCCCTTCCATTTCTGGTGCTTTGCATCAGTTTTAAGATCTTTTTAGCGTTTCTCGTTGCTCAAATGGGTGCCATTTCTGATATTTATATGCTTCCCTCATCTTCATAGCTTGAGGTTTGCTCGCAAGAAAGTGTCACTCACAGTCATTGAATGTCACTCATAATTACCCTGAAATTATTAAAATGTCACATATAAGCAATTTGAAACCTTGGCAGCTATGTGTGCAGCGCTGGCGGTCTCACTCCGACTGCATTCATGGCTGCACCACGACTCTCCTTCAGCGGCCGTGCAGGTCCTAATGATCTTATGGGGGCCGCGCGGGCTACCGGCTGTGCAAACTGAATCTGCGTGCTTCCCGGGCCTTGGCTGTTGATTGCCCAAATTAAGTCATGAGACTCAGTCTCGATGTCACGTCAGTGACTTTAGCCACAGAGTGACTGAAACACATTGTAGGCAGCCCTGACTGGCCAGAGCGAGTTTCCTGAACCAGCCCCCAAGCCGCAAAGCCTGCCGCAGCAATGTGCTGTCAGCAAAAACCAAATTACCAGTCACTGGTCCTTAAGCAGCGCTCCGGCTGGAAAGCTGAGTAGGCGCTATAATGCTTGACAATGCATCTCAGTGCAGTGATGCGGACCACCACACTGAAATGCGTTAGTCTAACGCCTGATGCGTGGTACTTGGCAGGGCTGGATATGCTGCACATTACAGAGCTCGCAGCTTCTGCTTGCTTTGTTACTGTCAGGGGGCTGTTCAGATCTGCAGCGACGGCATGGAATAATGGCAGTGCTTCTGCCTTTGGAACAGGGGAGCCAAGCTTGAGTCCAGGCTTGCATCAATTTTATTTTTTTGTGCTCCTCCTCCAGAAAAGCTTTTGAAATGCCTTTATAATAACCAAAGGCAGTGTTAGCCTCCAAGGAAAAATGTTGCGGAAGTGTGCACTCTGCGCAAATCATTTAATCCCCCCTCCCCCATATGTAAAAAAAAATGAATGTGTCTTTCTGTAATGCAACTGGTGCTCATGTAAAGCACACCAAGTTTGTGCTATATAAAACTTTTTTTTAAAACTATCAGCAGCAGCATTTTGGGGCACAATGCAGGAATTCATGTATTGTACACAACATTTATTTATTTATTTATTGCAGTTTACATTTCATCCATAGTACGCGCTGTCGCTCCTGTTATGTGACTGACTGTTTCTCAGTTCATGTTTTTAGCTACTTACTTTCAGTGGCGGCTCGCATAGGGCGTGCTGCGGGGTGGTGGGGCGGGGGAGGGGCATGGTGGGGGGGTAGTAAACTTGGACATACGACGGAACGGAGGAAAGTAATTATTACGTTCCTCCGTTCCGTCGTATGTCCGAGTTTACTACCCCCCCACCCTGCCCCTCCCCTGCCCCGCCCCACCGCCTCGCAGCACGCCCTATGCGAGCCGCCACTGCTTACTTTTAATAAATACTTGCTATGGTGTATGCTTCTTCAATTTCCCTGTGATGAGATAAAGGTAAAGAAACAGCCTTTCCATGCTGCTGTCCTGAGCCAAAGCAGATGCCATATTTAAAACAAGTAATTGTAATGCAATAGGTCTCGCAAGGGTATTAATCTATGTTCCAAAACTGTCTCAAGACCCTATTATATAGAGCTATATGTGTGTAATGCACATGTTTTCGCTCTTGTTGTAAACTGAAGTTTGGAGTGGGAATTGCCATAGATTTATATTGCTGAGCGCAGCACTCGCTTGCATGTTCAGTTGGTTGGCGCACATAGCCTTGGTTGCAGCGCACAGGGACCTTGCACCGCCGCACACAGAGGAAAAATATTAGAGGGAACATTGGGCGCAATTTATAGTTACTTTAATGCACGGGTTAAATGCGTATATTTTTGCACGGCTTATTACCCTTTATCACATGGTTTTAACTGTTGTATACTAGCAGAAGAAAGCTACCGGTAAGAGCGAGGGCAGAATGCACACAAGCACAATGTGTTCTATGCATTTTTGTCCCTTTGCCAGGGAATCAATGAGCTTTGAAGTTCAATACGGACTACTGCAGACTTCTGCTCAGGCGGGGTGGGCTAGTCCAGTATCTCCGCCAACAGTAACATCGATGCATATCCGTCAGACATCCATTTTGTGGTTAAACTTCCTTTGATGTCCCTCATCGATGAGCTCATTAGCGCAGGCTCCTGGTAAAGGGCCAAGTCAAGTGTTTACTGATCACCTCTCCAAGTCCTTCACTCTGCTTTTCATCTTCCCAGTGGTCGTGTGGACATTTGACATTGATTTTCTTTCTGGCTGCAGGTGATTGATTTTCAAGGTACTGTTGTGAGTAAATAAGTAAAACATCAAGGCACAATAGCAGCAGTGGTGTTGGACACAATAGTGCAGCCACACACTTGTGTCACACCTCTAGTTACATGTAAAGGGGGGCTCCTGCAATGTACTATGGTACTCAGCACCTCGCACTGTGCAAAGGGGCAAGAGGTTGCAGTCTAACCCTACACACATCACAAAGTCCACTAGCAAGGGCCCCTGAAATACTGGTCACTGACCTCAGAATTTTCCAACCTCAGGATGGCTACACCGACCATCTGCATGAATTTCGATACCCCGCTGCCTCCCACGCCACTAATATACACAACCAACTCCTATTAATTTAATCTACCGTAAACAGGGGCATAGCCTGGTCAGAAAAATTGGGGGGAGGGGGGTTGAGCTTCAGATTTTCCAACCATGGCACTGGCATACAATGTTAAAATACATTATACGACAAACTGGGGGCATGAGAGGGGCTAAAGGGGCAATAGAAAGGGAGACGAATGCGGGTTGGTAGGGGTACTAAGTGAGATAAAACACATTATTTTCTAAAATAACCAACATTGTTGGACTTTCAAAACAGAGAGGGAAAAGTGTGTGTGTGCTTTTGTCTGTGTGTAGGGAAAAACTGCTTTTGAAATCTGACACGCCGCACCAAGCCTGACTGAAATTCACCTGTATCCAACTATGTAGCAGAGAATACATCTATTAGGGGGGTTGTAACATCCCAAATACCCCCCGCCCCGAAGCTATACCCCTGACCACGAAGAAACTGAAGTGACTGCGTTGAACGGTTGCTTGAGCGCACCCGGCTAATCTCTATATTCAACAATAGCCAATGACACTGGATTAACCACTAACCTTGGGTTCCCGAGCAGTGTGCTTCCCCTCATAATGCGCTTCAGGGTCCTGTCAGGGGTAGTAAGCGCTATATAAATGCAATTACAATACAAGACCATTTCCCTGCCTCCAAAATCCTCAGAGTAAAGAAGGTTTCTGGCTTGGTCCCAATGTTTACCATATCTCCCTTCTTTACACAACCCAGAAAGCTTACAAAAACTTGCGGCATCCTGTTACCTGGACACAGTAACCAGGATACCACACCCCCCCCTGCAACTCTTCAGTGGACAGGACATTTTTCCCTCCCATAGTCTCCCGAATTCCCGTGCATATCTTCATGGTAAATAAGTCGCCATTGAAAGTCTATCTGGAAGGAAATGGGTTTATAATCTCTGGGCCAATGAAAAAACCAAGGTACTCTCTCATTTGCATGGCTCAGATGCAGTGAGGAATAATTTTTTTAATCCCAGCTCAACTAATATATTGATGGTAGAGATATATGAATACACATTTGGAAGCTGACAACACCCGCTCATAAATGCACATGTAGTGAATTACTGAAAGCATGCAGCTTACATGACCTACACGACAGTGGTATTTGGAGGAGGGGTGGCCCCCGGCCCTGGGCACCGCGCCCAAGCCAACGGACCACGCACGCAACCTGGGCTTCATCCTGGACTCCTCCCTGTCGATGACCAGACAAGTCAACGCCGTCTCATCTTCATGCTTCAACACCCTGCGCATGCTCCGCAAGATCTGCAGATGGATCCCCACTGAAACCAGGAAGACCGTCACCCAGGCACTCGTCACCTGCCGACTGGACTATGGGAACACCCTCTACGCCGGAACCACAGCCAAACTTCAAAAAAGACTCCAGCGCATCCAGAACGCCTCCGCACGACTCATCCTGGACATCCCCCGACACAGCCACATCACCGGACACCTGAAAGACCTGCACTGGCTTCCCGTCAGCAAGAGAATAACGTTCAGACTCCTCACCCACGCACACAAGGCCCTCCACGACCTGGGCCCAAAGTACCTCAAAGACCGCATGACCTTCTACACGCCCACACGCCAGCTACGATCAACCAGCCACGCCCTCGCCACCGTACCACGCATCCGCAGAACCACCGCCGGAGGAAGATCCTTCTCCTACCTGGCAGCCAAGACCTGGAACTCCCTCCCCACTCACCTTCGGCGAACCCAGGACCATCTCTCCTTCAGGAAGCAGCTCAAGACCTGGCTGTTCGAGCAGTAACTTACCCCCTCCCCCAGCGCCTTGAGACCCTCCCGGGTGAGTAGCGCGCTCTATAAATGCCGTGATTGATTGATTGATTGATTGATTGATTGATTGAGGGGTGTGAGCAGTGCTTAATTTGAGCCTGGGCTTTCCGGTGCTAAGCACCAGCACCTAATTTCCAACAACATACCTAGAACAGTCTACCACATGGTGGCGCTGCTCATCTGATTTAGAGATGAGCAGAACAACAGTTGTTTAGGAATACAATATACATTAAAATTTCAAATACCTGCCTCCCCAGCCATTCCTTTAGCTTTGGGGACCTGGAATAATCTGAACTGTCGCATTTACATGCGAGAGAGGTGATTAGTAGTTGTTTTGACAGCGATGACAAGGGCGATGGGTGGTGCAACCTGCAGTGGCAGCCCGGTCAGAGCCCTGGCACTTAATATTTTACAAATTAAGCACTGGGTGTGAGGTGAGGTTAGCAGACACCAAGGACACAGGACCCGCCACCCTGCAGGATTTCAGGAAGGACCTAAAAACCTGGTTATTTGACTAAAGTGCCTCCCCCTTCACCCTAGCCCCCCACCCTCCCACAGCAGAGCCTGGATACCCTCACGGGTGATAAGCAGCGCTATACAAATCCTGTTTGATGATCATACTGCCTACGGGCAGAAATGTTCATTCCAGCTAGAACAACGCCCTGTCCATCCAGATGCCAGAGTCACAAAACTAAGGGCCAGATTTGCAAGAAAGTGCTGCAGCGCTGCACCGCAAGCCCTTTGGCTGCGCCACGCTGCAGCACTTTCAAAGCACAGGAATGCGACATATTTACAATAATATGTCGCATTCCTGTGCTCTCCCCAGCGCTGGCGCACAAACAGCTGCCATGCGCCGGCGCAGGCACCCTTGCACCATAGTGCAAGGATGCCTACGTCATGGGGAGATTGTTTTTGTGCAAGAAGGGGCACCTTCCTGCACAAAAACATTCACTGCAGGCATTTTCCTCTTTCAACGCGTGCTGTAGAATGCAGCACGCACTGAAAGAGGAAAAAACGAGGAGAAATTAAAACATTTCTCCTCGTTGCGCCAGGGTGGCGTAGCATTCTAACGCATTTCCAGGTTTACGATTCCTCGTAAATCTGGAAATGTGTCTCAATCCATGGGTGTTGCGTGGGAAAACCCACAGCAGCACCCATGGAACACCCCTTTCACGCAAAGTGTTGCGTGAAAGGGGCCGTATTTACAAGGACAGGAAAAGTCACGCAGGGTGGCTTTTCCTGTCCTTGTAAATATGGGGCAGTGAAATGCGCTGCCGGTGCGTCACGAAAAGTGACGCACTGGTGGCGCAAGGGGCTTGTAAATCTGCCCCTAAGTGAATTCATCCTCGAGCATAACTTTACTTTCAAGACACACGCCGCTTGCAGATCATGGCGACAGCTGTGGGAAGAGAACGAGGGTGACAGATGTAGCCTACAATAGAAATTTTGCGCATTATAAATATGCTAAATTATCGAAAGTGACCACATTAGCAAGTCTGGTGAATTTTATCCGGCAGTTAATGTTTTCAAATCATTAACATTTAGAGAATCGATTTTTTTTATATTGTCAACATGTTATTTTTTTTGTTGAAATTTGTTCATTTCTGTAACAAACTATTTTAGTTCATTATTCATTTTTGCTAATAATTTATTTTAAAAAGAAAACAAATTGTTTGTATCTGTACCATTTTTACACGTCACTATGTTTGGACAACCTTTTGCAATAAAATACGCTTCACAAATCAATAGAGTTCAGGTCTTCACCAAGAATGCTCTTGGTCTTGCAATTATATAGTGCTTAGTAACCCTGACGAGGCACTGTAGCGCTTTACGCCTGCAGCAGGCTGCTCCAGAATCCAAAGTAACTCCTGCTTCCTATGAGTTAGTGCGAGCACTGCAGACAGGAGTTGGGGAATACGCGGGAGGTTGGGGGGGCTGCTGTATACTGTATCTGAGTGCTGTTGTCACGTGGGCTGTTGCCCAAGCAATTTTTTTTTATGAAAATGGGCACACATAGCTCTCTTCTGCGTTTGGACGCGGTTCCGTAAAATATTACGCATGGCCACTGATGTCGTGATCACATTTTTAATTAAAAATTGGTCTATTTCCATTTTCCTGGCTTGCTCAACATGGACACAGTGTTGGCTGCACTGTGTCTTGTCTCACCAGGAAAGAATTTACACAGCCTGAGTTCTCGCCCACATTCCCAAGTAAATGCCAATATTTTGGGGGATGCCAATATTTTGGGGGATGCCAATATTTTGGTCAGGTTCTTCAACTTGAATCCAACTAACAAACCTCTCCTGCCTCATCACAGTCTCTTCTTCATTAGAAGAGTGAGCGAGATTCACCATGGGCGCGAGATACCGCTTAAATGAAGATGCTGCACTACACTGGCATCTCTTGGTTTCACCGGGCATCTCACTTGCATTGGGGCACATGGGAAAAAACCATACATGCCACTGGAGAACAGAAGAGACTGTGTTCACTCGATCCCAGGGATCTCCAACCTTTTCTATAATGAGAGCTACTTCTGATCGATGAATAGTCCAGAGCTACTAGTGACTTTGACAATTGTTGCAGTAGTGACCACATCAAAGACAATCACAATAGTGGCCGCACTTTGCAGGACTACTAGTAATGACCACCCAGATGTATCTCACAATATTGAGTGATGCCAAACTATCAAACTATCATGTTAAGAATACTGGTGTACGAAAATGCCATGGAAGAGCATTAATATAAGTAAGTATAGATTTACTATTTTAAACTTCACATCTACGTAAACATAAAGATATACAGCTCTTCAAGATAAACAGATGCGGGGTAAAACTTCGAAAACTTTGATCTTCTAAAACATATGGTTTTCTATCAAATATGCACCTTCTGTTTTGGGTTGACACACTTATAGAAAATCTGGTCTTCTGAAAAAGTTCAACTTTTGCCTCAAAGATCAGATTTCATGCATGGTCTCTAAGTCACCTTGTGAGTTCCTAAGTACAAATGCATTACATGGACATTTTGTGTCCGAGCCCATGTATTATCATTGCCAGCAGGGATGCCAACGATAATGCCAAAGATGCCTATATGATGCCAATCATACCCGCCATTATATCGGGGCTACAATTGTGCCATTGCTGCCATTCATAATGCTGAGAATACCCACATCATGTCAGTCATGGGAATTAATATTTCAGGAATGGCCAGGATTATGTGATAAATGGCCACAATTAGGCCAAGCGTACTCCCAGCATGGCAAGGATAGGCCCCATTATGTCATGATTCGTCCGGATGCCCAGCATAAGCCAAGGCTTGCCATTATTATGCCAGTTCCAACATTACATCAGAAAAAGGCATAATTGTGCCATAAATTACCTCTTTATGTTGGAGGCTCCAGGTGCATTTGGTGTTTCCTGACACCAGGAGTGGCTTCCAGGAAGAGACAATGTCTTTCAAGGAGGGACACAATGCCAGGCACATACACAATACATACATATGCATATATCTGCACACTGCAACATTTAAACAAATACACATACATATATGCCCACACCACTCCCACCATCTGAAATGAAAAAGGCTAATCCCGGTCTGCACTCTCAGTCCCGCCTTTGCTCTCCTTGATTACAGGGTTGCTAACGTACACTTTCAATCTGCACCCCACACTCTAGCAGCACCAATCTGGCCTTTGCTGGCTCTTCTTTTTTGCCCAATATTCACACACTCTGTATGATTGATACTCTATCATAGCTTCCATAGTTATAATTCTCCATGTGACTTTGCTAAAATGCAAGTGAAGACAGGTGACCAAGTTGATGGCAGCACAGACTGTCACTGTGTGTGTTTGTGTTTGAGTGTGTCATCCTACCACTGGAGGCCTGGAGGTCACGCCAAGGATACAGAAACGTGTAGCACTGTATTCTTCAATTACATAATGATCTGGGCAGCACTACACAGAGCAACTTCCAGGTTACTGGTGAGCTACCTGTTGGTGAACCCTGCTCCATGCAATGTCTGTGAATTGCTCCACTTGATCTCAGAAGTGAAGAAGGAGAAAAGATGGAGAATAGGAAGACAAAGCATAATATGTATTTGTAAAGTGCACGTTCATTCAAGGGTCTCTTGGCGATGAATAACAGATGTTTGTTTTTACCCAACTCAACGGTACTCAACACACCACACTCCTCTGGAGCTACCTACCTTTGTGCTGAAGACATGCTCGCTGGCCAGATGGCATGCCCCCGTCATCAGTGGAGAGCCGTAATCAGTGGCCCACAAATGACGGATGTTAAGTTATGACAGCCACAAGAGAATACATATCTTTATGATGTTTTTGTAGTTTTACAGAATTTTCACACAACGCATAATTTTTGCAGCAGATCAGAATGGTCAAGGCGGTGATGAGAGTAGGAGGAGGGTCAAACGCCGTTGGTCCTAGTGGTACTCTTGTAGGCGGCGTCCTATTAGAGCAGCTTTGAAGGAAAGAAATGTTGCTGAGCACGGGTCACCAGGGGGTGGCTCCACCATAGGGACCAACATAAATTGAAGGCACCGGACCTCAATGTCGCACGAGGAGGGTTGGGTGGAACAAGGAAGTTCTGATGAGCTGGGCTTAGGTTCTGCGTAGGGGCTTGTCAAAGGAGGATGTCAGAGAGGACAGTCAGGGTTTAACCTTGATCTAAGGCTCCATCTTCGTACGACAGCCAGCAGGTCTGATGCAGTAACAGTAGGTAGGGCGGCGCTCGTGGACGTTGCACGGTGGGCTCATGGCAAGGGTTAGAATTGTATCCAGTGGTGAGGAGGAGTACAATGAAAACAAGTAGGTTCTTGCACTAGTTACGTTCACTGAGGATTAGTGATGAAATCATTGTCTTAGCAGTGTGTAACAGATTTTTTGACAAATTGTGTGTATGTTTAAGTCTTCAAACCCAGCAGCTGTGGTCGTGGCAGTTAAGAAAGATTCCATGTTATGATGTTATGTTATGTTATTCTATGTTTGTTGTGCTGTGCTGTGCTCTGCTATGCTATGTTATGCTATGCTATGCTCTGCTATGTTATATTATGTTATGTTATGACAGAAATAAGTGGCTGAGAGATAGTCCAAGCGTGCTTGTTTGAAGAGTTTTTATGCTTTTATGTGCTTGTTTGAAGAGTTTTTATGCTTTTATGTGCTTGTTTGAAGAGTTTTTATGCTTTTATGTGCTTGTTTGAAGAGTTTTTATGCTTTTATGTGCTTGTTTGAAGAGTAGTTTTAAGTCCTCAGATTTGTATGGAATCAAATCAAGTTAGATTCCAGATGAATATTCGGTGGGAGTGAAGTCCAGATCTCTGGAGCTTGTGCCGCAAACCTACAACCAGCAGAATTTCATTAACGACATTTTGGAACAGTCAGGAGGTTCAGGTGCGAAGATTCCAAGTTTCTTTTGAGGGGGAGGGTAATGTTCCACCTTTTTATCGATATATGTGGGGGGAAAACCTCAGGCATTTGAACGGTAAGCAGCAAGTCTGAAATTGGATCCTCTGATCAATAGGGAGTCAATGAAGCTCCTTCACTCGTGGAGCGGCAGGTGCCCATCGTGGGAGGTGGGAGATGGGACGTGCAGCTTCATTTTGTATAAACTGCAGTCTAGGACTTGTGTTCTTAGAAGTCCTTGATACACAGAGTTGGTGTAGTCTAGTCTGGATATGACGACCTCCATCTGGATAGTTTTTCTGGCTTTAAAAGGGAGTAAATAGGGTGATTTTCCTCAGTAGTTTCAACATAAAAATGCATTTAGAGACCACTGCACTCACCTTTTGATTCAGATTGACAATGCTGTCAATAATCACTCCCAGGCCTTAGCTGACTGCTTTGGTGCAAATGAAGCATACGATGAGGTAGATGCTGGTGGTGCTGGGGTCAAAGTGTGGAAAATGGCATAAGACTCAGTTGGAAGGAAGGTAAACTGTCAACAGTAGGGAGCCGAGAACCATCCAGTAGTGAATAGGTGTGAGGCAGTCAGATGAGGCAGTCAGAGGTTCCAAGACTGTCTGGCGGGTCAAAGCAAAAGATCTCAGTGAGGACGGCAGCTGCGCGAATTGTGGCTCAAAAGGAGATTTGCAACAAATTGTCAATTGCCTCCACTTTGCCCCCAAAACGTTTTTACAGAAAATTACAAAACATAATCCTTTTCTTATAATGTTGAAATGATTACTGGTAAAATGAGGACTACATCAGACACATATTTGCACTGTGGTCACTGTGGCAGCTCACTGCGTACCGGCAAAGACATAAGAGTCGACTTTGCTGCTCCTCATTCACCTGTAACACTCTAGAGTACTCGATCGTTGAATCCCTGAAAAGAGAAAGTTAAAGAACCTATGGATAACAACATTTCTATTGGATATATATTCTTCCTACAGATTCCTCACCGTATCAATTATCCTTCTAGACTTCAGACTGGGCTGGAAAACTACTCCCCAGTAACATCTCTCCCGCATTGCCGGGTGGCACCATGATGCTAAAACCACAACACCATCTCCAGATATAATGACACCAGAGTATAACAGCCACAAGCAGCATGCTGCTGTCAATTCTTGAAATGTCTTCTAGGCCGCATCAAGGCTTTGCAGAGAGGAACGGATAGAGTACTAATAACAGCGTCAAGTAGAGAACATGGTATGTTTGTATAACTTGGGATCTTATCATTCAGGACACTAGCTCACAAGGAAGGAATGATGGTAGTGAGGAATAAGCTGGAAGATTGTGTCCCCACAGCAAATATTACCAAAAGTAAGTAACTTTTTATTTAAAGGATATATCTTTCGCCGACTACTCACCTTATGAATGAATCTGGCCAAAAGCAATACCCTCAAGGAAGAAGGACTGAGTGGTACAGATTATCCAAGGAAGCCGTGCCACACAGCACGGCCAAATAACCTGCCACTGCATTCTTGAACAATTAGGCAGCAGTGCCTGAGAAAAGTATGCAAGGGTGGCCGTGTGGCTGTTCAGCTGATGAAAACAACTGGGGCACCTCAGATGGTGGCTGCAGAAGCAGCCACGGCCCTAGTGGAATGGCCATGAATACTGTTCGGAGGATCTTTGCTTAGCTCGGGCATAGCAGACCATAATGAAGCCAATGCAACATTGAGTGTTTGATCGCTGCCTTGTTCCTCTTGGTTCCAGCAAAGCCCACAAATAGTTGATCATCCACTCTCTTCTGCCATGTGTGGTTGATGTAGTATGACATTGCACGTCTGCGGTCAAGCCCATGCAACAGCACCTCCTTCATAGTTGGATGGGGAGGAGGGAAGAAAGATTGAAGGGTAATAGACTGGCTCATACAAAAGGCAGATATCACCTTGGTTAAGGTGGATGTGTAGGTGCAAAGGGCCAACGTATCTGGGTAGTAAACTGTGAAAGGTGGATGAATAGAGAGGGCACAAACTTCTCCGCGTCCAAGAGCTAAAGAAATTGCCACAAGCAATGGGGTCTTGAAGTGGAGAAGTGGAACCGAGCGAATGTACTTCAGCTTGAATGGAGATTCCATCAAAAAGTTAACACAAGATTCAAGCTCAACTGAAGAACAATAAAAGAATGGAAGGAAACAAGTAAAACAAACGTTTCAGAAAATGCACCACTAATTGTGATCTTTACGGGGTGGTTTGTGAGGAAGACACATGATGCAGAGAGAGCAGCCAAATAGAACATAACCATAACCACTGTAGTTGCTGCTGTGCAAAGGGCAAAGAAAATTGTAGGACATCGGAAAGGGGGAATTTAAAAGTGTCTATGCCTTCATACTCACATCAAAATGTGTTCCAGCGCATAAATGGATTTCGTTGCAGGTTTCCTGGCTGTGAAGATGACATAAGCAACCTTATCAGAAAGGCAATAGGAAACTTGATGATACCACTCAATCACCACATGTGCAGCCATCACATTTGAGAATTTGGATGGACGACCTTACCATCCTGCACCAAGTGTGGGTTCACCTGTGTGTGAGAGAAAGTGCTGGCCGAAAACTGAGTGAGTACAGATTGTCATTCAAAACTGACTGTGCTCAACCTGGAGTGATTAACTGTGCCTGATTCTCCTGCACGATCAGCTGAAGTTTTTGCAGAAGTAGAATCCGTGGAACTGTATATAGAGTCCACAGCAAAACCATTCAGGGGAAATGCAAAACACAAACTGAGGCTACTTCCTGTTCTGGGTTGTTGCAAAGAGATCCACATATAGAAATCAAATTCTGGAGAAGATCACCTTCGTCACTTCAGGGTGAAGTTCTCATTCCTGGCCCTCCAACAAGAGTTGAATGAGTGTCCACTTTCACACTCAAAGAGCCCGCAAGATGATTCACTACTGGGAAAATTCTGCATTGCTGCACCCACTGGCACAGGCAAATCACTTCCCAGCACAGGTTTAATGATTCACACCGCCCTGTCTGTTGATATAATGGACAGTGGAGGTGATGTCCGACAGAACCTAAATGTTGCTCCCCAAGATGGAAGAGAGAAATGGCTAAATGGCAAGGCATACCACACTTATGTGAAGGATGCGGTTCTAATGCAGACCAAAGGCCTTGTGCATTATGTCACCAAGATGGGCACCCCAGCCCAGTGAGGAGACATCCGTGACAACATTAGCCTGTGCTAATGATGGACTGAAAAGACAGTCCACGAAAAGGCTGGGGGGGTAGACCCGTAACCAGGAGTATATTTTGGGAGGGGGGCCCAGCCCCTGCATTACCAACTGTGTAAAAAGCAGTGACAAAGCAAATAGGCCTCTCCTTTAAGCAGCTTATTGGCTTTGATAATGTTTGTTTGAACTGGGAAGCAAACACATGCATTAAGACGTATGCACACACATGTTCAGCAATCTTGTAATGTGTTTCCTACGAAGGGAAACCTATTTCAAGATCATCATGATGCATACACATGGACATGCGATGCACAAAAGATGATGCCTCATGACATGATCGCCATGTTAGGATTTTTTAATCTACCATTTCAAGATGGCATACGTCTATCTTGGAGCAGTAAATTAAATGTGTCTGAAAGTGTATTTTAAGAATGGAATGGCCTGGCACCAGATTTTTGCTGAAGAGCCCTCCAAAAAAACTCATAAACAAAAAAAAAAAGGAATAAAATATAATAAACTGATGGAGAGGGGGGCTGTAGCCAATGGTAGACCAGGTGGGGGTTGGTTGAAAGTATATGCCACCTAGTGGAGAGCAGGGCAAACAGTGGAGGAGTTTCAAGCAGGTTTAATTTAAAAAAGAAAGAAAGAAATATTAAATAGCTCAGAGGGCGAGCCAGGAGAAGCCACGCACAAGCTCAGGGGAAGCAGCACATTGGAGAAACAGCAAGAAAACATGTATGTCAGTGGAGTGCTGAAAGTAAAATATGAAGACAAAGGGCCTGATTACGAGTTTGGTGGTCTTGGGTCCATTGTCACAACAACGTCGTATTCACCGCCCGCTGACTATGCAGTCAAACAGCCGAATTATTATGTGGGCGGTCCCACAGACGAAAGGCCGCTGCCTCCTCCAGGATATCTCTTCCCGCCTCAACGGCGGTAACAGGTGACAGCAACTGGTGGAGTGAGTCCAGCCCCTGTTCCTGCTGTCAAGATTACGATGTGCCTAACCAACAAGCCGACTGTGGCGGGAAGACCTTCAGACTCGACCTGGTGGAAACGCAAGATTTAAGGAAAAAACTTACCTTTTCTCCTATTTCCACTCCTCTTTCCATCACAGAGCCCCTCGTCCAGGTTCCCCTTTGCTGCAGACACTTGTCCACGAGGGAAATCACAGGTAAGTTCCTTGTCCATTTGTCCACTATTGCAATGGCTGTGGAGCCGTGCTGTAAGAAAAGGTTCATTTTCCATAGGTGTAATACATATGTGTGTATTTGCAGACTTGCTTTGTGAAAATACACACATATGTATTTGCACTGTGGTAAAAAACCTGAGATTCCTAGCACAAAGGTTACCATCTGTCGGAACACCGCCGCCACAAGGCCGTTAGCACAATGGTAACATCGTGATACAGCAGTCTGCAGAATGCCAGCTCAGTGGTCTACTTGGGACCGCTGTTGCTGCGGTTCAGCGGTAAGACCGCCAAACTCGTAATCAGGCCCTAAGTGTTGGAAGGATACAACTCACCTACTCCGACCAATGTGAGGTCAAAATGCTCCTAGGTAGAACAAACAAACAAATTGGGATTAAAGCGATTAAAATAGCTATTCAGTCATGAGCACAGGGATGACATAAAGCCCACTCTATGTGTACTGGAGAAAATTAGGTTTGGCCAACGCGAAGCAAAAGCTTTTTTTGTAGCTGAGATTAAATGCATGGATGAGAGGGGGTGGGTGTTGTACTCCTCTTTCAATCCTTTCTAATACAAGGGCAGCTCCTCCTCTAGGGCAGAGGAGCATTGCCACACTACTTTCTCGCAGTGCGAGAAAGCCAAAACATAAAATGGTAATAACTTTTGGTTATTACTATTTTATGTTTCTTTCGGCATTGTGGGCGGGTGGGCGGACAGAGCTGCCCGGGCAGGGCAGGAGTGGTTTGCCCACTCCTGAGTACGCATGACTGGTTTGGGCAGCCCTCTCGGGCCGCCCAAACCAGTCATGCGCACTCTGCACTTATCCATGCAGGCTGCATTGCAGCCTACATGGAGAACATGCAATCCCCTACAGCCCCTGGCTGGGCGGCGTCCCGACCAATCACAACGCTCCACTGGAGCGTTGTGATTGGCTTGCGGGGGGAGGGAGGCTGCCTGCTTCCTGTTTCTGCCAGAGGCAGGAAAGCAGGAGCAGCCGGGCAGTGAAGACGCGGGACCTGGGCCGGCAAAAAGGTAGGTTTTATTTTTTTAATTATTGACCCTCACTACCCTTGCGACGCCTCCCCTTCACGAACACCCCACCCCACACCCGCACCCCCTCCGTGAGCTATGCCAGCCGCGACTGTTCTAATATGTAAACAGTGCAATATTGTGACATTTTAAAGTACGCAGAGCATTTTGTGACTATTTACAAATGCTTTCTATGTTATTAACGGATGGTGCAATTTAAACCAAGATGGAGCAGTGGTGCAGTGGTGCAGTGGTGCAGTGGTGCGGTGGTGCGGTGGAGCAGTGGTGCAGTGGTAATCTTTCCACCTAGAATTTTCTGGGATCGCTATAGTAGTAAATGAAACATTTTAAAGCACATTGGATGAGTAACCTTGCACAAAATGTGATGAGATTTAAAGACGGTTTCAAAGGAAGTGGGAAGATACTGCAAGGATTAGGAGGAACATTATACAAAGAATGGTGTATTTTAAAGCCACTTATGACTAATAGTGAAAAGTTAACAGAATTTCATGACAGCTTTACAAGTGGATGTGGCAATTCTTCATTGGTCCAAATGGTACCGAATTTCCTGAGTCTGAGGACCGCGCCCCCAAAAGAAATGCTGACAAAGCATGTGTCCAATGGTACGTGGCTAGTCACCTTTGACAATATGCAACAGTAGGAACTAGACGAGTTCGAAAGCATTTCTAAAGACGTGACACATAGATGTGTGCACCCAGGAACAGTATACAAAAGGCCCGCCCAAGCACACAACCACAGGCATACTGGCGCATACACAGGCATGTGCCCCTTGTATTTAAAGTCAGAGTGCCATCTGGAGGAGGAGAGGCCCTGGTGGGGTGGCCTCTGGCAGGACATGTAGACAGGGAGGGCATGGACCAGCTAGGGACAGCATGGAAGGCTTGTGGCTTGGCTGTGGGATGTGGCTCCAACTCTAGCTCCACTCACTTGAGTTTGTGGAATCAGCAAGGCTACTCCCAAGGCATACCCCCATCCCTTGAGACCCTTACACTGTTTGGCAGCTTAATCAGTTGGGGCCAGACTCACTAACGTTTCCGTGCGATGGGCACTCTAAGTATATACACAATCTTTGGTGGGCGCACATTCTCAGCCAGATTGGAGACCACCATTACTGCATCCAGATAGAGAAAGGAGGAATCTCTTGGTGCTTAAAATGGAAATATGCGGTCTGCGTTCTCACCATGGTGGATAGAGTGCTTGGGGGTTCTAGGGATAGGGTGTCTTGGTTTCATGCAGCTGAATGGGAGCTTAGATTAAATGTATTCCATGAATCAGTCATGTTACCACTATATTAGTACATTCTCTTCACAGATGTTCCACTTTAATGTCCATTGATGCCAGCAACACTTGTCAGCAGGGCTGCAATACTTTTATGGGACAGTATAACGAATGTTACACTAATTGTGGATAGTACTAGACTTTCTTAGTAGGATTGACATAACTATAAGAGGACAGCATCAGTTTCCTGTTTGCGAACGGAGTACCTGTTTGATGGTGCGCCGTGGCGCAAACAGGACATGTGCGCCCTTCTCATAATACGACTCCTGGGTCCCTATTACACATAGGGCATACTTTCCCTGTTTCTGCCATGGCGTATCTTAAAACAGGTGCCCCTGGCGCAAGCATGGAAAGTGCATTCTATTATGGTAAATGTGCTGCCCTCGGGACAGCCGCAAACTCGGGCTCCCCTGGTGGCAGCGCTCTCAAGTGAAATACGGAGCGCCTGCTTCAAAGCCGCTGTGTGTGTCGCTGTGCAGGTAGCTCCTGCCTGCACTTTTAAGAGGGGAGAGAGATTCCCTTGGAGGCGGCTGCAGTAATTGCTGCACCTGATTGCATGGGGATGTCGGAAGGGTCCATGGGACCCCTTTCCTACCCTCTAGAGGGCTGCTTTCTTGTCTCTGTGCCCACGTCCATAATACCAAACTGGGGTGGTGTGGTGAGCAAAAGAATGATGGATTTAACCTAGATCCTTGTGACTGGGGTTGAATGTTTGCATTGTCCAGCATTCCGTCCATCAATTGTTTCTTTTGCACACGTCCATAATACGGCACTGGCACAGAGGCAAAGTGATTCCCTCATTTACATGGGCCCACGTACCCATGCAAATAAGGAAACTCCCCCTAATGATAGCTCGGGGTCTACATGAGTGTCAGCGCTATTTGTATTACAGAAGGGGCCGCACAAGAGTCCCTTCTATAATACCAAAGTTTCTCAGGGGTGCACAAACCCAGTGGACATGCCCATTTCGCCCCCAGGGCACTCTCTATAATATGACCCCTGAGGTTTGATGTAAAAACAGCCTTGAAATGTTGTGAAAGAATCCTTCCTATAAAAATGTTTTTTTTCAGGGTATTTCTCTCATGACTGCTTTCATGCATATCTAGTTTTAGTGGACGTATTCTCCTATTAGTTATCTTTTATTAACTTTATGAACTTCATGAGTTTCAAGAAACTTGTGAATTTTTCAAAACACTTTTCAGAGTTATGAAGGAAAAACCTTTGTACCTTAAAGCACACCTAATAATTTGTGTGCTTTTCACACAACTTTAGTAGCATTTGTACCTGGACAGGACAGTCTATGCAAAACTGAGTAGACTAGTTATATTTACAACTATTTCTGGCTTTCTAGCTCAGGCGTAAATTACATAAGAAAAGTTACAATCTTTGAGGCTTGAATCTGCAGTTCACCTTTTTAAATCAGCTTGAGAACTCGATTGACTATAGGAGACAAGAATAATCCCCAAGACTGAGGATGGATGAGAACTTTCAGGGCCGCGTGCACTGAGGGAAACTGGAGGTGGGCGATCCTTGAGAGCTCGAGCTGGGCTCCAGCCTGAAGCCTGGCTCTGGCTCAGCTCGAGGTCTCTTTGGGACCTCGAGCCCAAATCAGGTCAAGTTTTCACATGGCTTCTACATACTCTGCTCTCATTCAGAAACAGGATAAATGAAAGCATTAATATTTTACATAAAATAAGGAGACCAACAGATCCCCAATTAGAGGATGATTTGCACAAAGTGAAACCAGAAAACCTGGATTAATCGCTGTCTTCCCCAGTCCTAACCAAATTGTGAGATTTTAGGCAAATATTGTATTTTACCTTCCTCCTTTCTCTTCATTATTTCATATGAAAGCATCTTCAAATACCTGCGTTCAGGACATCTGCAGTAAAAAAATAACACAACTACTGTGCTTGATTAAATGGGCTCTAGTGTAGTTCTGGCTTTAAGAATCTGGGTCACATACAGGGCTCACAAGACAACCGTCTCTTAGTTCACTAATGGTGCTATCACTGGGGGTGGGAGTGAGGGTGCAGGAATGCTTCTAAGTTCATGTTTGAAAACTATCACTTTTCAGTGCAGTTCTACAATGTGACATATTAAAAAGGAAGGTTTAGCCACGACAAAGGGGTTATTTTGCCAGGTCGAAATGGCAATTTAAAACTGCACACACAGGCTGCAATGGCAGGCGTGAGACTTAAAGGGCTACTTAAGAAGGTGGCACGATCAGTACTGTCCACTAATAGCATTTAACTTACAGGCTGCAGTACCACTTTACTAGGGACTTACAAGTAATTTAAGTGTGCCAATTGGGTATAAGCCAATTTCATCATGTTTAAATGAGAGAGCACAAGCACTTTAGCACTGGTTAGCAGTGGTAAAGTGCACAGCATTCTAAGGCCAACAAAAATGAATTCGGTAATAACAGGAGTAAGGTAAAATGTTTGAGGAAGACCACTCTAAGCCTGACAGGTCTAATAATTGGGGTTTCATAAATATTAAAAATACTCCTTGAATGACCTATGTAGCCATTTCCTGTCATTTGTTACAGATGAAAGTTAATAATTTGCACTGTGACATTTTCCAGAATTCAGTTGCAGCCCTGCCAGTTAAAATAGCTTTTGTGCGCTAGTTACTTGAAGAACATGCCAATTTTAATTTCACACATGTTCCTCTTTTAAATGTCAGACACCCTACCTTGTGGGCAGCAAGGTGGCTTATTAGTATTTAAAAGCAGGATTTCCCGTCTGTGAAAAAGGGTTATTTTGACAGGTTTGACAGCAGGTTGTTAGGCTGCTGCAGTGAGACTACACATGGTAGGACAGAAGCCATGTTTTTCAGCCCCACTCTTTGGGTGGCAAAATAAGTGCTGCAGTCATAAGGTGGCATTTAACTTCCAGGCCCTGGCTACATTTCCTTCACCATATGAAAGACATATAAGCAAGTTAAATAAGTCAATTTAAGGGAAGCCTATTTAACCATGTTTAAAGGGGAGGACAGACACTATACCCCTGTGTAGCAGGCGTAAAGTGCACAGAATTCAAAGTCCAGCAAAAATAGGGTCCCGAAAAAGGTGAAAAATCTAGGGTGACCATGCAGAAAGGGCAGATTTACTACATATAGGTTGTCTTCATCTATCCCCTGACTTGAGTGCCCATGACCCACACGCTACCTAGTTTTTTTTGTATGGTACCACTACTGTTTTTTCAAAGGCTCCTGTCCTATCTGGTATACACATTGCCTGTGCCCTGACTAATTTATTTCATGACTTACCAGTTTTAGCCACTTCTAGATTATGTTTTTGCGCAATGGCTTGTGTTATGCCTTCTTCTCACATGGCTCATGCATTGGCATGTTTCTGATAGTTTGTACCCGGCTCGACTTGCCTGGGGCTCATGTGATACCATGGTAGGTTTGCTCATGGCTCTTGCCCTTTTGCTTTGTCCACAACTCTTCCCTTCATGGATTTATCCCTGGCTCTCCGTTGCGTGTGTCCTACCTGGTTTAGCCCCTGGCTCTTAGTGAGGCTACCTGGTTTGCCTACAGCATTGCACCTTATTTTGTGTGCCCACCGCTTGTGCCACGGCTGGTGAATCTGTGGCTTACATCCTGCATAGTACACACGCTGGCCATACATTTCCAGGCTTGTCTATCATTGTAACGTACCTGGTTTGCCCACAACATGTGCCAGAGGTGCCTTCCTGTAGTTTGTACCTGTCTCGATTGTCTCTCGAAAATCCCCTGTCTGATTTATTTATGTTCTACCTGGTGTTCCTGACTCGCACTGTGTCTGGTTTGCCCACGGATAATGCCCTGACTGGTTGAAAAGTTTTTCATGTTTGGTGCCAGTCTGCTTATGATTTGTGTTTTATTTGGTTTGCCCATTGCTTAGTCCCTGTTTTTTCTGTCCAGTTCCCATTGGCTGGCTAGTTTCCAGTTATCTGTGTCGGGACTGTGTCTCATGTCTTACCAGATTTGCCCCTAGGTTTCTACATGGCCTAATTTGCCAGCAGCCATGTCTGGTTTGATCGCTCATGGGCTGGCTTTTAGTCCATATCCTGCTGCACTATGCCCATTTCTTACCTTGTGCACTGACCCGTTTGCTCACATCTCATGCCCTGGGAGGCATTCCCCTCAGGTCACGCCTTTCTTGGCTTGCCCATTACTCATACGTTGTCTGGTTTGCCTACCACTCACCCCCAATCTGGAATGCCTACTGTCTGTGGCATGCCTGGTTTTCTTACACGGTGTGCCCTGCCTGATTTATCCATAGATTGCGCTTCTGCTGCTGTGGCTGTGGCTCGCATCTTCCTGGTTTACAAGTGACTACTATCTATGTGCTGTGCCTGGTTTTCCATGCGTCATACAATGTCTGGGCTGTTAATGACCTACACCCTGACTGTCTTGCTTTCACAAGTCCTGACTACTTTGCCCATGGCCTGTGATCAGGCTGGCTTGCTCTGTCTGCTTTGCCTGTGACCAGTACTGTGTCAACACTGCCTTCAGTTTCGGTGCACCACCTATTTCAACTGCAGCTTATGCCCTGTCTGGTTGGTCCAGTGATCATGTTTTGCCTGGTTGCCCCACAGTTTGTACCCTGCTTGATGTGCTTACTGCATGCGCCCAGTCTGGTCTGCTCATGGCTCGTGCCTTGTTTTGCCAGAGCTCATCCTTTGGCTGGTTGCCCATGACTTGTGCCATGCCTTGTTTCTCTGTGGCACACGTCCTACAAGGGTTGCATTTGTTGGGGGGTTCTGCCCGGCCTCATTTTCTTGGTTGCACTCGGTTCATATCTTTGCAGTTTTGCGGCACATGTCCTTCCCGGCTTGCTCTTGGCTCTTACACTACAGGTTTTGCTTACGCACTGAGCTCTGCCTAGCTTATCTGTGGCATGTCTGTGGTTTGTGCTCTGCTGGTTTGTTCAGAGATCATACTCTGGCAGGTTTACCTGTGGTTTGTCTCTAGCCTGGGTTTCTGTTGCTCGTGCTCTGCCTAGTTTGACAAGGGCTCGTGCCCTGTCTTGTTTACCGGCTACGTGGGGCCCACCTGCTTGTCCTGTGACTTGTGGCTTGTCACTTCCACAGCTCTTGTACTGCGTGGTTTGCACATGGCTTGTGTCATGTCTAGTTTACCTATGGCTCATGTCCTACTGGTTGGCCAATGGCCTGTGTCTTGCCTGGTTCACAAAGAGCTCATAACCTTCCTGGTTCCCTGCTGATTGCGTCCTGCCTGGTTTACCCACGGCTCTCTTACTGCCTGGTTTGCCAATGGCTTGTGTCGTGTCACGTTTACCTGTGGCTCATGTCCTACTATTTGGTCAGTGGCCTGTGACTTGTCTGGTTCACCAGGAGCTCATAACCTTGCGGGTTTACCTGCGGATTGAGCCCAGCCTGGTCTGACTGCAAGCTGTGCCTGTTCATGTTTGCTCACAGATCTATTCCTGCCTGGCCTGCCCACAGCTCGAGTTCTATCCGTTGTAAAGGGCTGCTCTGCAGTCAGGTTTCCTTGCTGCTCCTGCCCTGCTTGACTGCCCAATGGCTGTTTCCCTGTGGGGTTTGCCCACAGCTGGGGTCCTGCCTGGTTGGGCTCCTGCCCTGCGTGGTTTCCCTGATGACTGAGCCCCGCCTGGTTCGCCTGCAGCTTCCACACTGCCTGCTTTGCCCGTGTCTCTAGTTCTGTAATAATCGCTTGCATTTACACGTACAGTGTGATTTTTATTGTGACTGGCAAGGCAACAGTACAAAGTTCGACCATTTGCATAGGTCAACATTTGTCAGGCAAACAAAATAATGTATTTACTCTTTAATCCGGTAATATGTGGTTTCCATTAACATTTCCATTCCTTTCAACAAATGAGTGACTCCGGACACCAGTGGAAAACGAGTTCCCCCGCAGGGGTTGCGGGGGCCACTGGCTGTCATGGAGCAGCCTTGCTATCATGACTTCTTTCTACTCCAGACCTCCTGCACTATGGGGCTGATTGGGAAACAACTATTACAACGCAGTCATTACAACGCACTACATTTACAACAAAGTCATTACAACGCAACTGCCTTTACATCGCATGCCATTACAACGCAGCCATTACAATGCATGTCACTACAACGCATGCCATTACAGCGCATGTCACTACAACGCATGCCATTACAACGCATTACCCCTACACTATCCAACACTTACCCTACTGTTGCACTCACTGGAGTGGGAATAGTAATTTTTACCCCTACACTATCCAACATTTACCCTACTGTTGCACGCACTGGAGTGAAAATAGTAATTTTTACCCCTACACTATCCAACACTTACCCTACTGTTGCCCTAAAAGTATTATGCGTTGTAATAGTATGCGTTGTAGTGGTATGCGTTGTATTGGAATGCGTTGTAAATGTAGTTTCTAAAAATGCGTTGTGATGGCATGCGTTGTAAAATCATGCGTTGCAATGGATGTTGCGATGTAAAAACCACGTTGTAAAGGCATGCGTTGTAAATGTTTGCGTTGTAACGTGTCCTATTCGGCTGATTTAACTATATTTGCCAGGACTGATTTTATATTCGAGTCCGGCAATGAGTGTTAGGTTACCAAACAAGTTCCACTTGGTATTCGGAAGTCTTTTCCAGGCAGACAGTATCCCTAAGTATTATGGGGTGATTTTCAAGCAGGATCCTGCCCTTTTAGACAGCTTAGAGGAAGGGAATATTTGAAGGATGTGGCTCCTCAGTCGAATATATCAACTACTCAGAACTTGCCTCGATCTCATTCAGAACTGAATGTCCATCACCAATTTATACCGCAACTTGACCATAGCAGAGATCCGGCTGTTCACGAGAATCGACAAATGACCTCAACTTCAAGTACGGCTGCAGAAGGACCCTGGCTGGCTTCATGGCCATATGCAAGGGACTGCTGACATGCAACACGTGCACCTGTAACTAAGAAGTTCATTCAGATTCTACCAGTACACCGTCCTTTCTTTTTGTACTAATCGCATTTGAATAATCCCCGAATATTCTCGTTTTAGATGTTCTTGCACTGCTTCACAAAAGCATTTTGAGCGAGTAGTTTCCGGTGCTCCGCACGGGCACTTAATCATCAACACCAGCACTTTTTATGAGCACTAGGACACATTCATTTACAGGGAGATTAAGTGATTTGCCCAGAAACACAAGATGTTGAGCCAAAGCAGAGACTCGAAACTGGTTCCCCAGCTCCTAAGTCAGCAGCTCTGAACATTAGGCCGCATTCTCTCCCCCAGTTGCGGCTCGCAATACTCGCGGGTAGGGGGCCAGGGGCGGGGTTGTGCGGGGGTTTGGGCAGCAGGTGTTGGGGGTGCATGGGTTGGGTAAAATAAAAATAAATTGAAAACTTTCCTGACCGGGTCCCGCGCCGCCTCTGCTCCTGGCCCGGGTACCGCGTTTGGCGTTTTCCTGCTCCTGAACGGGAACAGGCTTGCTCCATCCCCTCCCGTAAGCCAATCACAATGCTGCAATGGCAGCGTTGTGATTGGTGCGGACTGTGCACAGCCGGGCGCCTGTAGGGAGGCCATTTTCTCTATGTAGGCAATACCATTTTATGTTTCTGCTTCTCGCACTGCGAGAAAGCAGTGGGGCAACGCTTTTCCGCCCTAATGGAGGAGCCGCCCCTCCTCTCCCCACTTTCATGGTTAGCAGTTAGTTCTGTTTTAGGCAGCACTTACAGGAGAAACGAGCTGGTGAAAGCTGCCTTCTGACGAGAGCCCCGGCGCTTCTTTTTTTACAAATTAACCACTGCACAAAAGGCATTCAAGAGTGCATCGAATGGTACTACGGGAGCCCTAATTTACAATCTCAGTGGGGCTTTTGTGAACTGGCCTAGAGATGACCAGCTCCTATTAGAACAAGAAAGGGAGGCCCATGGAATGGAATGTGAGAGCAGCGCCGAGGAGACGGAGAGCAGAGCGGTGTGTGCTGAAGAACACAAGCAGAGCAGAGTGTGCCCCCGAGCTAGACGGTTCTGAGACAGTGACCGGCATGGCACTGAGGCCTGGAAAGTAACTTCAGTAACGGAGCAGAGAGGCGGAGAAAGCGTGACGTAGACTCGTGGAAGAGAGAGCGGAGGCCCCTTCTAACACTAACGTGACAGCAAAGAGAGGGGGCTGCCGCGTGTCACTGAAGGAGGGGCCACCTCCTGAGTAGGATTAAACTACGTACACTGGGCATGGGGGAGGGAGTGGGAGAAGGGAGGGGTGTGTGAGAGCAGAGAGAAACCATTAACAGCGCGGCGCTCGTAAAAGGGCGCTGTGCGATTATGTTACAACAAGCCAGGACTATTGTCTTTGTCAATGGCTGTTAGATGCATAAGATAAAAAACAAGCCAGCGAAGGTCTGGTGTAACAAGCACGGAGGAGCGGGGCGAGCGAGCGCGGCAGCCTGCAAAGCAGTCCCAAAACGCTAGTGCGTCGTGGCTGGCCTTTGGATGAGTACGCGCGGCAGACATGTGTTTCCACTTATCGCGCCCGCGTCTGGGCACGATAATTGGAAACACATGTTTGCCGCGCGTACCCATCTCAAAAAGGCCAGCCACGACGCACGAGCGTTTCTTGGACTGCTTTGAAAACTCACTTACAATAAGTCTTCGCCTCTAAGCAGCGCTTGCGCGCAACTCGAGGCTCGACCTAAAAAGTGCAGAGAGGCACTGTACTTTCTGCGGTACTAATTGTATATAAGTATTGCTTTGATGCTCTTATGTTAGCGGTTTTACGGCCAATTCACAAACAATTTTAAGAGTATGTGAAACAGTACTACAGTAGTACGTATGCCTTTGTCCTATTTTGTTTGACTTCAAATGCTCTTTGAACTCATATCATGAATGCTGCGATAAAGATTACTTTTGCTTTAATTGATGGCGTAGTACCCCTGTTATTGTAGAATAGATTGCAAAGTTTGAGATGCAGTCCTTATTGCTTGAGCCTTTGAGAATTTTGTTTCGACACGTTAAAGTATTTGGTGTTATTGTAAATCTTATCAACTCCCTTTAGAAGTAGAGAATCTAACGACAGACATATCTTCCTCCATAGTGTATCTGTGTGTGTGTTACATATTTAATAATACAATTTTAAAAACGGTATGGTACACAAGAACACATTAACAAGAAAAGAAAGGCATCAGCTAACCCTACTGAAAGACTGAAACCCTTCCTCCCTGACACTGACTTCAGAACAGAGCCCAAACCTCAGTCCACTCACACTTCGATGGACTTAAGCCATGCTCCGCAGTCCTACAGACACCACGTGGACCCCACTGAAAGACACCCTGCACGCTGCACCATGTCCATTCAAAGGCCTGGAGAAGTTCAGTCATATCACTCCTGTTCTGAAGATTGGCCCCCTCCAAGTCTGTTCCATCTTCAAGACCCGCTGCATCTTACAGCAGAAAACCAGTAACTTCACCTCTGGAAGAAGCAAAAATCACCTCAGGCCGGGCACAAATCACTAGAGCCATCCAATGTATTCACCCAGACTCTGAACAGCATCCCTGTCAACTCTACAACTGGCCCAACCCACCTGCAATTCACATAGGACCAGAAACCTCAACTTTTCAAAGAGAATTAATTACATGCTGTAACATTAAGGATCCCCTCCCAGGAATACGCAGGGTCCTAATGCCCCTGGGTTAGCTCTCTCACTAGATGTGTGCTATGCAGATTCCCATACAAGGAGGGTCCGAGCGGTGCTGCCTAGATTGACCTCTCCGCTGTGCCAGCAGAAACTGCCCTTGAAGTGCTTTGGCGTGACCTCTGTAAATGATGAAGTGTTATTTTCGTGTCTATTACCTCAAGCTACAAAAATCACAAATGGCATTAATAAACAGTAAACGTAAAGAAAAGTAATGAGCTATGGGAGTCTGTCACGCTATATATATAACAAGAAGGTAATTCAGAAATTCACCTGGGTATGTTGGAGAAAAATCCAGAGATTCTGGTTAAAACAACTGGAAAAATCCATAAGTTAATCACTCCAAATGTAGTTAACCATGATTAATCTTGAAATGATTAATGTTCCCAAAAATTATAACCCTGCGAATGCCCTGGTGTCTGATGTCCATAGTGTATAAGTCAGAATGAGAGCCGTGTGTGTGTCTTAGAACTGGAGTGACATGGACTCTCTTCGTGACTTGCATGATGACCCTGGCAATGTTCTCTGAAATGTTTCGGTTCTAATTGGCTTCCTTTGATATCCCCAAAGATGTTCAATACCTCGTCCTCCAGAAGCTCCAGACAGTGCTTAATTTGAACTGGTGGCTTCCGGTGCTCGGTACCAGCACTTACTTGTCAACACTAGCACTTATGACACTCTGCCACATGGTGGCACTGTCTGTCTAATTTAGAGATGACCACAACAACAGTTTTTATTAATTCAATGTAGATTTAAAATTACTAATACCTGCCGACTCAGCCATTGTTATAGCTTTGAGGCCCTGGAATAGTCTGAATCGTTACACTTGTAGGACTGTGATGGTTAGTAATTGTTTTGGTACTATTATTGACAGCGCTGGCAGGGGCAATGTGTGGTGCAAGCTGCAGTAGTCTCCTGACAAGGGCCCTGGCATTTATTTTTTTTACAAATTAAGCACTGTCTCCAGGGTTCCTTAGTATGTATATGGTAGTTGTGCAGAGCAAACCTAGCCAATGGACGGCCTCCAAACACCCCATGTTCACATTCAACTGATCAACACAGGAGCAAATGACATATGGTGTGGTAAACGTGAAAATCTGGTGCTAAATGCCCTCCTCCAATTGACCAACATTTCACAATCGTCCACCAGATAACCCCAACAGAATGGGTTGAAACTAATAGAAATGTAGGTATAGGTGACCTTCAAAGATTGTACTTGGATCACAGTCAACAGGAGTTAAAAGAGTGGTGAAATGTACTTTTTTATTATACCATGCATTCTATCTGTAATTCTTCGTATTTGGGATTTTACTCATTACTCGAAATACTTCAAGCGCAAACCTTCATTCACCGGATACCCTACAAAGGCTCTGCTTTCAACCCCTTACTCTCACTGCCCCAACAGGCCATGCTCCTCAATAACATGCAATGATCAGCTTTTCTGAAGTGATTTCCTTACAAAATCCTTTGCCTTCGTCCTTGACCATTCTTCCAACCCTCCTCTACCTCTTCTACAAGACATTCTCTGCAACCCTGTTCCTCCTCTCAGCATGCTGTGCTTGCCCCACCCCTCATTAAACTCCCTACTATACCCTGAATGCTGCAGCCTTGCCCATTCCTTCCTTCTCTGCACACCCTTGCTCCACTGCCTTTGTTCTTTCATTCCTTTGTAACACTCATTCTTTAACGCCTGCAATTGTTTGTGGCTAGCTTTCTACTCTGGAAGTCTCACACAACATGGAAAAGGTGCTTTTTTATGTTCCTAACCTAGAAAAACTAGAACTGGCAAAACCAATAGGTCTTGTCTATGAATGAAAGTGCTTTTTGTGCCATTGATGGCACTCAACAGCCCACATATATGCACTCTGTCAATGATCTTTACACTCATGCATTCATTCACCCACTGGCTCATTATTGCATTCACCCTTTGATAAAACCACAATACAACAGACCCAAACAAAAACATATGCAAGAAAAATAAAAAGACCAGAATCAGACGCAGAAAAAAAGGTAACATGCTGCCGTCTAAACAAGGCGGGCATATGCTTGAAATTACGACGCTAAACATGGCAGCAGGTGTCCGTCTTGCAGAAGCATTGAAAATAGTCTAATGTTTTTTTAAAGTTCCAGTATGGCTGCCACATTTAGAACCAACGATTTGGCCATCTTGGAATGGTAAAACAATGATACACTACAGACAACAATACTCCATAAAGGTCGCCTGATTAAGAGGAAGTGGCCACATGGAATGCAATGCGCAGCAGATGAAATGAGCGACAAGTAGGTGACTCTTTAGCAATGCCTGGAAAGCTGTAGTATCCTCTTATGTAACGTTGCAAAGGGTACAAGCAAAGAAATGAAAGGAAAAAGGAAAAACTTGAAAACTAAAGTACTGGCTAACCAGCCCTGACACTGAAGCGCACTCATCTTCAAGGTGGATGAAATAAGCGGCAAGTAGGTGGCTCTTTAGCAATGCCTAAGAAAGCTGTACTATCCTCTTAGGAATGAGCCCTGACACTGAAGCGCACTCATTTTCAAGGTGGATGTTCACATGTGATCAGAAAATGCCATCTGGAATGAACCTTTACCCCATGGAGAAGGCTGTAATGGATGAAAGCAGTGTAAATGACACTCAGACAGATCAGTGGCAGAAGTGGACTGATCCAAAGGCACTCTATGTATTTGTATGGATATATATTTATGTAAATGGGGGAATGTATTATTTCATTTTTTTATTATTACAAGATCCTGGCACAAAGCCAAGAAGAGATTTAAGGAAGAATTATTACAGTACAATTTTTCTCCCTGTAGGGTTGTATAGAGGCTCCTTTGTGAGCTTAAGCTTTTCCACAGGCCTACCTTCAGCCATACAATTACAAAGCAATCAAAACTAGGGTTGACGAAGCAAAATACTACCTCTCCAAAGACGGCCTAACAAGGATTCCGGCTGTGCAAATCGTCTAACACCCAGTGTTTTACAGAGGAGGGTAACCAGCATCAAAACCCTGGCCTACTACGGTAAACTGTGAGACTCCATGTAACTAAATATCTATTGTAGGCTTTAATACAGGGTAACAACAATATACTCTAAAATGTCTATTGACTTTAACATATGCTTTTCACAATCAATATTTCAGGCTTCCTGCCTGTATCATACCTTTTCAGTATAAACAATCAAACCTATATATCTTAATCATTGGGTTGTCATCATGAGCAACTTAGACCTTTGTGTTGGCTCATAAGCTTTCCTACAAGGCAACCATCAGGTATAGGTATATCATAATAAAGTTATAAATATGTACAAATGCAATTGACAAATAATATCAAATTCCTACTAATAGAGCATAATAATGACCACCATAGTGCACATTTTCAATCCCCATGGTTTGTTCAGGTGGGTCACCAACACCAAATCCCTTGCCTACTGTGATGGACTTCGAGATTCCATGTAACAGAATATCTGCCTACAGGCTTTAGCACAGTATATTAACAATCCACCCTTCAAGCCTATTGCCTGTAACACATACTTTTCACAATCAATAAGCAACGCCTACTTGCTTTGCTATAACTTTTCATAATAAACAAATCACACCTACAGAATTTGGCATAACCTTTCCCAGTGACCCAATAAGACCTCTTGCATTTACCAATGGTTTGACACTATATACAATCTGGGCCTACTGAAGTGCACATAGACTGGCATACGTTTATAAAATTACAAATATGTCCAAAATTACAAATGTCAAAACAATATACTAGCCCTCTCAATAGTCAGGGTGTGTCAGAGTGGTGACCAACACTAGAACCCTTGCCTACTATGGTAATGTGTGGGAGTTTATGTAACTAATTTCTTCTCTACAGTTTGTAACATAATGTGATAACAATCCACCGTGAGAGGCCTATTGGCTTTATCATATCTATTTCAGAATAAATAAGCGAGGCCTACTGCTTTTGTAATACCTTTTCATAGTAAACAGGCCAAACCTATGGCATCAGGTATAACATCTCCCTCACACCGACCAGGCCTATAGCTGTTCTCAGTGGCTTGTCACCACAACCAACTCAGGCTGGTTACAACAGCTGAATAAGTAAACAAAATAATCACAGCTGTGTGGAGAGGAAGCACTTTTTTCTATGGAAGCACACACCTTCTGGTGAATCAAAACATGTATTCCTGGCTACGGGCAGAGCAAAAGCCCCTCTGTGTATATTCCTGAAAGCTCCTTTTTAGCTTGATCACATTACATCTGGTGACAGCTGCACTGCCAAGCGAGACCTAACCAGGTTGTGGTTATGACTTGCAGTAGAGCTAGTTGGATTTAAGGGGTCGCATGTTTGAGGAAAGGACTTCAATATAGTCCTAGCTCCATGTTAGACAGATCTGAATATTCCCTTTGTGACAAACATGGAATAGCTGCATATAAGGAAAGACATTCCAAGATCCTTTTAAACTCTCATTGTTTGTAACATGTGGCATAAAAAAATCCCCTAATTACGTGGCTACACATTCAGCTGTTAACCACACTCTGTCTGCCCTAGGATTGACTTTTTCTAAATTTCTGAATGTTGATTGGGAAATTGTAGATCCTCATGTGATTTTATTATGATTTCCGCCCATGCCCCAATATTTCTTGCCTGTTCCTGCACCTGTTCAGTAGAGCAGGTGGACCTTTAACAACCAATGGCTGGAACTAGAGTATTCATCACCTCCATTAAGCCTGAAATCCACAACTATATTCAAAGCAACTATGGGACAGCTAGTGTCTTGGAAATACCACAATCGGACAGCTGAGTGTGATTTCCAAACAACACAGGAAAATAAAGAGTCAGACCTTCAAAAATAACAAGCACTATTATTTTCAGGGGACAGGCATGCTAGGAAGGTCTTAGAACAACTCACCTCAACCTACCATCAATTTATTGATGACACCTGGATTTCTCTCATGTGTAACAACTAAGCAGTTAAGGGTTTCAATATTCTCGCCTGATTCTGGCAATTCTAGTCCCAATGCAACAGCTAAATAGAAAGCAGAGGAAATACATATCTGCTGCAGTTTTCACACTTCATAGGAAATTCTCCAAACAAAATTGATGCAGTTGTGTTGAAAATTATTTCACATTACTTGAAGGATTTTAGTCCACAAGTCCTAAGAGAACATCAATTAACAGACCTCAACAAACCTATTTTCTTAAAAGAGCTGAAGTTAGAGGTCTATAATTCTCCTGATAATAAAGTGGGTGGGTTCTAGATAATTTTCCTTACAGCAGTTTGATTGTTAATATTTGAAAACGCCCAAAATAGGTTTTAAATTTCAAATCCGGTTTTTTTTGGGTGGGGGGGGGTAGAGGGGATTGGGTGAATACTAGTGCACTACTTTGGTAGATGAATAGCCTGAATTGTCTGCTATGACCACTAAGAGAAGGTACCCCCTTTGCGCTTCCTGGACCTCCTGAGCAGCGATTTCATCCTTGAGGAGAAGTTGAGTGGAGGAACCGGCGGCAAGACGCAGCACACTGATGTCTGTGGCGAGGGCCCAAGGAAACCAAAATGGCTGGACTAAGAGAGGCTTACTACGAAGCACTGAGCATCCTTTGGGGGCTGCACCCTGTAAGGTCAGAGCTACAGAAAAAACAGAAAGAGGCCCCTGTAATTGCCAGGAGGAACTAGGGGCCCTCCAAAATCAAGAAGACGGCCCTCTGAGAGGCGCTGATGGCCCTGTCAGGAACAGAAAAGCATACTTCTTGCCTGAAGGCCCCACTCGCAGAACCAAAGTGATAAGAAGAGGTCAGGTGACCAGTTGGGCCCCCACATTTTGTGAGGAGGACATGCATAGGCTGACTCCCCCGGTTAGCCACTGGGTCAATAGTGAGTTGGAAGAGCCCGGACAAGTACAGCCATTGGGAAGCAGGTGAGGTCTAAAATATGGTATCGTCCAGCTTCAAAGCTCTGCACGAATAGACTGTGATTACAGGCATATGCAGAGATCTTGACTGTTGGCTCATGTGAGGTAGTTGCACTGTAAACACACATGGGAGGGAGGTGTCTACCATTGCCATGGGACGGGTGACCACTGGCCCGATTTAGCAGCGTGCTTGCTGACAGTCGCCCCAGGTCTTACAGACCTGTGGTGTGGAGACGGATCATGCTTTGCAAGAGCAGAACGTCAACAAGGCAGGCACAAGACCAGAAAGAGACAGCAATATAAAGGACCTTCTCCAACTAGGCCACCAAAAGTTTAAAGGCCAAATGTGACTCAACCATGACGTAGACGCGGCACCTGAAATGTCCGAATCGAGGCCCACCCGTTAAGATACTGTAGCTATCAGCTTTATGATGGAATGATTTCAGGACATCAAATCAGAGCTATGGTCAATCCAAACAGAAGTGAGATAGGGCCTAAAGCCAGGAAAGACGTTGAAAAGATGGGGAAGCGAGTTAATACCCTTATATATAAAAATATGCAATACATTTCAGGTAACTGTGTAATATGGTTATATATTGCCATCAAGGGGTTCTAGTGACATTTACAAACCATGTGCCTGAAAACCGAGTGGGTTATGAATGTCACCAGATCCCTGAGATGGCAATACAAGATCATATTACACATGGAACTCATTATCTATTTCTTATATTTCATGGTTCATTTATTGATTTCAGTACTTTTTAGAAATATTTGGAGCGCCATCTGTTCAGAATTAATTGTTTATCTGAGATTGCAAATATCATTGTCCATGTTTTGAGAAATGTATATTTTTGTTATTAATGTCCTAATATTTAAAATGTGTTTTATCCAACATGATGTATTAGTAGAAGGAAATTAAAAACATGCATTCTAAAATGCGCTTTTCTTTTGCAGTACATTGACACAACAGAGCAGGTTTAACTAGATATATAGAAAGAAAGAACATAATGTGCAATGAGGGAGTGGGTAACATTTTGCTGACAGGGTTCTGTGCTTACAATGTCTATTTTCTAGGCCTGGCCAGAGTTCCGCGAAGTGACCAAAAAACTCTGCCGCCCTACGCGGAGTTCCAAAAGCGGCAGCGTGCATTAGGTTGCGCCGTTCTTGCTGACTTTTAGCACTGGGTGTTTGTCTGGAAAATCAGAGCTAACTGCACCAGTAGAAGTTCTACGTGAGAGGCAGCTTTCTCAATGCAAATGGATGGTCTCCAACGCGAGCGTTCACGACCATCTGCGACCACCCCCGATGAGAAATCTCACTGGGAGGTGACCTACCGTTGGATTTTCCTCGCTCGCCAACTTAACGTTGATGAGCGGGAGCGAGAAAAAAACTCTGCTCCAAGAAGGAAACTCTGCGTGCTCCGCGGAGTGCAGAAAACTCCGCAAACTCTGCGAACAGAGCAGAGTGCACCGCTCAGGCCTACTATTTTCACACAATGGGGAGAATTCTAAGTAGATGCTTACATCAAGGATGGGCCTGCAAGAATGTGCTTGTCAGGTGTACTGATTAATAGTCTAAGAGCAGCACTATCATTGTGATAGAGTGTTTTTTATCAGCACTGAAAGAAAGAGGAAACATTGTATTTGACTTTTTCATTTGTTCCCTGGTGTTTCTTTCTCAACCTCAGGCACCCAAACCTGCCTCCACCACTGGGTCAAAGGTAAGAAGTACTGGTGACAAGGATGGACGGGGGTTCCAATCCACCAAGATGGATAGGAAAACGAGAAGCCACAGGGTCATCATTTGTGAGAAGGAAATGATTGTGCCTATGACACTACCCCCAGCACGTCCATTACAGGTTGTGCAAACCACTGAGAGCGCAGCTGTGGAAGCAGTTTCCAGTCTCACCAGTGGGTAGCAGGCTGCACACAGGTTGGGTCTAGGAGAGGCTAGGGTGTAGGCGCAACTAGATGTGCGATGTCATTTTGACAAGAATCATAATATTTTCTGAGTCGATTCACACCCTATTTGTTAGTCTATCTAACTTTTTAACTCCAGCACAAGAGAGCAAGGCAACTTGCATAGGGCAACACATATAGCATAGTCTGTATGCCTTTGCTCTACTGATGTTCAGGGCAGGGGAAACTAAGGGGCATATTTGCAAGGGGATATCGCCACCCGGAACATCACTTTTACTGACGTTGCGGTGGCGCAATGCCCTGCACCATATTTACAAATTGGTGTTAAGCCACTTTTGTGGTTTAACACCACTTTGTAAATATGGTACCCTTTCACGCATCTGCAGCACACATAGAAAAAGCAAAACGCCATTGATGATTGTCTATGTGCAGGAAGGTGTTCCTTCTGGCACATAAACAATCAATAAATTATGACGATTTGCTACTTCTATGTGTGCTGCACACATAGAAGTAGCAAATAACCATTGTTGATTGTTTATGTGCAGGAAGGCACTTCTATATTCTCCCTATTGTTGTAAATATGGCGCATCCCTGCATTTTGGAAATGGTAGAGAGCGGCCCTGCGAAATTTGCCACAGCGCTGCGCTCCGCCATTTCCTTATAAATATGGCCCTAGATATAACCTGAAATGTAGACGGAGCCCGACATTTTGCAGCTTGATCAACAAGTTTGTTTACAAATGTACAGGCCTCTAATGGGAAACTGTGACCCCTGCGTGCCCAGCCGAGCTAGTATAAATTAGCTACAGCTGTGAAGCAGCTTCACAGGCAAATTGTGCTTTTTATTGTGGAAAATGTGCCGTGTTTAAACTGGGGTGGAAATGTCAGAAGGGCTGATGAGTGTTGACTCTTGCATATGCCACTTGTGCACTGCAAACAAGGAGAAGACGTTCAGCAGAGCAAACAGGGAGCTGCTGCTGTTCCAGGGAACTGCAGAGCAGACACCAGCAGCCAAGAGTGAGTCTGAAGCTGGCGATGGTGCCAAGGAAAACAGACACTGGCAATGCCAATCGGTTTGGCGTTTCATTATCGAAAAGGAAACCTAAGACAGTGAGTAAGTAAAATACAATGAGGTTCCTTCACACACACATTGCATGAGTATTATAAAAGAACTGTGGCTTTGGCAAGCCTGCAATTGTTTTTTTTTTTTTAAATTATTATTTTTAGCAAACAAAAGCAATAGGCATAATAAGTTCAAAAGAAATAAAAAATAAAAATGCTGCCATCAAGCTCTTGAAATGAAAATATAAAAATGCAGTAACTTACTATCCTAGAGCACTTGTTTACTATTTGAAAGTGCTGATGCTCCCCCATTAAAAGGACTGAATCCCGGTTTAGAAGTCGCAGAGGTGCAGGTACTCAGTCGGGGCGCAGCGACAGTCCATGCCCATTTAAAACACGACCGTTATCTAAATGTGACATGCATATCTTTTGAAAAAAAAGATCCATCACAAATAAAGTTAATTTAAAACCAAAGAGGAATCAGAGTTTGTTTACTAACATGGCCACTGAAGCGGACTACTTTTTAGGAGGATGTGCGCATGGACACAGAACAAACGCTGTCACTAAAGCAGTGAAGAAGCCCAATGGCTGAGTCGGATGGCCCACCGTCCCAATCTATGGTAGGTGGAAGCAAAATGTGAATGCCACTAAAACAGACCAATGGAGGAAGAGGGTTGAACTAAAGCTCCTGTATGCAGATACATAAGTTGGATTTTTGTTAAGATTTTTTTTAAACCCATTAGGCTGGCAAGAAAGGTAAATCTATCTCTACTCCAAACCCCAAAAAGTGATGAAAAATCCAGGTACTTCTTATTGAGTGGCGGGAGAGAAAGGTAATGGTTATTGCAATTATGTAAAAATACATTAGAAACTGCAACAATTACTTTAAAAAGACAAAAAGCCCGGATGAATGAGTAACGGTAATTGGTTTACTGTGCTGACTGCAACCAAATCAGGAATCAGAGACGGGGCGGATGAGAAAAAAGGGAAAAGACAGAAACCCCTTACAGATGTAAAGCGGTATCACCATGGCGCAAGAGGTTGTAGGGACCGCAACTGGAAGAAAAGGGCGAAACAGTAGCTGGCAAAGGAGAAGGCTTCAACAACTGCGAATTGAGAATGCAAACCACTTTTTTCGCCAGTTGTTCTTTAGGTAACACTACATCGGGCTGACATTGGTCAGTATAACCTACAACCAGATGCGGCCACTCCAGTCCTGATGGTTTCATAGAAAGAGCTATAATAGGATATATTAGGTTTATATTTAGGAAAGGACATCCTACAAGGTATTGCCTTTGCGGCTTACTCAAGATCTCATTACACGGGCAGTAAGCACAACAAACAGGGATTGACTTAGAAAATGAACAAAATCTAAGAAGTGTGCTCTCCTGTCTACATAACTACTTCCTGCACCAATGTTTCTGACTAAGATTGGAAATCTTATTGAGGGAGAACATCCTGGTTCAACAGCCCTTGACCTTGCCAGGTGGGTCGCTCCCCCACCACACAGATCCGCCTGTGCTGGCCGCCCGCTGCTGCTGCTGGTAAGATCGCCCTTCCGTTTGTGGCCTCGGTGCCCGTATTGCTTGCTTGTCTCCCCTTTTCCCTTTTGTGCCCCCGCTGCCCCCATTTGAACTGTGCCCGTATTTGTGTCCGCTTTCTCTCCCCTTTTCCTTCTGTACCCCTCGCTGCCCCATTTTGAATTGTGCCCGTACTTGTGTCCGCTTTATCTCCACTTTTCCTTCTGTACCCCTCGCTGCCCCATTTTGAATTGTGCCCGTATTTGTGTCCGCTTTCTCTCCCCTTTTCCTTCTGTACCCCTCGCTGCCCCATTTTGAATTGTGCCCGTATTTGTGTCCGCTTTATCTCCACTTTTCCTTCTGTACCCCTCGCTGCCCCATTTTGAATTGTGCCCGTATTTGTGTCCGCTCTCTCTCCACTTTTCCTTCTGTACCCCTCGCTGCCCCATTTTGAATTGTGCCCGTATTTGTGTCCGCTTTCTCTCCACTTTTCCTTCTGTACCCCTCGCTGCCCCATTTTTGAATTGTGCCCGTATTTGTGTCCGCTTTATCTCCACTTTTCCTTCTGTACCCCTCGCTGCCCCATTTTGAATTGTGCCCGTATTTGTATCCGCTTTCTCTCCACTTTTCCTTCTGTACCCCTCGCTGCCCCCTTTTGAATTGTGCCCGTATTTGTGTCCGCTTTATCTCCACTTTTCCTTCTGTACCCCTCGCTGCCCCATTTTGAATTGTGCCCGTATTTGTGTCCGCTCTCTCTCACTTTTCCTTCTGTACCCCTCGCTGCCCCATTTTGAATTGTGCCCGTATTTGTGTCCGCTTTCTCTCCACTTTTCCTCCTGTACCCCTCGCTGCCCCATTTTTGAATTGTGCCCGTATTTGTGTCCGCTTTATCTCCACTTTTCCTTCTGTACCCCTCACTGCCCCATTTTGAATTGTGCCCGTATTTGTGTCCGCTTTCTCTCCACTTTTCCTTCTGTACCCCTCGCTGCCCCATTTTGAATTGTGCCCGTATTTGTGTCCGCTTTCTCTCCACTTTTCCTTCTGTACCCCTCGCTGCCCCATTTTGAATTGTGCCCGTATTTGTGTCCGCTTTCTCTCCACTTTTCCTTCTGTACCCCTCGCTGCCCCATTTTTGAATTGTGCCCGTATTTGTGTCCGCTTTCTCTCCACTTTTCCTTCTGTACCCCTCGCTGCCTCTCGCCACTCCCGCCGCTGCGTCCCCTCGGCCCCGCCCCCTGACTGCCCATTCGCTGCCCCTGCCTCCCGCCTCCCAGCTGCTCCTCCCTCCCACCTCCCCATAAATGGCGGCCGCTGCGCGGTGAGGTGAGCGACCCTTGACCTTGCCAGGTAGGTCGCTCCCCACCACACAGATCCGCCTGTGCTGGCCGCCCGCTGCTGCTGGTAAGATCGCCCTTCCGTTTGTGGCCTCGGTGCCCGTATTGCTTGCTTGTCTCCCTTTTCCCTTTTGTGCCCCCGCTGCCCCCATTTGAACTGTGCCCGTATTTGTGTCCGCTTTCTCTCCCCTTTTCCTTCTGTACCCTCGCTGCCCCATTTTGAATTGTGCCCGTACTTGTGTCCGCTTTATCTCCACTTTTCCTTCTGTACCCCTCGCTGCCCCATTTTGAATTGTGCCCGTATTTGTGTCCGCTTTCTCTCCCCTTTTCCTTCTGTACCCCTCGCTGCCCCATTTTGAATTGTGCCCGTATTTGTGTCCGCTTTATCTCCACTTTTCCTTCTGTACCCCTCGCTGCCCCATTTTGAATTGTGCCCGTATTTGTGTCCGCTCTCTCTCCACTTTTCCTTCTGTACCCTCGCTGCCCCATTTTGATTGTGCCCGTATTTGTGTCCGCTTTCTCTCCACTTTTCCTTCTGTACCCCTCGCTGCCCCATTTTTGAATTGTGCCCGTATTTGTGTCCGCTTTATCTCCACTTTTCCTTCTGTACCCCTCGCTGCCCCATTTTGAATTGTGCCCGTATTTGTGTCCGCTTTCTCTCCACTTTTCCTTCTGTACCCCTCGCTGCCCCATTTTGAATTGTGCCCGTATTTGTGTCCGCTTTATCTCCACTTTTCCTTCTGTACCCCTCGCTGCCCCATTTTGAATTGTGCCCGTATTTGTGTCCGCTCTCTCTCCACTTTTCCTTCTGTACCCCTCGCTGCCCCATTTTGAATAGTGCCCGTATTTGTGTCCGCTTTCTCTCCACTTTTCCTCCTGTACCCCTCGCTGCCCCATTTTTGAATTGTGCCCGTATTTGTGTCCGCTTTATCTCCACTTTTCCTTCTGTACCCCTCGCTGCCCCATTTTGAATTGTGCCCGTATTTGTGTCCGCTTTCTCTCCACTTTTCCTTCTGTACCCCTCGCTGCCCCATTTTGAATTGTGCCCGTATTTGTGTCCGCTTTCTCTCCACTTTTCCTTCTGTACCCCTCGCTGCCCCATTTTGAATTGTGCCCGTATTTGTGTCCGCTTTCTCTCCACTTTTCCTTCTGTACCCCTCGCTGCCCCATTTTTGAATTGTGCCCGTATTTGCGTCCGCTTTCTCTCCACTTTTCCTTCTGTACCCCTCGCTGCCTCTCGCCACTCCCGCCGCTGCGTCCCCTGCGGCCCCGCCCCCCTGACTGCCCATTCGCTGCCCCTGCCTCCCGCCTCCCAGCTGCTCCTCCCTCCCACCTCCCCATAAATGGCGGCCGCTGCGTGGTGAGGTGAGCGACCCTTGACCTTGCCAGGTAGGTCGCTCCCCCACCACACAGATCCGCCTGTGCTGGCCGCCCGCTGCTGCTGCTGGTGAGATCGCCCTTCCGTTTGTGGCCTCGGTGCCCGTATTGCTTGCTTGTCTCCCCTTTTCCCTTTTGCGCCCCCGCTGCCCCCATTTGAACTGTGCCCGTATTTGTGTCCGCTTTCTCTCCCCTTTTCCTTCTGTACCCCTCGCTGCCCCATTTTGAATTGTGCCCGTACTTGTGTCCGCTTTATCTCCACTTTTCCTTCTGTACCCCTCGCTGCCCCATTTTGAATTGTGCCCGTATTTGTGTCCGCTTTCTCTCCCCTTTTCCTTCTGTACCCCTCGCTGCCCCATTTTGAATTGTGCCCGTATTTGTGTCCGCTTTATCTCCACTTTTCCTTCTGTACCCCTCGCTGCCCCATTTTGAATTGTGCCCGTATTTGTGTCCGCTCTCTCTCCACTTTTCCTTCTGTACCCCTCGCTGCCCCATTTTGAATTGTGCCCGTATTTGTGTCCGCTTTCTCTCCACTTTTCCTTCTGTACCCCTCGCTGCCCCATTTTTGAATTGTGCCCGTATTTGTGTCCGCTTTATCTCCACTTTTCCTTCTGTACCCCTCGCTGCCCCATTTTGAATTGTGCCCGTATTTGTGTCCGCTTTCTCTCCACTTTTCCTTCTGTACCCCTCGCTGCCCCATTTTGAATTGTGCCCGTATTTGTGTCCGCTTTATCTCCACTTTTCCTTCTGTACCCCTCGCTGCCCCATTTTGAATTGTGCCCGTATTTGTGTCTGCTCTCTCTCCACTTTTCCTTCTGTACCCCTCGCTGCCCCATTTTGAATTGTGCCCGTATTTGTGTCCGCTTTCTCTCCACTTTTCCTCCTGTACCCCTCGCTGCCCCATTTTTGAATTGTGCCCGTATTTGTGTCCGCTTTATCTCCACTTTTCCTTCTGTACCCCTCGCTGCCCCATTTTGAATTGTGCCCGTATTTGTGTCCGCTTTCTCTCCACTTTTCCTTCTGTACCCCTCGCTGCCCCATTTTGAATTGTGCCCGTATTTGTGTCCGCTTTCTCTCCACTTTTCCTTCTGTACCCCTCGCTGCCCCATTTTGAATTGTGCCCGTATTTGTGTCCGCTTTCTCTCCACTTTTCCTTCTGTACCCCTCGCTGCCCCATTTTTGAATTGTGCCCGTATTTGCGTCCGCTTTCTCTCCACTTTTCCTTCTGTACCCCTCGCTGCCTCTCGCCACTCCCGCCGCTGCGTCCCCTGCGGCCCCGCCCCCCTGACTGCCCATTTGCTGCCCCTGCCTCCCGCCTCCCAGCTGCTCCTCCCTCCCACCTCCCCATAAATGGCGGCCGCTGCGCGGTGAGGTGAGCGACCCTTGACCTTGCCAGGTAGGTCGCTCCCCCACCACACAGATCCGCCTGTGCTGGCCGCCCGCTGCTGCTGCTGGTAAGATCGCCCTTCCGTTTGTGGCCTCGGTGCCCGTATTGCTTGCTTGTCTCCCCTTTTCCCTTTTGTGCCCCCGCTGCCCCCATTTGAACTGTGCCCGTATTTGTGTCCGCTTTCTCTCCCCTTTTCCTTCTGTACCCCTCGCTGCCCCATTTTGAATTGTGCCCGTACTTGTGTCCGCTTTATCTCCACTTTTCCTTCTGTACCCCTCGCTGCCCCATTTTGAATTGTGCCCGTATCTGTGTCCGCTTTCTCTCCCCTTTTCCTTCGGTACCCCTCGCTGCCCCATTTTGAATTGTGCCCGTATTTGTGTCCGCTCTCTCTCCACTTTTCCTTCTGTACCCCTCGCTGCCCCATTTTGAATTGTGCCCGTATTTGTGTCCGCTTTCTCTCCACTTTTCCTTCTGTACCCTCGCTGCCCCATTTTTGAATTGTGCCCGTATTTGTGTCCGCTTTATCTCCACTTTTCCTTCTGTACCCCTCGCTGCCCCATTTTGAATTGTGCCCGTATTTGTGTCCGCTTTCTCTCCACTTTTCCTTCTGTACCCCTCGCTGCCCCATTTTGAATTGTGCCCGTATTTGTGTCCGCTTTATCTCCACTTTTCCTTCTGTACCCCTCGCTGCCCCATTTTGAATTGTGCCCGTATTTGTGTCCGCTCTCTCTCCACTTTTCCTTCTGTACCCCTCGCTGCCCCATTTTGAATTGTGCCCGTATTTGTGTCCGCTTTCTCTCCACTTTTCCTCCTGTACCCCTCGCTGCCCCATTTTTGAATTGTGCCCGTATTTGTGTCCGCTTTATCTCCACTTTTCCTTCTGTACCCCTCGCTGCCCCATTTTGAATTGTGCCCGTATTTGTGTCCGCTTTCTCTCCACTTTTCCTTCTGTACCCCTCGCTGCCCCATTTTGAATTGTGCCCGTATTTGTGTCCGCTTTCTCTCCACTTTTCCTTCTGTACCCCTCGCTGCCCCATTTTTGAATTGTGCCCGTATTTGTGTCCGCTTTCTCTCCACTTTTCCTTCTGTACCCCTCGCTGCCTCTCGCCACTCCTGCCGCTGCGTCCCCTGCGGCCCCGCCCCCCTGACTGCCCATTCGCTGCCCCTGCCTCCCGCCTCCCAGCTGCTCCTCCCTCCCACCTCCCCATAAATGGCGGCCGCTGCGCAGGCGCGCCTAAGGCAAGCCCGTCTGCGCTCGTCCGCGCCTGGACTGCGCCCAGCGCCAAACCACCTGGCCCCCGCAGCAGCCAACCCACCCACCGGACTTACGACACCGCCACCCTCAACGCACTCAACACCGGCCGCATCCCCGGCTGCCACCGTGCCACCCCAGGACGCACCCACGGACCCTTCGCCTGCCAATCCTGCAAGTTCTCCTGCCTCCAGACCTGCACCACACCCGCCAAGCCGAGCACCAGCAGCAACCACCTGAAGTGCTTCCTGCTCAACACCCGCTCCGTCCACAGACACGCCGTGGAACTTTGGAACCTGCTCGACTCCACATCACCAGACGTCGCTTTCCTCACGGAAACATGGATGAACGCCTCCTCAGCGCCCGACATCGCCATCGCCATCCCGGACGGATACAAGATCACCCGAAGGGACCGCGCAAACCAGACAGGAGGAGGCATCGCCATCGTCCACAAGAACACCATCCGCATCACGACCAACTCCGACGACACCTTCACAGCCGGCGAACACCTGCACTTCCAGATACACACCGACCCCAAGACCACCCTCAGAGGCACCCTCATCTACAGACCCCCAGGACCACGCACACAATTCAGCGAAGACATCGCCGACCTCATCAGCCCGCACGCCCTCCCCTCGGCTGACTACATCCTCCTTGGGGACCTCAACTTCCACCTAGAGAACAACAACGATCGCAACACCACCACCCTGCTGGACAACCTCGCCAACCTCGGACTCAAGCAACTGGTGACCACCCCCACACACCTCGCCGGCCACACGCTTGACCCCGCCTTCTCCTCCAGCAAGGACATCTCCTTCAGCCACACCACCGGACTCCACTGGACAGACCACAGCTGCGTCCACTTCAGCTTCAGCAGGATCACCACGCACCACCACCCGCAACAGTTTCCGCGCAGAAGCTGGAACAAGATCACCACCGACCAACTCACCACATCCCTGAGCCAGAACCCTCCCGCCAGCTCAACGAACCCCAACCAAGCCGCCAGCAACCTCACAAGATGGATCACCAACTGCGCAGACGACCTCGCCCCATTGAAGACCCCCCCAGTCAGTCCCAGCAACAAGAAAGCATCCTGGTTCACCGACGAACTCAAGATATCCAAGAAGAACTGCCGGGCCCTCGAGAAAGCATGGCGCAGAGACCCGACTGCAGACAACATGACCACCCTCAAGCACGCCACCCGAAAACACCACCAGCTGATCCACACCACCAAGAAAACCGCATTCAAGGAACGACTGGACAACAACGCCCACAACAGCAAGGAACTCTTCATCATCGTCAAAGAACTCTCGAACCCCAGCGCCGGAAACAACGACATCACTCCCTCGCAAGACCTCTGCAACTCGCTCGCCTCGTTCTTCCACAGCAAGATCGCAGACATACACTACAGTTTCAGCACACAGCCGACGTACCCTACGACCGTTCCAACGCCCCCACCTCCACCCTCCGAGCCTGGACCCCTATCAACACCGAAGACACTATCCGCACGATGAACTCCATCCACTCCGGATCACCAACCGACCCCTGCCCTCACCACGTCTTCAACAAGGCCGACGCCGTCATCGCACCCCACCTCTGGGACATCATCAACACCTCCTTCGTCACCGCCACCTTCCCAGAGAGCTGGAAGCACGCCGAACTCAGCGCCCTACTGAAGAAACCGTCAGCAGACCCCACCGACCTCAAAACTACCGCCCCATCTCGCTCCTTCCCTTTCCTGCCAAAGTCATCGAGAAGACCGTCAACAGACAACTGGCCGCCTTCCTCGAGACGAATGGATCCCTCGACCACTCGCAGTCCGGCTTCCGGGCCAACCACAGCACCGAGACCGCCCTCATCGCAGCTACCGACGACATCCGAGCCCTGCTCGACAACGGGGAAACAGCGGCCCTCATCCTCCTGGACCTCTCCGCAGCGTTCGACACAGTCTGCCACCGCACCCTAGTGCAACGCCTGAACAACGGCGGAATCCAAGAGAAGGCACTGGAGTGGATCATCTCCTTCCTCGCCGGAAGAACCCAGAGAGTCCGCCTCCCCCGTTCAGTTCCGAGGCCACCGAAGTCATCTGCGGCGTACCACAAGGATCATCACTCAGCCCCACCCTCTTCAACGTCTACATGAGCCCCCTCGCAGCCATCGCACGCCAACACAACCTCAACATCATCTCCTACGCCGACGACACCCAGCTGATCCTCTCCCTCACCAACGACCCCACAACCGCCAGAACCAACCTACATGAAGGGATGAAGGACGTAGCCGAGTGGATGAGGAACAGCCGCCTGAAACTGAACTCAGATAAAACGGAAGTCCTCATCCTAGGATCATCACCCTCCGCCTGGGACGACTCCTGGTGGCCCCCTGCCCTGGGCAACGCACCCAAACCAACGGACCACGCACGCAACCTGGGCTTCATCCTGGACTCCTCCCTCTCAATGACCCGACAAATCAACGCCATCTCCTCGTCTTGCTTCAACATCCTACGCATGCTGCGCAAGATCTTCCGGTGGATCCCCACCGAAACCAGGAAGACGGTCACCCAGGCCCTCGTCACCAGCCGACTGGACTACGGCAACTCCTCTACGCCGGAACCACAGCCAAACTTCAAAAAAGACTCCAACGCATCCAGAACGCCTCAGCTCGACTCATCCTGGACATCCCCCGACACAGCCACATCGCCGGACACCTGAGAGACCTGCACTGGCTCCCCGTCAGCAAGAGAATCACGTTCCGACTCCTCACCCACGCACACAAAGCTCTCCACAACCAAGGCCCCAGATACCTCAACGACCGTCTGACCTTCTACACTCCCACCCGCCAGCTACGATCGACCAACCACGCCCTCGCCGCCGTCCCCCGCATCCGAAGAGCCACAACGGGAGGAAGATCCTTCTCCTACCTGGCTGCCAAGACGTGGAACTCCCTACCCATCCACCTCCGCCTTACCCAAGACCACCTCTCCTTCAGGAAGCAACTCAAGACCTGGCTGTTCGAACAGTAGCGGACCCCCCTCCCCCAAGCGCCTTGAGACCCTCCGGGTGAGTAGCGCGCTATACAAATGCTTGATTGATTGATTGATTGATTGACAGCAACAATGTATGGGCATTCAATAGAAATGCTGAGCGAAAGAACAGCCCTCAAAAACTAGACATCCCTTTAAAGACCAATGGTGTCTGCTAAATGCTACCAATAAATTGAGATGAGATGACGCTCAGGGGGACACCCCAGTTTCTTTAGATGCCATTATCTTTGGTAAAATGTGCTGGGTTTTAGAATTGTATTTATTGTCCTTATTTGCTTGTTGATAGTATTGAATCCTGATGGTTAGCGCTGGAGTTCCTCTTAATCTGTTGCTCTTGTTTCTTGGCATCCGCTGGCAGTGGAGTCCACTATGATTTTGCGGATAGTCAGGTACAGAGTGGGGGGAGCTCAGGTTTTATCTAGGGGTCCTCCAATTAAGGCAACAAGCCTGGTTTGTAGGCTGATTGTCTTCTTCTGTTCTTGATGCATCTAAGAGATTGAGGACATTAGCAATTTCCCAGGGCAGGCAATCTGTGGAATGTTTTACAGTCGAGTGAATTGTTTCTCGAAATATATAAGTCGATAGAGTAAATAGCATTGTACAGTGGTTGTAATTTCCTGAAATTTGGTGCAGTAGTCATTATTTTCTAAATTATAATAGTGATTGTAAGGAAGCAAGCCTTTAGTTGTGTGGTTTACACAAGTAATGGGCCACATTCACCCCTTCACTGGGAACCAAAGACCCCATTGCAGTGCTTGACTCTCTCACGGTACGGAAGCAGATCAGCCCAAGACCTACTCAAGGGAGGTGGTGTGGGCTAGTAATCACCATTCGCTGGCACGCAGTAATAACAGTCAATGAATGATTGTCCAGTCTGTGCTTTTTCTTTAAAAAAGGAAAAGTATGTTTATTACGTACATGCTAATTAATACTACCCAGTAATTTACAAATATACATAAGGCTGGTAGAAATACCTTTGGCAACATTACATTTGACCCCCAAAGGGTCATCACCCCAACCTCCCCATGTACAGTACAGTACATAACCATATGGGGTGGTGTCACTTTACATCACGTCAGTGTTACTACACTTCAAAAGACCAGAATCACATGTCATAATATATCATTCAATCACTGACTTCAGCAACCACTCTAGGTACATTCATTATAAGTAATAATGCATTACAACCATGTGCACACATTAAAATGAATACAGCATTGTGGTCCTTCTGGAATAACCATGTGCACACATTAAATGAATACCACATTGTGGTCCTTCTGGAATAACCATGTGCACACATAAAATGAATACAGCATTGTGGTCCTTCTGGAATAACCATGTGCACACATTAAAATTAGGTCCTTCTGGAATAACCATCTGCACACATAAAATGAGGGCCTTCTGGAATAACCATCTGCACTCATTAAAATGAATAAAGCATTGTGGTCCTTCTGGAATAATCATTACTGTCGGGAACACAGCAACTTCAAATAAAGCATGTTTGAAACTGTCAGCAATAGAACACACTTCAATAAATCTTTGCAAATAGCACGTTATCTGAACATAAACCATTAATTTGTGTATTTTTAAATGCTATTAAGCCACATAAACTGCAACTATAGAAACCGCCCCTAGAAAGTGCTGCACTCCCACCTGTAGAGCTAACCCTCTAGTCTAAGAAGTGGATGAAACTAACAGAAACTCTTCGGGTTATCATCCCTTCTTTGCCCCTTCAAACTTAGTGTTGGTACTTTTTGCACATTTTCTTGGTGGGAGCTGCTGCACTCCTACAGCCCCCCCATGCTCTTTTCTCACAGTTGGTGTTGCCTCCTGCCATCCTGGTGCCACCACACTAGTATCCGCTGTGGACTTGGAGGTACCCTGGAGGGCATTATGGGGCGCTCCCTCACAGGCACATGAATTTTTAATGATAGTTCAGGCCGAATTCTTTTTGATGTTGCTGCACAGCCAGCTGCCCCCGGTTGGCAACCCTCCCTGCCAGCCTTCTCCTCTGCAGCTGCGGGAGCAGGCAGCTCTTCTCCCCTGCTTGCTCCTGCAGGCAGGCAGTGTTCTTCTGTGGAGGCCACCCCACTCTCCCCAGACACGAGCACGAGGAACAGGGGACAGACTGTCAGGCACCTTCCCTGTCGGCACTGTAGCTAAAATCATTGATGAGCTCCAGCAAGTGCGCAGTGCACAATCTTCCCTATTACTTGCTCAATTGCTTCCAATGTATATGTCTTTAACAGCATGACAAGATTGGAATAAGGTGAATTAAAAAGGCATACGTTCTGGCGCATTAAAGACTTTAGATTATTGAAGCCTATCGCTTTAGCTGCCTGCAGGGATATAAAGTATTCTAAAGTAGTTTCATTGGTCAATCAATCAGGGAATTGTAAGCGCGCTACTCACCCCTGAGGGTCTCAAGGCGCTGAGGGAGGGGGGGGGTTGGGGGGGAAGGGTCCGCAGATCTGTTTAGCCGAAGAGCCAGGTCTTGAGGGTCTTCCTGAAGGTGTTCAGGGAGGGGGCGTGTCTGATATCTGCCGGTAGCTCGTTCCAGGTCTTGGCTGCAATGTGAGAGAAGGATCTTCCGCCTGCTCTGGCTCTGTGGATGCGCGGGGTTTCGGCCAGTGCGAGGTTGGAAGATCAGAGGTTTCTTTTGGGTACGTGGAAGTTAATTCTGTTGTTGAGGTATTTGGGTCCGTTGTTGTGTAGGCATTTGTAGGCTTTTAAAAGTGACTCTTTTCTCCACGGGGAGCCAGTGGAGACTTCGTAGGTGTTGGCTGATGTGTTCGTGTCGGGGGATGCCGAGGACGAGTCTGGAAGCGGTGTTCTGTATTGCCAGCGTAGAGTGCGTTTCCATAGTTCAGTCTGCTGGTGATGAGTGCGTGGGTGACTGTCTTCTTTGACTCAAGGGGGATCCACTTGAAGGTCTTGCGGAGGATGCGGAGGGTGTTGAAGCAGCTGGAGGTGATGGCGTTGACCTGTCGGTTCATGGTGAGTGATGAGTCGAGTACGATGCCGAGGTTCTTGGCGTGGTCTGAGGGGGTAGGTGGGCTTCCAAGGGCGGTCGGCCACCAGGTGCTGTCCCATGCAGAAGGGGTGGTACCGAGGACGAGGACTTCTGTCTTCTCGGCATTGAGCTTCAGGCAGCTGTTGGTCATCCAGACTGCGACGTCTTGCATTCCTTTCTGGAAATTGAGTTTGGCAGTGGTGGGGGTCTTTGGAGAGGGAGAGGATGAGCTGGGTGTCGTCGGCGTAGGATACGATGTTGAGGCCGTTTTGTCGGACGATGGCTGCGAGGGGGGCCATGTAGATGTTGAAGAGGGTGGGGCTCAGTGATGAACCCTGTGTGACTCCACAGGTGATTTTCGTGGGGTCGGAGAGGAAGGGTGGGAGTCTGATCCTTTGGCTTCTTCCAGTGAGGAATGATCGGATCCAGTCCAGGGCTGTTCCTTGTATGCCTGCGTCGTGTAGTCTGGCGACTAGTGTGCAGTGGGAGACGGTGTTCAAGGCCGTTGATAGGTCAAGTAGGATGAGGGCTGCGGAGTGGCCTTGGTCCAGGAGGGTGCGGATGTCATCTGTGGCGGCGAGCAGGGCGGTCTCTGTGCTGTGGTTGCTTCGGAATCCGGATTGGGACGGGTCGAGGACGGCGTTCTCTTCAATGAATCGTGTCAGTTTCCTGTTGACTGTTTTCTCTGCAACTTTGGCTGCGAAGGGAAGGAGCGAGATGGGCCGATAGTTCTTGAGGTCGGTGGGGTCAGCTGTGGGCTTCTTGAGCAGGGTCTGACTTCTGCGCGCTTTCAGTCATCTGGGAAGGTGCCTGTTTTGAAGGTGGTGTTGATGGTGCGTTGTAGTTCGGGTGCGATGGCGGCCGCAGCTCTGTGGTAGATGTGAGGGGGCCAGGGGTCGGTGGGGGCCCCCGAGTGGATGCTTTTCATGGTCGAGGCGGTGTCTTCGGCCGTGATCGGTGTCCAGTTGGAGATGGTGGGCTGGCTGGTGTTTCTGGGGGGCGGGGGCCGTCTGTGGCACCTGGTGGATGGTCGATGAAGTTGTCATAGAGGTTTTTGATCTTGAGGTGGAAATAGGTTCCAAGCTTGTCGCAGAGGTCTTGGGATGGTGTGATGTCTGTGGCTTCGCTGCGTGGGTTGGTGAATTCCTGAATGACACTGAAAAGTTCCTTCGAGTTGGTGGAGTTGGCCAGGATTTTGTTGTGGATGAAGTTCCTCTTGGTGGCTCTGATCTGGTTATGGTAGTCCGTCAAGGCGTCCTTGTAGGTGGTGTGGTTTTCGGTTGTCTTGGTATTTCTCCAGTTCTTCTCCAGGCATCTGCAGGTGCGTCTGGCTTCTTGGAGAGCGTTGGTGAACCAGGCGGCTTTCCTGGGGCGTTGTCTGTTGGGGTTGCACAGTTGAAGATCCAGGTGTGGAGTTCTCTGGCTGCGCGGTTTGCGTCGTTTGCGTCGGGTGCCCAGGTGTGGTTGTCTCGGGTGAGGGTGGAGTTAAGTTGCTCGTCGGTAACCTTGCTCCAGTTCCTTCGAGGTGGGCGTGGGGCTGGTTTGGGTGCCTTGGGTTTGTTGATAGCGAAGTGTACGCAGTGGTGGTCGGTCCATGGCGGCTGCGTTGTGTGGCTGAATTGGACGCTGTTTCATGCCGCGAAGATGGGGTCGAGGGTGTGTCCTGCTCTGTGGGTCGGTGTGTTGACGAGTTGTTTAAGTCCGATGCTGGCAAGGTTGTCACGAAGGATAGTGGAGTTGGGGTCGCTGGGGTTGTCGAGGTGGAAGTTCAGATCTCCAATGAGTATGTAGTTTGCTGAGGCGATGGCGTGGGGTGTGATGAAGTCGGTGATGGTGGTGGCGAAGGGTGTTCGGGGGCCGGGGGGTCTGTAGATGAGGGTTCCTCGGAGTGTGGCTTTGGGAGTGGTCTGGATCTGGAAGTGCAGGTGTTCGGCGGAGGGGAAGGTTTCGCTGGAGGTGGTGAGGTGGTGAGGCGGAGGGTGCTCTTATGGGCGATGGCGAGGCCCCCTCCTGTGTGGTTGGGGCAGTCTTTCCTCTGGATCTTGTATCCGTCTGGGATGGCGGTGCTGATGTCGGGGGAGGAGGATGCGTTGGTCCAGGTCTCTGTGAAGAAGGCGATGTCGGGCGAGAGAGAGTCGAGTAGGTTCCAGATTTCCATGGCGTGTTTGTGTATGGAGCGTACGTTGAGGAGGATGCATTTTAGGGTGTCCCCGGTGCTGGCGTCGGCGGTGTTGGAGGCCGGGGTGGCAGTGAGGGTCTGGCGGCAGTGGAGGCAGGAGAACTGGCCGTGGGTCATGTTCGGCGTGGCCTGTTGGCATTCTCTAAGTCTTCCAGGGTTGAGTGCGAGGAGGGTAGTGGTGTCGTAGCGATGGGTAGTGGGAGGTCCAGAGTTCCTGGCGCTGGCCGCGGTCGGGTCACGGACGGGCGCAGACGGGCTTGCCTTTGGCGCGCCGGGCGGTGCGACCGCACAGCGGCTGCCATTAAGTAGGGGAGGTGGGAGGGAGGAGAGGCTGGGAGGCGGGAGTGGGGAATTCCGGAGGGGAATTCCAGGGGCGAATTCCGCGGGGGAGGGGCCGCAGGAGAAGCAGCGGCGAAAGGCGAAAGGAACAGGCAGGCACGAGAAAATAAAAACAGTGGCGAAATTAGAGCAAGACACAGATGGGCACAATAACAGCGGCACAACAGGGAAAAATTAAGAAAAAAACAGCTGTGAAAGGTTACGGTGGTTGCAGGCAGTCTGGTCCCGGTTGGAGCAGGCAGCAGGCGCAGGAGTGGGCAGCAGCCTTGAACCTCCCAAGGAGGAGGTCGGGGTCTGGAGGCAAGAGACGGCACAGCGGAGCTGCGGGGAGAGAGTGGACCTAGACCAAGGGTCGGAGGTCTTGCTCGCGCTCCCCCACAGCGGCCGCCATTAAGTAGGGGAGGTGGGAGGGAGGAGAGGCTGGAGCGGGGGAATTCCAGAGGGGAATTCCGGGGGGGAGGGGCCACAGGGGCAGCAGCGGCAAAAGGCGAAAGGAACAGGCAGGCACGAGAAAATAAAAACAGTGGCGGAATTAGAGCAAGACACAGATGGGCACAATAACAGTGGCACAATAGGGAAAAATTAAGAAAAAAACGGCTGAGAAAGGTTACGGTGGTTGCAGGCAGTCTGGTCCTAGTTGGAGTGGGCAGCAGGCGCAGGAGCGGGCAGCAGCCTTGAACCTCCCAAGGAGGAGGTCGGGGTCTGGAGGCAAGAGACGGCACAGCGGAGCTGCGGGGAGAGAGAGTGGACCTAGACCGAGGGTCATTGTCCCAAGGGCTTTTTGACCCAACTCGTCTAACTACCAGCTGCGGAATGGACAACAGCACTGTGAGTAGCTGTGAGATCTGTAGGGTGTGGCTCAGAGATATAGCTAGAGGTTACAGTCTTATCACAGGATTGTGAGTACAGGAAGTCATTGAAATAGAGGCCCGCCCAATCCCCTATATGCTGAAGGAGAATCACTTGAGTGGACATAGGGTCAACTATTTCCTTTCTCAGTCCATACTTTCTTCTCTTCCTGTTTAATTGCTGCTTGTTCCTTCTCATACCTAAATTACTTCATAGTCAGACTAGATGAGCCGTGAGCCGTGAGATGTGCGTGCAGGGAAGCATGCCTCTAAGTAAGTACATTTATCTATACGATCCGAAACAGCCTTACTGAGGTTTAGAAAAGAGCTGAAAATGTGGTCATTTGTTTTGATGAGACCAGGGTCTCTCACATGAACTGGCATTACTCAGTGTCCATCTATTAATCAATGCTGGATTGGATATGTTTTCAACCTATATATATTAACACTTTGTAACTCTACAAAGTCCTGGATAGTGATAAGAGACTTCTGGAGGGCTGTATAAGTAACCATGCATAAAGAAATACACAAATAAGTTATTTTCCTTGCATTCAGGAAGTCTGGGAGATACGCTTTGGAAGTCTAGAGCAGGACTGTTGGACTTCAATCCCCCTGTTTTTGCTGACTTTGTTTTTTCTAGCCTTAGGACTCTGCACACATTACCACTGCTAACCTGGGTTAAAGTGCTTGTGCTTCCACCTTAAAACATGGTAGAATTGGTGTTAATTTACTTGTAAGTCCCTAGTAAAGTGGTACTTCCTGTACCCAGGGCCTGTAAATTAAATACTACTAGTGGGCCTGTAGCACTGATTGTGCCACCCACTTCAACAATCCTTCAAACATGTCTCAAGCCTGCCATTGCAGCTTGTGTGTGCCGTCTAAACTGCCGTTTCGACCTAGCAAAATCAACATTTTGCCATGCCTAAACCTTCCTTTTTAATACACACAAGTCACCCCTAGGGTAGGCCACAAAGAGCCCATAGGGCAGGGTGCAATGTATTTAAAAAGTTGAACATGCACTTTTAACTTTTAAATGTCCTGGTAGTAAACAAACTGTTACACTTGTTTTTCACTACTGCAAGGCCTACCTCTCCCATAGGATAACATGCGGTTACCTTATTACAGTTAATCAGTGATAACCTTCAATTGGGAGCAGGTAGGATTCTTGAATTTTGTGTCTATGGAATTGTAATTTAAACTCATATTTAATGGTAAAGTTGGATTTTAAATCACAATTCTGAAAATGCCACTTTTAGAAAGTTAGCATTTTCTTGTTCTAACCATTTGGTGCCTGCTCCTGGGTCACATGACTAGGTGCAGCTGGCAGTTGGTCTTTGTGTATGACTACCAGACAGTGAGACAAAAATACACAGAATAAGTGTTGGCAGGATGGGCCATCTCTGTCAGGTTGAGGAGGAGGAGCTGTCACCTATCACACTTGCACCTCACAAAGACGCTGCCTCAGCACACTCACAAAGGATTTCACACCAGTCTTTTGTGCCCAAAGACAAGCTGGGGCCAGTAATTTGTAGTAAGGTTGCTTTAAATGTGTAGGTTCTGTGTGATCTTTCATAAGAATGTTTACTATGTCATGCTCCTGTGGGGAAGGTTCTGGGCTTATTGTGTTTTGAAGTTCCAGAACAGTTACTTTGAGGGAAGTGGCCGGAGCGGTCAGTGCTCCATTCATCTATTCGCTTTCTCCCTCTCTGATCTTGCCCCCACTCCAAACCATCACTCCCGCTTGTTCTCTCTGTCTCTGGAAGCCTCCCAGTGCCTCCTACAGTCAACTTTGGGGAGCTGGGGAAGGCGACAGAGGTTCCAGGCTCCTGCAAAGGTCCTTGGCTTTCAAAACAGCCTCCAAGTGCTCCAGCATTGACTCTCCAGCATTAACTCTGAGCTGGTACCCTACTATTCTGCACCGAGTAAACAGTGCTAAAAAGACATTTGCAACAAACAACAAAACAATTTGGTCGGGATTTACTACGTTTTTGACGCTAAATGAGCAATTCATTGCACCGATTTACTTACCATTATAAAAGTCTGCGGGTACAGCACAAAATTGCACAGTACCAGGATTGGACTCGGCCAGAAAATAGGCCTGAGCACCAAAATAGAGGTTGACCCCATTACCTAATCAGACAGCTAAAAAAGTGACACTCATTTACAAATCGGGCTGTTTTGAACTTGTAATGACATGCTGTTTTCAACCTTGAAAATAAGGATGAGGACAAACTGAGTTTTTACCTCTGGTTAATTTGTAAAAAAACATAAGTGTCGGGGCTCTCGTCAGGAGGCAGCTTGCACCAGCCCATTTCTTCAGTTAGCGTCGCCTAAAACAGATCTAACTACTAGCCATAAAATTGTGGATAGGATTTGGTGTAATGGCCTGAGCTGCCGACTTCGGAACTGGGGCACCAGGTTTGAGTCTGGGCATCAGGTCAACATCCTGTAAATCACTTAATCTCCCCGTTCCTACCATGAATGTATGCGTCCTTAACTGATGCCCATAAAAAGCGCCAGTGTTGATGATTAAGTGCCAGTGTTGGAAAACACCAGCTCAAATTAAGCACTGTTTTTTTTACAGATTTCTGTCCCTGGTAAAGCATGCTCACATAAAAAAGTATTCTTAACGTCCCAAAACTGCAAGTTTAATAATGCACAGTAGCAGGGAGCAATGTTCCCTCTAATTTTTTTCCTCTGTGTGCGGCAGTGTAAGGTCTCTGTGCACTGCAGCCTAGGCTATGTGCGCCGGGAACCAGACCGCGCGTAAGGGTGCAGCGCCAAATATCACTCCAAGTTTTTGCTTAAAAAGTGAAAGGACGGTGCATTTCCACATCTGTAGCACCACATGAAGGGTCTAAAGGCAGGTGTTCAATTTAGATACACACGCCATGACATGAATTGGTTACACAGGCAAGTACACTTCGGGTTTAGAAAAGCATAGGACTCCAACGATGGTACCTTAAGATTTTACTAAAGATCCTCAACTCGAGCACTGTTCATAGGGTGGGAAAATGTTGGGAGCCTATACAAGATCACAGATATACAATACACATGGATATGGCACTAGATGAATCTGGCTGTGGGCGGCTTGGAGAAGCCTTTAAATACACAAAGTGCAAGCACTGGGTCTAGCCTCACAATGACCTCGGCGCCTTTTCTTATTTTCCGGCTCCTGAAACTACTGAGCTTAAACACGGAGTTGCATAAAACCGTGTTCCAATACTGCCCCGCGCATTGGCTTGCAATGCCAAAGGAGTGTGTAGTAATTACAAGGAGACTGACCCAGCATCACCCAGCTTGTCAATGAGGTGCCTTACACAGTGTTTGGTTAAAGATAGAACAGCCTTTCAAGCAATAATACAGTAAATTACCTTTGACACAATTCTGTCCCGAGTCACTATCAGGGAAGTGTATTTGTTGTGCTTGATCCCATTAAAATGGAAAAGGTTGAAAGAGTGGTGGATTTCAGAAAGGAAAGAGTCTATTGTGATTTAATGTAGTTCTCTGCTCATATAGTTTGTTTTGCTTAATTTTGATTCTTCTTGAATCTGTACATTTAGTGAGCGATAAAAGGTTCACACCTTTAATTTCTGCCTAGTACCAGTGATCACTCATGTTCAAGTGTTAGTAGTTGAATAGTGGTTATTGGAGGTAGATGTGAAGACGTCTTTTTCAAAGAAAATCCTGCAACACCTTGTATTGCAAAGGAATTGGTTACTATTCGGTATGCTTGAAGTGTTATGTAGATGCCTTTTAATTTCAGAACAATTTTATATGTACAAAGGAAACATCATGAAATGCAATACAAGCTTTGTAAAGTATACAAAGGCAACACACACTAAAATCAGATGTGAAATCACAAGTTCTACAGTTTAAGGTGCAGTGCTTATAGCGATTAAAGACTATGTTAATTAATTCACTGTTATATTGGTTATGGATCAAAATGTTGTTGGGAAGCAAAATATTGAGACGCATCAGACATAAGAATAGAAATGTCACACAAACACAAGGAAAATATGAAAATGTCACATAAGGAAAATGAAACTTGCCAGCTATTTTTTGCTGGAAATAAAGCGTCACTCATAGTTGTTGAAATTACACTAATAATTACACTGAAATCATGAAAAGTTCACACAGAGCAATGTGAAACCTTGACAGCTATGCATGTAATTTCTATATACGTTTCCCTCCTCTTTATGGCTTGATTTTGCTGGCGAGAAAGTGTTACTCACAGCCACGCCAAGGACCACGCATCAGGTGTTAGACTAACGCATTTCAGCCTTGGCTGTCAAGCCATAACGCCGCTATGCTGAAACTGGAGTGGCAGCAGGCCTGTGCGAGAGCGCTGCTCCTGGTAGGCTTTGCGGGCTGCTGGCTACAATGTATTAGTTAAAATAGGAAGTAATCCCCATGGCTGCGTGCGGCATTACGCTGGACGTGACAATGCCACGGCAGTGCTTCCACCGCAGCGCAGTAATTTAAGCATAATCATGAATGATCCCCTGCCACCGCCGAGACCCAATCCCACGGACCCGTGGCGGCCGCTGGAGTCCAGAGCACGCACCTGTGCAGCTGCTGAGTCTGAATGCAGCCCGGGTGGCACGTTTGCTGAGGGAGTCATTCGTTGTGGCCAGGAGGACTCTGGTTTCTATGATTCGAGAGAGGGCAAAGCTCTGGTAAAATAGGCGCGTCAGTGCTTGTTGGTAAGTGTGCTCGCTTTAAGATGCATGTTTTTAATAAATATGCATACTTAAGCTCATGGTATTTAGAGAAAAACGTGCCTTGGAGTTGAAAACATTCCCTACTTCAGCCTAATCTATATCTAATCACGAGTGTATGATTTTTATTGATCCAGCTAGCTCTTTAGCGGGGTGATCAGTGCCCCAGTTGTACGCCGGCGGAGCCAGAGGGCAGGGCCGCCAGTCACTGACTCTGTGCCCCTCCCGTGGAGAGCGAACAAAGACTTTAACATGCGAGGGGTGCTCCTTTGACCTTTTGCAGTAACATTCCTATATCTGAAGCGGAGACAACATTTAACAGTATTTAACATTATTCCTGCACTGGTGAATATTGTATTGTCTTTCTATATCTCAAATCTTGCTCCCACAGCCCACTTTCTCCACCAGTGGCGCCAGCAGAACCCTCCAGGCACCCTCTCCTCTTATGCTGCAGTCTGGCTGCCTCCAATGCCGCCTCATTGCAAACACGTCCCCCGGCTGGCAATTACCAGAACCCCTCGGGTGATCCAGGCAGGCCCCTGTGTTATGGCCGATCGCCTGTCTTGACCGCAGCGAAGCCGGTTCTCGCCAGGGGCTCTTCAGCCCCCAGGGCACCCCCGCAAAAAGACACCGCCCTCCACTGGGTCAGCCCTCCTTCACGCAGCCTCCACTTCAGAGTCTTCTCCTCAGGGGCCTCCGCACCAGTGCCTTGCTGCAGGCCTCGCACAACTTTGTTTCTGCCGTTAGCCCCCTCTTTCGGCTCTCTGTCCTAACCCAGGTGGCGGGGACTGCAGGATTCAGCGTTGGATTAAAAATTACAGTTTTGTGTCCAGGATGAAGCACTTTTGTCGACATCTTGCCGGCCATGCCTTCCCATGTGTGGGCATTTCAATGCCAAAATGAGTGTTTCTACTCAGGGCCGGCTCTGGGGTGGTGCGATCGGTGCCATCGCACCGGGTGCTGACTTGGGGTGGGGGTGCCATGTTTATTGTTTTAGAGGCAGCTGGTGCCGAGTTCTTAGTTCCAGCAATAAAAATCTCAAGATAACTCATCTGATTAATGTTCTTCCTGGAGAGAGACCGGAGCTTTGTCTAAGAAATGTTGACTTGTAGTGCAGAGGGTTAATATGTCTGCTGCAAATAACGTGTCCCATTCATATCACAAAGTGCATAAAATATAAATTGGTCAATGGGTTACCGCTTTGGCAGAGAGATCCTGTTGTTACTTGTATAAGTTAAAATCCTAATATATTCACTGTCATCAAAGAGCTGCATGCAAACTGCAAGGAATGTGTTAAGAGCTATGTGTGTTTTTTGCCAGTCTTTTGTTATCCTAATATTGCAAAAATGGTTCATTTATGTAGAAATCAATTCTTATTATTTAGGAAAACCCCCAACATTGGTGTAACATTTTTAAATTCTGAATTTGTATTTTTCAAGACCAAAGTCTCAAACTATACTGCCTACCAGAATGGATGACATTTTACTCCTACACCTTGTAGGCCTTTGTCTTATGTAACATTTCCTATACACTCATTTACACATGGGATTGTCTCTGTGCAATGTGTGTGTGATCTAAAGTGTTCTGACACCTTAAACTGGTATGAGTCGTGCTATAAATCGAAATTAATCTAAGAGACAGTGGTTATTGAGACTTGAGGAGCACTGTCAAATGGTGGTAGTGTGGGAATCTGTGGCGGAGGTGGTCATTGGGGGGCGCCACAAAACATTGTCGCACAGGGCGCCACCATTGCTAAAGCCGGCCCTGTTTCTACTTATGCCTTGTGCATGCGAATGCATCAATAATGTCGCCTTGCACCGAATTTGTGTTTGGACTCAAAGGGGAAATGAAGGGGAACTTAGTCAAGACCTATGATTTAGTGAGTTTGTAAATGTCATGAAAAAGAGTCCACCTCACAGTTTCTAGTGGTCGAAAGTTTTCACGAACTGTGCAACGTACTTGCAATAATACAGCGCCCTTGCTCACTCCGCTGCTGCCCGGCTATGTGTCCCCTCAGCCTCTCTTGCACCCAAATTAATGCCCCTTAGCTGTTTGCCGTGGCGGTTGTTAAACCGTGAATTTTAGTGTGTTGATTTTGCTTGTGAGAAAATGTCACTCATATTACACTGAAACATATGAAAATGTCACACATAGCAATCTGAAACCTTGGCAGCTATGTACTCATGATCCTTAAAATGTCACTCATATTACACAAACATATGAAAATGTCACACATAGCAATCTGAAACCTTGGCAGCTATGTACTCATGATCCTTAAAATGTCACTCATATTACACAAACATATGAAAATGTCACACATAGCAATCTGAAACCCTGGCAGCTATGTACTCATGATCCTTAAAATGTCACTCATATTACACAAACATATGAAAATGTCACACATAGCAATCTGAAACCTTGGCAGCTATGTACTCATGATCCTTAAAATGTCACTCATATTACACAAACATATGAAAATGTCACACATAGCAATCTGAAACCCTGGCAGCTATGTACTCATGATCCTTAAAATGTCACTCATATTACACAAACATATGAAAATGTCACACATAGCAATCTGAAACCTTGGCAGCTATGTACTCATGATCCTTAAAATGTCACTCATATTACACAAACATATGAAAATGTCACACATAGCAATCTGAAACCCTGGCAGCTATGTACTCATGATCCTTAAAATGTCACTCATATAACACAAACATATGAAAATGTCACACATAGCAATCTGAAACCCTGGCAGCTATGTACTCATGATCCTTAAAATGTCACTCATATTACACAAACATATGAAAATGTCACACATAGCAATCTGAAACCCTGGCAGCTATGTACTCATGATCCTTAAAATGTCACTCATATTACACAAACATATGAAAATGTCACACATAGCAATCTGAAACCCTGGCAGCTATGTACTCATGATCCTTAAAATGTCACTCATATTACACAAACATATGAAAATGTCCCACATGGCAATCTGAAACCTTGGCAGCTATGAAGCACACGTCCTGCGTTACATTTGCTACATTCCTTTTCCTACTAGTGGGCAGCTGGGGGTTGAATGTGGGCCTTTGAGATAATAATCGTGTTAATTGCAGCGCCCGTGTGCACTGCAATTAACAAGAATACTATCTCAAAGGCCCACATTCAGCCACGCACTTTTAACAAAAGAAATGCAGGGTCAAACACGACATGTGATTCTGAAAGCACAAGTTGTGTTTCACCCTGCATTCGCTTTGCTAATAGTGCGGGTTGAATGTGGGCCTTTGAAATAGTTTTCATGCTAATTGCAGTGCACACGGGCGCTGCAATTAACAAGAATACTATCTCAAAGGCCCACATTCAGCCCCGCAGCTGCCCACTATTAGCTAAAGACTGCAGGGTCAAATACGTACGTGTGCTTTCAGATGATTCTGAAAGCACACGTTGTGTATGACTGCATTCCTTTGCTAATAGTGGCAGCTGCGGGCTGAATGTGGGCCTTTGAGATAGTATTCTTGTTAATTGCAGCGCCCGTGTGCACTGCAATCAGCATGAAAACTATTTCAAAGGCCCACATTCAGCCCCGCAGATGCCCACTATTAGCAAAGGAATGCAGAGTCAAACACGACGTGTTCTTTCAGAATCATCTGAAAGAACATGTCTCGCTTTAGATTGCCGCATTACTTTTCTAATAGTGAGCTAGCGGGCAGCTTAGGGCCTTTGTAGTATTCATGTTAATTGCAGCGCATGACGGCGCTGCAATTAACATGAATACTTTCACAAAGGCCCACAAACTGCCGCTGGCGTGCACTATTGAGAAAAATGCGGCAAGTGCAGGCGCCACTTGCTCGTAAACCCGAGCCCTCCCTAACCATCCAGGACATAAGGGAGACACTTTCCTGACGCTCGGCTGTGTCCTCTCCTCCGTTGTCTCCAGCTCTGCCTCGTACAACCAGGAAATTGCCGTTTTTCTCGCTGCTCGCGTTTTAAAAACGGGGGCGCGATCGGACTTACGGGCTGTGTTGCGTGTGTGCGCGCTACAATTGGGACACTGCGCGCTCGGGGTGACCTCAGTGCGCGGGCGCGCACCCGCGCACGTTCTAGGGAACAGTGGCAGGGAGTGCAAGTTCTCTCGTTGAAGAGTGTTCCCCTACAGTAAGTGGACAATTACTTCTCAGTAGCTAATTAATGGCGAATCCACCGTGTTCCTCGTCTGTGGTTAGTATGTGAAGGCGCGACAAGTGTGCGAGACCTGCTCGGATCCGCGGATCCAGCCCACGGCGCGGCTCCACGGAGTAACACTGACTGAGTGCTTCCGCCAGAGTGATGTGCGCGTGGGCGGGCTGTCACAACATGAAAGAGTCTTGAACAGAGACAAAGATTTACATCTGTTCAGCTGAAAGCAGATTAATGACAGACGGGAAATGTTTCCCATAACTGTGTAATGCAATAATGTCAGGCTCGCGCTGTGATCTGCAGCAGCACTGGAGAGCTGGGAGTTGCCTCTTGCCTCATAGAGAAGTCGGGATGTCACAAGGGCCAGGGCGATGCACTGGAAAATGTATGACAATTAGTGGTGGTACAAGCCAACAAAATTCCCCTTCCCATCCATTTTGGAGTAAAAAAAGATATTCATAATTAGGGTGGCGTGCAGATATCAGTGTTAACATGATCCATGAGATAAAATAGCCAAGTTCCCAAGGAGTGCAGTGACAATATAGAGGAGCAAGGCCAAAGGCTGAGTTCTTTTATAAGGTCATGGAACTCCAAGGTGACTTGCAATATTCTCATAATGTATAAAAGGGTACTCTATTCCTTATAATACATGGTCTACCAATACCCAAAAAGGTAGCTTGGAATGTGTAGAAACATCCAGAGATATTCTACATTTTCTATAATTACCTAAGACCTGAAGTATTTCCCAAAGAACAACTAATAGGTATCATAATGTGAAGTCTGGTTTAGGCTTTCAGTGTGAGTTGTTAAGTGACGAGTGTGTACGCTTCATGGGACCCCTCCCCTTTTATACTGACAGATTAGAACTAATTTATCTTCCAATGGAGGCCAAATGTTTCAATTTAAGCATTTGTATTCTTTAATTACGTTTTCTCTCCCAGACAGAAATGTTAGTTCTCTTTCCATCCAACCTAGAAAATAAAATAATTTATTTTCTTTCAGATCTGCAGAAACAGGTAACAGTGCTGACCTGAAAGGCATTTGTGGCCCTTTTTTTGAGTAGCGCACACAGCACAAATGCGTGCTAAGGCGGGTAGCAAAACATGAGAGCACACACCAGAAACTAGGGAGAAACATACCACCTAAGCTTCAGTCACATCAACTTGGGAACAGTAACATTTCCACGGTGCTGTAGACCCTTTACTAACTAGCCAAATATCCACAGGACTGAAGAAATAGACCACTTCAGCCTTGCACTGGGAAACTTCCAAAGTCCATCCCTGAGGTTCTGAAAGAAGTGCATGATTTTGTGCCTTGCATTCAAATAAATGCATCTTAGAAACTGCCACACCCAACTGCAAGACAAAACATGTCACTCCACGTTGAAATGACACCTTTCTTCACCCTATCATCTATGTCTTTTCTCAAAGCCATCCCATGCAACCAAGCACATCTATGGAGTGCCCACTCTTTTGGTCTTTCAGCTGCATACCTTCATCTTCCTGGCAAGCCGCTTCCTAATGAACTAACCTCCCTCCTTTTCTGTTTCCCACCACTATCTTAACAGTTTAGCTGGTTGGCCTGTCAATCACTAGCGTTGTTGCTCCCCTGAGCACATTGGGATGATCAGGTTTATAGTGTGCATTTTAGAAATGGCTTATACAGAATGACAAATTGGCGTATCTCACTTGCATAGTCTAAATCCTGAAAAAGACATGATGTGACAAAGACCAAATATGGCATGATCTACAGTAAAATGCAAAACGTTAAAAGACTGAGTTTACCACTGCTGAGATCTATGAGGTCCAGGAAGTGAACAGGTTAGGGCAAGGAGGTGACATGGGTAAAACAAATCAGAGTATGGGTGAGTATGGGTGCAATGGCAAGAATTTATTTGAGAGAATGACCATTATTTTGTTGAGAGTCATCAAGGCATCACTAAAGTACTGTTTTTAAAACAAAGGTACTGTTGGAGTTAAAAGACCCCTTTCTCACTCCCCTTCTGCTTCATTCTAATCACTAACACTTGGATTGATCATAAGACACAACAACAACATCATGCAGGGGCGATGGACTTGGTATTTTCATTTACAGATCCCTCACTTACTCACTCCACAACCCAGGCTCAACCCTTCTTTAGACCGTCACTATGACAGTTATTTGTTGTAAGGTTGCTTTAAATGTGTAAGTTCCATCTGATGTTTCATAAGAATGTTTACTATGTCATGCTTCTGTGGAGAAAGTTCTGGACTTATTGTGTTTAGAATGTTCCGGAACAGTTACACTGTGGGGCCTGGCCCGAGCAGTCACCAGGCTTGATGCTACATTAGAACATTGGAAGGTTGACGCTCCATTGAAGACAATGGAGTGCTCCCGGCTTCTAATGTCCGGTAGAAGCCCGGAGCATCAACATTCCAATGTTTCTTCACAGCTGCTGCTGTGAAAAAAGGCATCACGGAGCCCGAGGGGATTTCAACCTTTGTTTTACAAATTAGAACATTCTGTCTTCTAGGGGTGGAATGTTCTAATAGCCTTAGAGCCTTCCTTAGCGGGCTCTACCGACCATCAGGGCCGGACTGGCCGTAGCGGGCACCGGGCGTTTCCCCGGTGGGCCGCCAGAGTGGGGGCCGGTTTTGGGCCCCTGGGGGGCCGTTTTTGTTACAGGGCCGTTTTTGCAGCATAGCTGCAATATCGGCTCCTGTAACAAAATCGGCCGAAACCGGCCCTGGCAAAGTGCTCGGCCGCACCCCCAACCCCCGGGGGGGGGCCTGCCGAGCACTTTGCCAGGGCCGGTTTTGGTTCCCAGTCCGGCCCTGCCGACCATTAAAGGCCCGCTCCATTGTATAAGGACCTCGCTTTAGTCTCCGGCCTTTAACGCTGGAGTAGGCCTTTAATGGCCGGTAGAGCCCGCTACGGAGGGCTCCAAGGCTATATAAAACTTAACTTACAAGCAAGATTCCAGTGTTTCTGGACCTTCATTACAACATAATTGCCTATGTCAGGCTCCGTATTCGAATACTCTACTGCACTCTTGAACTTGTTTTGCAGTTATGAACTCAATGCTTCGTTCAGTTCACCTCCTACCCGCCCAGACCTCCTTAGGCTCTGCGGTAACTTGAACCCTGGCAAAAAGAAATGGCTACAGATTCGACTGTTCAACCAACCTCTATCTGACCTCTATGTATAAAATGCAGTGCACACTATCATATGCACATGTATGTAAAAATGAACTACAGGGTTAATAAACAAAGAAAATCATGAATTATGCACAAATAGATATCCAAGCAAAAAATTGTGATAAAAGTTGAAGTACCCTCATACAGCCAGTTACAAAATATCAAAGTAATGGAATAAGAAACTTCGGGGCATATTAGCAAGACCCACGTTAAAATTATCGCCGTTTTAGCGGCAGGAAACTGCCGCTAAAACGGCAATAATGGGCTTGCTAATATGCGTTATGGAATTCCAATAGAAGCCCAGGTTAGATGTCCTGCACATCTAACATGGGCTTCTATTGGAATTCTATAACGCATATTAGCAAGCCCATTATCGCCGTTTTAGCGGCAGTTTCCTGCCGCTAAAACGGCGATAATTTTAACGTGGGTCTTGCTAATATGCCCCTGCGTTTTGCAGATTTTGCTGCAACTTTATCAGAGTAATTACAAGTGATGTTCATTTAATTTATGCTTAACACATTGTTAGTGACACCGGTGACATTCAAAGGCCAACTAGTATTTAAGAAGGGCAATTAAAAATGTACAACTACCATCCGTTACAGTTCATCCAGAAAGGAAACCGGATGTGACATCCAATTATTCCTCCGATTTAACCAGAAATTACAATGTGATAGGGAAGTTAATTTCAAGGAAATTCAAGGTTAATAAATCTTTACCTCATCTTCTCTCAAGCTTCATCCTCAGAAAATACCCTTTACAATCAACAATCCTCCTGCAGAAAATACCACGGCTCTGTTCGGCCATGCTGCCAGTGACTATGGGCCGGATTTAGAGTTTGATGGATAGGGTACTCAGTCAAAAACGTGGAGAATGTCCCATCCGCCAAATGTATGGTTTACCACACTCAGGGGCTCATTACGATGGCGGAAGGACCGCCACCGCCGGGCCGGCGAAAGGACCGCCACCGCCGGGCCGGCAGTGGCGGTCCTTCCGCCATCACACAGGAAATTCCCACCGCCGAATTAGGATGGCGGTGGGAATCCCAATGTGTCCGTTGCGGACGAAAAGTCCGTCCGCCACGGTTCTGCAAGGCGGTCCTTTTCCACCCGCCTTGCGGAACCAGGACACAGGGCAGCATTGCGGCGGTGCCTTTCAGGCACCGCCGTAGGGATTACGAAATCCCTTTCCGCCTGTCTTTTCGCAGCGGTCATCCCACCGCAAAAAGATAGGTGGAGGCTGGATTCGGGGGCCCGATGCGGGCCCCCTCTGTGGAGGGGGGGGGTACACTGGGGAGGTACCAATGGTACCCCCCTGCATTTCCATGCACCAAGTGGCAGGCACCGCATGGTGCCTGCCACGTAGTGCAGGGAAATGCAGTGCAAGCACTTTTAACATTGCATACGGTGCTGCAGCCAGCAGCACCGCCCGCAATGTTAAAAGCCCTGGATGCGCCCGCCAGTATGGCGGAAGCATCCTAATCACAGTGGTGGGACCGCCGCATGTCTGGCGGGCGGTCCCAAACACCGCTACGATGGCGGGCGGACCTAGTCCGCCTGCCATCGTTATCAGCCCCTCAGTGTCAGGGGTAACACCATGTTTCCGACTTTAGAGCCCATGCTGGCAAAAATGTTTGACCTTAGACCCACTGGACATTGGGTCGTTGGCCAAAGTATGTCAGACAATCTGCCGTATTTTGAGCAAATTTTCCGATATACTTTTTTCTTGTTCATAACCACCAGAGGAAGCCTAGAGGTAATCATAGAAATGAACTCCGATGCCCTGGAAGAAAGCTCTCCGCATGTCGGACATTTCTTTTTTGTGCTTAAATAGCAAACTCTGCTTCACAGGCGCCTTAGACATCGCACTAGCTCAGCAAAGCACAGTTTCAGCGCCTTCAGTGGAGCCGCAGTAACAGATGGAGTCTCTTCTGAAGGCATAGAAACCTCCACCTGCCTGGTGGAGATATCTCTATGGGGGCCAGTATTCCACCGGGCCAGCATTTACCTGGCAGATTGGGGGGCTGTTGTCATAGTCCAAAGTAGGCCCTTTGATTCCTAGTTGCATTCCAAAACCTTCATCATTAGAATCTCGCTTGGAACTGCTTTTCCAATTCATGCTTCATCTCTCCTCATGACCTACTCTACCCAACTTTCCTGCACCTCTTCTACAGAATGAATACTCATACGCCAATCCGCAAACCCATTGTGAGCTTTAGCTGACCTCTTCAAACGTGTAACTAATATATCTTCTAATTCTTTTGACTTTGGTCTTGGCCTCTCTTAACTCCATCTTCCATCACTCCCTTTCAGACGCTTAACCTGAATGCTTTAAAACTATGATTGTTCTAAGTTTTTTAAGAAATAGTTGACTGTTGACCCTTCCTCCCCATCGAACCAATGCCTAAAACGTCAACCTTCTTTTTGCTCTTTGAGTGTGGAGGGTGTTTACTGAATCCCCCCAATACAGCTCCTCTTTGTAGCTACTGAATTCACAACATTCTGGATTTTGTCAACTTCGCTCTACAGCAATGTCTAATGTTTTCTTACCTCCACAGACTGCATCTGATTTTCTTTCATTTGTATTCCCTTTGCCTTCCCTATCACCATTGGCACATTGACCACCGAATCTTCCTAAAGAGCCTCACATCTGTTGCCAGTTCCTGCATTACATCGTGTGACTATAGTACTTTATCCACCACATGGACCTCACCACTACATTGTAAGGTGCGTACAGGTGACTAGACGTGAAGGCAAGTAAAATAATTATACTGGTACCATTATGTAGAGTGAATGAATATTTTATTGCACAGTTACTTAAAACCATTTGCAATGTAGCTTACATGCATAAAAGTTTTCAAAACGTAAACTTAAATTGCTTAAGATCCATACATTAAAAAGAGTTTGCTTGGGACTTTATCTAATTTCAATTCTAAAAAGTAATATACTATTTACGTTTAAAAGGAGAAAGGTTACCTATACAGCATTATGACAAAATTTGATGTATCATTTTTTAAAATGTGCCTTTAGTCAGGTCAGCAACAAGACTATTTTCTAGAGGCTGACTTGTTGCAGGTCGAGACTCCTTCAATGTTGCTGGGATCATCTTCTTCAATAAATCTAAGGCGCAACTCATCCATATATCTCCCAAATCTAGCCAAGTCTGACGGTAGGGTGCAAGAAAAAACTAAAGCAGCTTCTTTCACTGTCCGAACTCCTTTGCATAGCCACATTGGCTTTAAAAGCTTCTGACGAGACTGTAGCAGGCCGGGGCAGCAGCAAATCAAATGTAGCAAAGGTTCTGATTTAAAGTTGCAAATTCTACATTTGATTTTAAGATCAAGGGACTTCCACCCGGGATTTAATTCTTTGATTGGGAGGGGCACTAGTCTGGCCCACTGAATGTTTTTTAGGGCCTTCCTCCCCAATGCTTGACTAAGGTAAGGCTGGGTTTTATGCTCTATGTATGTTGCAATCAGCCCAGGTTGACCTCCTCCCCTTTCATAATCTGCTAAATCATTTTTACGTGACAGTTGATAGCATTGCTTGTTAATTGCCTTTTTGATGGCCAGGTAGTTTATGTCCTCTTGACCCCAATTTTGTATTACCAGATCCAGTGTTTCCACTGCTTCCTGCATGTTAAGTTGCCATGGGTTGGCTGTCCCTCCGTAGATCGGTTTCAGCATGCACTTCAAGCTTCCTGCGGGGGCTAAGAGTACTTGATAGTAGTATTTCGCCTGCGTACCCAGACATTCTTTATTCTGTTGCATCAGACCATACTACAGGCGGATCAGGCTGTTCCGAGTATATTTTGGTAACTTGAATATGCGTTTATACGCCTGGCATTGAGCTTTTTCTAGCATAGTGGCCATTTTGCCTGGGAATGCCTGCTGTGCGTACCCCGCAATCGCCCTTATTTTGGCTTGTAGTACCTTTCTGATTGGGACTGCCGTTGGATTTTGCATTTTCTCATGTAATTTGCACAGGGCGTAGATTGTCGACTGTACTTTGGAGTTCATTTTGTGTAAATGTAGAGTCGCTTTACCCGTTTCACTTAGCCAACACCCAAGGTAATTATAGGATTTCGCAGCCGAGATAATCTCTTTGCCCACGTGCCATTTAAGTAATGCTTTTTTTGGACAACGACCGAAGATCATTACTTTGGTCTTGTGAGAATTTATTGTTAATTCATTTCTCTCATTGTAAATGTTTAGGGCGTTTAGACCCCTTTGTAGTCCAATTTTAGTGTGGTCCATCACCACTAAATCGTCAGCGTATTGTAATATTTGAAATTTGTTAGCTCCGATTTTGGGGATTGCAAGATTGGCATTGTGGAGGATCTTACTTACCATTGGCACATTGACCACCGAATCTTCCTAAAGAGCCTCACATCTGTAGCCAGTTCCTGTATTACATCGTGTGACTTTAGTACTTTATCCACCACATGGACCTCACCACTACATTGTAAGGTGCGTACAGGTGACTAGACGTGAAGGCAAGTAAAATAATTATACTTTTACTATTATGTAGTGCAAAGGGATGTAATGGATGCAATTCAATTGACGATCAGTATTTATTTACCTTGATATAGTGTTCTATATCTATCAAGGCACTTACACGTAAGTCATTAGAAGGTTTTTCTTAGAAAGGTTTTCTTCCTTTCTCTATGGATGCATGTTCATGATCTCCAGCTGTTCTTAGCTATAACCATATCTACTGAAGATTACCTCAATTAATTCCTATCATCTCTTCATTTTTTCCCACTACACCACCTCCTCCAGTGACATCCTGCCCTTCTTTTGTTTCTAAGCTGCAAACTATTAATGTCTGCCCTCCTGACTCCCACAACCATCTACTCCCCTATCACCTTCCCCATGGACATCTTGACATCCTCTCAATTTCAATACAATTGGGACCTTATGTACTACCACAGCAGCCAGGTTATAGGTGATCAAAATCAGAAAAATCTGCTGTACCTTCTACTCTAGGACACTACATCCTTAATCAAGGGTTTTTAGTAAGTTGGTCCATTGAAATATCTTATCAGTGGGGCTCTCCCACTATGCATTCTCTGCCCTCAACAAAATGATCAACTTTATTGTGGCCAGCTTATTGCCTACCACATCTTACCAGCACCAAGCAGAATGGCTGGCTACCAAATATAGGGTGCAGTAAAAGTTACTCACCGCCATCTTTGATAGTTTCTCTACATCTATCTCGATGAATCACTCGCAACACCTCACCAGGCTCGTTATGTCCTACCAAACCTTTGCGTGCTAACACTACAGAAGCCCCCATGAGATCCCTCGAGATTCAGTTCCTTGGTACAGGTTGGACTTCTGTTCTGTAATGGCCACCCTAGCCAACTTTGAGCCCCCTCCGACCTTGCAGAGTTCAAAAGAGTCCAAAAAGCCCCACCTAGCTGGAGCACAATGCAGCTCTTCATTCATATTTCCCCTGACTCCCACGCCCATACCACATTGCCCGCCTCGACTACCATTGCATTGAAATCTGTTAACCACTATAAATATATGTGCTAATTGCATGTCGTGTATTGTAAGACGTTGTGTCTCAACACTCAACCGTGCCACCATTAACGCTTTGTGATTGCTCGATCTGTAATTGCACTTGTGGATTCAAGTCTATGTATGGCACTTCTTATTTTATTTGTATTTATTTTGTTATGGCTGTTTATGTGGAGGAGAGGTTTTCCCAGAAGGCATCTGTGTGCCTTACGTAGAGCACAACATTAAGTACCATCACCTGCTGGTTACAGATGACAGGCAGGTAGTACGTAAGTCATCATAGGCTGGTCATCATCAGAGGAGTAATGAACTCAAAGGAACAGAATATAATTAATTCATAGACTGAATGGTGTCTCCGGGGTCTGAGATCCGTCAATATTTTCTGTGCAGATCAACAATTAGTACCTCTAGTGAATCTTGTTGTATGTGAGGTGTAGAGCGGGAAAGGGGCACTGGAGGAGAGGAAGCATGCGATGTAGGTTCATAAGGTACGATGGAGAGGGGCAGGGATCTCATCTACAGGGGCAGTGTAAACAAATGTTTTTCAGGGCCTGTCTCACAGCATTCAGGGGGGGAACCTGACGTTGAAAAGAATGGTTTCAAGTTCTTTCTTGAGTGTCAGGAAATGAACTTCTGTCGCATGGGCATCTAGCCTCAATGGGCACAAAATGATGACTTAATGGATGCTCATTCACCAATGTGCAAAGGTAACAGACATGACGTCACGAGGCCGATCTCTTGTCCAACCAGTAGCCGCTCAGTAGCCTCCTCTTTGACGGAAGAGGGCTAAGGGAAAAGCAAGAAGTGAAAACAAGTAAATGGGGCCCTCTGAGGCTTGCTCCCTTGTGCTCCTGATGTTGATCCTTCAAATCTGTGGCAGCGAGGGCAACACCGCGGCAACCAAAGGGCAAGCCAGGAGTAGCAGGTGTAGCACATGACTACCCTGCCCATGTGATCAGAAATCAGCACAGAGCACTTGACATGTGATGTTTTTTTACACTTTTTATTCCTATAATAGGTCTTCTGTTCTAAAGCCTTTATCAATTTTGGACTCTCTGCATTAAGTACTCTCTGCGTCATTGCACAGAAGCACTGCACTTTTAACAATCCCTGTCCTCAGAGGAGATAATGTTTACCATGTATACTTTCCTGAAACTGGTGCTTAAGGCAAAGAAAAAGTTTAGGTAGTTCCCTATATGGTTGTGCAAATTGTCTGTCATTCAGACATTTTTATATTATTGTTGTTGTGATGTATTGTATGAATGTAATTTTACTCTGAAGATGAAACATGTTTTAGGTATTAATTGTAACCATTGCGAGATGCAACATGCTACTTATGATTGTTTGTACTGTCGTTTATTTTAGTCCCACAATAGTTTGTAGGAAGGTTTCTAAACTTATGCCAATTCAGTTGAGGAACTTTGCGATCTGTGTTTTATCTATACTTCAGATTTTTTATCCTTTTAAGGATCATAATATGAATTAGTGTGGCTTTTATTGCGTTGTTGAATATGATTGTAATTAACTTTTATGGTCTATATTGATATGACCAAATAAAGGTATTTTGAAATTAAGTTAATAGTACAGGTGGGCGATAAATTCTGCTCCACCAGCGGAGTTGGTGGAGTTTAGGTCACTCCACGTTATTCATGTAACGTGGAGTTCCCGTCAAATTCCGCCAACCGCCGAGTGGCAGATTTTTTCTCGCACGCAGCTCACCAAAGGTAAGCTGGCAAGTGCGAGCGAGATCTGGTGTTCCCTAGCATAGTTTTCGGTCACTAGGAGGGCACCCGGGGAGATTTCCCCAAAGTGGACGGTCACGACAATTTGCGGTCAGAAGGCTGCAGCTCGAGTAGAAAACCTACTTGAGCAGCAGCAAAGTGAATTCGAGAAGTAGCGCCCTCTGGCTCACCATGTGGTGCTGTTCGCGTTGATTTTTCAGCGCGGAACTAGCTCCCGGAGCTAAAAATCAGCACGAGCAGCGCGATTGCCTCATTTCGCCCGTTCGTGGAACTACATGGAATCTCATGGATCTCTGCAGAATTCCGTGGAGTGAAACCCTGTGAGTTCCACCCACCCCTAGTTGATAGTTAACATATGAATAACCTCCAATACATCAATGGTGATCAATAGTCTTCATTATTATTGAAAAATAGGAATACCAATTCAAAATAAAGTGTATTTGGGTTGGCAACATCCAGCCCAGGAAGTGGCTTAATGATGAGAGGATGTATTTTAACAGGGCTCTCTATTCTTGCAGGAGCTTAATGAGGGCTGAAGACACCAAATAATGCATCTGGGGAACCCCATTCAGTCAGTGATCTCAAATCTATATGCCATCATATTCTAGAGCATGGGTGTCCGGGGAGGGGGTCAGCATGCCCCCATCCCCGTTAAATAAAATGGTGGGCCCAGTAGATTGGATCCCCGGGGCCAAAAACAGGATGGGGAGGATGCCACGTATCCCTCCTCTCCTAAAACAAAATGCACCAAGCCCCGTGGGATGGGGTCCCCGGAGCCAAAATCAGCCCAGGAAGGAGGACACATGCCCTCAACCCCCACAAAATGTGCCAGGCCCCAGGGGATGGGCTACCCGGAGCCAAAATAAGCCCAGGGAGGGCCCCCCTAAAAAGTGCGCTGGGCCCCCGGTAATGGGGTCCCTAGGGACAAAAGTGGCCACACCCTGCGGCAACCCTCGCCGTGCATGACCCCTGGTGCCCTAAGGTAACTATAACTCGCACCCCCACTATGCTAAGTTATCTGATCAAAAATTTCACTGCAAATGTTGCAGTGATCTTATCAATGATGTCATAGTAGATGTCATGAGTGATGTAATATGTCGGGTAATTAGCAGTGCATGGTGAGGGCGCGAGTTAAAGTTACTTTAGGGCCCGATTTATAGTTACTTGAGATAACCATAACTATAACTACTGAATTTCTATGGTTTTCTGTGTGTAAAATCTGAACCTAACTATAACGTCACTCTAACCTTTGGTTTTTTAATGCAATTTGAATGTTTTTTTAAATTCTATTTCCTAACTATAACATCCCTGTTACCTTTGTTTTTTTCTGTGAATATATATAAAACCAAGGTACGTATAATTGGTGTTAAGTTTAGAAAATCAATATTAATTAATCTTTCAATATTTTGTTGACCAATATTTTGGTCATGATATTGTGACCACTGTTCCCAATAAGGTGCGCGCATTCGCGCGCGCACCTCTGTTACCTGTAGCGCGCAGTGCTGTGTGTGGAGCGCGCACACACACAGCACATCAAACGAGAACGTTCACGCCGCTGCTTTTAAAAAGCGAGCGGCACGAAAAACGGGTGTTTCCTGGGAGAGCGGCGGAATAGATTGACTTCAATAGAAGACGAGGGAGCGGCAGGTAAGTCTTGGGCACTTGCTTTCTTACATGTAGAGCCCAGCTGCGGTGCATACTGTGTGCTTTTGTTTAAATATTCATGTTAATTGCAGCGCCATCACGAGCTGCGATTAACATGAATACTTCAAACAAAAGCACACAATCTGCCCGCAGCCGCGCTTAGGTAACAAAAGAAATTCAGCAAGTCTACAAACACGGCGTGAAAAGCACACGTCGTGTTTGTAGACTTGCTGAATTTCTCTTCTTAATAGAGCTGGGCTGCAGGGTGATTGTGTGACTTTGTTAAAGTTTTCAGGTTAATTGCAGCTCCAGACGGGCGCTGCGATTAACCTGAAATTTTTAACAAAGGCCCACAATCACCCCGCATCCCAGCTCTATTAAGAAAAGAAATGCAGCAACTCTACAAACACGGCGTGAAAAGCACACTTCGTGTTTGTAGACTTGCTGAATTTCTCTCCTTAATAGAGCGCAGCTGTGGGGTGATTTCCACTTTTCTGTGCTTGGCATAGTGTGCCACCCGACTTGTATTTTCCTGTTTCTGTCTTTGCATCCAGATATGATACAACAAGTAACATCATACCCAGCACTTTAAGTGGGATGAAAAAACTGGGGGGTCTCGCAAAGGGGCGTGGCCAGTGTAATTAAGGGCTTGGCTTAAGACACATAAGCTAAAAATCTGTATTTAGCATAGTGTACCGCCCGACTTGTATTTTGCTGTTTCTGTCATTGCATCCAGATATATGATACAACAAGTAACATCATACCCACAAGTCAGGACTATTGGCTTTGTCAATGGTTGTTAGTTGCATAAGATAAATAAGCAGCAACTATGGCTTGTATGTAATATTGAAAAAGCTTCAACTTAAAGCCCTGGTGACACCACGACAATGTTGCTGCTTCTGAGTTTCAAAAAGAGAAGGGAAATCCAGAGAGAAAATGACTCTCTTTAAAGGAGTTCCCTTCCCCCACAAATAGGGTGACCAGATCGTACGACCCAAAAACGGGGACATTTCGCAAAAATAGAGGAAGGACTACAAATTTACATCAATAAAGTGGCAAATAATGACAGTCCTCATCCTCATAGAAACACAGAACAGCACTAAGAAAATAAATAAAATGTAATTTTAAAACCAGCATCATACCTGTTATTAAACTGCTTACTTATAACAGCTGCTTACTAGCCCTGCTTTGGAACACCTAAAAAAATGCCTCTCACTGTTTTTAGTTCACCGGGACGGTCCGGGCAAATACGGGACTCCTGGTCACCCTACCTACAAGGCTCACCTGGCATGACGTCATGCCCTAACTTCTCTACTAGAGAAGTGAGCAGTGTGAGCACGTGCACATCAATGTGCCTACTGTCACTGCAGTCTGGAAAAAAACGGACCGCCTGTGCCAGGGCACAAAACAGAGCCCGGTAGAGACCCGTTTCGAGGCTCCCTTTAAAAAACTGCTGGTGCTCAGCACCGGTGAGACCCGGCCCACGTAAAGCCCTGATCATACCTACAAGTCGGACTATTGACTTTGTAAGTGGTTGCTAGTTGCATAAGATAAATACGCAGCAACAATGGCTTGTATAAATTAAATCCATCTGAATTTGAAAACAGCGAAACTCTCCAGCCATCTTTCTAGTTGTGATGAGGCTGCAAATGACAGAGACTTGCTTGAGTGTCTGTTATGGTCACGCTGGTAGTACAGTTTTAACAACCCCTTTAGACAAAATGTGACATTTTAACAAGAAGCAGTTTGACTGTTAATGAGATTCCCTTTTTTGTACTTGCATATATTAGGGCGAAAGGGGGTAATCTTCTGTACAAAACTCAGCTCTGAAATTCATCAGGTTAAGCAGACTGTCTTGTGATAGAAGCTTGCCATACATCTAGTAGTGCAGCTTCCGTACTGTGGTTGGGACAGAAAAGTGACTAATGGGAATTCAACAGTTGGCTTGCTTCTAAATATTTTTCAAATTGTAGGGTGATTATTTTTTCCAGGTTTAATGGGGTCAGAGGAAGGAAGAAAGGGGAAATGTTTGTGGTATTGCTCTATTTTTTTAATGTAGGTGCTCATTATAGCAAGTCTGAAGAATAGACTAGATGAACCTTGACCCAGTGAGACACTAATGATGGTAACAGTAGTCTCGAGCAGTGGAGGAGCAGAGTCTTTTTTAGGGTCTTAATTATTGTTCTATTATTGTCTTGAGAAACTGACATCTAGAAAGAGTGTGTTTTTTATGCATGATGATCTGTGACCTGAGCATTCCACGGGACTAGGTGATGTACCAGTGCAGTGATGGTGCAGGTTTTCACAGATCTCTTGTCAGCGTTGTAATGTTGGCCTAAGTTTGTATTTTTTCAAGGATTTGAAAGTTGCATAGCAGTTCAGTGATCACTTTTCTCACCTATAAAAGCCTCTAAGCGCACTGCCCACTCCTAGTCATCCCGTTTCACTTCATCTGAAAGATTTCTTGTTAATTGCAGCTCCAGACGGGCGCTGCGATTAACCTGAAAACTTTAACAAAGGCACACAATCACCCTGCAGCTGCGCTCTATTAAGAAAAGAAATGCAGCAACTCTACAAACACGGCGTGTAAAGCACACGCCGTGTTTGTAGACTTGCTGTCTTACTCTTCTTAATAGAGCTGGGCTGCGGGGTGATTGTGTGACTTTTTACACTTCTCTGTGCTTGGCATAGTGTGCCCCCAACTTGTATTTTCCTGTTTCTGTCATTGCATCCAGATATATGATACAACAAGTAACATCATACCTACAACAAGTCGGACTATTGGCTTTGTCAGTGGTTGTTAGTTGCATGAGATAAATAAGCAGCAACTATGGCTTTCATATAATATTGAAAAAGCTTCCACTTAAAGCCCTGGTGACACCAGGACAATGTTGCTGCCCCTGAGTTTCAAAAAGAGAAGGGAAGCAAGTGTTAGTGAAGAGAATACTCCCGACAGATGGATCAGTCATTTACACACTTGCAGCTGCCATCTGCTCAGACCTGCATCTTGGCAAGATTAAAAATCTTGGCAAGGCCTAACCAGCCTTCCATCCTTCTTAGTTCGTTCAGGTGAGCACGGTTACATAGAGCAAGCATTTAGAAATGACAAGATGGCGAAAAAGCCTCCTTATAGAACCCCCCGACGTCGATATGCAGAGATGCTACTTCTGAAGCATTGCCATATCACACTCGCTGTCTTCTCTGACATATCTTTTGTCCTTTTTTCTTCCACTCCCCAGCTGCTCTCGCCGTCTCCTTCTCTTCTTTTTCTTCTTCCTCATATCAGTCCCGCTCCACGTTTACCCACTTTCCCCTTCTCCCCCATCCCATTCTTGTCTTCATTTCCCTCTCACTGCCTGTTCTTTGCTTTCTCTCTTACCGGTTTTCCATTCTCCGTTCTCCCTCCCAGTTCTCCAAAGCCTCTGGCTGCCTTTCTCTTCCCGTCCCTCTCTTACCAATTTCTCCATTACCCCTTCCACATTTCTCGTCTTTGCGCCCTGACTTTTTTTCTTCTTTGTTCCTCTCTCCCCCTTTCTCCGCCACTAAATCCTATTTCTCACTAGTCTCCTCTCATTTTCCTTCAGGCTATGTTACAATTTTGAAAACACATACCACTACCCCTGAATATTAGATGGAAGCACATTTAGAATTTGGACCACTGTGCCTCTGCAATGTCGTTGACCTGGCCTAAAAGAACATGAAAAAGCTGAAATTGGATCATAAATCCAAAGCTGTTCTAATCAGGGGCCCCAGAAATAAGTTTGGCCCAGGGCACTCAAAATCCTTAAGATGTCCCTGTGCATTTGTTAAAGTTTTCATGTTAATCGCAGCACCCATCATGAGCTGCAATTAACACGAAAACCTTAACAAATACACACAATCACCCCGCAGCCCAACCCTATTAAGAAAAGAAATGCAGCAACATAGCTGCCAAGGTTTCAAATTGCAATGTGGGACGTTTTCATAATTTCACTGTAATTATTAGTGCCATTTGAACAGGGCCGGCTTTAGTGCTGGTGGCGCCTGGTGTGGCAATGTTTGTTGGCGCCCCAATGACCACCTCCGCCACGGATACTCTCATTACCAACCTTTGACAGTGCCCCTCAAGTCTCCATAACCCCTCTCTCTTTCATATTTATTTTGTTTAATAGCACCACTCATACCAGTGTAAGGTGTTAAGCACTTTACATCGCATACACATTACACAGAGACACTGAATCATAGTGTGTAAATCAATGTATAGGAAATGTTACATCAGACAGAGGAATAACATTTCTTTTCTTAACAGAGCTGGGCTGCTAGGGTTTTAAGCAAAAGTTTGGAGTGATATTTGGTGCTGCCCACATGCGTGGTCTGGTTCCTGGCGCACATAGCCATGGCTGCAGCGCACAGAGACCCTACACTGCCGCACACAGAGGAAAAAAATTAGAGGGAACATTGATTGTGACCCGTTGATATTGTGTCTTAGATATTCCCAATACACACCATTTCTAAGCACTGTATTACTTGGGTTTACTATGACCCAGATTACTGGTACTCAATTTACCAATCCCGGAGGGATGAAAGTCGGTAGTGCTAGGAGTCGGGCTCATGACTTACACGTCACCCAGTGGTAAACTCTCGAGGCATTTTACCACCTGCAGAGAGCGGTCACATCACATTACACTGAATGAGCATTGACTAAGCATGTTATTTTTTATCAACACAGAATGCATCATACCTTGCAGCAAGCATTGGTTGCGGTCTCACCTTGCTCTGCTGGGATCATCGTGCACGTTTTCTTTGGAAATCCTTTTTATGGCCTGCTTGTCAGTGCAGCTGTCACTAGACAATTATGTGAGCATCACTAGAGAGGGGCTCTGGCTCCGCCCACTAGTTGGGAGTCAGGAGTACATATTTTGATTGGGCAGATGTTGTCTGCTTCCACAAAAAAGTACTTGCCCTCCATGTACCTGGGATTATTTTCTTCATTTATCCAGCTACCTGAGCTTGACCTTTCGGGGGCTCCAACAGGACATCAGAATGCTGTTAAAGTGTCTTAGATAACTAGATAATGTGTGATGTTTTGCTCTGGAAGCAGCAAAGATTGGGGGGAGCAGTCATTAACATAAATTGATTTTTAGGCCTGGCTTGACGATGCAACTGTCACCTGGCCTTTTAACCTACACAAATATTATTCTACAGTTCTTTGCTTCCACACAAATACATATCTATCCCCTGCTATTTACTTGTAATACTTGACATTACCATACAACACTCCTTTAAAGCCAGACCTATTGGCATTGCCAATGCTTGCTATTTTTGAGAGAGAGTTTGAAGTTTTCATATCTGTATATCTCTTGTCGCAGTGATTAGCTACGCTTAGACACCTTTTTGACAAAAGGCAACCTTAATTGCCTGTGAAGCCGCACAGCGCGGTGCATTGTGGGCAGCAAGTCCCTCCTTTGTTTCTCAGGTCACTGCTATTTTGCAGATAAAGGTTTGCTTGCACTCCCTAGGGACCGCCTATAGCCTAAAATCCGGACGAAAGATTTATAATCTGGGAATTAGGATTCAGTGCTGAAAATACGGCCAGTCTGGACTAAATCCGCACTGGTGCCCACCACAGACGAGGTGTATGGGAGGAATGTAGACTCTGTGGGAGGAGGCGAACTCTGTGGACTGAGGTCAGCTCTAAGCGGAAGCTGACGTCTATGAACCAGGATGTGATTTATGGAGGGGGACGCTGTCAGTGTCTGGACGTCGTGGTGTGGTCTGTTGAGATGTGGTGCATCGGTGTATCCTGCATATGAAGACAATGTTTCTGCAGGAGAAATAACCCTGCTCCATGTTTGGAGCACTAAAATGACGGCGCTTGCACGTGACACCTGTGTGCCTCGGCTGCACACTAGAAGCATTCCAGGGCTGACTCAGGGTGGGTCATGGCACTGCATACATGTGTGTGTTCAGCATGCAGCCACTGCACATATGCGTCCATGTGACCCCTGTGTGCCTCGGTGTACACTAGAAGCATTCCATGGCTGACTCAGGGTTGTTCGTGGCACAGCATACATGTGTGTTCAGCATGCAGCCACTGCAGGTATATGAACATGTGACCCCCAGGGCACGAGTCGGGGGTACACGCGGGTGGACGGTGTCCCCCCACTTTTTTCACAGGGTGGACGCCGTCCACCCTGCTAAGAAGTGTGGCCCCTCTGTAAAATATGCTGAATTTGTCCCGGTGTAATTTGCAAACACCGGGACACATTCAGCAGCGCCTGCACATTGTTATCTGCTTTCTATCTGCAATAACGTGCAGGCGGGGACGGGGCTCTCTAAGGGGCCTATTACGATGGCGGGCGGAGGCACCTCCGCGGTGCTGGCGGAAAATGCCCTTTTCCGCACTCCATCGGCGGTCCTTGCGTCCGCCGTATTACGATGGGCAAAGATAGCCCATCTCCCGTCCGCTGCGGTGTTCCGGGAACCGCCTGAAATCCCCTTCCACAGCGGTGGCGGACGGAGCCAAAAGGGAGGGACCGCCGTGCGGAATACGGTTATGACCGCTGGTTGTATTATGATGCCACAAACAGCCCACCACACCGCTGCGGAGAATCCGGCCAATCGAGGATGGCGGTGGCAATACTGCAGATAGCTCCATGTGTTCCTGTCCGCTGGGGAAACGGCGGTCTTTGGCCTTACCACAGCAAATCCGACCGCCGCGGACGGATTTTCAGCTTTTCCGCCGCTGAATCCTGGAATCCGACCGCCGCAGTAGGGAGTTTCTGGCGGTGCATCCTAATCTGGCCGGCGGTTATTCTGCGGTACCTGCGGGTGGCAGTTTCCCGCTAGCACGGCGGTCGGAGTGGTTTTCCGACCGCCATCCTAATAGACCCCTTAGTTCCGACTCCTGCTGGGTCCATAACAAAGGCCGAATCGGAGGGGTCATCAGGCCTCCTTTTGTTGGAGTCTCCTGGCTGGGAGCAGTCAGGAGCCTCACACCTGATGCAAATGCAGCAGAGGGGAAACAAAGGCTCACACCTTGTTAGCACTTCACACATACTGAAGAGAGGCAGCTTTTCACTTTGTTCAGGCTCTGTTTAGGAGATTTGCATGCACTGTAAGAACGTCAGATGTGTTGATGTTTCCCAGCATTTGCACAAAATAAATAGCATTTATATAGCGCTTATACCCCTGAGGAGGCGTTGTAATAATTTAAATATCACTATTTCCTTTAAAGCACTATGGCTAGAGAAAACTTAACGCTGATAAAAGGTAACATTGTTTTATGAGTAGCTTACAAAAGTGTGAATCTTCCACCTAAATCAGGAGGGTTTGCAAGTATACTCGAAATGTGCTCAAATGTACTCATGATAGACCTGCTAAGCATATATGTGAGGGCTTAAGATCTGATGTCACTTCTTGTGATGCCAGTTCCTGTGATGTCACGCGCTGCGATGTCACGCGCCGCGATGTCACGCGCCGCGATGTCACGCGCCGCGATGCCACGCGCTGCGATGCCACTTGCATACTGATTAACTAGGTTAGTCCCCCCACTTCTTTTTTTAGCACTTGTGCCCTGGTGACACCTATGTGTGTTGGGTGTACTCCAGAAGCATTTCACAGCTGACTCAGGGTGGCTCATGGCACTGCATACATGTGTGTTCAGCATGCAGCCACTGCAGATATGCGTCCATGTGACCCCTGTGTGCCTCGGTGTACACTAGAAGCATTCCAAAGCTGGCTCAGGGTTGTTCGTGGCACAGCATACATGTGTGTGTTCAGCATGCAGCCACTGCAGGGATACAAACATGTACCCCCTGTATACCTCGGGTGTATACTAGAAGCATTACACAGCGGACTCAGGGTGGCTCATAGCACAGCATACATGTATGTGTTCGGTATGCAGCCACTGCAGATATGCGTCCATGTGACCCCTGTATGCCTCGGTGTACACTAGAAGCATTCCACAGCTGGCTCAGGTTGGCACATAACACCCACCAGGCACCCACCAGGGGCTGGCTTCTTGGTGGTGCCCTGCTGCCCTGCATGGGCCCGACCCCTTTTCCTGTCCCAAGAATAGACGTCCTCCGGCCTCTCGCTTGTCACTAGATTTCCCAACACTGTCACAATATCCCCTCACCTCCCAGCCCCCACCGTGACCCCAGCAAGTGCAAACACCGGGCAGAGCGCAGCAAGGAAGAGTGCATGGGTCCTTACCTTCATGGTGGGAGGTGCGGTCAGAGGCGGGGAGTCAGGCCGCTCTGGAGGGGTCACATCGGCGCTGTTCGACAGCTCCTGCTTCCTGCAAAAGAGAGGCATTCACGTGAAACCGGCTTCAATAGACAACCTCGCGTCCCTCCGACGTGTGGTTATCAATGCAGAGTGAGGGGGCCTAGATCGGCAGCCCCCTTCCCAGCAGGCTCCCCTTGTCACATTTCATCAAAGCCCCTGCACGCGCAGCGCACACATTAACATGCATTTATGAGCCACGCATGGGGGCTGCATGAAAGCAGGCCCCGTAAATATGCTGCAGTCCGCCAGGCCCCTTCCGGCGACACATTCATTCATGTTTTCAACTACATCTCCCGGAAACAATTTGCACCTTGGCCTGGGGGTACATTGGAGAATCATGGGGTGCGCTGCTTCTGCAATCAGAGCCTGGTTCTACAGACTGCGCGCGCGGCAGGTGAGAGGTACTCCAGGTAATTCTCTCTGCCACAACGGCTGAGAGATGGATAGATAAATAGAATTGTGTTACTATGACAACACCATTGCTAGGAGAGAAAAAAAATCTTCTTTCTATCCATCTGGCTTGAACCAGTGACTGAGCATTGTCTCCTTGCTTGAGCCATTCTGCAACCTCTGTAGAGGCTGCGCGGGGCGTGCAGGATGGGAGCCCAGAACATTCAATGTGGGAGGCGAGCGCTATACTGCGAGCTCCAGGTCTCGGTCTTTAAATAAAGAGGAGCGCAGTTGGAGCGAGCCACGGCAACAAAAGATGGCTACCCTTGCCTCAGTGGCTGCAAAGAGGTGCGGTGAGGAGGTGTGGCGCTGTGCTGACAGGCCTGTCTGTCAGTCCCTCCGCTTCCTGGACAATACAACCTCGTCGCCAGCATTTATATACCTGAAAATTACTCAATTATAAAATGGATGGATGTTCTGACTAGAAAACAGACCTAAAAACACCAACGTTCACCAATTATGGTTAGCTTCCCCATCCATAACTCAGATAACAGCCATGCAAACCATAACTCGCACACCCGAAGCAGTCCTCATGATGTGACAGAAGCTACTACAAATGCCATAAGTGATCCTACAAGCCAGATACCATTAACACTAATAATGTGATGACTATGTGTTGATATTTCAAAAGGTTGTGCTAGAACAACAAAAGTGAACTAGAATAAACTGACAGACATGGTCTCATTGTATGCGCTAAATCAGCGCTTGCGTACTCCCAGTCCCAGTGTCTGTGGTTCCCGTCTCAGTGTACGAGTCTCTCAGTCCAGGTGTGCATAACTCTATGTTCTGTTGCTTGTTTGTGTCTCTCTTGGTGTTTGTGCCTCTGCCCCAGCACCAGGGTCTCATGCCTTGCCAGTTGTGTTTGTCTTAGTGAAGAGGCGTGTTCCTGTACCCCTTTCAAAATGTGTGTATGTGTAAGGATGCTGGTGTTGTCCCTGTCCCGTGTTTCCATATTTCAGTGTACGAGTCTTTCAGGGCACTTATTACCATACACAAACACTTTCCCTGTTTGCGCCAGGGCACACCTTAAAACAGGTGCTCCGGGCACAAACAGGGAAAGTGCGCCCTATTAAGGTGTATGCGCTGCCCTTAGGACAGACGCAAAGTTGCACTGCTCTAGGGGCAGCACATTCAAGTGGATTACGGCGTGGGTGCTTAAAAGCCGCTCCGTGTTTTACTGTGCAGGCAGCAACCCATCTGCACTTTTAAGAGGGGAGAGAGATCCCCTTGCAAGGCGGGTGCAGTGGGTGACTGCAACGACCTGCAAGGGGATGTCTGGGGGTCCATGGGACCCATTCCTCATCTCCAGAGGGCTGTCTTCAGGAGGTGCACTAAAAGTGCACCACCTTTTTGTGGAACACTTTCAGTGCACCTCCTCAAGGCATGTTTGCCTCTGCACCTGCATCCATAACACTGCGCAGGTGCACAGGCAAAGTGATTCCCTCATTTGCATGAGGCCACGCCCCCATGCAAATGATATCGCTGGCATCAGTGCTTAATTTGAGCCAGTGGTTTCCGGTGCTCCTCACCGGCACATAATTGTCAACATCACACTGGCCAGTCAGCCACATGGTGGCGCTGCTCATCTAATTGAGAGATGAACAACACAACAGCAGTTTATGAATACAATGTACATTAAAAATTGCTAATACCTGCCTCCCCAGCCATTCCTTTAGCTATGCACTTAGCACTTGCAGGTGAGAGAGATGGTTAGAACTTGTTTTGACAGCGATGACAGGGGCATTGGGTGGTGCAAGCTGGCGTGGCCTCCTGTTCAGAGCCCTGGCACTTTACAAATTAAGCACTGGCTGGCACTACATGTGTGCCAGCGCTGTCTGTATTACAGAAGGGGCCGCACAAGCATCAGCGTCCCCTTCTGTAATACCAAAGTGCCCGAGGGGCGCACAAAGTGGGCGCACTTATCTGTTGCACCCCGGGCACTTCCTATGATACGGCCCTGGTCTGATGTGCTTATCTTCATGTGCTAATGTTTGTGTGTGCCTGTCCCTTCCATGCACCCCTCTGTTACAGTGAGTGTGACTCTTTGCCCCAAGAGACTTTCTTGCCTTTGTTACTCTTTTTGTCATTTTTGTCTCACTGCAGTGTTGTGTTGATGTTGTCCAAGTGCTCCTGTTAAAATGGCCACTTCTCCTAGTATTAACTGTGTAATGTCACAAGCAATATGGGAATGTGTAATGTCACTTCCACTAACCCTGGCATTTAGGTGACTTGATCTCCGTGAACCTTAGCTCACTCGAAGAGTCCCAAGTGTGTCTCTCAGTGAGGTTAGAAGTAAAGTAAGTAAAGTAAAGTTTATAAAGCACTCGAATGCCGAGGCGTCTTGGCGCTTGAGCAGTACGGCGGCACCACTACTAAATGAAAGCCCACCCGTAAGACGCACATCACCATCCCAGAGATGATGGAGCACCACTGGTGAGCCGGGCATCCCTCCTTGGGGCCTCCTGGGCAATATAAACAGTACTTAAATTACAAAATGGAGCAGGCACCTTATCAATGCTTGTGAAAGGGAGTCTGACCAGGTTCCTACTGTAACTTAGGAACACCTTTGCACAGTGTATGCTGCAGCCACCAGGGTCGGATTGGTAATGCGGGCACTCGGGCAATGCCCGAGGGGCCGGTGTCCAGTTCCAGCTGTGGGCTGCTTTTTTGAGCAGTCTGGGGGGCCGATTTGGGTGGTTTCTGCGTTGTTCGATGCCGCCAGCGGCCCAGTGGGTGCCTGAGTGGCCTTTCTGGAGGCAGATGGGCGTCCATTACCTCCCTTTTATCAACGGCAGAGGTGTCACTCCCTTTCTCTCGCTGGGCCAGCCCATTAATATATGCATATGAAGCCGGGGGAGGGGGCCTGAGCAGAAGTGGCCTCACTTGTTTTCAGGTGTGTTTCACCACTGTAAACTAATCAGTGCATTTTTTTTTTACCACCCCCCCCCTTTCTAATAAAATTTCGCCGAAGCAGTGTTTTGCAGGAAAACAATATGCAAATGTGGGCCACTTCTTTTTAGCGTGTCCGGGCCGATTCTTAATCCCAATCCAACCCTGGCAGCCACCGCAGTGTTTGAGAAAATAATACATGCACACAATGGTTACAGGGTTGCCACCTAGCCACTATTATATCACTTTGGTCACTATTTCTCTGCTAAGGCTGGTACAAAATTGGTAAAAATTCAGCAAAAGCTTTGAAATATAAACCTAAAATAGCAAATATAAAAAAAATGAAATCACTTTTAACGTGTTTTAGTGCTGTTTAAACTATTCATTATTGAACATTAAACACGTGGAAAAGGAATTACCATGCTAAAAAAAGTTGTATTCAAAATTTTGAGTACTTTTTTACTGACCTCCCAAAAAAATGTCCAGAATATCAACGTCTGCTACATGTTTAAGGTGAGTATTTATAGGAAAGTGTAAATTTACTAATCTTAACTCCACGTCTACTTACCATGAAAATATGCATACTTACCAATATCATCAGGGTAAGTGAAGGTGAAGTTAAAAATAGTAAATCAACACCTCCATATGTACACTTACTCCACAATAGCATCACAGTAAGTATATAAAGTGTATATTGTGTAGTGCAGCTGTTCTTAACCTGTGATCTGGGGACCCATGGGGTTCCGCAATGCCTACTAAGGGGGTCCGCAACTCCTTGGCAAATAAAATATTATTTAAAGATGAATAAGGCGTAAGAAAAGAAAAATATAATGTAAAATTGAAAATTTTAAAACATACATTAAATGTGAAGGGATTTTAAATTGGAGGTTAAAAATTAAGTTGGTGCCCTCAGACCGATTCATGCAAAAGTGCAAATGTATAAAAAAGAATGTAGTATGGACGTTGGGTGGCCTCAGTTGAATTTAGAAAATCCCCAACATTCCCATTAAAAATAAAAATAAATCATTTTTTTATATTTGTTTGTGAATTAAATAAACTATTTCAGCATTTGTGTATGTGTTTGATGAACACTTGTTTGCTGCATTCATGTTTATTGTTTTGAGGTTCAAATCATCAAAATTGCTTTGACTGGGGTCCTCTGCTTCCAGTAGTAACCCTGTGGGGGGCCCCGTATTCCAATAATGAATCATTGGGGGTCCCTGTAGTCCAGTAATAATTAAGTGGGTGTCCACAGAAGTCTAAAGGTTAGGAACCACTAGTGTAGTGTATATGAAGTGAATTGTGTAGATTTACTATTCATAACGCTGCATCTACTTACCTTCATGATATATCATCAATCTTCTTACCTTGACGATATACACATATTGTAAAGGTACATAGATGTGGAGTTTAGTGAAGAAAATGTAAACTTCTGTATCTATGCTTATCTTGATGATGTAGTGGTAGTCAATATTCTGCATACAATATTATTGCAAGTTGATAAAAAAAATTGATATAGTGGAGAACACCGTTTAAAAAAAACGCAAATTATTTCTTATTAAAGTATCTACCACTGGCCCTTCCAGAATCTCAAAACATGAATAAATATCTGATCGTCTTCTCTGAAAAAGGTGGCACTCAAATGCAAGTGCAGATAAATATTAATTTCTGTAAGTACAGTTACCAACAGTCGTATACTCACAGTTTGAAGTGCTGGTGGGATAAACATAGCCTCAGAGTTGGTAGGCTGGTGTGCTCCATCGTGATCTGAGCCTAAAGCCTACGTTAAGAGCGCGTCTCTCCGGTAGGTCTCTGTGGTGGGTGTCTCGTACAACCATAGGTTGATATGTTCCCTAAAGGAGTCCCTCTTATCAAATGCTTGTGGTGCTTTGCAAATGCAGCCGCCCTCACGGAGGGATGCTATTATTAGATTACAGCTATGCCTCGGGGGTTAAATATTAACATTCTACCCAGCCCAAACAGATGTCATATTTCTGTTCCAGAAGCAGATGCAAATTGCTTACAACTCGTAATAAGGGTGGTACCACCTGTGCAAAGAATGGAGGAAGACGCCACTGCTCTGCAGTTGGGATGAGAGGAGCTCTGAGACTTCTGCCTTTATTATGAAGATTTCTCATCAGTCCCTAAAGTAGTGGGCTCCCAGAGCTTGCCCCTAAGGGTAAAAAAAATGTGGCTCTTAGCAAACGTCAAGAACCTTATACTTCAAATCTTTGCAACAAATGCAAAAGATACAAGATTTGCAAAGGAAGTAGGTAAATCACTTAATCCCCCTCTGACTATACAGATATATATATATATATATATATATATTCACTGAAAAAACCACAGGTTTCAGGGACGTTATAGTTAGTAATTAGCATTTAAAAAACCTTTAAAATTTACTGAAAAAACCACAGGTTTCAGGGATGTTATTGTTAGTTGGACATTTCACTTGTACAAAACCAGAGAAATTCGGCTGTTATAGTTATTTGAGCTAACTATAACTCGCGCCCCCGCAATGCACTGCTGATGACGTCACATATTACATCACTGATGACATCTCAAATGACCTCACTGATGACATCGCTGATGACATCATTCAGTGACTGAGTGTTTTTTAAAAGTTTAAGAATGTTATATATATATATATGCCAAGGTGTATTGAAGAATGAGTGGGTTCATGAGTGTCTGAATGGATGATTTACTGGGTGCGTGACTGACTGTGTATGTGAGTGATTAAACGTGTCTTAGTGAATGCATGGGTGAATGACTAATCTGTGTGAATGTCTGTATCAGTCTGTCAGTTGGTGTGTAAGTGGTTGCATGGGTTAGTGTGTAGCTACATGAGTGTCTATATGGGTTAATGATTGGTTGTCTGAGTACCTGAATGGGTGCCTGAGTGTCTGTGTTGGTGGGTGGGGGTGTGTGTGACTCCCTGCATGGATGTGTGAGTGGGTGATTAACTGGGTGTATGGGCTCATGAGTGCATCTGCGAGGGGCTGTATGGATGAGTGAGTGTGCGTATGGCTGTGTTGGTGAGTGAATGGATGTCTCAGTGGTATATGTGTGAGTAACTACATATGTGAAAGGCAGTATATGTGAGTGTTGGAGTATATAAGTGACTATATGTGAGAGTGAGTAATTGTGAGAGTGGTTGTATGGATGAGTGTGTGCTTGTGTCAGTGCTTGTATTGTTGTATTTCCTCTTAGGGTGTCCATAACGGGCTTTCCAATATCCTGTCCTTATATAGGCACAATTCGCCCTGCCCTTATATAGGCATAGAATCCCAGGCCTTATTTAGGCATTAAACCGTGCACTCCAAATACAGGCATGGTCTCTGACATCCGTCCACCCTAACGTCACAACGAGTTCATGAAGAACAGACCCTTAGGCTGCGGGAGTTTCCCTAGTCCAGGACTATTGATTTCTTCAAGGACTCATATATTATGCATGAACCATTATTCCTTAGGGGTTCATTCATGACGTCTTTCGTTGTCCAATTCACGTCAATGCTAACATTCCTAAGGTACTCTCAGGTATAAATATACCTTCCATAGCCCCTGTAAACCAGAGGAGACCTCGACTTCAGAGGAGCCCGTATCCCGGCCTGACGCACTGAGAAGACGCTGCCATTCCCTGCATGCAGAGAGCCCAGCTTCCATCTTCCAGTGATCTGACTTCCCTTGCGGGGTGTTGGAGTTCGAGTCTGGCAAAGAGATTCCAACCTCTCTCATTCTTCAGGTATGGAGCTGATAATAACCTAGAGGGACTCTTGGCATACTAGGCATACTAGACTTAACATACTCTTAGTATACCATAGTAAGGAATACTTCACCTACTTCATACCTTGTCCTACACCTAGGTTAGGTTAGGTACACTGGGGTAGAACTAGCTTAGCACCGCATCGTATGAGTACTCGCATTTTTAGTCTGTGTTATTTATGTAACAGCATTTGTACTATAAAATAATGCTATCGCAGTATTATTTATTTCTACTGCTCACCCTGTACATTATATATCTCGCATACTGTCTTGTGATCGTAACAGCACATTATACTTACACCAGAAACAAGACTGTTCAATAAATCTTTTATTGAAAACGCCCGTCTATTATTTCTGTGTAACTCTGAGGAAAACTAAGCATGCACGACTGAGCTGAGTGAAATAGTTATCTAGTGTTTCCACGAGTCTGGGACACGTTCTGATTCTAAAAGGAAAACATATTGGTCATGTTTTGCGGCTGCCAGAAACTACTCCCTTCTTGTTGTCAAGGAGTTTCTAGTGGCCTCTGAGCTAGCTGGCACAAGTAATTAAGTTTAATATACTCGATAGGGACATACCGACCTTAGTCCTATGTCAAACCTATAGGATATATTATTCCAATGCGCAGAGCCTATTAGGGAAATAGGAGCTACACTACATGGCGCCCAACGGTTTGGTTAGGCAGTAATTCAACTTTAGATACTGAGTAACTCAGCCGTGCTATTTTCTCTCAAAGACCCCTACCCATATACTCCAAAAGACGTCTGGAGTGGGCAGGGTTAAGTATCCACCAAGGCTACATAGGGAAGCACCCTATATATATTAGCTGTTTGGTTTGCTCAACGTTGAAGGATACAGTGTTCCAAAATATTGTGCACCTAATCTTTGTTTCCTTGAAACTTGTTCTACATTTTTCAAACAACAAAAATGCCTGATGGTGACAATGAAGCCGGAAACGGTGGAGCTGCGGCTGATGCAGCCCAAGCAGCACTTTTTAACCTTACAGGTTTAAATGAAACCGAGGAGGGTGTGGTACACATCCCTCAAAACATAAGAAGAGCCATAACTCTAAAACTTATAAAACATGGCCTATCGCCAAGAGGAGGTAGAGCAGTTTTCGTGATAGAGGCACATGAATCATTTCAGACAGAGGTATTCTATTCATGGGTACTACTTCCGGAATGCAATCCAACATCACAAACATTTCACTTCTACAAAGACGATGATCTACCAGAGGAATACATTCCTTTCGAGGATATTGAAATTCCATTAACATACCAAGAGCATCAGCTCTGGTTTAAAGGCGCCCTAAAACATCACAAAAACATTACCAGGCTCGGTCCACTAGGTAGACCAGGAGCAACATGGCCGATTTTAGCCGGCTACACACCTCATCCTGAACTGGATATAATGACAGATGAGGAATTACATACTCAAATAAAAGAGTTAATAAAAATATACAGACAATTGGTCCAATATGTCATGCAGACTTTTACAGTCCGACCACCATTGACATATCCAAATCCAACTCCCCAACAGGGGAATACACTAAAAATTACTCCACAGACTCTCACACGCAGTCATGGGTAAAATGCCCACAAAACGTGAGCAAATTCCGTTTTGGATAGCTCAAAAAATTACTCAAATCGAAGCAGTATTTCCAAATACTAACCCACATGAGAAACACAGAATCCTAACAATCAGTTTACCGATGGGGATCACACCACAACTGGAAGACTGTACCACTTGGGGCTCAGTCTTTGCTGCCATCTATATTAAAACACATGGTATTCCGTCAATTGCGGTAATACCTGATGTCCTAAAACAAATTCAAAATGAATATGGGGCAGAGCCTGCTCTAAATTTAGGTATGAAGTTACTAAAAAATTTCGAGCAGGTATCAACAATAATATTATCTAATATTAAAGGGGAGGCAGCAGCAGTGGCGATCTGACAAAAATTGAGGGAATTCGATGTTACAGAACATCAAACTGAGCTACCCAGAATTATAGAACAATCTTATGCAGAATTAGGCAGAGATAGTTTGGGTGGAAGACCACTGAAGCCGAAACTATCTGAAAGTCCTGAGAAGGACTCAATAAAACAAACTCCTACAGCTTCTAAAAAGAAGTGGGAGTCTACTAAACAAAAATCAAACGAGAAACGTTCTCAATCCCGAGGTAGGTCTCCTCAAAAGGAGCCCTCTGAAAGGAGGTATAACCTCAGGAATAGGGATAATTTGAGAAAACCTGATAGGTATCATGTTACTGATACACGTTCCTCTCGTCCCTTTCAGATCTCACCACAGACTTCGGAAAGAAGAGGACGGACGGAACACAGAGAAGAACGCGTGACATCGAAAGACGACAAACACGCTCCAAAAACTAAAGTAAAACCTCAATTCTCCAAAAAGAAAGTAGCAGGTCTAAAAATAAGACATGCCGAGAATACTGAGATCACAACTCAAGAACGGAGAATGGGCTCAGACCATGCTGGACAGTGCAGCAGAAGTCACAATAGTTCGCCAGAACCTGAGGGAACTTCTGGAGATAGTGGACTTGAATGAGTACATCACAGTAGAGACTGTAGACACCAGGGTTAGTACTCCACAAAGGTTATTTGAAATAACACTCCGGATGGAGGGAGACAAACCTAGACAGGTGAAAGCACTTTTTGGGAAACGACTATCAAAGGGCTATGACATACTTCTAGCAGAAAAGGACTGGCCACCACAATTTGTCAGGGAGTGCCCACACGGCGAGGACATAATTATGCCTGCCTTCTCCAACCATATTCCAATTCACCTAAAATATACATATGCCAGGAAATGAGCAGTGGCCCAGGCCCCAGCATTATATAAAAATCATGTAGGATGGGATGAGGATTCACCTCACCATAAAATACATCTGAAACATGAACCAACTGCACAACGGCAGTATCCTATTAAGCAAGAAGCTAAAAAACAGGTCAGGGAGATCTTAGATCAACTTGAATACCAAGGGGTGATTGAAACATGCACCTCCTCAATGAACAATCCTTTGTTTCCTGTCTCCAAACCAGACAAAACATATCGTCTAGTTTTGGACTACAGACACCTAAACACTTGTTCTAAAACTTTTGCAGTGCAAAATGCACATAGCACAGCATTAATGAATAACATTGTGCGTAAAAAATATAAAACAACATTAGACATCTCAAATGGTTTCTTTTGTCAAAACATAGCACCTGAAAGCAGGTACTTAACAGCATTCTCCATAATGGGGACCCAGCGTCACTTTTGTCGACTCCCACAAGGGTTCAAAAATAGCCCAGGTTTATTCTCAGCGAGGGTAATGGAGTTACTACAAATTTATGACAATGAGGCATTGTCCTATGTCGATGACATATATCTGACAGACGATGACCTAGTAAAACACTTGAACAGGGTGAGCACCATTATACTGGGATTCGCCTCTGAGGGTTACAAATTCAACTTTAAAAAGTCCAGAATTGCCCATCTCAATGTCCTATTTCTAGGATATGAGCTTTCAAGTTAAGGCAAGAGCTTGGCAGCTAACTTTTTAGAAAAGTGTGCGCTGCTCCAACCTCCAAAAACGCTAAAAAACTTACAATCCATCCTGGGTTTTTTAAATTTTGGAAGAACATACATTATAAACTATGCAGAAAGGGTTAAACCTCTCTACGCATTAATCCAACCTGATTTTTCAATCAAAAACTGGACACAGGAACACACAGAAATTTTGCGTTCACTCCAGGCTAACATGTTAGCAACAAATCACTTACAAACACGCGTAAGTGAACGAAATTTGGTGATCCGAATAATTTCGGGTCAATACGAATTCACCTACTTAACTTTCAATGAGGGTGAAAAAATACCAATAGCATATAAATCACACTTGTACACACAAGCGGAAATGCGCTTCAGTTCTACTGAAAAAATTCTAACAGCAGTTCAAACCGCTGTAGCAAAAGAAAGAGCCTTAGCCCAAGGGAAACGCATTATTATCGTAACCCCAGTACCTGCTTTAGAAGCGGTTACAAAAGCAAGCATTCCAAATGCTAAGGCATTGCATCCAAGATGGATACAATGGGTTAATTCTCTTGCTGCAACAGATGTTGAATATGTTTTTGATCCAGATTTAAAAACACAAGCCTTCCTGCAGTACGAACATGAATGTCCCCTGCCTACTGAAATTCTGCCTCTCGATCAGTACGAATTCATAATTTACACTGACGGATCCGCACAACCCGCAATAGGGGGTAAGCAAGCTTACAGTGCAGCGTATGCTATCGTTAAAGGTTGCATGCGAAATGGCATCTTCAGACCTATGGTCACTAAAACGCAGTCTCTAGGAGATTGTACAGCTCAGCGAGCTGAACTACAAGCATTCAAACTGGCACTTGAAAGTACAGATCGAGAATTCCCCACACTAATCGTGTGCGATTCCTTTTACTGTGTTCAGTCGTATAATGACTATATACAAAACTGGCTTGAAAATGGTTTCAAAGATGCGAAAGGTGGCACAATAAAGCACAAATTGCTTTGGGAACAAGTAGTTCAGTTGAAAAACGAACTACCAAAGGCTCACGTGATCCACACACTGAGTCATCAACGTGATGGCGTTCACGTTGCAGGGAATTCATTGGCTGACAAAGCCGCAAAGGGGGCTGTGCAAACGGCTTCCGTAGCTGCGATCACTCGTTCAAAAACAAAAATAGACGGTGAGATAATGTTGCCTGTCAATGCATCAAGCAAAGGCAGCAGTGCAGCATTACCAAAAAAGTTTCCACTCAAGTACTCTTATGTAATTGATGCGAACAACGTTCCTTTTGCTCGAATCCCTGGAGTGGGGGATAGGGTAATACCAAACAAGGAACGCAGATTAGGACTAATCCTAGCAGCACACGAAGGGATAGCTTCTGCCCATGCAGGTGTTTCTGCAACAATATCTTTACTCAAGCAAAGATATTGGTGGCCTGGCATTAGAAAACAAACAAAGAACTATGTTTTAGAATGTGATATATGCCAACAGATGAAAGTCTCCACAGTGAAACGTCCTGCGCAGACACCCCTGTTAATTTCAGATAAACCATTAGCTTGTGTTTACTTTGACCACTGCGGTCCCTTACACAGGGACGGTAATTATAAATATATCATGGTAGCAGTGGATTCATGCTCTAGGTTCCTATGGTTATGGCCTCAGCGCTCAGCTGACGCTCGAACTGTTATAAAAGATTTGCGAAGTCTTTATCGGTATATACGCAATAGGCACGCTACATTCTGACCAGGGTCCTGCGTTTAGCTCTCGGGCTTACAAAGACGCCATGGCCAGTCTGGGCGTTGCATTGCGGTACTCCTCTCCATTCCATCCTGAGGGAAATTCGGTTGTGGAAAGGAAAAACCGGGACATAAAGCAGTCTATAACAGCTAGAGTATTAGGCTCGGGTGACGGGTGGGTCAAACACCTTAGTGGAGTTCAACATGCACTTAATAACCTGCCAAGAAGTTCTCTAGGGGGGGTCACTCCATATGAGGTCCTATTTGGGACAAGAATGTGGGTACCGGATTTAGAAAACGTAGGCACAGTGGTGGAAAATAAACCCTTTGATATCAAAGATCGTTTGGCTGTTTTACAGGACTTAAACAAATTAAGAACGAAACAAAGCAACGTATTCCTACAGTCAACCACCACTGGGGATAAACCGGCTGTCCCAGCAAGGCCTGTCTGGATTCCTAAAGTTGGGGATCTAGTCAGAGAAAAAATTGCGGACAAGAAGGAATTTGGACCTTCGTACAGACAACCAGTACCTGTCCTAGCAGTTCAAGGAACAAGAACAGTACTACTGCCGCCCCTTGCTGGAAGAAAGGAGAAAAGATTTGTGTCCATCGACCTGATCAAACCACAGTATGTGGCCAATACTAAATAGTAGGCCTCGTGGACTCCGACCTAGTAGCAACGCACTCCTCTCGCTACTATCCAAGAGGTTCATACTGAAAGACTGATAACAATCGAGAATTCAGCTGAAACAAATGAAGGACTATGCAACAACGCTATGGAACTCATCCCTCTTGAAGAACAAGTAACAGTTCGTCCAAATACACCTGTCTACACCAACGTAACAAGTGATGAACTGGTTCCAGTGATTTCAACAAATCCTGATGCAATTCCAACAATTGACAGAACTGCTTCTGGCTACTTCATTAACTTTGATACGTTCTCAGAAGATCCGAGTGAACCTGAAACGACGCCAGTGTCATTGAAATTCAAGCAGCAAATACAAGACTTTCTTCACTTTCTGAAAAAGACTTATTTGGTTTCTCCATGGATTGAACTCTGGATTACATCTGGACTTTTTGTTTTCCTGCTCTGGCTAGCTTTGGTAACAACTGTAAGCGTGCTTATAAGTGGCAGATACATCCATGTGAACACTGAAGGAAAAGATGTAAACGTACTTTTGAGACCTCATAAATCTTCCAATCGTGAAGCAAGAGACTTGTCATCAGTGAACATCACAGCTGTTCCTATACACGATGGTATAGTGTGGGACAAAACAGATTTTGATATATTCGGTCCAACGGAAGAATTGAACATTCCACACTTGTTTAAAATTTCACTAAGTGATCTAATCACGTCCAGTACCTATTCTGATAATTGGGACTTTGAGACTGTGACTGATATTATGTTTGACCTAGAAAAATCTGCTGCATTTTCTAAAAATGAATATTTAGAGGGTTCATCAGACTATGAAGAACTGTATTGTTATAATCACTATGGTCATCATTTTTTGCATAAATCTGCATATCCAAGAAATGTGTTTATGTTTAACCAATGGGAACATTGTCCTACACCACCCAAAGGTAGTTCACAAACATTTGCCAGTAAATTTCCATATTTTTCAGGTTACAATACATCTGATCCAGAAATGTTTTACTATAAAAATGTAAACAAAACAGGACTGAAAATTATGTTAACAAATACAAAACAGATTTATTCTGCATTATTCAATGCCCAACTGTCTAGACAGGGTTTCGACTTTTGGAAAGACACAATAGACACAAAAACGTTGTGGGGTACTAAAGAATGGCAAGTACAGGGGATAGAAGCTTTATTCAGAGCCTGCATCATCCCTGAACAAATAATGTTTTTGAATGAAACTATCCAACAAACATCTTGTCTTGGATTAGCCAAGATCAAAGAGATGAACACACCTTCTGTACCAACTCCTGCAAAAAATAATGTAACACAAGCAGTGGTGACAGTCGACAATATACTACAACTCAACAGATCTAATCCTGATTGGAAAAAATGGTTGATCTGGCCCATAGACACGAATAACTGTCAGGAAAGATTCCTGAATAAAACTCGGGGCTTTACTATTCATAGGCCAGACCCAAGATACGTCCAAAGACAAAAACCGGGGATAGTAACAACATACAGTGTAGGGAAATTATGCCTTGATTGGCTGCATACATCTACACTACAGGATGTGAAACAACACTTATCCTTACTTGCAAAAGACGCAGATCTTAGGGATTTCTTGCTTGGACCAAGAAAACCGCGTCAAAAACGTTTCATATATGCCGGCATTTATGCTGCTTATAATGAAGCTTGGAAGGCGTCACAGATAGAGGCCGCAGAACGAATACGTGAACTTGATCGTATTAATTTAGAGAAAACACTCTCTGTGGTCGACAATGGGTTAACAACTTTGTCCTCCAGAATATATTCATTGGACGGCATTGTATCCTCTGCTATCGACATTCTAGAACAAGATTTGGCGATGTTACAACAAGGCCAACCTCAAATACGTTCTATTATGTTATTAAGCTGGACGCTGCAATCATTGCGAGCGGGCTATGTGCCTTGGCGTTTCATCAACACAACGGCTCTGTTTGCAGAATACAATCTAACTGATAAACAGATCGAAATGGCACAGAGAGGAGCAAAGTATACAGTGCTGAGCATTGAAAAACTGGAAAAGTTACCATTTACAGTGGCAGAAAAACCAGCTACAGAATGGCTTATTCATGGCAAAATTACACTACCTGTGACTACTTTTCAGTTTCAGTATTGCCTCAGACAAATGCAAGCAGGCAAATATGAAAGGTTGGGTAAGGAATACATTAAGACATCTTGGGCTTTACCGTATACATATAGATGTTGGAGCGGGGATCGTGAAGTGTTTCTAAGCGGTAAAAACTGTAAACGTGCACTAAGCGGTTCATAGTATGTCAGGACATTTCCTTGCACGGGGCTTGTAATGGTTCTGTGGCAAATTTGTCTTGCCATCAGCAGGGTACACCAGCTGCTGTGATTAATCCAACGTTCGGACAACTTTCTAATGGGAGTTACCTCATGTTGAATGATCAGAGTTGCTGTGGCATGCTGCCAGGCATCCCATATCTAGTAACGGTCAACTCCAGGGTCACTTGCTGTATGCAAGTATTGTTTGCCCCAATAGACACAGTCAGGGAGTCGCCTTTATGGCCTTCGCTGAACGTCTCTTTTATAAGATTTGATACTTTAAGCAGAATGAAAGCCATGCTTTTACAACAAACAGTGCCTCTGACCTCGGCCATAGAAACCTATGATCTGCAAATTGCAAGGACTTCGGCTGAGATACAGACTTTAATACGTACAAACTGCCCTATACATTTCGTGGAAATGATAGGACGAATTTTCAACATGTCTGATACAACAGGAATTGTACATATATTTAAGGGCATCTGCTCGGGTCTGTTAGCACCTTTCCAGGCAATACTCGGAATCATCCCGAACTTTGCACATTCGGTGTTTGGTGGCATACCATTAATTCTAGCACTCGTTGCCAGAATTCTATTTCTCTTCCTGCTATTTCGCTATGGCCAGCCAATTCGCCGACATCACTCCGAGCGACATGGAGAAAGCTCTCCTTGAACGAAAGTGCCGTGAGCAAATAGTAGAGCTTTTGGGCATAAATCGTCTACGGGACCTTAATACCACATGGTTCCTGTCCTTTAGACCAATCTGGCAAGATTGCATCTTACCTGTTCTACGATGCCTGCTATGCGGTGTAGAATGCGTGTTGGACACCTGTCTAACATTTGCATCGGATGCGCCAACGGACGTCGATACTCTGCTGGACCAGATAACGGCCCATGCTATGTGTTGTCCCCAGCGGCTTCCTATCCTGATGACAGCATTCATTGAGATCTCACAGACGCTTCCGGCAGCTGCTGAGGTACGAGAAAGAACTACAGGCACACAGGTAACAACGGACGCGAACGTTGCAACAATTGAAAGCAATGCTTCACATCTCTGTGCAATTAACCTACTTCACAAGGTGTTCCAACTCACACCAACTACAGTGGATGATGTTTTGTCTATAGAAATAGATGATCTAATGTTTACACTAGACCCGTAAAACTGACTCTGATTCAGCATACAGTGTTCCAGAAATACAGCAACAATTTGGCCTTCATTTTTCAAAAACTTGGAACTCTACCAAAATTGAACTTTTTTCCCATTTTTCGAACGAAAATGGTACTTCAATCTGCTTAAAGTAGAACTAGCCTTATAGTACAGACTTGGCGGTCCTTCCAAAGACATTTAGTCATTTTATGTGTCTAAAAACAGTTCATTTAATTTTCATGACATAAAATAACTTTGATTTTTGAATAACTTATCGATCAATTTTTGTCAAATGTAAATATTACTGCTTATTTCATTTCAATTGCATTTATTTTCATATTTTATGCCTGTAATGAAAAGCAATGCTTCAAATGTATAGTACCATTTGCATTCTAATAGGTTTTTTAAAGAAATACCTTTTTTTTTTAAATGGTTTTATGAAAAATTTTAGAAATATGCGGTACTCCGTTTTAATGTTTAGCATTCTTAATGTTTAGCATTTTTAATGTTTAGCATTTTAGTATTATCATACACACGAAAGAGGAGTGGGTGTTGTATTTCCTCTTAGGGTGTCCATAACGGGCTTTCCAATATCCTGTCCTTATATAGGCACAATTCGCCCTGCCCTTATATAGGCATAGAATCCCAGGCCTTATTTAGGCATTAAACCGTGCACTCCAAATACAGGCATGGTCTCTGACATCCGTCCACCCTAACGTCACAACGAGTTCATGAAGAACAGACCCTTAGGCTGCGGGAGTTTCCCTAGTCCAGGACTATTGATTTCTTCAAGGACTCATATATTATGCATGAACCATTATTCCTTAGCGGTTCATTCATGACGTCTTTCGTTGTCCAATTCATGTCAATGCTAACTTTCCTAAGGTACTCTCAGGTATAAATATACCTTCCCTAGCCCCTGTAAACCAGAGGAGACCTCGACTTCAGAGGAGCCCGTATCCCGGCCTGACGCACTGAGAAGACGCTGCCATTCCCTGCACGCAGAGAGCCCAGCTTCCAGCTTCCAGTGATCTGACTTCCCTTGCGGGGTGTTGGAGTTCGAGTCTGGCAAAGAGATTCCAACCTCTCTCATTCTTCAGGTATGGAGCTGATAAGAACCTATAGGGACTCTTGGCATACTAGGCATACTAGACTTAACATACTCTTAGTATACCATAGTAAGGAATACTTCACCTACTTCATACCTTGTCCTACACCTAGGTTAGGTTAGGTACACTGGGGTAGAACTAGCTTAGCACCGCATCGTATGAGTACTCGCATTTTTAGTCTGTGTTATTTATGTAACAGCATTTGTACTATAAAATAATGCTATTGCAGTATTATTTATTTCTACTGCTCACCCTGTACATTATTTATCTCGCATACTGTCTTGTGATCGTAACAGCACATTATACTTACACCAGAAACAAGACTGTTCAATAAATCTTTTATTGAAAATGCCCGTCTATTATTTCTGTGTAACTCTGAGGAAAACTAAGCATGCACGACTGAGCTGAGTGAAATAGTTATCTAGTGTTTCCACGACTCTGGGACACGTTCTGATTCTAAAAGGAAAACATATTGGTCATGTTTTGCGGCTGCCAGAAACTACTCCTTTCTTGTTGTCAAGGAGTTTCTAGTGGCCTCTGAGCTAGCTGGCACAAGTAATTAAGTTTAATATACTCGATAGGGACATACCGACCTTAGTCCTATGTCAAACCTATAGGATATATTATTCCAATGCGCAGAGCCTATTAGGGAAATAGGAGCTACACTACAGTATAAGAGAGTAAGAATGTGTTAGTGTCTGTATGAATAAGTGAGGTGGTGTGTCTATAACTGTATAGGTGAGTAAATTGCAGTGTGATTGAGTCTTTGGGTGACTGACTAGGAATGTGAGAAATTCTATGGCTGAGTGGTAGTGTATGAGTGTCTGTATAGGTCTATGAGTGCATATATCAGAGGCTGTATTCATTAGTGACTGTGTGTATGAGTGACTGTATGGGTGAGTGAGTAGATGTGTGTGTAGACCTATGAATCAGTGAGTGGGTATGTACTAACTGGTATTGGTGTGTCTATGGTTTCGAGAATGGTAGTCTGTATTTTAGAGTGGGTGTATGAAAGATTATATTAGGGTGTGAGGAGGTGCATCAGTTATTAAGTGGATGATGTCATCAGTGATGCCATTTGAGATGTCATCAGTGATGTCACTGACCATGTCATGAGTGTTGTAATATGTGACATCATCAGCCGTCAATTGCGGGGGCGCGAGTTATAGTTAGCTCAAATAACTATAACGGTCGAATTTCTCTGGTTTTGTACGAGTGAAATATCCAACTAACTATAACGTCCCTGAAACATTTGGTTTTTTCAGTGAATTTCCAAAGGTTTTTTAGATGCTAATTCCTAACTATAACATCCCTGAAACCTGTGGTTTTTTTCAGTGAATTTCAAAGGTTTTTAAAATGCTAATTACTAACTATAACGTCCCTGAAACCTATGGTATTTTCAGTGAATTTCTAAGGTTTTTTAAATGCTAATTTCTAACTGTAATGTAGTAGTCGCGTTTGCAGAGTGGTGCAGAAAAGGGGCTGGGCCTCCGACCAGCGCTCTGGAATTCCACTGCATAGGACTTACAGGAGGTACCAGGAGGGCTTCTTTGCCCCCAAAGTCCCTCTGGAGTAAAGTGGACTTCATCTCCTAACCCGTAGTGTGCCAGGAGGCGCGTTTGCAGAGTGGTGGAGTAAGTGGGCATGGTCTCCGAAGACCTTAGCAATACCACTGTGTGGGACTTACTGGAGGTAACAGGAGATGGTAGTTGGCCCCCAAGGACAGCCTTCGGGACCAACTACCCCTCCTGTTACCTCCAGTAAGTCCCACACAGCAGCATTGGTAAGTTCTCAAAGCATGCCACGCTCCCTTTGCCCACCACTCTGCAAACGCGCTCCCTGGCGAGCTCTTGGATGGGGATTAAAGTCCCCTTTGCTGTTGGGGGTCGTTAGGGGCCGACTAGCCTACCTGACACCTCCAGTATGTCCCAGAAAGTGGGATTGCTTAGACGTGGACACAGGCCACGCCCCCTTTTTTCACCACTCTGCAAACGTACCTCCTGGTGCACTGCTGCTCGGGAGATGAAGTCCACTTTAGTCCTGAGGTCCTCCGGACACAAGAGGACCTCATCGCCCCACCAGCAATGCGTCAAGAGGCGTGTTTGCAGAGTGGTGTAAAAAGGGGCGTGGCCTCGGACCACCTCTCAGCAATCCCACTGTGTGGGGCTTACTGGAGGTACCTGGTGGGCTAGTTCGCCCCTAAGGACCCTTAGGATTCAAGGGGACTCAATCCCCCAACCCAGAACGCGCCAGTAGGCGCGTTTGCAGAGTGGTACAGGGAGGGGACAGGGTCTCTGGCGAGATGCCTGCTTCTCTTTTCCTTTTTTTATTTTAGAAGGGGGGCTGTGTGGCCCCCCTTCTCTTAATATTTTTTGGGCCTTGGGGACCCCATCCCCCAGGACCTGAGACATTGTTTATTTTTTATTTTTTATTAAACCGGAAGGGGGCCGCGCGGCCCCCCTCTCGAGGCCGATTTTGGCCCCGGGGACCCCATCCCCCGGGGCATAGCCACTTATTTTAATTAAAAAAAAAAAAATCTTTTGAAGGGGGGGCATGCAACCCCCCTCCTGAGGCCATTTTTGGCCCAGGGGACCCCATCCTCCGAGGCTTTGCCTCTTTAAAAAAATGTTTCCATATTTAATTACGGGAGGGGGGCCACGTGGCCCCCTTTCCCTGGGCCACTTTTGGCCCCTGGTACCCCATCCCCTGGGCCCTGGCCTCACGTTGGGGACCGCAGGGGGAGCCCCAATGCCACCACGGTCCCTGCCGGTTCCCCGCCTCCTGCGGGAGCTTGCATTGCTTTTGGACAAAGGGAGCTGAATGTTTGCCCAAAAGCAAATCTGCTTCGCTTCATGGAAGCGAGAGCAGTTTTTCTGCTCTCGCTTCCATGAAGCGAAGAAGAAGTTTCGCCCTGCCATTGCAAACTGCAATGTCCCGGGGGTAGGCACCCCGGGACATTGCTGGAGCCAGCCCTGGGGGATGGCGGTCCTCAGGGCCATTGAAGGCTCCAGGAGGGGGGCCGCACGGCCCCCCTCCCAACTTGAACATAGCCCCGGGGAGGTGGTGGTCCCCGGGGCTGCAACGGAACCCCATATTTGAATAATTAGTGCCCCGGGGAGGTGGTGGTCCCGGGGCAGTGTGGGGGGGCTCGAACCCCCCACACTTTGTATTTAATTAAAGCCCGGGGAGGTGGCCGTCCCTGGGGCAGTGTGGGGGGCAGGAGCCCCCCCCACACATTTTATTTTAAAAAGCCCCTGGGAGGTGGCGGTCCCTGAGGCTGCGGGGGGCGGTGTGCCCCCCGCATACTATTAATCATGCCCCGGGGAGGTGGCAGTCTCCGGGGCTGCGGGGGCCCTCATGGGCCCCGCATATATTTTCCTCATTGCCACCGGGACCTGGCCCACCCGAGGGCTTATTAAAACGAAGCGCGGGAGCCCGCGCTTCGTTTTCTTTTTTCTTTTTTCAGCGAGATTCGCTGATCCTAAGGGAATCCCGCCAAAAAAAAAAAATGCTTTTTTTGGCCTTGGGATCCCTGTGGGACCCCCTGAGCAGGTCTAGGGGGTCAGGGTGTTTCTACCCTGCCCCCATTTTTAACCTTTTTTCTTGTGACTCGGTTCAACCGAGTCACAAGATGGCTGCCAACACTTTTTGGTTTGGAGTGTTGGCAGCCAATCTGAATGAGGCTCGTGATCGGGAGGGTTCACGGATCCACCGCGGTCACCAGATATTGATATTTGTGTATTTTGAATTTCTCAGGAACTGCTGAACGGATTTACACCATTTAAAGCAAAGAGTGCACTCTGAACCAAGAGCTACCTCTCTACCAAATTTGGTGTAATTCCGTTCAGCAGTTCGGGCTGTAGCTGCGACAAAAGTTTGCTATGGAAATTAACATGGAGAAAACGTGTTTTGGGACCCCCCTTTTTACTCGGCCCCCGCTTGACTAAACTACCCGTAACTTTCAAGACAGGAGCTGACCGGAGTGCCCCATTAGTTTTGAAAATTTCTGGAAGATTCGTCAATCGGCGCCAAAGATATTGGCAAATCAAAAAACGCTTTTCTTATGGAAACTAGGTCCTAACTATAACTACCTACTGGCAACCGCCAGCAGGTAATATATATATATATATTAATGTATTTGTGTAGTTCAAACAAGTAAATCTTCTCAAGGTATATATGATCTTATATTGTCACCTAAGAAACCCTATGTAAATACTTATACATGCGCCAGTAGCGGCTGCACAGGATTCACAACATGGCTTGACCACACCGTCGAAAAAAGAGAAAGACCATCCCCGGTTGTCTTATTTCCAACAGTCCAGCACTCCCACTCTTGATTTTGTGATCTGAAGGTGGATCACAGTGTCAGTGGCGACAGGATGTGCATTTCATGCGTTTATCGCATGGCTCATGTTAATAAGCAACCACAGCTTATTAAAAATGTAAGGGAATAACAAACAAAAAAAAAACAGTGTCCTACTGAAGCTCAAAAGCTACAGTTGTACTTGTACCACCACGTTATGTCTTTGCAAGTGAGTGTAGTGTTGTATCCAACATGACTGCTCACAGAGCTAAATCCTTCTGACATCCACCTTTGAGTGTATATTCATTATTCCTCAGTTAAATAAATGCGGGCACACACTAGTTGCAGATTTATTTTCTTACAATACACACAGAAAATAGGACAGAAAAGTAAAAAAAATAACACCTGTTGCTTTTGTTCCTTTAGAACATCCGAATCTAGTAAAGCTTTTATAGTTACAACAAAATGCCTCAAAAACTAAAAAGGAAACAGTAGGCACAAATCAATCTATGCTTCAGGGCACCTACCCGTGCTTCCAGGAGACATTTCTAAATGTATCTCAACAGTGTGTTCCACGAAAAAAATATGCTATGAATTATGCACTATAAAAATGAACATATTTTTTTGCAAAATCCATTAAAGGAAACCCACCTCCTGACTTTCCTCCTTGAAATGTGCAATGTGTTGACAATTCACCTGGCATAGAAAAGCTTTAAAATGGCTGCAGGTCAGTGTGCAGAATATCGACCTGCTCTTATATCGTCTCCACAATATTGACTCCCAACATTTCGCCAAGATGAGCATAGTTTGGGAAATGTAGATTTGCTATTCTTAGCTTCACATCTACTTCACTTGACAATATATTTGTAGCCTAAATTGTTAAGCTAATACGTGCAGGTTAATATTTAAACTTCAATATTAGGGCAGAACATCTTTAAAATTAAAAATGCCCTCCTTCATTTGCATTTATTTCATTAACCTATTGGGAAAGCATTGATAAGTGTATAAAGGCAAAACTCTGTTCGCTGTCATTGAAACATGTTGGGGTAGAACACAAAAGGCTTCAAGATATTCTCGCCAACGCCATTATGAAACTCCAGAGGGGGAAATAGGAGTCAAAGCCTTCACATCAGGTGCCTCAAAAAATTGTTGCATCCATGGAATGGAAAACCCATGCAAAAACATTTTCTTAAATTTGAAAAATTCGAACATTTCACATTCTGCAGCAATGTTCATTATTTTTCCCCACGGGAGACTGGATCAAGCACACATTATCTTCCCCTTTAACTCAGGCCCCATTAGGTATCTTGCACTTTGTATATGAGATATGACCCTATGTTCAGTTTTTCTGTGAGACACCACTAGTGAATTTTAAGAAATGTTACCTAATTTTATGTCACTTTCACACACTTTCCCAAAATTATTGTCTGTTTTAACTACGGACCAATTATGTAAATTACATTTTGCTTTGTTTTACCTTTGGACTGCTTGATATAAAGCACTCTGATGGCCTTTAGGGTCAAGTCGGCGCTATTGAAACTGTCAAATAAATAAATAAATTCAATTCTAAATCTCCTATTTGCTCGTACAGAGAAAGCAATTCTCATCTGCAATTTTCTGTGCCAACATTAGCAAAGCCAATAGGGCAGGCTTTAATATAATAAATCTAATTTGTGCAAGCAATGTGTGTAAACAGCATTTGTGAATGCTAGTGTTTATATGCCTTGCCACATTCAAGCAAGACATACTGGTTTTGCCAATGCTTATTTCTCTCAGTGACTTGAGAAGAGAACCTTTAAATCCTCTTAGTGAGAGTCAAGGCTGCCCAGAAGTTACAATAAGTGCCTGGAATGAACTCGGGCTACATCAGGTTCCCAGGCCGACCCTGGGTTTTTTCAGCTTCGCCCTTCGTAGGAGGTATTTAGCACATACGGGTGGCAACTATCTCTTCTGGTCAAGGTAAGGTTGGTAAGGGTGGGCAAAGTATCTCTGGTAGATGCCGAGCAGCCAATTGCAGTCTTCAATAAGTAGAACATAGTTTCACTTTACAACTGTAAAATCAAAGAGACATTTAGGGCACTCTAGTAGAATTCCTAAACACTTAAATGGATTCTGGGATTGAGTATAAAATACGAAGAGGGTGAGGTATGGCCCAACAAATGCCTGTGCCAGTGTGATATGAATATAAAATCATTATGCAGAATAGTGTGAGGGACCGCGACTGAGCACGTCTCCCTTACATTTATCTACCGCCGTTTGAGAACCTTTAAGTCTTTAAAACTATCTACACCCAATTCCCATAGGATCGCAGGGGTACCCTGAACTTTGTAGTATTTCCAGTGCAGCTGGAGGCTACAAGTACCTCTTGTGACTGATATCTAATTCATCGCAAATCTGATACTTGTATAAACAAAAGTAGGTGCAGAAAAATTGGCTTTTACTACTTTCAGAAGGCTCATTTTCAAGGTCACAACACATTGTTGCTGGAAAGCCAGTGGTGTAGCAAGGGTTTCATGGGCCCTAAAGCCATCAAGGAAATGTGGTCCCATCCTTAGTTTGATGGGGAAAACACAGCTATTAATTAGGGTGCAGTGAGCCCCACATACCCCTGGGTTCCTGTGCCACTACTCATGGTGCACAATTGATAACTATGCCCTTAGGAAAGCACAGTCCCACCTCTTCAAATCTGAAGGTGTGGTGATCGAATGCTTCGCTTATTATCAATTCTGGTTCTTAGATCACCTCTAGGTTGGACAACACAAACTCCCTATACCTCGAAGGCCCTGGTTTACCGGATCCACAGCCTGCAAACCATTCAGAACACCACAGCTTGTATCATTTTTAAGCTTCCATCCCACGCTTCCATCTCTTCTCATGTCAGTGTACTCCAACATCAACAGATCTTAAAATATCTTGGGCTGGTCTATAAAGACATTCACAACTCAGGGTTGTTCTATCTTAAACGCAAATTCACTCATTATCTGTGTTAATGCTTTCTCTCTTCATCCTATAAATATCTCCTGGTGATTCCATACTTTAAATGCTGCCAATCAGGTGGTTGATCCTTTTCTTATCTCGCAGCCAAAATGTGGAATACTTTACTGTTAGAAATGGGATTTTTGGTAGGCTTGGGCGTGGGCCAAAGCCAGGCAAAAACCACCACTCTAGTCAGGATAAGGGAGTTACACGTCTAAAATAACCCCTGCTCACCCCCTTGGTAGCTTGGCACGAGCAGCCCGGCTTATCTTAGAGGCAGTGTGTAAAGCATTTGCACATAACCGACAGTAATACAGTGTTTGCACCACAAAAGGACACCACACCAGTTTAGAAAAATATCCAATATTTTTATATAATTAAGACAAGACCAAAAACGATAAGAATCCACAATACTATACTTAAAAGTTCACAGTTCCAAAAATACGCTGATTAAAAAGAGTTCCTTGTGTGGATAGCTCCGTCCGGGCTACCACGGCGTCGTGAACAACAAATCCAACAGTTCTGGCTGGTCGCAGGCCAGCTACGGTGTCGGGAAGACCCGCAAACAGTACCTGTGAGAGATGCAGGGCGTTGAGGCCCTTGAAGTCACTCGCGTTGCAGGTCGAGCTCCTCTCTGATGGAATCAGGAGCGCTGGCACCGGCAGGCGTTGGGTGCTGCGGTGCGGCGTGCGGTGCCCACAGGTCGCGGTGCGAGCAGCGGCTCGGTGGCGGCGTCAGATGGCGTCATCGGTGAGACCAGGGTCGCGGTGCGAGTCGAAGGCCGTGCTCGCCACGGTGCTGGCAGGTCACGGTGCAAGCAGCGGCGTCGTCGTTGCTGAAGTGCTGTCATCAGCTGACGAACTGGAGTCGATGGCGCCGGCGTCGGTAGGCCAAGGCTGCGGTGCGGGATGAGGGCGGTGCATCGTGTGACTTACGAGCGGTGCCCTCGAACCACGGTGCAAGCAGCGGCGTCGATTTCGGCGGGAAGTGGCGTGTCAGGCAGGCCAAGGCGTCCTCGTGAAGCAAGGCGGTGCGGAGTGCGGTGCCCACAGGTCGCGGTGCAAGCAGCGGCTCGGTGGCGGCGTCTACAGGCGGCGTCGGTGAGACCAGGGTTGCGGTGCGGCGGTGCCCTCTGCGGTGCCTTCAGGACACGGAGTCGGCAGTGACGTCGTAGACGTCGTCGAGTTGGTGTTCTTCGGGTGGCAGCACAAAACACACAGTCCCAGTGCTGCGGGTCGAAGAACTTGAAGTCTTTGCTGTTCCTGAGACTTCGTGAACAGGGGGAAAGCTCTACCTCAAGCCCTTGGAGAGACTCACAAATTAGGTTGCAGAAAGTCCAGTCCAGGCCTTTCACTGCCCAAGACAGAAGCAGACACTGCAGGTCAGCCCAGCAAAGCACCCAGCAAAGCAGTCGTTCCTTTTCGCAGCTTCTCCGGCCCTTCTTCTTGGCAGTCTTCTTGTTCCAGATGAGTTCTAAAGTTCAGGGGTCTGGGCCCAAGTATTTGTACACAAAAATCCTTTGATCTTTCAGGCAGAGGGTGTCTGTGCCCGGCCAGAACCAGTTCGGCCTTCTCTGGTGTGATTTCCTGGCAGGAGGTGGAGGCGGCATTTGTCAGAGGCAGACCAGGCCCTTTGAGGTGCAAGGAAATCTCCTCCCTCTTCCCCCATCGCAGCCCAGGTCTGTTCAGCCCTTTCCTGACCTACCTAGACTATCTGGAGCCACACCCGCTCCCCAGCCTTCTGTCATCCAAAACCCAGACAGGCAATCCACATTCCAGCAGAGGCACACGGGATGACCGAGCAAAATAATACCCACTTTCTAAAAGTGGCCTTTATGAATTCGGAATGAAAAGGGCACCTTCGCTAAAAGCTGCGTCTTTAGATTTCGAGTTCAGGCATACTAAACTTCATTTCTTTACCTCCTTCCCCGGGCCCGTTAGGTTTATAAGTTTTATAAACAAAACTGCCTGATCCATCCTACGGGGAAGGTGGGACCTTGCAATAGTGACGAGCGAATTTGGCTGTATTCACTATCAGGACATGCCACACACACCCGGGCATGTCCTGCCTTTCACATACAATGCACCCTGCCCATAGGGGTACCTTGGGCCTACTTTAGGGGCGCCTGACATGTAAGAAAAGGGAAGGTTCTGTGAATGGCCAGTGAGGGCACGGGCCGAGTCAACATGGCAGTCGCAACTGCGTACAGACTCTGCGATGGCAGGTCTGAGATACCTTTTTCCGGGCTACGTACGTGGGTGGCACAATCCATGCTGCAGGCCCACGAGTAGCATTTGATTCACAAGCCCCGGCACCCGTAGTGCACTTTACTAGGGACTGACACGCAAATCAAATATCCAATCGTGAAAACATCAATCCATAACACACTTTACCACAGGAGCACCTGCACTTTACCACTGATCAGCAGTGCGAAAAGTGCGCAGAAACATTACGCCAGCAAAAACAGAGTCAAAACCGGGAGGTCAGAAAGCAAAAACGCAGGGGAAACACGCCAAAAGATGCCGGGTCTAACACATGTCCCCTCCAGCTGAAAGTAGGGAGAACTACCCACTCGCCTGGGAGTTCTCTTCACTAAGGCGGAAGAACCTGGACAGGCCATCTGCGTTGGCGTGCTCTGTGCCAGGGCGGTGTTCCACCGTAAAGTCCATTCCCTGTAGGGAGATGGACCACCTCAGCAGTTTTGGATTCTCCCCCCTCATCTGCATTAACCATCTGAGGGGCCTGTGGTCGATCTGAACCCGGAAGTGAGTCCCAAACAGGTACGGTCTCAGCTTCTTCAGGGCCCAGACCACAGCGAAAGCATCCCTTTCTATGGCACTCCACCTCTGCTCCCTGGGGAGTAGTCTCCGGCTAAGGAAGACGACCGGCTGGTCTAGGCCCTCTTCGTTCAGTTGTGAGAGCACTGCTCCCACTCCATGCTCTGACGCATCGGTCTGCACGACAAATTCCTTCGAGAAGTCGGGTGCCTTGAGCACGGGGGCCGTGCACATGGCGGCCTTCAGGTCATCAAATGCCTTCTGGCAGGACTCAGTCCAGATCACCTTTTTTGGCTGCTTCTTGGAAGTCAGCTCAGTTAAGGGGGCAACAATGGTGCCATATCCCTTAACAAACCTCCTGTAGTACCCGGTGAGTCCTAAGAAGGCCCTCACCTCTGTCTGGGTCTTGGGGGGCTCCCAAGCCAGAATGGTGTCAATCTTGGGTTGTAGGGGCGGCACCTGGCCGCTCCCTACCTGGTGTCCCAAGTACACCACCGACCCCTGCCCGATCTGGCACTTACTGGCCTTAATCGTGAGGCCTGCCTTCTGCAGTGCCTTCAACACTTCCCCGAGGTGCTGCAGGTGTTCGTCCCAACTGGAACTGAACACCGCAATGTCGTCCAGGTATGCGGCGCTGAATTCCTCCAGCCCGGCCAACACCTGGTTGACCAACCTCTGAAAGGTGGCAGGGGCATTCTTCAACTCGAAGGGCATCACACGGAACTGGTAATGTCCTTCCGGGGTTGAGAATGCGGATCTTTCCTTGGCCCCCTCGGTTAGAGCATTCTGCCAGTACCCCGACGTTAAATCAAACGTACTAAGGAATTTGGCAGCTCCCAACCGATCGATGAGCTCATCAGCTCGGGGGATGGGGTGTGCGTCAGTCCGAGTGACGGCATTGGGCCCCCGGTAGTCCACACAGAACCGCAGTTCTGGTGTGGCCCAGGGTGCTGTAGCCTTCGGGACCAAGACCACGGGGCTGGCCCATGGGCTGCTGGATTGGTCAACCACCCCTAAAGCCAACATCTTCGAGACCTCCTCTTTGATACTGGCCTTGACCCGGTCAGCCAACCTGTAAATCTTATGTTTCACAGGGGGGCTGTCACCGGTGTCCACATCGTGGGTATACCAGTGAGTAACACCTGGGGTCAAAGAGAACAGCGGGGCAAACTGCCCTAGCAACTGGCGACACTCGCTCTGTTGCTCAGCGGTCAGGGTCAGGGAGAGGATCACACCATCCACCGACCCATCCCCCTCTTGGGCAGACAGGAGGTCCGGGAGAGGCTCACTCTCCACTTCCTCCCCGTCGTCCGTCGCCAAGAGCATGCTCACTTCGGACCTCTCGAAGTGGGGCTTGAGGCGGTTCACGTGGAGGACCCGTAAAGGGTTCCGGGGAGCCTGCAAATCCACCAGGTAGGTGACCTCACTTTTGCGCTTGACCACCTCAAAGGGCCCAGTCCACTTGTCCTGCAAGGCACAAGGTTCCACTGGGGCCATGACCCACACTTTTTGTCCAGGTTGAAACTCGACCAGAGTGGCATTCTGGTCATACCACTTCTTCATTTCTTCCTGGCTGGCCTCGAGGTTCGCCTGAGCGAGTTTCCTGACGCGGGCAGTTTGGTTTCGGAAGGCCAGCATGTAGCTAAACACATCCTGGGGTGTCTTCCTGTGGGCGGCCTCCCAGCCTTCCTTCACCAAGCTTAGAGGTCCTCGCACGGGGTGACCATACAGAAGCTCAAAGGGACTGAACCCGAGAGACTTCTGGGGTACCTCCCTGTACGCAAAGAGAAGGCACGGTAAGAGGACGTCCCACTTACGCCTCATGGGTTCGGTGAGACCCTTGATCATGCCCTTCAAGGTATGGTTGAACCTTTCTACCAGACCGTTACCTTGGGGGTGGTAAGGGGTGTTGAACTTGTAAGTAACACCACACTCCTTCCACAGGGATGTCATATACTTCGATATGAAATTGGTCCCCCGGTCGGAAACCACCTCTCTGGGGAACCCCACGCGGGAAAAGATCCCCATTAACGCCCGGCCCACCACTGGCGCCGTCGTCGTCCTGAGAGGGATTGCCTCCGGGTACCGGGTGGCATGGTCCACCAAGACCAGGATCTCCCTGTTGCCCATGGCTGTCTTGGGATCCAGTGGCCCCACAATGTCCATCCCTACCCTTTCAAAGGGTGTCCCAACAACGGGGAACGGTTGGAGAGGAGCTTTGACCTTCCTCCCACTCTTGCCACTTGCCTGGCAAGTTTGGCAAGACCGAAAATGCACATCCGACTGCCTTCGCATTTGAGGCCAGAAGAAGTGGGTGACAAGCCTGTCAAAGGTCTTGTCCTGCCCCAAATGTCCTGCCAAAGGCATGTCGTGAGCCAGACCCAGGAGGAAGGTCCGGAACCACTGGGGTACCACCAGCACACGGGCTGACCCAGGTTCCGCGACCTTAGGCTTGCAGTACAGGAGATCATTCTCCCAGTAGATCCAATGTGACCCGGACTGATCACCAGTCGCCTGGGCTGCGGCCTGCCGCCACAGACCCTCCAGAGAAGGGCACTCCTTCTGCTCCTGGCAGAACTCCTCCCTGGTGGGACCCCCTTCTTGCTGCCAATGGGTCAGCTCAGAGATGTCCCCCAGTTCAGCTACCTGTTCCCCTGTAGGCACCGGGCGTCCCCCTCAAGGTCCGCTTCCTCCCGGGCCGTGGGAACTTCGGGGGCCGGTTTCCGCACCCCGGCCCTTTCTCTTGGCAGGGACCGGGGCCACTGTTTCAGGCTCCGGGTCCCTCTGATCACCCTCTCTGGCCGCCATTGACCGAGTGGACATGCATGCCCACTCTGGCAACCCAAGCATCTCCAAGTGGGACCTGAGCTCAACATCCTTCCACAAGGACTGCTCCAGGTCGTTACCGAGCAGACAATCGACAGGCATGGAAGGGCTCACAACTACCCTCAAAGGACCTGAGACCCCCCCCACTCGAAGGGAACCTGCGCCACCAGACACTGGCGCTCTGAATTGTCAACTGCAATTACTTGGTGGAATGCCCCGGGGACTACCTGCCTCTCAGAGACCAGGTGACACCGAACTGAGGTCACACTGGCTCCAGTATCCCTGAGAGCCTCTACCCTTTTCCCATTGATGGTCACCCAGGTGCTGTATTTCTTTGTGTTAGGGGGCACCTGGGCCCCTGGGACCATCTCACTGTCCCCTAGTGAGACAAGGGACATTTCTGCGGGGTCCCCACCCTCCTGTTGGGACTCCTCCTCCTCTCCAAGCGCTACACTAGCCAACACCTTGGACTGCCCACCGGTGGGTGGCTGTGCCCCTTTGGAGCACCTGGGGTCCCCCTTCATGTGCCCCACCTGGTCACATGCAAAACATTTGCGGGGGCCGGTCTCAGCAGGCTTTCCTGTTGAGACCCCTTGCTTCTTATCTCCGGTGGGATGGGAACCTTTACCCTGGGTGTTATTTTGGGGCCCTTCAGAGAACTCCTGTGTTTTACCCTTGTCCCCCCCACCTTTCTGCTGGGGACCCTGCCCACCTTTGGCTGAGTCTCCCCCAAACGCTTTCTTGTGGACCCTGGTACTCACCCAGCGGTCCGCCTCCATAGCAAGCTTCCTGGGGCCAGTCAGCTTACTATCAACTAGGTGCTGGCGCAGATCTGCAAAACATAGACTGGACAGGTGCTCCCATGCAATCAAATTGTAGAGCCCCTGATAATCTGTCACATTACTGCCCTTTACCCAGCCATCCAACGATCGGCAAAACACATCCACACATTCCAACCACGTGTTGGCATCGGACTTCTTACAGGACCTAAACTGGACCCTGTACTTTTCAGACGTAAGACCATACTTGGTGAGGAGGGCATCCTTCATGTCTGGATAGGTGAGGTGATACCCCTTACCCAAAGCTATTAAAGTATCCCTCGCTTCTTCGGGGAAGAGGGGCCACAATCCTGCTCCCCAATTCTCTTCAGGGACCCCATTCATATGGATTGCGGCCTCGTACCCCTGGAACCACCTTTGTATGTCGTCCCCCTTCTTGAACTCCTTGCCTACATTCTTGGGGATGTGCACGATTCTGTCTGCCTGCCTTGACGAGTTGCTGCCACCATCGGAGCTGGTTCTTTTCTCTCGATCCAGCTCCTTCATTCTGATTTCGTAGTCTAATACCATTCTCTTTTCTTCCATGGCTAACCTGATCTTCTCTAGTTCTGTGGCTACTTTCCTTGCTTCCCGTCTGTCCTCCAGCTCCTCTGGGGACAGGCCACTGCTGCCTGGCCGGGAGGTTCCCCCCCTCCCAACAGCACATCCACCCTAGGACTAGGCTCCTCCGCCTCTCCATTAAGATCACCAGATTGCCCACTTGCGTCTCTGGCTGCTACCCAGGCCCTCAGCGCCTTTTGTAGCTCGTCTTTCCTTGTGAGGCCTCTGACTTGGACTTTTAGGTTTTTGCAAATGGATTTCAATTCTCTAACAGTGTAGAGCTCCAACCTATCCTCCTCAAAGGCAATGTCCATGGATGCAACGGATGATGCTATTGATTCCGGCATGACGAAGTAGAAAGTTCACCTGGCCAGATCACAAAAAATCGGCCAAAAAGAAAACGGGCTAGTATGTGGTACGTAATGGTCTGCGATATGGTAGTAGTGCACACCAATCACTCTAAGTCAAGTGCAAACGCAAGTCCTATCCTCACCGCTGACAACCAATGATAGAAATGGGATTTTTGGTAGGCGTGGGCCAAAGCCAGGCAAAAACCACCACTCTAGTCAGGATAAGGGAGTTACACGTCTAAAATAACCCCTGCTCACCCCCTTGGTAGCTTGGCATGAGCAGCCCGGCTTATCTTAGAGGCAGTGTGTAAAGCATTTGCACATAACCGACAGTAATACAGTGTTCACACCACAAAAGGACACCACACCAGTTTAGAAAAATATCCAATATTTTTATATAATTAAGACAAGACCAAAAACGATAAGAAACCACAATACTATACTTAAAAGTTCACAGTTCCAAAAATACGCTGATTAAAAAGAGTTCCTTGTGTGGATAGCTCTGTCCAGGCTACCACGGCGTCGTGAACAACAAATCCAACAGTTCTGGCTGGTCGCGGGCCAGCTACGGTGTCGGGAAGACCCGCAAACAGTACCTGTGAGAGATGCAGGGCGTTGAGGCCCTTGAAGTCACTCGCATTGCAGGGCGAGCTCTTCTCTGATGGAATCAGGAGCGCTGGCACCGGCAGGCGTCGGGTGCTGCGGTGCGAAGTGCAGCGGTGCGGCGTGCGGTGCCCCCAGGTCGCGGTACGAGCAGCGGCTCGGTGGCGGCGTCAGATGGCGGCGTCGGTGAGACCAGGGTCGCGGTGCAAGATGAAGGCGGTGCTCGCCATGGTGCTGGCAGGTCACGGTGCAAGCAGCGGCGTTGTCGTTGCTGAAGCGCTGTCGTCGGCTGACGAACTGGAGTCGATGGCGCCGGCATCGGTAGGCCAATGCTGAGGTGCGGGATGAGGGCGGTGCGTCGTGTGACTTACGAGCGGTGCCCTCGAACCACAGTGCAAGCAGCGGCGTCGATTTCGGCGGGAAGTGGCGGCGTCAGGCAGGCCAAGGCGTCCTCGTGAAGCAAGGCGGTGCGGAGTGCGGTGCCCACAGGTCGCGGTGCAAGCAGCGGCTCGTGGCGGCGTCAACAGGCGTCGTCGGTGAGACCAGGGTTGCGGTGCGGCGTTGTGGCGGTGCCCTCTGCGGTGCCTTCAGGACACGGAGTCGGCAGTGGCGTCGTAGACGTCATCGAGTTGGTGTTCTTCGGGTGGCAGCACAAAACACACAGTCCCCAGTGCTGCGGGTCGAAGAACTTGAAGTCTTTGCTGTTCCTGAGACTTCGTGAACAGGGGGAAAGCTCTACCTCAAGCCCTTGGAGAGACTCACAAATTAGGTTGCAGAAAGTCCAGTCCAGGCCTTTCACTGCCCAAGACAGAAGCAGCCACTGCAGGTCAGCCCAGCAAAGCACCCAGCAAAGCAGTCGTTCCTTTTCGCAGCTTCTCCGGCTCTTCTTCTTGGCAGTCTTCTTGTTCCAGATGAGTTCTAAAGTTCAGGGGTCTGGGCCCCAGTATTTGTACACAAAAATCCTTTGATCTTTCAGGCAGAGGGTGTCTGTGCCCGGCCAGAACCAGTTCGGCCTTCTCTGGTGTGATTTCCTGGCAGGAGGTGGAGGCGGCATTTGTCAGAGGCAGACCAGGTGCAAGGAAATCTCCTCCCTCTTCCCCCATCGCAGCCCAGGTCTGTTCAGCTCTTTCCTGACCTACCTAGACTATCTGGAGCCACACCCGCTCCCCAGCCTTCTATCATCCAAAACCCAGACAGGCAATCCACATTCCAGCAGAGGCACACGGGATGACCGAGCAAAATAATAACCACTTTCTAAAAGTGGCCTTTATGAATTCTGAATGAAAAGGGCACCTTCGCTAAAAGCTGCGACTTTAGATTTCGAGTTCAGGCATACTAAACTTCATTTCTTTACCTCCTTCCCTGGGCCCGTTAGGTTTATAAGATGTTATAAACATAACTGCCCGATCTATCCTACGGGGAAGGGGGGACCTTGTAATAGTGAAGAGCGAATTTGGCTGTATTCACTATCAGGACACGCCACACACACCCGGGCATGTCCTGCCTTTCACATACAATGCACCCTGCCCATAGGGGTACCTTGGGCCTACTTTAGGGGCGCCTGACATGTAAGAAAAGGGAAGGTTCTGTGACTGGCCAGTGTGGGCACGGGCCGAGTCAACATGGCAGTCGCAACTGCGTACAGACTCTGCGATGGCAGGTCTGAGATACCTTTTTCCGGGCTACGTACGTGGGTGGCACAATCCATGCTGCAGGCCCACGATTAGCATTTGATTCACAAGCCCCGGCACCCGTAGTGCACTTTACTAGGGACTGACACGCAAATCAAATATCCAATCGTGAAAACATCAATCCATAACACACTTTACCACAGGAGCACCTGCACTTTACCACTGATCAGCAGTGCGAAAAGTGCACAGAAACATTACGCCAGCAAAACCAGAGTCAAAACCGGGAGGTCAGAAAGCAAAAACGCAGGGGAAACACGCCAAAAGATGCCGGGTCTAACATTTACCTACTGATATTAAAACTATCTCTGGCTACTACCTTCTAAAAAAAGCTTAAACTTGGATCTGTCAAGCGTGCACACACATGGCATTAAGTTTTTTTCAAGCACGCTGATATTGGATCGGGAGTGGTGTAGTCCCTGCTGGACTTTGGTACTCTCCGCTGGACCCGTCTCTCTTACTAAGCTAGGTTGGGTACATGCGGAAGGCAACAATAAAGCATTTCTGGTTAGTAATGACTACCAAAGATCTCCGTTTTAAGATTAACTCAAATAATTAAAGTACAGAAATGCATAGGCTTGGCCATCAAAGTTAGACCAGTAAGCATGCAGTTCAATAGAATATACAGCAAACTCAGCAGAGTTCAAAATCCAGCATAGATTCACCTTCAAAGGATGGGGAAAGGGTCTCCTCACATGCTGAAAACACACCCTTTTATAGGGCTTTAGAATCCAGCTTCATACATTTACTACATTAGTATATGGTTCTCATGCTCAGAACCAATAGAAAACAGTCAAACCGCAAAGGTTGCAATGAAATGCATTCACAGGTTTTCTGCCTAATTCTAATCCCTGCAGATCTAATGTTCGTAACATCTGTTATCAGCACATGAAATGTTACGCAGGAGGTTATTCCGTCTGGTACAGTCGCTCTGTCCTGAGAAAGAACACTCTGCTCAGGTCGCTATGAGGAATTGTTTTCTCAGCTCGTGAAGTCTACAAGTCTTTATTATGACACAAAATCAGTGCTTAATTTGTAAATAAATATGTGCCATGGCCCGCGTCAGGATCCCACTGCACCTAACACCACCCTTTTCTCCTGCCAACGCTACCAATGACAGTACCAATAGAACTACAAAGAATCACCCTATTCAGACTATTCCAGGCACCTAAAGCTATAAGAATGACTTGGGCAGCAGGTATTAGTTATTTTTATGCATATGGAAATAATAAACAACTGTTGCTGTGCTCATCTCTAAATTAGAGAAACAGCGCCACCATGTGGCAGACTGTCATAAGCGGTGGTGTTGACAATTAAGTGCATCGGAAGCCACCAGCTCAAATTAAGCCCTCACAGAATAAACCATGGCTCAAATCATGCTAGACAGCGCCATCATGAAAAGATGGACGACGAAGCCTAAGCTGTCCTAAGTTAGAGAATACAGGAATTCTTGTACACTAAGCATTGAAAGGTTGAAATTTAAAGCAATGCGCATTCACAGCTCTTTGTCCAACTCTGAGTGCTACGTCCTAGGTTCCTCCTCCTTCGAGCACCTGAACACCTATTTACTGGACTTCTCCTGTTTGTTGTCAAATAACCTATTGTGTACAACACCTACACTTAAGAGTCAGCTTTGGGTCAGTCCTTTGCTCTTCATTGGTTGGTCTTCTTGTCAATCTCATTTGCTTGGTAAGGGTTAAAAAAGCAGCATTACAATATGTAGATCTGGCAAATGCCAACTCTAATGCCACATGGCTATCTAAAAGACACAGGTGCGTTCTAAATTCAGCACAACAAAAAATTATAACAGGATTACACTTAAATATAACATGACATGGTTTGGCTATGAAGCCCTTAACTTGAAACATCCTGGCAATGCTCTAAAGGAAAAAACCAAAGTATTCAGTTTACCAGAAACATTTTCTCAGCACTACTGGCATTGTTCTTTCAAAGCATCAAAGGCTGTGATGACTGTATAGCACAACCCTTTTAATTTCCAGATATGTCTCCTGCAGCCAGATACGGCGGGCAAGAATGGTCAGTGGAAGCCATCTTTTCACCATCTATGGCCCAAAGTTCCTTGACATAATCTAATCATCAAAGTAGCTGGTAACGTTAGATCTACTACAAAACTTTCCACCACAGTAACTGACATACCATGAACTGGGGTCCATGACTGGTATGCCAACTCATGCCAACTCATGTAAGAGACAAAGGAGAGAGTTCCTGCGCCCTTCAAAAACCAGTTCCAAATGTTTCACTTTCCAGAAGGCAACACATTCAATAAGGTGTTCAGAGCACTGCAAAGACCAAGGGCCTCGTTCTGAGTCAGTGGAAATCACCAATCAGGAATACATTTTGTGAAATTTACCACACACCCAAAAAACATGCGGCACAAGCATTAGCAAAGCCAGTAGGTCCGGCCTTCACTAGTGTAATTTTTTTATTAGCAAGCAAATGCCACAAAATAAAATGAAAAAATGCAACGTACTCACCGTCAATAAATGTAAACATTCTTATATTACAAAACATTCACTCAGGTGGCAGCTTTTTAGTGATTCTTTAAAATAACAAGCCTTTCAGTTGTGCCATGCATTTAATTATTATTTGTCAAAGAGACAAGAATAGATCACCACCCCACCAAACACTCAGATTACAGGCACTGACAATGCTAAAGTGTCAATTAAGTAACTTATTACGGTTTCCTATAAAAGGAAAGGAAAAATAAATATCCAGCTTACTGGGCTTCCAAAGAGCAGGCAAAATAAATAACAAGTAAATTAAGTTAATATAATAAAATTGGTAAAATAAAGCATAGGTTGAACTAGCTTTGTCACTGAAGAGAAACTAACTATTTTAAGCAGATGTGATCAATGTATAGGGTTTGTGCAGTCCTTCAAAGTGAAGGGAGCCAATAGGCAAAGTGGGCTGACCCACTGCCTCATTTAGTATGCTGCAAGTGGGCGGAGGCAAAATCTGAATGACAAGTTAACGGACCTATAGATAAGGCCACTGACCAAAAGCCTCTCTCTGTTTGTCCCATAGTCTGGCGAGACAGTTAAACCTGTCTCAATTGCCAGAATTAAATACTAGATTAGGAAAATTGATCAAAATGTGGGAAAATATGTTGTATTGACTGTGCAAATGTCAATTGCTGCAGGTCATCGTTCTGAGCACAAAAACTGGTAGAAGATACTGCACCCAGTAATACCACACCTGCGGTTAATTACATTTACCAGGTGTAGTATTAGCATGCCAAAATCTGTCACACTGCAAATGAGAATCTGAGTCTGGTGAAAACCCACAAATTTGAGACCCATCAGAAATCAATAGAATGAAAAAAGCAAAAACATTTTAAAAAAAGAATCCAACGCCACAAATCTTTGACGCAAAATAAATTGAAATACACTAACTCAGAGCCCAATAGCATAAATTGTTAGCATAAATGACATGGGAAAATGTGACAAATGCACATTATTTGCCAGAACACACTTTTACAGTTGCCTTTTCATTTAAAGCAATGCAGCATTGTCGTCTTACCCCCTCAATCCTAGTTTGCCCCAAACCTTACAGGTGTGTCATGCCTCCCACAGACAGCATGTGACCTCGTTTGCACTTCAATCCCTCCCGAACCTTCTAAGAATTCTATGGACCCGCCCATGTCTGGTCCCATAAAAGATCTTCCAGATCTCTATGCAGTCTGTCATATGTGTCTGCTTTCTCTGACAAGGTGTTTATCAGTGCATAGTCCAATAAGATACCCTACCATATTTTCTCTTTTGTGTTTTTCCTTTTTATGGTTTTATCGAATGGTGTGCGTATCAGCCGCAGTGGGATGACGCGGGGTAGCTCATTTCCTGATTGGATTTGAGTCAATACTCTCTCAACAGCCATGAAGAAAGTAAGCAGACAGTGGCTGTCTGTTTCCCAACTTTGTATATCATACATGGCAACAGAACGGATTCAGGAGGGAGAATCCCTGTTTTTGGAGCCAAAAATTGTTTATTTTAGCTGTCCCCCACCTAAAATTGCCTCTGCTTCAACATAAGTCAATGGGGGAAATTTATTTTAACAACTGTTTTTCTGAAATTCCCACTTTCCAGTTTTAAAATGTTTGCATGTATGATTTATGGAGGCCTACTACAGTTCAGATATTGAGGTTGTCAGTCTGAGGTGCTGGGGTCAGCCGTAATAGAAGCAATGGCTTTTTTTTTTTTAAAGGATCCATGGTTCAGCACAGATACCAAGGGACTTCGGGTTGGTGCGGTGTCAGCAACAGCAGAAGAAGCAGTGTACCGGCTTCTGTTTATATCTATAACTGCAGTTCAAACCCTGGCTGTGTCGGGCTGGAGCTCTTAAGAAATGTGTTTTGGTGAAAATAAAATGTCGTTTCATTATAGAACCTACTGTTGGTAAGAAAGGTTTACCTTGTTAAAAACTTTGTTTTTTTAAGTGACAAATGTCAGTTTGACTTGGGGTTCTAGCTATATATATTTATATTGGGAGAATCAATTTTCTAAAATGTTTGCACTACAAGGATTATTTTCTTCTAAGCACTCTAGATAGAGTTGAAAATAATATATTTACCTACTCGCTAATTGATTGCAGTGCCTTTGGAGCCAAGTCAGGAAATAGCGGCAGCCTCGTCCTACGGAGCTAGATAGCCACAGGGGGTAAGCAGTCTTTCTTTTATGTCTGGTTGTTTTAATTTGCCAGTGTTTAGGTAACCCGAGGACCTTTAGCAACAGATATTTAAGAAGTATGTTGGAAAATTGTCAGTGTGTTGGTTTGAAAGGCTATGGCCATGGATCCTGGCAAACTAAAAGCCATCATAACTTTTGTGATGATGATGAGGAAACAGAAGGGGCAAGGAGAAAACAGAGGATTGATCTAGAACCTTCTCCTGCTTTGTCTCAAACCCAAATACAGACTTTGATGAAATCTCTAACTGAGGTGTTGCATAAGACCATCTCCACCTTGGTTCCTGAGATGCCTTAAGGAGAAGATTCTAGTATTTCCTCACCTCTTTCAGCCTCTGTGGGGCACGTTTCTTCTCCTTCCTGCTTCTTCCAACCCATCTCTTAAGAATCTGTCAGAAGAAGATTCTAAACAAGTTTAAAGAGGCAATACCAATATTCAGACATGTAAGCGCTATTTAGCTAATTGACAGATATTCTTCATCTACAGATGGAAAAGGGAAGGTCTGATACCAGTGCAGGCATGTTTCAGCATCTTCAATTAATTCCACCTCCCAGATTGCCAGTAAATAGAGGCAAATGATTTCCTGTTACGAGAATGGAAATACTCAGAAAAAAGCTATTCTATTAAGATTTCATATAAAACTATACCGTGTAGCCAAGAGAGAACTGAGTCTTCCTGCTTCATTCACCCTGACCGTTGGCCAACCTGGCAGTAATATCTTCTTTAGTTTCACAAGATGTCTCTGTTAGTGACCCTCTAGATAGGCGAGCGGAGTCAGCACTCAAGAAGAGCTTCACCAGATTAAATTCTGACAACTAGAGCAGTCATTGGTGTTGTTCATACCTCACAGTCTTTAGTAAAAAGATGCTCTATCACTGTCTACAGATGTATATGATGGAAAAGACTGTTTAGAACTGCTGGTTTATATGGAAATGCAGGCAAAATTAATTTCAGACATCTACTCTGATGTTAAAGGTGGTTTCTTTGGTGACAAATATAGCAGAAAGGGGCACCTTTATCTGCACGATTCAAAGGCTGAAACTGTTATCAAGGTTTGGTAGAGCTACTGCTGATGCTTTTTCTCTTTATGGGAATCAGTTGGAAGAATTCTTAAGGCGAGCTTCCAAAAATCCAATGCATGCCCACGTTTCAAAGTAGACCTAAACCTGAAGAACAGTCTGGACGTTATTATGGGTAGCAGTGTCAAAGAAGATATCATCCTTAAGCTAAAAGAGGACTTTGTCAGTCATCTTTTAGATCCCATAATGCGGATAGATCTCTTCCTCTTGTACTAAGCTTAGTTAGCAGTCCTAACCATTCCAGTCCCTTGCCAGTTCTGGAACTCATTTAAGAGTGACTCTCTCGGAGCGTGGCTAGCCGCCTAAGATGGCGGTTGTGTCTTGGTGAGGCTCCGGACCCTCGGGGGGGGGGGGGAAATCCGTCTGAAATGCCCAAAACTGACCTGCACTCGACATAGACATTGCTGTGTGTCGGTGAGAAGACCCGGCGCAGACAACAATTGAGTCAGGTCCCCGAGATCAGCGGTAGCCCGGAGCTTTGGGAGACAGCCGTCGGCAGCGGCCTACCCGCGATGTGCTGAAGAGACCGGGAGGTCGATTTCTGTGTAGGCCGACCGAGACGCGGCGCTCTGGGTACTCCGGGACTGTTCGGAGGCCCCTCGGCTCGGCAGCCCTGCACTACCTTCAGGAAGCGGTGGCGTCAGGATTAACCCCTATTCTGCTGACAGAGATACTGAGGCAGCCCGGCGCGGCTCCGCGATACAAGCAGCCGGTGAGTGCGATGGTTCGGGCCGGGGCCTAGATCAACATAGGCCGGCCTCCTCACCCCTGCGCTACGGAGCTCTGCGCATATACCCGACACTGGATCTGTACCCTGCGGGGAGTGGGGGCCAACACGCGCAGACCCAACCAAGAACGCTGGCATCTCTTTCCCCCCCCCCACTCGCGGAGACTTCATTCCAGCGGTCACGAGACCGGAGGAGACACAACTCACCTGAACCCACCCGGTTACAGTCCGAACGCCCGGCAGCCATAACGACTGGACAGATACCACGGCGCTGGGGCACTCACCGACACACAGCCTGATCAGGACCGGAGAGATACCCGGCACCGTATTGCAGCACAGACTGAGGGACAAGACGGTGGGGGCACGGGGCTCACCCCCCTAGCACAGTGCCGGCACAATTGGGACTTGTGAGCCTGGGGAGGGCTGCTCTGGTTTCACGATGGACTGGTGCGGACCCGATCTAGGTCCGACAGTTATATCCCCCCCTTTTTAGGATGCGAGCTTGCCGCCCACTGTGCGCGCCCACTTCGATTACTCGTTTTTTCTCCTATTGCAGTAACCCAACCATCGTCACTTCCACCATACAACAAGTGGGGACCAGGACCTCACCCGCTTCATGGGGCTCACCCTGGGCAGACGGCTCTACGTGGGCGACGTACACTGGTGAGTGGGCAACACTCCCCTCCGAACTAAGTGAGCAGCATGGGGAGAGTAAAGGGAAAAACAATGGATGGTCACCCTAGTGTCAGTGGACACACTACTGTGTTGGAGACTCCTAGTAGGCCCCCGTCGCCTGGGGCCCCGTCCTCTGAGACTACGGAGAGTACCCCCGACAAACTGGACCTAATTCTGAAAGAAATCCGCGAATCTAGGTCAGTACTCGAACAACAAATTGGAACTCTAACATCTGGCTTTACACTGCTCAAAGCAGATCATAGAAAGCTGGCAGAGACTGTCCAGGAGCATGATAGAACCCTCAAAGATCTGGAACCCCAAATCACTGCGAACGCCACACAAATACAACACCTCCAACAACAAGTCTCTAGCCTTCAAGATCGGGTGGAAGATGCCGAGGGCCGAAATAGGCGCAATAATATACGCGTAATTGGCCTTCCTGAACGCAGCGAAGGGGCCAAAGCAGCGGATTTCATGGAAGAATGGTTCAAGGAACATGTAGCTCACGACGGTCTCTCGCCATACTTTTGTGTAGAAAGAGCTCATCGGATACCAACAGGAGCACCGAAGCCGGGGGCACCCCCACGACCACTAATTGTTAAAATCTTGAACTATAGGGACCGTGATGTCCTCTTACAAAAGGCAAGGGAAAAAACACTGATTCAGTACGAAAATCATCGTATTTCGTTGTACCCGGACTACACAATTTTAGTGCAACGACAACGAGCCTCTTATCAAGCCATAAAGAAAAAACTGCGGGCGGCTCAACTCAAATACGCCTTGCTGTTCCCGGCCCGACTCAAGATCATCCATGACAGAAAAACCTACTTCTTCGACAGCCCCAATGATGCCGAGGAGTGGCTGGAAGTAATGAATCTTGACTTAAGCCAGAGCGGCCAGTCGGAGTTGATGACTCAGGTTCCCAGCAAACTACAGAGACATGGGCACCGCCGGACGCAGGAAAGCACCCAGGGTAAAGTCAGCACAGGCCGAAATCCAGAACAGCAGCGAAAGGATAGCCGTAGCGGGATCGTTTAGAGATACCAATACTAAGATTCCCACTGACTCTGAGGACAGCACCCTGCATTCGGACTCCGAGCATAGTCTCACCCTGTTCCCCTCTGTAACACCTCAGTCCGTAGACGAATTAGTGGACAACTGAAGCTATGCACCTATAACTGGTGAGCACGCTCACCCGAAGGGTTTAGTGGGCACGGTGCACCCACGATATGAGAAATACCACTGACATACCAGTCGAAACTGTATCCTTTTTGCCACACTGAATTAGCAACTGTTAAGCTTCCCAGACCTGAGTAGATATGTCACTTGCTTCTGCAATCTACACAAGGTATATATTCATTCTGTTCCTCTGATGTTGTATACATGTCTAAGGTCATACACAACTTAATTTGCTCAAGTCTAATATGATCAGTAGCACTACTGGTAAGTTGGCTGTTATGATATGTTCATCTTCCCCCCCCCGGGCTCCGTTGAGCCGCCAAGACTTCACATTTGCACCATACAAAGTATGGACGGTGGCAGCGATACCCCACTCAGCGTACACACCGTTATGTTTAAATTGTATGTTAGCATTTGTTGTTGGGCCCAGCATAGTTTGCAGGCTGAGCCAAGTATTATTAGTTTTACGGGGAAAGGGAACTCCTGGTCTGCAATAGCCAACGAGCTCCGAAACTCAGGGAGCTTTACCTTTTATCATGTCTTATGCCTAGAGATCACACTGCTGTAGGCTCCTACAACCTGTTGACCTGGAATGTGCGGGGCCTAGGGGCGGTCCAGAAAAGGCACCAGGTACATGCATACCTACTTAGGCGCCAAGCCCACATAGTTTTCTTCAAAAATCACATCTTACCGACTCAGAATCTCAGAAAACCCGCAGGAAATGGCGAGGCCAGATATTTTCCACTAACTACTCCGCATTTGCTAGAGGTGCGGCCATCTGGATTCGACACGGGGTCCCATTCACGGAAATAGAACGTTGCATAGACAACCAGGGAAGACATGTCTTGTTGAAGGGCACATTAGATGGAAGGGCCGTGGTCCTGGGAAGCATATACGCCCCTAACGTCGAACAGGACAAATTCTTTCAACGGTTGGGCGCGGCATTGGTCGGGTGGGATACGATCCCATGGATTCTGGGGGGAGATTGCAAAGCGGTGCTAGATATGGCTCTGGACAGGTCTCACCCCCCATTACATGGTGCTAACGCCTGCAAGTTGGCAGAACTACTAAACTCCTGGCTGGAGGGGTGGGGCTTATCGGACATGTGGAGACGCTTGCACCCTACACACAAGGAGTACTCTTTTTATTCACCAGTCCACCAACTCCACACCAGAATAGATAGGTTCCTATGCTCCAACATCATTATCACACAGGCCCGGCACTCCACCTACTTAGCCAAAACCCTCTCGGATCACAATCCCCTAGAACTCACACTTATCTGGGGTAAAATACCGACCCCAGTGCCCACCTGGAAACTGAGACCACAGTTGCTAGAGGATGGCCCGTTCCAGGCGGCTCTCTCCACTACCATCACTAATTATGTGTCTGAAAACTGGAACACGGCTTCCTCAAACCTAATAGACTGGGACGCACTTAAAGTGGTGGTGAGGGGGGCGGCAATCGGACAGATAGTAGGGGCCAGGCAAGAAACACACCAGAGGCTGATCAGAGTGGAAAACTTAATGACCTCATTAGAACAAGAGGCAGTGACAGACCCAAATAAACGGGATGCTCTACAGAATGCCCGCATTGGTCATGCTGAAACTCTTGAGACGCTACGACTGATAGACCATAGCGCCTTCATACAACGGAAACACACAGAGGCTGGGACATTATTAGCTCGTATAGTGCGGCACAGACCTGAACCACCAATTATTACACATATTATTACACCGACAGGAGGATCAGTCCACACACAACACGAAATAAATGAAGCCTTCTGCACTTATCTCAGTCATCTCTACGCGGCCCCAGCACACAGCATAGACGGGCCCATAGATGATTTTCTAAGAGACCTCACAATTCCCTCCCTACCGGCAGATATACAGGAAGAATTAGAAGGTCCCATAACCCAGCAGGAAATCAGAATTGCTAACAAAGGCCTTAACCGTAATAAAGCACCTGGCATAGACGGTCTGCCTATAGAATTTTATCAAACCTATTCGGATGCACTGGTCCCCAAATTGGAAGAAGTATATAAGGCAGCCCTGGAAGCCGGTCACCTACCACAATCCACCATGCAAGCACTGGTTACGTCCCTACTCAAGCCCGGCCGGGACAGTACTGATATCTCCAACTACAGGCCGTTATCCTTATTAGCAACTGAATATAAAATCCTAAGTAAAGCACTCGCTAATTGGATACAGCCATATCTAAACACACTTATCCATAGTGACCAATGCGGGTTTCTACCGAATCGCAGCACGTCCCTTAACACAAGACGGCTACACTATGTCATGAAAGCTGCCTCAGCAGATTATCAGGCCGTGGGTTGCTTGGCCCTAGATCTACGCCAGGCCTTCGACTCCATTACTTGGGACTACATGTTTGAGGCCCTGCACCGCTTTGGCTTCCCGAATGCATATCTAAAATGGGTGCACCTACTCTACACCTCCCCCATGGCTAGGGCCCGCACTGGACAGCATATCTCACACGAGTACACGATTCATAGGGGTACACGACAGGGATGCCCTCTCTCCCCCCTGCTGTTTGTGCTGGCGTTGGAACCCCTAGCAATAGCTCTCAGACAGTCTTCGGAACAGTTGGGAATACCCATCGATGGCACTGCCCACCTCACCTCCATATACGCTGACGATATCCTTCTATATCTTCGAGACTTAACTGTCGAGACAGCACCCCTCCCCACTCTTCTCTCCACTTTCGAAAGAATCTCAGGCCTCGCAATTAATCCGAGGAAATCACATGCCTTTTTTTTCCAAGATGGCCCTCACCCAGATGAGTTACGCTTCGGTACCTATACTTTAACAGTAGCCCACACCACATTTAAATACCTCGGAATACAGGTATATAGATCACAGGCGGATCAACTGGATGGCAATTTATTGAAGGCCATCACGGCATTACGTTCTAGCGTGGCCTTTTGGATATCCTTACCCCTCTCGGTGATGGGCCGAATCGCCATCTCCAAGATGGTGGTGCTTCCCCGGCTACTATACTTTTTCGTGAACTTACCCATAGTGATCCCGCAATCAATATTCCGCACCCTGAACACTATATTGGTGGAGCTCATCTGGGGTACGGGCCGCAGGAGAGTGAGTCTTCAGAAATTGCAATTAGAATCCCACAAGGGTGGCCTGGGGGTCCCTGACTTCAGGGCATACTATTACGCTTGTCAACTTCAGTGGTTGTCCTATTGGACAGCGGGGAGGAACCTACAAGAAATCGGCTATACACCAAGGGATATCGACAGGGGCACGCTGCATTCCCTGATCCTGCCCAAAGCCAAAATTCCTTCGAAGGGTCCCCCACTATTGAAGACAGCACTACAATGCTGGAAGAAGGCTATACAGTTGATGGAGCAGGGTAAATGAAAAAATTTTAACCTCCTAATAATTTTAGTAAAATAATTAATAAACATGTTCGTTTAAGTAAATAACCAACAATGTATGTTACATGTAAAGGGTAAAGGTAACACGCTATTTTGTGTGCAAATTAATCAACTTATAATTGTTTACGTGTCTAACATAACGTAATATTTGCATACTAATAAAATAATAAACGCATGATTTGTGCTTTTTAAATAAAACGTGTGGTGGCAAAATAAAGCGATGGTAAGTAAGGGACGGCTCTATATGTTGCTTTTTGCTAGGTAACACCTAATTGGGGTACGTAGAAAGACGGGAGGGAAACGAAAGGGTTTATATTCTTTATTTTAACAATATTTTGTTTATCTTTGAAAATAGTGCGCTTAGGCCTGTCGAGCAGCGATATAAAATGGCCGCCATAAGCTAGAGTACGCATGTCCAAGAAGCCGTGTGGTAGAGGAGAGAGGCTGTGAAAAAGGATGATCACGTGTTCATGCTGAGAGGCTAAGACGGAAGTATGGTCAAGGCTATTGTGACCTTTCTGAGCAGATGTGTGCCAAGATGATCAGCAAGAAGCGTGAGAAGTATGGACGGAACTGTTGAATCTAAAAAGTAGCAGAAAAAGATACAAATTGGACTGATCGAAACGGATGAGCAATGTCATGAACTGTGGGAAACGATGCAAGCATGGACATTCCACAAGGAACTGGTTAAGACAAGGAAGTTTGATTAAAATGTATATGGGCCTGAGTGAACCAATGAGAGAGAATCACGCCATGAAGATGCAACATTTTTATACAGTAAGCTAGTATTAGGGTATAAGAAGACCTACTCTTGGTGGGAGGGGTTAGATGCTGGAGAGTGAGATGCTGGAGAGAGTTAGATGCTGGAGAAGTTAGATGCTGTAGATGGGGTGAAGTTGCGGTTGCTGATGCTGACGAGCTGATGCTGCTGCTGCTATTTTTTATTTCCAGTTGAGTATAAGATGCTGCTTTTGGAGAACCTTTTTATTCCTGATAGATTTTCATTTAGAACTATTAGATTTTTCCAATACAGATAGATTGATCTTTTAGAGTTCTTGCTATGACAACCTTATTTTTCGTCTAATAAATATGCATTGCAATTTCAATTTATTCTTATATTAATGATAAATGTAATAATCTGAATAATAAGTTAAAACTTATTTCTTGCTTCAAACTTTATATAAACTCTATTATTCTTTAAACAAATGACTCAGTGATTCTTTTGCTCAATAATTAAGGTAAAATGTTAATGAGTTTATTGTGATTGAGCTGGTCTTAATCACCATCAACTGATTCCTACTAGTTGGTCCATCGACCAATGAGCGGAATACCTTAAAGCAAATGAGAAACATTATGTCATGTTAAAAGAGGTATCCCGTCTCCTTCCAGCGAATCGTTTTCTCCTAGGTTAAGGACGGAGGAAATCCAGGGAATAAATGAGTAAGTGAATGTATATGCGGTGTTATGGGCCCCACCGTCATATGGATATAGTTTGTGTGTTGGAGGAATAGCTGCACCTGGATGACCGAAGCATATAGGAGAATAATTTTTATTGTAAGCGCTGGATCACAGTACACCTCAGAAGCGACCCCTTACTCACCTAACATCCCATTTTTGAGTATTCCCACCCCTGGAGGCAGGCTCACAAAGGCTAAAATACGCGATTGGACAGAGGCCGGGGTGGACGAAGTTGGGGCTTTCTTTGGCGAGAGTAATCTCCTCGACCATGACACCTTTATACAGACCACTGGAGCACCCGAGCGCTTGTACCTCGTACACGCAGTAGTATCACATTACATTAGGAACACATGGGCGCCACAACGTACGGAACCCCCGCAACACGAACTGGTTCATTTACTATACTACATGGGGAATGGAGGCCATCTGGTCAAATGGCTATACACGGGTATCAGGGCACACGCGGCACTCTCACTTACACCTCTTAGAACAAAATGGGAAACGGACGCAGGCACAGAACTGACTGACAAAGCCTGGGCGAGCATGCTTGAACATCCCAAAAGGGTGTCCCGCAACGTTAAATTGAAATTCATACAAACAATGGTATTACACAGGTCCTATTTAACCCCACAAAGAATACACTGTATGTTTCCGGAGGCCCAACATTGCTGCCCCCGCTGTGGGGGCGATGAGGCGGATTTCATTCATATGCTATGGACTTGCCCACGCATACAAACTTACTGGAATGGAATTCGACATTCCCTAGCAGAGACCACACACATCACAGTTCAGGACAGCGCCTTAGAGTGCCTCATGGGTCTCCGTAAACGCACTAAAGCCCAGAAAGTACAACAGCGATTTTTGGACCTCGCTCTAATAATAGCAGTAAGGGCCCTCACTCAAAGATGGAAATCCCCTAGATGCCCCACGATGACTAGCTGGCAGGAAGATGTGATACAATGGGGGGGTGCAGAAAGCGCGGCAATAAGACACGAGGAGGCAAGAGGGCTGCGAAAACAACCTATCTCTATGGAATGGGACATTATGTTCGAGGACTTTAAGCAACTAGATCTATTACCACCGCAGGGCACTCCTACACAATAGCCTATTATAACATCTTCAAGATACGAGGTTATACACGCACAGACACTAGCCCTCATTCCATTGGTCATAGGCAAAATAGGACCAATAGTACCATATGATTAATCCTAATAGACAATAATGCACACTGTAACCGTAGACCAGGAGGGGAGGGTGGCGGGAGGCGGGCGAGGGTCGGGTGGATATGTTAAAAATTAGTTTGAACGTAAAAAGGTATTCTACTACTGATGTTGGAGTAATGTAGTTATAAACTTATATGAATACAATATTACTATTATTGAAGACGAGCTTACGCAACTCATATGTATACAATTGGAAGCTATATCATATCAGAACCTATGTTATGTATTTGCTTGAAAACCAACAAACGAAAAAAAAAGGCAGTCTGTATACCTAATGTCATTATACTATATTGCAAAGGTTTCAATAAAGTGTGTTTCAAAAAAAAAGAGTGACTCTCTCAGTTTCTTCAATTTGGGAAATTTCTGCAAGATGTCTGGGTTCTTCACCCCATCAGGCAAGGTTATGTGATGTAATTCAAAACACTGCCCCCTATTCAGGCACAATTCACACTCTTTGGCCCGGGACTTCATCCAAGCCAGCTGTCCTTCCTGAAGCGTTCTTGGAACGGATGACAAAAAGGGCTGTAATTCCAGCCCCTCTGGTTGAAATAGGCCAGGAAGTTTAGTTAGCGGTCGTTAACCACTGGGAAAGTTCCAACTCATCATCAATCTAAAGCTCTTGAGCAACTATTTCAATCCATCCATTTAAAGATGAATTAATGCTCTACTCATTTCACATATCAATCAATCCACCTCATCAGAAGTGTCTGAGATTCGGTCTGATGGGTTTTCATCCACAGTTTCAGGTTCTTCCTTTTGAGCTCAATTATCTGCCAAAAGTTTTTGCAAAGATACTGGCTCTTCTTGTGATCCACAATGGGGGAATCTTGGTTCACCCCCACTTGGACAAATGGCTGTTGCATGCACTTTCAGCTGCTCAAGCAGAGCAAGATAAAAGGGAAGCTACCTTCTGTTACCCCAGCATGGATTTTCAATAAATATACCAAAATCCAAGTTCATACCCTCACATGACTTAGGGCCTAATTATGAGTCTGGCGGTACTCGGACCACCAGACTGCCAGACTCGTGGTGGTGCGGCGGTCGTATATTACGACCCTAGTGGCTGTGCTGCCCTTGGAGCACCGACTTCGCGAGGAAACCGCCGTTCCCTGGCGGTGGCGCAGCAGTCCAGAAGCATCCATCTGCTCGGCGGGACCAAGAATATTATGTTTCCTCTCCACCAGGGTTTTCATGGCGGTTCTTCCTCCATGAAAACCCTGGTGGAGAGGAAACAAAGGGGGCCCTGCAGGGTCCCCTTGTGCCTCACGCCTTGGGGATGCACACAGGGGGGCACAGCAAGTGTCCCCCTGTGTGCATGAACAGTAGTTCCAGCACAGCATGGACTTTTCAGTCCATGCCATGCTGAAACTGTTTTCGACATTCCCATTGCTGTGCCAATTTTATAGGCACCGCTGTGGGGACGCCAAAGGAATTGCCCGCCAATGACTGAAAAAGTCATTACACAGCAGGCGGTTCTGATGCGGGTTTGGCGGTGCGGCGAGGCGCCACCACACTGTCAAACTCGTAATCGGCCCCTAAGCGTTCATGAGAGGTTGACATGGTACTGCATTGGAAAAAGTGTTCTTGCCAGAAGCAAGAGAATCATAACTAGCTAGAGACTGTGCCCAGGTTCAGGAAGACATTGTAAGTCTCTTATTTCAGGCACCTGGGGTGGGTTCCCATCTAGACTGGATATCACATGTGTGGATGTTTTTGTTTTGTGCTTTCTTACAAACCACATGTACTTCTATGTTCACAACTGCACTTGGGTCCCCTAGTTTGACATTTGCTTCGTCACTGAAGGCCAGCTTGCAGGATCTTCAATGTGGCAGTTCCTATACACCAAGAGATAAGCATTGCCTTGCAAAGGGAAATTGTCCGTGACAATCTAAAGTAAGGTGTGTCACTGTGACTCCCTCCTTCATAGACAGTAAGAACAGATGCCAGAGGTTGAGGGCGGGGAGTAAACATGGATTCCTTTAGGAGACAGAAACTTTAGCTCCCATCAATGATGCATTATTCATTTAATTGGAGAGAATTAGTAGCTGTTCAGAGAAATCTGAAACATTTTGTCCCTCATCTCCATGAACAAGCAGTGTTAATAGGAGCAGACAACACAGTCACATAGTTGAACAAAAATAGTCAGTCAGGTACGACACTGATAGGTATAGCTTCTCTTGGTTTCTGGATAGGTTGTTGGCAGAACACAATCTTGTGTCCCATTCAGCCATTCAAATCTGGGGATTAGACATTTGTAGGGCCGGATCATCTAAGTAGAGTGCTTTGCTCTTTTCAAGACTTCATGATGGTCCCGTTGATGCTCAGACTGACTTGTGCCACATTGGAACTTCAATGGTGGGCTTATTTCCAGAAAGAGAATCATGAAGAGTGGATGCATTAACCTCTCTGTGGCCACCTCTTCGACTTTATGCCTTCCTGCCTCTCTGATGATAGTGAGATTCCTAGCACATCTTTTCAAGGAGAAGGCAGAAGTCCTGGTAATAAGCCCCTTCTGTGCTCATATGGGGTGGTTCTACTGAGGAAGATGGCATTATGCTTGCCATTAATTTTTTTAATGCATGCTTGCCCATTAAAGGGTCAAGAGCTGTTCCTTTTGCCTCTCAAGAGACTTCATCTGTCTGCTTGAAAGTTGAGCAGTGGGTTTGCAAAATCTAGGTTACTTTTGTTTTTGACAGCTTCTATTTCGGACTTCCTTAGAAGTTCTACTCCTAGATCCCAGAATCAACACTGAGCTTCTTTTGTTTCTTGGTGTCGGAAGTAGGCCTTAGACCCTTGTGCATGTTAACCTTACTGGATTCTGCCATTTCTACAGGATGGGTTTTGTCTAGTCTTAGCAGTGGCTAGCACTTAAATCTGTTTATCCTCCTGGAGGGCGGGGGGAGTACAGTTGGTGGGGGGTTGGCTACTATGGAAGAGCTGGGGGCACATCGTTTGAGATGTTTGTTAATTGGCGAGACCTCCTACTAAGTTGTTTTTTCAACCTTAGGATCTCCACTTGGTGCTGAAGGGTTTACAACTTCCTTTTTTCCTTTAAGACATTTTGGAGCCATCTTTGGGAGCCATCTTGGTGAGCTAGGGGCACTTTTGGTTAGGACTCCCTACCTTCAGTTATTTTATGATAGGATTGGTTTACGGGTTAGCTCTAAATTTTCCTCTGACATTGTGTCTAGTTTCCATACTGAGCAAGAGGTTTTTCTTGAATAATATTTTGCAAATCTCTCTTCAGAAGAAGCAAGTAAACTGCATTTCCTGGATGTTGTTTGAGCTGTTCAACTTTTCATCGCTCGTTCAGCTGAGTAAAGACTTTCAGACAGTCTTTTTGTGAATTTTGGAGACTTCATGAAAGGCCATAAATCTTCTTCTTCTTCTACCTTAAGTCGATTTGATGAGGTCTGCATTTCCTCTGGCATTACTTGCATACCCACCCTCAATCCTCCTAAAACTCAACTTTAATCCCTAATTCTTGGGCACAAGAGACTGTTCAGAGGTCCGAGGGTGATATAGAAGTCTTAGAGATCTTTTATGGACCCAAGAATGAGCAGCTCCGGATCATCCTTAGGAGGAGAGTGAGGGATCGAAGTTTTAGCTAGATGAAGTGATATCTGTGAGAGGTGCGATAAACTTCGATTCTGTGAGTACTGGAAAAGGAGTGGCATTCAGAATAATAAAGATTACTGGTAACTAATTAGGCCATTACTGAAACATATCACATTGGAGCAGCATAATCTTAGCTCCACCTTTATACATTTTTATTTATGCTACATATAAGCACATGTAGTACCATATATTTGTGTGCTTTAATATCATTAATGTAAAGTGGTGCACTTGACCGGATACTGAGGGTGCATTTACAGTACAATCCCGACATTTATATGAGTGTGCATACTAATGTTTTCTTACAGTGTCACTAAATTGCAGTTCTTATATATATCTGCATTTGTGTGGTTCGAATAATATTGTTAACTCATATAATCATGGATTCATTTGAATAGTATTCTGCATTTTTTTCATAACTGTACATGTATTCATAACCATGCATTTAAACATGTAGTGAGATGCTTTCCACGTAAACTTGACCAAAGGCCTTAAGCATGTGGATTCTAATGTTTAACCTTCAACGTGAAAGTTTGCTCGGGTTGCAATGTTTTCTTCTAATTGCAAGTGCGTTTATATGTGCTCATAGTTAGTGAAAGGCATGTTGTGTATGATAGAGAGGGAGGCTCAGGAGGAGAACTCTTGGCAGGGATTAGAGGCACTAATGATCAAAGGGAGGACCACAGTTCACGCTGTATCTGGAGACAGGAGAAATACAAGGACGTTCTGATGTTTGACCCAAAGGAGGGGAGTTTCGAGTGTAATGCCAAGTTTTACCATGAGAAGGTGGAAAAGTACACATGATGAGGGATTCACAAATGTTCTGTGGATATTTTAATTGGTGGTCACACTTTAGCTTTAGGCAGATTCCTTTCAGACTTCGAGGGGTACAGACCTCTTTGCTATATCCTCTATTGTATGACTTAATGCTATTCAATACCTCTGATTTTGGAGAGCTTCTACAGTCTCTACAATGCTGACACCTTCCTGCTTTATTGGATTTAATTAGGATTTTCCCATCAATACTACTTAGTTTAGGTTTAGTTAGATAATTTAGATTTGCTCATGTATAGGTGAGAGGACCAAAAACCATACACTGATCACCAGATCCTGTTTCTCATTTTCTGCAGTGCCATCACTGAATTTCTTGTTTGCTTCATGTTATTGAGACTTAACTTTGTCAGATGGTTTGGTCTACCAATAGTTATTCTGTATTTTTATAACGTATTCTTGAGATTAGTGTACATTGGCTTGGCTTTGAATTTGTAATAAATCCATACTTAACACCATTTATTGCATTTTAGGTCCTCACTGTGCAGCGAAATGGGCTACACTGTAAATTGAATTTTTGGATGATGTTAAATAATCTTTATTCCGCAGGCACCTAAAAAGGTCTATTGCATGGAAATTTGGATATTTGACTCAGTGCTCTGGCAATATTGAGAAAGCAAATGCACAAGAAAAACTGCTGGTAATTGTGATTACAGATTGCAAGAATTATGTCTGGAAAAATACGACAGTTTCTCCCAAATTTGTAGTAGATTTATGACTTTTGTGTCATTTACAAAAAAATTCCATCAGTGATGGTGGAAATCTACAGCAGTCGTCGATTTCCAGGAATACTTCAACTCAGTGATTTAAAAGGTTGGTACTGTCCGGTACGGAGTACCGGCACTTTTTTATTTTGAGAGGGAGAGTGCCTGCACTTCTAAGACAGACGTAATACTTTCAAATGGAGAGTACCGGCCCTTCTCGGAAACAAGGTACCTGCACTTCTATTTTTCCATTTCAAGCACTGCTTCAACTTAGCAGAACTGACATATGGATGTTTTTAAAAGTTGAAATGTAAATCTTGTGGAAATGTGTATTTGTAACTAAACCATTCCCTTAGATCCTTACGAAAAATAGGGATGTAACCTTTCCTGGCTCTAGACAGGGCACCTACTCATGAGAGTTGTTTTACTAGAGTCTCTAAAGTAAGAAACTGTAGGGCATATTATCAAGAACGGCGTTAAAATTATCGCCGCTTTAGCGGCAGGAAACTGCCGCTAAAGCGGCGATAATGGGCTTGGTAATATGCCCTTGAGAATTCCAATAGAACCCCATGTTCTGGTGTAAACATGGGCTTCTATTGGAATTCTCAAGGGCATATTATCAAGCCCATTATCGCCGCTTTAGCGGCAGTTTCCTGCCGCTAAAGCGGCGATAATTTAACGCCGTTCTTGATAATATGCCTCTGTATGACTTTGAAGGCCCAAAATGTATTATTACGTTTTCCGCCTAAAGCCATATTTTTACTGCAGTGGAAAAAACCCATCTTGGTGGATTTCACCCATCGTAAGTGCAATTTAAAATAGCAGTTGTACTTTTTGCCGGGACCTAATAACGTTCTGCATTGTTAATATTTAATTGCAAAACGCCAGTCAATAGTGCATTGAGATGAGAGAACGCTGGGTGTTTTGCCTGGAACCTCACGCTCCCAGGAGTCTATTTCAATCGCAGTACACACATTGACCGCTAGATGGGGGTGTTGGACGAGGCTCGCAGATTTAGCAACGTTACTAGCTGGGGGTTGTTCATGTTAACGTTTCTTAAAATCAACAACTGAACAAGCAATGGCAGGCAAAGCCAAGAGGTCTGGCTTTGGCTGCTAGCACTTTGGCTTTTTCAATGCCAGCTTTGTTTTGACATAGTTTTTGAAAAACGTTACTGTTGGTGAAGCTTTCAGGGTCTCGCCAATATATATGAAAAACACATTGGTTAAAAGCCAAAATATATGTTGGCCTCAAAAAGCACATGCTGTCATAGAAGAGCCTGGCACTGGAGGGAACTACTTTGTGTGTGGTTGTACTCCCAGAATGCATCTCTCACAGTGAAGCTAACCAAAGGCTGAAATGGGCTGACCCACCGCTCCAAGCTGTATGCCTAGAGGGCGGAAGACATGTGAAGGACACACCAATGGACGAGGATGGCTGGCTGAAAGGCCCTCGAAATATATTATATACACAATTTTCATAAAATCAAATGTCTTGTCCAGAGCTAATAATTACAGCTATGCAGAGGGAATTTCAAACTTTAGATTAAAACAATTTCTATGACCTGTAAATCATCCTGATATGAGCAGTAGTGTAACGACTGGAGGGTAAAAACTGCAGTCTGTTGGAATGTTAGATCCGGATTAGCTTCTCCTCTGTACGCACGTATAAATGTAGGGTAACTTCTGTAATGTGGACTCAGCTACGCGTCAATGGCGCACTGTCATAATAACATGCTGTTTCGTATATAGCGCTTCATACTCCACTTCTGCCTCTTCCAAGCTCTGTAAATATCGGATGTTACTCAGGGGCGTAGGCGCAGTGGCGGGGGGCACCCTTCAGGTGGCCCCCATTCAGCCTAAGGCCAATAATGTATGTGCAATGTGGGAAACTCGGGGCCCGCTCATCCCATTCTGCTAAGGGGCTCCATCATTGTTGCTACGTCACTGATGTTACTGTTACCCAATAAAGGTACCCAAGGCATTGTCTGCTTAGCTGGCATTGATACTTTGTTCTTCAGATCACAGCAGATGTCAGTTGTGAGCGTTAACACACTGTGGCATCAAAAGGTAATGGATAAGGAGGGCGGGTGCAAAAGAGATCCGGAAGTTGGAATTCAGAGAAGAGAAGCGCTAATTCAATTATGGAGTAACCATAGACTAAGTTTTAGAGGTCCTAGGCTGGTTGATTAATACCAGTCTGAATTTCTGTATTAAAGGGTCACGCCTTAAAAAAGTAGCCTGCATACTCTCATGGTCAGGGCCCCCCGGGGGACCAGGCACTCACATAGGAACTTGGCAACTACCACCTACCAGCCTATATGCTTCAAGCAATACTCTCATTGCTTCTTTTAATACTGACTTTTGGTATGCTCGCACAGTCAGTGAAAATGTCACAGTAAGAGGGACAGCTTAGTAAATATTTAAGCTAACATGGCATAAACTTATAACAACAGGATACATTATATGCACAAAACCCACTTCTCACATCCCACCCACAAACACAAAAAACAAATCAGAAGCACAGACATAATTTAAAAATAGGAAAATTAAGGAAAAAAAGGTGGTCCACTGCTTTCTGAATCACAGAAGCAATTAAAATTTGTGCTCATTGCCTTCAATTGATGTAATGTGCCTTGGCGTCTGTGAAAAGGTTTTCCCATAGCTGGTGGGCGACCTAATCATTTCTGCCAAATTGTATCTCGAGTTCTACGGGTGGGATATTACTTCTTTGGCAGAAAGCAATGCCCATGAGATAAATTGTGCTCATGTCTACACATATCTGTATACGCATCTGTAAAGCGAAAGCGAATCAAAGAAAGAGAACCCCTGATCTGTCTACGTCAGAGGTCTTCAAACTTTTTGATGCCGAGACCCCCTTGTCAAACCTTTTTAGGAATAAGGACCCCCTCCTGACAAAAGTTTCTAGAACCTGGTACTCCTCATCATCGACAACCATAAACGCCCCCAATTCCCACACAAATTAATTTTTACAGTGGGGAAATAATATTAAACAGTGTTTAGCCAACCAAAGGTCAGTGAGCATGGGGGCGTGGTCAGAGGTGTAGCTAAAAACAAAGGGCCTTATTTATGAGGAATTGGCGTTGGGCAGCGCCGCCAGTCTTCTTGCTGCGCTGCTCTGCGCCAATGTGAAATGCAGGAATGCACTATATCTATGAAATACGGTCCATTCCTGTCCTTTCCTCTTGCGTTGGCGCACAAATTGCTGCCTAGCACCAACATAGGCAGGATTGTTTTTGTGCAGGAAGGGCACCTTCCTGCACAAAAACAATCCTGAGAGATGTTTTCCTCTTTCTATGTGAGCTGCAAAATGCAGCACAAATGGAAAGAGGAAAAATGAGGAGACATTTTTTCACTGGGGAGACATACGTTTTTGGTGCTGCCCCAGATTGAAGTGATTTTGTAAATATGGGGCAGCATCAAAATCCATGGGTGTTGCGTGGAAACACCCACGCAGGGCACATGGAACACCTCCTTGATGCAGAGTTAGGCAAGGCAGCGACTTGCCCTGCTTTGTCTTACTCCATATCTATGAGGCCTTGCAAAGCCATGCAGGGCGACTTTGCGCCGCCTCTTAGATATGGTTGAGGCATGCTGCGCCGCCAGAGCGTCAATAAAACTGGTGCTCTGGCAGCGGAAGCCTCTCATAAATAAGCCCCAAAATATTCTGTATGTTTTTTAGGTCTTTCACCATCAGGTACCTACATATAAAATAAAGGGCATAGTAAATAAAAAATAAATGAAATGCACTTTAGTACATTATGAAACCTCTATTAGTTAATGCACTGCAGAGGTCTGTGTGTAACCAGAGAGACACAGAATTAAATCTTGGTTGGTGCAGTGGAGAATAGTTTATTTTTAGCGCTATGAGGTCACAGCCTGTGACAGAAAGCACTGTGAGTATGTAAATCATTATTTTATACTTGCATTACACACAGTGAAATATAGACTGATACAAAATGTGTAAATAGTTTTGCAATGAAATGGTTCTTCCAAAATGTAGATTTTAGGAATACCAGGGCTTTTGTAATGCAATTTCTTTTTGAAATAACTGTCACTTCAACACCTCCTTAGTGGTACTAAGGGCTGTGTAAGTACAGTTAGGATTAAAAGCAAACACTTCACAGCCCAGTTGTTAACTCTTTGCACTGCCACTCAAAAAAACAACTCTTTGTCATCACAAAGCTTGGGGTGATTCATGGGGTCCCAAGCACCCTTCACACTTGCAGATAAACTAATGGGGCACATTTGCATTTCTTTTAGGCGACCAGGCACCCTGGCAGGAAACCTTTACACAGCACAGGAGACTCAGATAAAGCATTTAACAAGCGACATTTGCTGTCCCAGGAGGGCTGTCTTTTTTCCAAAACTAAAGCAAATGTTTTAGAATCCAGGCAAAGTGAGGCTGGGGAATGAGCAACCCCCTTCCCAGGACTCCACGGCCCCCCTGGGGGTCGCGCCCCACAGATTGAAGACGTCTGCCCTAGGGTGACAAGACAAGACGTCCCGGATTTCCCTGGACAGTCCAGGTTTCCCGACACTTTTGCTAATTTCTAATACATGTCCCGGTTTTGGGTCCAAGGACCAGTCTTACTGCGCAGCCGAATTTCTAGGTATGCTCTCCTTTCAGGAGCCTCTGAAGTATGACATAATGTATTTGTTTCTACCAGGCATCACAGGAGTAGGTCACTGCCTGCTCTCAGCAAAGACACAGAGTGGGGAGGAGCGGGCGGGGGGAGGGGGGTTTGCGCAAGGTGGAGGTCCTGCCATTGCTAACCCTACATAAGAATAGCCTTGTAAGTTTGTGTGTGTATATACGAGATTTACAGGTCTAACGCACACACACAACATACACACACTTACTTTTTTAAATGATTGATTTTTTTGTTTTTGTTTCAAAGGATATGCAAAAAGCGGTACAGGCCAGATATAGAAATCAGACTGAAGGCTTTAGTGCTACTTTTTGTCCGACCTGTCCCGGTTTTTCCTTCTCAAATTCTGGTCACCTTCCCCGCGCCCCCCTCCCCTTTCGAATGTGCAGGTTCGAGTCCAACATGGTTTCAGACTATAAGGGGCGGGGGAAGTAGCCCCCACGCACCACAAAGCTTCAACTAACTCCTCTGGACACTACCCAATCACTACCCATGCCACTCCTAGTCCCTCCCCCTTCATCCATGCTTACAAATAAATTGTGTAATACGTGACTTGCCAGTTGTGCAAGTCGTTGCACCTCCTTTCAGTTACTTGTGAATTGGAGCTGACGGATTTGCACGCCCACATGTTTTCCGAGAGAGAAAGCCTGTTGTTTTCTCTGCCCTGACAGCAGCACCTGCACATGTCCCACCACAAGCCCAACTGGGGGAGGTACAAGAATGTAAACATGGAATCTGGTTGGGACAAGGGCGGGGCTCGTGTAACACAGAAGTTCAGAGTGTTAAAGTTAACAAAACACGGTTACTGCCAGGACTAGGGGGAACTGTCATACTCGAGAGGGGAGGGGCAGGCTGAGGTGTAAAATTAAAATATTTCCAGAAAGAGAGTAGTGAACAGCAGGTACTAAATTAAAAACGTTTTTTTTTATGTTGTACTTTGCATGTTTTTGTTCTTTCTTGTAACCTAACTGTTCTATTATAAAAGTGCTAACTCCTTTGGGCCATGCTTGGGCCACATAAAACGACAGAAATGTTTTGCCACCTTTGCAAAGGTGTATGGAAAAATGAATGTTACAATGTTTTACTCTCCACCACTTCCGTGTGAACCGCTGGACTTTTTGTGACACTTTTAAGACACCCACATCCTGATGTAACACTAACAAAATTGTTCTTCATAGGGGACACTGCACACAAAAAAGTATTTTTACTACACAGTAACATTTTGCACAACAAAACTTCACAAAGGGTAAACTTGCAGGAAAATTCTGTATATCTTTTCCAGCTTGGGAATTATCAATCGACATGAACCTTTTATTTGTTAGCCAGTGAAAAATATCTTGTCTTTATGAAATAAACTTTACCTGGGGCGAAGGACCAAGCACCCTTACCACACTTGCAGATAAACTAATGGGGCACATTTGCATTTCTTTTAGGCGACCAGGCACCGTTGCACGAAACTTTTACACAGCACAGGAGACTCAAATAAAGCATTTAACGAGCGACATTTGCTGTCCCAGGAGGGCTGTCTTTTTTCCAAAACGAAAGCAAATGTTTTAGAATCCAGGCAAAGTAAGGCTGGGGAATGCGCGACCCCCTTCCCAGGACTCCACGGCCCCCCTGGGGGTCGCGCCCCACAGATTGAAGACGTCTGGTCTACGTAGTATGAGGCTAACACCCTTGTCACGAGTTGGGAAGAATAAGGTGAGGTACTTACCACATGTAGTAAGTACCAGCACCCCAGGGTAAGGTGCTAGTTAATACCTCCTATTCTGAGATATTATCTTCAGAATGAGATAATAACATGCAGAGTCAGTATTTAACACACCAAATTGCATCTTTTGCCTTTCTCATGGGCCTTTTCCCATCATATAAATTTTACAGGTTGGTCTGCTGGAATGTATCATGGAAAACTGTGAGGGCATGATAATTATCCCTCAAATCATAATTCCGATCCCTGTGCAAGCTCTTGACCCCTAAGAATGTTTGGTAGGGATGCAAAGGCAACTAGCTCCAACCTCTCCATGGGTCTATGAGTCGCAGAGAGCGGTATCTGCGAGGGAGATGCTGCGTCACCTGACCACAAGTTCCTCTGTATTCATTGTCCCAGGATTTACTGGGTGCAGCTACACCGGGCAGGATTTTACCAGCCGAATAATCTATCTTGTGAAACCATATTAGGCATGAGTAGGGGCAGCCGGCACATTCATTGCCCGGCCACCTCCAGACGCCCTCTCACAGCATAGGAGGGTCATTGAATACTGACACCCTCCTTGCCCTCCCACTAGTGCCCACCTATCCCCCACTCTTTACCACCTGCTAACATCAATGACTAATCACATACATGGGCCTGGTAATGGAATTCTCCATTCTGGAGATAAAATCTCATAACTGCACGGTGCAAGGGTGCAAATACCACCCAGAATCAGTGAATTCACACCCGCTAATTTTGGCAACCATGCACCGTCCAATTCCTAATGGAGCCCAATACTGAGACATCAAATATAATATGACTGAGTGAAATTGTTGATGTCTGTTAAATTCAGACTTTGGCCCGTGGAAATAAGACATAAGTGAAATAAAGCAAAATCTTTATCTTTGGAAATGCACCTCAATATCTGCAGACAGACGTCTGACCCCCAAAACATCCAAGAGCACCAAACACCTTTAAAGGAAATGATGACGGTACACCAGACTTTCCAACTCACACGGTGCCACAGTGTGCCACACGATGTCGGCTCCCTTCACACCTGGAAAAAAGCGGAAATCACACGGAGGCAGAGAAAAGGAGCTAAAACTATTGTAAACAGTGGATTTCCAGCTCGTTTTCGGAGACAGTAAGCAGCCGATGTCCATTAAGAAGTGTGAAAACACCCCAGGACATTAGCGACAGCCTCTATGCCCCTTTGTTTTTTTTATAGGAGGTTTGGGGAAGCTTGGTGAGGGGCAGAGTGCCTTTTAGATAGCTCTCTGCAAAAGGCCCTGCCCCCTCCAAGCCTCCGCCCTCTCTTAACACAAGGAAATTCATTTGTAAGTTGGCAGGAATGTTACACCTTTATGAAGACTCAGGAATCAGACTAGTCACAGACACTCAAGCTGGGGAACGTCTTCTCTTCTCACAGCAAAGCCCAAGAAGCCACAGGTAAAAGATACTGGTCCTCACCTCTGCAACCACTGATGGGGAAATGTCAGGAGGACGCCGCCCAACGCTGTGACAGCAGGGCTGAGGACATCGAAAACGGACAAAGATTGCACGCATGCCTGACTAAGTACAGGCCCTGTCCTAGAAATTAGAAAAATCTTCCAAATTTGGGAGGCACGTCATGAAAACTCTCAAGTCTATTTGTGGGTCAAATATTAATTATTGACAATAAAAATCTACGACTGAGAACATCTCACGCATAATGTGTCATTGTAGCACAGTGAATATATATTTTCACTGTCTAGGGTGACTAACTGAGAGATCCGCATAGGGAATTGAATGCAGGAGCAATGTAAGTGGGAAAGAAAATGTGAGGGAGGAAGTAAAACAAACGCCCCCTTAAAGGGAGAGGCACTTTGCAAGAATCCTAAAAAAAACTAACTTTTCTGAGCAAATAGGTTAGTGACAAGCGCACTGCTCACCTCCTTTCTTCAATCTTGAGTTTCACAAGAGGTTTTTAAAGCCCTTCTGCTTCCATATGTTCTAATACCATAAATGAGCATTGTAAAGACTATTTTCATTCAGACAATTGTCTATCATCCCTGTTATAGGCCCTTGATGTTCATCTCAATTTGCATTAAATTGATGGTGGGCAATAACCTCATTATAATACCCTTTCAAGTGTTCATTACGGTGATAGAGAATTTGATTGTATTTCTGGTAATGAGGCAGAGACCTTAAGTGATGGGGAGAAAAGGGTGAATCATATTGTATTCTAAAATGCGGCGATTTGGATTATGTTTGAAATCGGAGTATGCTCATATTGCCTACAAATAATCGCATTTTTATGGGCTCCAAAATGCAATTAGACAGGGTCCACGGGGAGCCTAGATCTGTTTCCCTTAAGTACATCAAGAGTAGAGATAATTGAATCTATTTCCCATAAATTTGCGTCAGGTATATTAGTCCCTGCAAAAAATTAGGTAAAATATTTCCAGGTATAAACGGCGTTGCAACTAGAGTCTTCACTGTGTACTCAAAGCGTTGTGTACGTCACACTTGTAGGGGTACCCATAGTTTGCAGAGATTCCTGCTTTCTCTACATTTAGACGCTAATACATTTTTTTCTTCCCAGGTGGACATTTGTCCTGCATGCTACTTGGTCCTGAAGATGAATGTGTCATTTTCTTTTGCATTAACTTAAAAACTGTTCTCCACGCGAATTTGAAACTGGTTGTATGTTTGCAATTGTTTTTCTTGCCACACCTTATAAGTGGCACAAGAGACCCAGGTTTCATGTAAAAATTCATATGGGCAAAACTTTGAGATCTAGGATAGTAATCCTAGTATTTGTAAAAGTTCTGGAGAGCTCAGAAAATTCAACTTTGCAGCTATGCTAGTCTCAGCTGGAAAAAGAGCTGTGACATTTTTAGGTCTCGCCTAGCAGCGCGCATGCGCTGCTCTGCGAGACTTATTAGGTCTCGCCTAACAGCGCGCATGCGCTGCGCTGCGAGACTTATTGTAAGGGGGCTTCAAAAAGCTGACCACACGCTCGTGCGTGTGTGGCCTATTGCTTGCGGTTACCCGCACAGGCACCATCTGTTTTGAATTATCGTGCCCAGACGCGTGCGCAATAATTCAAAACAGATGTTGTGGCGTGCGCGCGCGCACCACTCGCGTGCTTGTTATCGTATGTTTCCTATTCCTAATTTGCAAAGAAAGCCTTTTGTGCTGACTTTGCTAACAATCCCGATGAGGACGCCCACACGGTCCTGATTCACTCCTTTATAGCCCCTACATGCTGGTCTGTCAATTAGGGAGATACGATATTTAAGAATCATTGCTTCACGCTAGGAGGAAGGAACTGCTTCAGAAACAAGATCACATTCCAAAGTCACGGGGTGAACAATGCCGTCAGTAAGGAGCTGGACTGCCGCATTCCAGGGAATAAAACCAGCGAGCCTGCTAGTGCGCCGCCTGGAAGTGAAATATGCTCGGAATGAGTGCGCTGTCCTTATCGGCGAGACAGGAACAGATACATGGAGTTGTAGAGTTGTGGCCGGCGCTAAAGCCTGGCAAGTCGAGCAAGGAAGACACGTACCAAAGAGTCGATTAAACTTGCAGCCTGACAGCTAAGGTCCTGCTCCTACAGTTCTTTTTTTTTTGTTTCCAATTTTTTGGGGGGCTGTTCAAATATAAACAACATATAAATATAATCATATATAAAATACAAGTGATACATTCGAAGATAAATTAAGTAAAAAAAGAAAAGGAAAGGGAAGAACAAAAAACAATCAAGTCTGGCATTGGCATAGCCAATAGGTCTCGCCTTTGGGACATTATAAGTGTTTAGCCATGCAACAGTTGATGTTGCACCAAGGATATTGTGCTGCAAAATTAAATACTTATAAGGTCCCAACGGCGAGACCTATTGGCTATGCCAATGCTTGTTACTAGAGCAGCTGAACATAAGGTGAATTCAGCCTCTGACATCTATGTACGCCAGGCAGTTTGGTGTCAGATGTGTCAGTGGGTGGTGGCTCTTCAGGGATACACTGCCTAATCTTAATGGGTCTAGCTTTAATTGGCATATTTTTCTCGACATTTTGATTTGAGTGTGAGCCTGACTGCTTCCGCACATAAATAAGAGCCAAAATAAGCATTGGCAAACCCAATAGGTTTGGCTTTTACTGCCAGCATTTTGCTTTGTCAATACTTGTTTTTTTGCCTTGGTTTGAGTAAAACTTTATTGTCGAAGGAACTGCTGGGCTCTAGCCAATATATAAAAAGAAACATTGGCTAAAAGCAAAAGTATGTTTTTTATTTGATTTTATGAATATATTCAATAACACAAAATACAATACAGTTGCAGTTTCATTTTGGCTGGGTACAGCAAAAGTATTTTTTGGTCTCAAGAAGCACATATTTCCACAGTAGTCCCTGGCACTGAAGGGAACTTCTTTCTGTGAGGATGTGCTCCTTGTGAAAAAGAAGAAGGTGACTGAGCCAACCCATTGCCCCTTGCTGTATGATATAGTGGGTAGATTTTTTTTAATAACACTGCAACTGACCAATGGGCGTAGAGGGCTGGCTGGAAGCTTCCATAAGTATATCATCTACAAAATTGTAGTAAAATCAAAAGTTCTTAGCGAACGCCAGACCTGAAAATTCGGAGTATTTTGAAAGTTGTGGGTTCCTATCTGGAGCTGAGTTTTAGAATGGGGGAAGAGCTGTCTCACCCCACATGAGCGCTTGGCTTCCCAGTGCAGAGAATAAGCACTCCTTTTGGGTGGCACTGACAGGGACGATGCTTAGTCAGTGAGATTCGGGGTGGGGCAGGTGAATTATAAATTTCCCAACTAAAAAAGCTGTGGACCAGAAGGTGAATGTGTGAGGTGACCAAGGTTCAGGATGGACTGTCTCGATGAGGAGCAGGGTCAGTACTGATTAACATTAGGTGGACCTCTGGGGCTGATTTAGAGGTTGGCGGACACGAACTTGTTTGCAACTGTGACGTAGTGCCCTGTCTGCCAAACTCAAGGTCCGCCCACCAGATTTTGAGTCAGGCAGATCGCAAGTTTTATGTCGACAGAGTAAAATTTACCCTGTTATTATAAAACTTACTCTGACAGCCCGACAGAGTAAGTGCCATTGAAAGTAGGCCATCTGACCATCCGCCCTTTATAGAGTGGATGGTAAGGGTTTTCTTTTGTTTTTTACTGACCGCCGATGCCAGGTATATTAATTCTGGTGGTGAAGACAGTAAATAAAGAAACACCCTCACACCAGGGGAGTAAACTGGTGTGGGGGCATTTTTTTTTTTATCTTGTGAAAACAAACACGCTTTGGGAGTTTATTTTGAAAAGTGTAAAAACGATGGAAAAGTTTGATGGTGAGACATAATGTTTGATGGAGCTATTCATTAAACTTTTACTACATTGACAGGAACTGATATGACGGTGGTTCCAGCCAATGTATAGAGATGTCCGCTGGGCTGCAGACATCTCTAAATTTGGTGGGCGGAGCAAAGGCGTTAAAGTCCTCTGCCACCCTGTCTGCCTTTACTCTATCTGCTAAATCCTAAATCAGGCCCTCCGTCTAGAGCAGGGGGCTTCAAACCGGGGGGCATGCCCCCGCAGGAGGGCCTCAAGTGGTACCACGGGAGGTGCCAGTCTCTGGCCGAAAGAAGCATTATGCTGATAACAGTGCTTTGTTTTATGCAGTTAACAGTAAGCTGCTCTGAAATGGGCCATCACTAACATCTTTTGTCATTTGTGTCCTAGCTGGACAAAGGGAAGAGACTCCATATATTCTTTAAAACCCCCACCCCCATTTCTGATAATCACATTGTGGATACTTGCACACGTTAATAAGGCCTGCCTGGCCAGAATACTATGTATGGAAATCATGTATTTGATTGCATTTTTAAAACGGTAACAGGTCTTAACTGCAATGTTTAAATAAGTCTAGACATATGTAAACATTGCCAATTTAATAGAATAACTGTGAAAAATTCTAAGGAGGGCGATGATTTTTTTTATTTTACTGGGACGCGCATTCAAAAGTTTGAAGACCACTGGTCTAGAGCGACACAGTGGACAAAAAACGATAGTTTGGAATGCTACCCCGAGGGGTTGCCAGTGGTTAGACTATGTGCACCATTCATCCTATTACCTTTTGGGTGTTTGATTGTCAGTATTAGGCCTAGAAAACTAAGACTGGTGTATCTCTCCATGCCTACCACTTCTATTGTTTGTAAATTCTGAAAGCAGTACATTTGCATCCATTCAATAAGTACTTCTAACGGTGCAGATTTGTTACTTTTTTGTTAAACCGGTCACTAAGGGTCATATTAGTGGCACAACACAGCACTGCAAGCAAAGTTGCTGCGCTGCATTGCATTACTTGAGGAGAGCAGACCTGCACCATCTCTTCAAAGAAATGGTGCAAAATGCAGCACACATACAAAGAGGAAATAGCAAAAGCAAAGATATTTCTACTTGTTACGCAGATGCAAACTCATGTCTACAACTCATTGTAAATATGGGTTTGCATCAAAATCCAAAATCCATGGGTTGAAGCACAGGAACACCCATGCACCATCCATGGAACACCTATCTGACTCAAAGTAACGCAAAGCAGCACAATGCACTGCATTGCGTTACTTTTTCGTGCAAAGCCACCCAAATCGACATTTGCGTGGCTTTGTAAATCCCAAAAAGGATTTTAAGTCAGAGCTGCATCAAAAAAGTCATGCAATCAGATTCTAAATCTTTGTATATGTGGGTATAAATATACTTAAGTTCCTGATCCAAATAGTAAACAAGTTAAATCCTCTTAGTGAAATCCGGATGACAAGAAACACCTCACAGACACAGCAGACCCGACTCGGGGCCCCCAGAGCCAGCCAAGAATGTATTTATTTGTGGAGAGTGTCACACCCCGACACTGAAACTACTGTCACAGGTGCTGAGGGTGCTGAGGGCACAAAGGGACAGAGACACTCATATGGACACTCTGCTTTGTCCAGGGATACTGGGAGGTCGAGCAGGAGTTTGCAGCTCCATCTACACATTCCAGTTCAGAAGACCCCAGGGGAATGGTTCACAAACATCACTTTAATGTCCTCCCCAGTGTAACTGTAAACAGCTGCCCTGTGTCCTCCACGCCTGTAGCACACCAGAGCTTGACACAGGTCTCAGCGCCCTCTCTCTGCCCACCTCTGGCCTTCCAGGAGTCAGACACACAATGCGGCCATTTTTAAAAGCCTGCTTGGGCAGACAATTAGATTATCCTGAGCAGTGACAATGGCAGGGCCAGATGCTACTTCAGGGCCAAAAGGATGAATTGTAATTCAATTTATTCGCAGAGCTGCCAAGTTAGTGCCAGAGTCTAGGCCTGAATGCAGTGCGACATTCATTACTTAGCTGGAAATAAACAAGCACTTTGTCTTCATGGTAACCAGCTGCGGGATGAGGGAAAGAGAGGAGGGAGGTCCGTGAACCCTGAGCAGCCTCTAGCAGACACCTCACATCAAGGAAAGGAGGCCAGCCAGCCAGGCAGTCTTGGAAACAGCACACTAGAGCCCTGCAGCTGACAGAGCAGGGCAGCAAATATACAGCGCGCAGCCTGGCGAGCTCAGAGAACGCATTGAGATAAACTCCCAGAGGGAAGGACTCCCAGCATGAGAGCAAAGACAGAGCTTAATTTGTAAACAAATAAGTGCCAGGGTCGTCGTCAGGCCTCCGCAGCTTGCACCGCTCATTGCCACTGTCAACTCTGCAAGTGACAGTACAAACACAACTACTAACCAGCACTCTGCTACACGTGTAACACCTCAGACTATTCCAGGCCCCCAAAGCCTTTAAAAATGGCTTGGTCGGCAGGTATTAGTTATTTTTAATGTTTACTGAATTAATAAACATTTTCTTCTCTGTTCATGTCTAAATTATACAAACAGTGCCAACACGTGGCAGCTGTCATAAGTGCCGGTGTTGACAGTTAAGTGCTGGTGCCAGGACTGGAAACCACCGGCTCAAATTAAGCACTGGCTGGAGACTAAAGAGGGTATATAGTAGGCTGCAGAGCACATCAATAACACCACAGAATGTGGCCTTGGCTTCTCAGTGACCATAAAGCGGGAAGTACGTCACCGAAGGGAAATCACAGCTCAAAAGTAAAGTTACAGCTGGAGACTAAGGGCCTCGTTACAAGTAGCCTGGAAAATGCACAGGACTGTCCCCACCCCAAGAGTTACTGATAATGATAACATGAAACATACCATTATAAAATCACAGGTAGGGAGCGAAGACAGAGCTAGAGACTCAGTAGGGCCCAGTGTCACCTTCTTGAGCTCAGCATCATCTGCACAGAGTCTAGAGCGGGGACAAATGAGTGCACACGATGACACATAATTTAGGGGAAGAAATCACAGAATGAGCAGACAGACAGAGCTTGGAATAAATCACAGAATGAGCAGACAGACAGTGCTGGAAATAAATCACAGAATGAGCAGACAGATAGAGCTAGGAATAAATCACAGAATGAGCAGACAGACAGAGCTAGGAATAAATCACAGAATGAGCAGACAGACAGAGCTGGAAAAAAATCACAGAATGAGCAGACAGACAGAGCTAGGAATAAATCACAGAATGAGCAGACAGACAGAGCTAGGAATAAATCACAGAATGAGCAGACAGACAGAGATGGAGACTAAGTACAGTCTTGTTTCCAAAGACAGGGCTCAGCCACATCCAACAGAGAGCTCTATTGAGATCTCAGAGAGCACACAATGTCAAACATAGAACTCACAACATCACAGAAAAAAAAGCATCAGAGCACAGACGGAGCGGGAGACTAAATATTTTTTTTATTTTTTTTTAGAGTTTTATATAGCGCAAACTAGACCCGAGACATCGGGTATCAGAGCGCTTTACATGAGCACCAGTTTCGTTACAGGACACATTCATTTTTGTTAGGCATGGGAAGATTAAGTGATTTGCCCAGAATCACAGGATGTTGAGCGTCGTTGCCGAGACTCGAACCGGGTTCCCCAGCTTCGAGGTCGACAGCTGTAAGGCTACATCCTCCCCCTAAATAGCGTGTAGTGTCACCTTCCAAAGCCAAGCAACACAGGCTTGAGACTCATAAGAGTGTAGTCTGATCTGTCGGAGCCGAGCTGCATACAAATCAAGAGAGATCAGGGACTCTCATCCAACATGCAACAGGAGACTCATTACAGGGAGGAACTCCAACACAGGGGAAGAGATAGAGCTGGAGACTAAACAGGGCCTAGGGTCATCAGTCAGAGCTCAATGACACTGAAAGAGAGGGAGGCCTGGGAACCTGAGAGAGCACACAGTATGAAGGTCATGGCATGGGAGCAATCACAACATGAGAACACCTGGTTAGAGAGAGGGCAGAGTTAACTGTCAGGGTGAGTGCCCTAAGATGCCAGAGACCACCCAACATGAAACTACTGGAAAGGAGTCTCACTAAAAGAGCAAGTACAGTGGGGATTGAGGTCAGCAACTGGAGCTCAGGAGTATCCATGCAATGTGTGACCATGGATCTGAGAAAGCACAAGGCAGGAAACATAGTAAGGTGACAAAGACAGAGCTGGAGGTAAAGGCCACAAGAATACAACTTCAGGACGATATTCTGAAACTCAGGTTTGTACTGGGATCGGAATTACAAGCTGAGAGATAATTATCATCCAGCACCTTGATGGCAAAGCCAAAGCTGCTGACTCAGCAGAATCTACAGTGCTGCAGCAATAGGGGGCGGGGCATATCTGCTGCCATTCCTCCTGCATAACGGAGGGCCAGGGGGCCAATAGAGAAGTGAGAGCTATAACACAACATACATGCATTGAGTCAGTCAATCATGCCCAGAGGCGGGTCTACGCATGTGCAAAGTAAGCAGAAGCGCCTCAGTGCCTCACCAGGGGGGTCCCACACACGCTCCGCCCATCAATGACTGTCGCACAGCTGCTCTGCAGCACATACATGATAGTTTGTATGTGTCCTGGCAGACCCTGCCAAGGAGGAGAAAAGGTCAACTTATGCCACTTCTGGTGTTGTCAAGTCATGTGTAAATTAGAATGCACTCGCATTGTCCTCTTTCGGCCAGTGGCACCAAAAAAATCCTAGGACTGGCTCTGATCACTACCATAGGTTACTGACAGACTAGGGGAGGTTAGGTCACCGAACTAGCCCTAAAAGGCAACAATCTTGGCCAATGTGATTTCCTGTATTGGCCACTCCCCCTTCTCAGAACAATTACATACCTGAGCACTTCTGGGAAAATAGAAACAGACTGAATTGCAAATATACTTGGCTTGAGCTAGAACATAAAAATGTAATATATGTAAACGAAAAACATGGTAAAAGATCCACAGACATACTGCCCATCTCTCTTCTACTGTAGAGCGACTAGTGTTCAATTGTTTAATTAAAAGAAAACATCACTTTATCCAACATAGGGGCTTATTTACAAGCCCCTTGCGCCACTTTTGCGTCATTTTTAACATGGCAAACGTGACGTACAGGTGGCGCAAGGGGCTTGTAAATATGCCCCATAGTTTCCAGAAGCAAACCAACCAGCTGTCACAGCTTTATCATGAATAGCCCGAACAGTAGGATCTAAAGAGTGTAATCAGATCAGCAATATTTCCTAGTCGAGTCCATAACAAAGAAAGCAACTACTGCCCCCCTGTTCACACTGCCAACAAGAACAAGCATTGGCCCAGGCCACAGGCCTGGCTCTGAACATGTCAAGGTGTTTTCTTGTGGGCAGGCAGAATTGTTATTGAGACTGAGTGAATGCAGAGCTGTCAGGGAGGAAGCTTGCATGGGGTGGTAGTTTGGGGTGGGCACTGGAGTGGTGAGGGTGGTAGACTGGGAGTGCAGTAATGAGGGGTTAAGTAGTGGAGTGGTAGTACAATAGCAATAGGTGGTAATGGGGTCATAATGGGTGGTACTGTAGTGGTGGGGAATGGATGTGCAGTGGTATGGAGTGTTAATGCAGTGATTTGTTCATGGTACAGAGGTGGGCGCGCATATGCTAATGTTGGTAATATAGTACTGTGGCAGGTAGGGTACTGCTTGGAGATGGCAGCGCAGAGCCTGGAGAAGTAGTTTTGAATTGGGAGTTGTGGTTTGGTGTTGAGATGGTGGTTTAGTGCTGGGGTGGTAGTGTAGTTATGTTAGGAAGGTGGAAAAGTGCTGGTGTGTTGTGATATCTAGGGCAGTGCTGGGGTGGTGGTGTATTGAAAGAGGTGTTGGTGTTTTGCTGGGCAATGGTGGTGAGAAGGTTGATGTGTTGCGGCATAGTATTAGTGTTTGTATTGGTACTTTAGAGACGTATGATGGACCTGGTATGTGGTAGTGCAATCTTCATGTTGGTAATTCCGTGCTTGTTTTAGATTTCTTGGCGGGGGTGGGTGTAAAACATAGGGATGGTGGTGGTGTGGCACTAAGGTGTGGTGCATACTTAGGCTCTTGTGTGTTGGGCATTGTGGTTCATTATTCATGATTGTGGCACATTAATGACGACTGGTGGTATTGTGCTGGCAGCATACGCGGTCCTGTATGTATCATGCAGTGATGGGGGTTGGGTGTGCTATTCTCAGGGTTGTTACTTGGTGCAGGAGTTGTGTTTTGATGCTGGGGGAGTTAGAGCAGTGCTGCTGGTTGGTGGTGCAATGCTGGAGAGTGGTGGAGCAGTGCTGGGAAGCTTTGATGTGGCTGTGAGAAGTGAAGGTATGATGGCACTCAAATATGTAACGGTGGGCCTCATTTTGAGTCTGGCAGCCGGTCGATCAGCCGGCTAGGTCAGCAAAGGGTATGGCCTCCATTCCCTTGGCAGAAGCCCCCCCACGCCTTATTTAGAGATCCCTGCAGGCAGGTGGAGACCTGTGTGCCTCCAGTGAAGCCGTTGCTATGGTAGCTCCACTGAAGACACTTAGGTTTTGCCACATGGGCACCATGTGTTGTTTTTTAATAACGAACTCACAAAGTGGTAGTTTGTTACTGAAAAACAAAAAAATATTGGTCTTGCTTTGCTGGGGGGTTTCTCCCAGCAGTTGAGAGTAATTTCTCTTGTTTAGTGTTCGGTACTACCAGGCTTTCCCTAGAGGTCCCTAAAAGGAAAATGGTAGATTGGAACGGCCACCCTAAGTACACCGAATGTTCTGATGTACATTGACTAAAGGAACTTTGACGTATAGGCCACCGGACAAAGTTTTCGGCCAATGAAGCCAGCTGGGTCTCAGCCAGCGGAATACGGACTCTTCCCCGATTCCAAGAAGAGCCGAGGAACCACAAGTTTGGCAGGGCTGGATCACCAACCGGGGGTGGTGGTGGGGGTGGTAGTGGGGGTGGAGGTGCTCCTGCTCCACCAAACGCTGAGCTCCGGTGTCTTTTGTTACTACAGGGTTAAAATGAGGCAAGGCCAGTCCCATCCAGACGGACACATAATTAACCCAGACTGGTTCCTGCCCAGTTAGGCCTCTCCATTGAGGTATACCTTCAGGCATGTGGCCGAGGGACCACATATAGCCACACCCATTGCACTTATGAAGCACTACTTAAAGGCAGTGGTCTGAATGCTTAAAAAGTCTCAGCACTGGCCATCGTTCAGGGGCTTGGTGGGCGAAGGGCTGTAATGTAGCCTCAGCAATAGCCAGTTACTAAGACTTTTGAAAACGATTCCATCATTTTTGTCCTAAAAGCGGTCATGGGTTGCGTTCTTCTCCCCTTCAGAGGGAACCTAATCTGGCAGTTCAAGCTGGACTGTTCTTATTGGAGCAGGGTCAGGTCTGAGTTTCCTAAGGGGGTCCATGTCTGAAGTTCCTAGGTGGGAGAAAAAAAATGGACTGAAATATGGCCTGAGTGATTGCCGGAGGTGGAGACTTTTGTAAGCATTCTACCCATCACGTTTGGGTTTTCCTCAATCTGGTCTGCGATTTCTGTTGCAACCTGATCTGGCAGTTCACTTTCCACCCACCAATTTTGTGTTTTCTTGAATACAGTCTGGGATTGCTAGTGTGGGCCTCGCCTGAAAGTGTGCATGCCACCCATCCCTTTTGTGTTTTCCTGAATCTAGCATGGGGTTGCTAGTGTGGACCTGGCCAGGCAGCTCGCATTCCACCCATCACCATTGTGGTTTCCTGAATCTGATCTGGGATTGCTAGTTCAGAGCTGGGCTGAAAGTGTGCATTCCACCCATCACCTTTGTGGTTTCCTGAATCCGGTCTGGGATTGCTAATGTGGACCTGGCCTGGAAGTGTGCATTCCACCCATCACCAGTGTGGTTTCCTGAATCCAGTATGGGGTTGCTAATGTGGACCTGGCCTGGAAGTGTGCATTCCATCCATCACCATTTTGGTTTCATGAATCCGAGCTTGGATTTCTAGTGTGGACCTTACCTGGCAGCTCGTATTCCACCCATCATCATTATGGTCTCCTGAATCCAGTTTGGGGATGCTAGTGTAGACCTGGCCTGGCAGCTCGCATTCCACCCATCACCATTGTGGTGTCCTGAATCCGATCTGGGATTGCTAGTGCAGAGCTTGGCTGCAAGTGAACATTCCACCCATCATCTTTGTGGTTTCCGGAATCCAATCTGGGGTTCCTAGTGTGGAACTGGCCTGGATGTGTGCATTCCACCCATCACTGTTGTGGTTTCCTGAATCTAATCTGAGATTGTTAGTGTGGACCTGGCCTGGAAGTGTGCATTCCACCCATCACCGTTGTGGTTTCCTGAATCCAGTTTGGGGTTGCTAATGTGGACCTGGCCTGGAAGTGTGCATTCCACCCATCACCATTGTGGTTTCCTGAATCCAGTCTGCGGTTGCTAGTGTGGACCTGGCCTGGAAGTGTGCATTCCACCCATCACCATTGTGGTTTCCTGAATCCAGTCTGGGGTTGCTAATGTGGAACTGGCCTGGAAGTGTGCATTCCACCCATCACTTTTGTGTTTTCCTGAATCCAGTATGGGGTTGATAGTGTGGACCTGACCAGGCAGTTCGCATTCCACCCATCACTATTGTGGTTTCCTGAATCCGATCTGGGATTGCTAATGCAGAGCTGGGCTGAAAGTGTGCATTTCACCCATCACCTTTGTGGTTTCCTGAATCTGGTCTGGGTTTGCTAATGTGGACCTGGCCGGGAAGTGTGCATCCACCCATCACCATTGTGGTTTCCTGAATCCAGTATGGGGTTGCTTTTGTGGACCTGGCCTGGAAGTATGCATTCCACACATCACCATTGTGGTTTCATGAATCCGGGCTTGGATTTCTAGTGTGGACCTTACCTGGCAGCTTGCATTCCACCCATCACTATTGTGGTTTCCTGAATCCAGTCTGGGGTTGCTAATGTGGACCTGGCCTAGAAATGTGCATTCCACCTATCACCATTGTGGTTTCCTGAATCCAATATGGGGTTGCTAGTGTGGACCTCGCCTGGCAGCTCGCATTCCACCCATCAACTTTGTGGTTTCCTGAATCCAATCTGGGGTTGCTAGTGTGGACCTGGCCTGGAAGTGTGTATTCCACCCATCCCCATTGTGGTTTCCTGAATCCAGTATGGGGTTTCTAGTACGGGCCTGGCCTGAAAGTGTGCATTCCACCAATCACCATTATGGTTTCCTGAATCCAAACTGAGATTGTTAGTGTGGAACTGGCCTGGAAGTGTGCATTCCACCCATCACCATTGTGGTTTCCTGAATCCAGTCTGGGGTTGCTAATGTGGACCTGGCCTGGAAGTGTGCATTCCACCCATCACCATTGTGGTTTCCTGAATCCAGTATGGGGTTTCTAGTGTGGACATGTCCTGTAAGTCTGCATTCCATCCATCACTATTATGGCTTCCTGAATCCAATCTGAGATTGGTAGGGTGGACCTGGCCTGGAAGTGTGCATTCCACCCATCACCGTTGTGGTTTCCTGAATCCAGTCTGGCGTTGCTAATGTGGACCTGGCCTGGAAGTGTGCATTCCACCCATCACCATTGTGGTTTCCTGAATCCAGTCTGCGGTTGCTAGTGTGGACCTGGCCTGGAAGTGTGCATTCCACCCATCACCATGGTGGTTTCCTGAATCCAGTCTGGGGTTGCTAATGTGGAACTGGCCTGGAAGTGTGCATTCCACCCATCACTTTTGTGTTTTCCTGAATCCAGTATGGGGTTGCTAGTGTGGACCTGGTCAGGCAGTTAGAATTCCACCCTTCACTATTGTGGTTTCGTTTCCTGAATCCGATCTGGGATTGCTAGTGCAGAGCTGGGCTGAAAGTGTGCATTTCACCCATCACCTTTGTGGTTTCCTGAATCCGGTCTGGGATTGCTAATGTGGACCTGGCCGGGAAGTGAGCATCCACCCATCAGAATTGTGGTTTCCTGAATTTAGTATGGGGTTGCTTTTGTGGACCTGGCCTTGAAGTATGCATTCCACACATCACCATTGTGGTTTCATGAATCCTGGCTCGGATTTCTAGTGTGGACCTTACCTGGCAGCTTGCATTCCACCCATCACCATTGTGGTTTCCTGAACCCAGCATGGGGTTGCTAGTGTGGACCTGGCCTGGCAGCTTGCATTCCACACATCAATCACCATTGTGGTTTTCTGGGATTGCTAGTGCAGAGCTGGTCTGCAAGTGTGTATTGCACCCGTCACCATTGTGGTTTCCTGAATCCAGACTGTGGTTGCTAATGTGGCCCTGGCCTGGAAAGGTGCAGCTTGTATTCCACCCATCACTTTTGTGTTTTCCTGAATCCAGTATGGAGTTGCTAGAGTGGATATGGCCTAGCAGCTCGCATTCCACCCATCACCATGGTGGTTTCCTGAATCCAATCTGGGATTGGTAGTGCAGAGCTCGGCTGCAAGTGTGCATTCCACCCATCAACTTTGTGGTTTCCTGAATCCAGTCTGGGACTGCTAATGTGGACCTGGCCTTGAAGTGTGCATTCCACCCATCACCTTTGTGGTTTCCTGAATTTAGTCTGGGATTGCTAATGTGGACCTGGCCAGGAAGCCGCCATTCCACCCATCACCATTGTGGTTTCATGAATCCGGGCGTGGATTTTTAGTGTGGACCTTACCTGGCAGCTTCCATTCCACCCATCATCATTGTGGTTTCCTGAATCCAATCTGGGATTGCTAATGTGGACCTGGCCTGGTAGTGTGCATTCCACCCATCACCATTGTGGTTTCATGAATCCTGGCTCGGATTGCTAGTGTGGATCTTACCTGGCAGCTTGCATTCCACCCATCACCATTGTGGTTTCTTGAATCCAGTATGAGGTTGCTAGTGTGGACCTGGCCTGGAAGTGTGCATTCCACCCATCACCTTTAAGATTTCTTTCTTGCCCATAGAATGCCTGTGATGCTGGCCCTTTAACACCACACAAGGTACTCAGTGTCCATGTTCTGACTTTGACATTTAAGGTGATCACTGTAATACCTACTGCCTACCTCAAACCAGAACCACTGTTGGAAAATCACAAGTTTCCCTTCTGCAGTCAGGATTCTATATGATTATATTGATTTTCTACCACTAATAATCACTTAACACTATGAACAGCTTTATTGCAGAAGCAGCATAGAGAGAAGTGCTCCTATAAACTTGGAAAGGTCAGATGAGAGAGAAAAGGGTGGTACAACTTCTAAAATACAGGCCTGGCAAGTGGTTTCCACTGGAGAGAAAGGTCACTGTGCGCCCAGCAACACAATTACATCCATCATCGAAACAACATCGGCACAATTTGGAAACTAATGAGGCTGTGACTTCCTAATGTGAAGGCAAACCTAAACTATTCTTCAGCATATTTAGTAATCAGTCACTCAAGGTTATAATTAGATTTGTTATGAGCTTATCCTCTGTATTTTCTGTCTCAGTGTAAATCTGGGCTCTAGTGCAGATGTTCCAGAACTAATTATCAAGCTGTGAGCGGCACCGGCTGTCTTTGTTCATTGTTTTGCTAAGGGATGGGCATGCTGGCCCCTCTAGCTAATGTATGAATTCATTATTTCATGTGTGGTATAGAAGAACCGACACTTTATTAAAAATAAACATGGCCTTCACAGGTCAGACTCACAAAAAGCAAACTTGGTCTTCATAGATTCAAAAGTGAACGTGGTCTTCATAGATTCAAAAGTAAACATGGGCTTCATAGAATCTTAAAGATAAACATAGGCTTCATATGCTTGATTCACAAAAAGCAAACGTGGCCTTCATAGATTCACAAAAAGTAAACGCGGTCTTCAAAGATTCAAAAGTAAACGTGGCCTTCATAGGCCAGATTCACAAAAAGTAAACATGGTCTTCATGGACCAAAAACACAAATAGTAAACATGATCTTCATAGATTCACAAAAGTTAAACGTGGTCTTCACAGATTCAAAAGTACACCTGGTCTTCACAGATTCAGAAGTAAACTTGATCTTCATAGACCAGATTCACAAAAAGTAAACATGGTCTTGATAGATTTGCAAGAAAGTAAACATGGTCTTCATGGATTCATAAAGAGTAAACGTGGTCTTCATAGATTCACAGAAAAGTAAGCATGGTCTTCATAGGCCAAAAAAAGTAACCGTGGTCTTCAAAGATGCAAAAGTAAACTTGGCCTTCATAGGCAAGATTCACAAAAAGTAAATAAGGTCTTCATAGGCCAGATTCACAAAAAGTAAACATGGTCTTCATAGATTCACAAAAGGTAAACGTGGTCTTCAAAGATTCGAAAGTAAAAGTATCCTTCATAGGACAGATTCACAAAAGGTAAACGAGGGTCTTCATAGGCCAGATTCACAAAAAGTAAACATGGTCTTCATAGATTCACAAAAAGTAAACGTGGTCTTCACAGATTCAAAAGTAAACGTGGTGTTCACAGATTCAGAAGTAAACGTGGTCTTCAATCAATCAATCAGGGAATTTTAAAGCTTGCTACTCACCCGAGAGGGTCTCAAGGCGCTGGTGGGGGGGAGGGTGGGGGTTGCAGCTCCGGGTCAGCCGAAAAGCCAGGTCTTAAGGCTCTTCCTGAAGGTGTGCAGAATAGGGGAGCGTCTGATGTTGACTAGGAGCTCGTTTCAGGCGTTTGCCGTGATGTAGGAGAAGGCTCTTCCACCCGCACTGGTTCTGCGGATGCGCGGGGTTTCTGCTATGGCAAGGTTGGCAGAGCGAAGGTTTCTTTTGGGTACGTGGAAGGAGACTCTTTCGTTGAGGTATTTGGGTTCGGTGTTGTGGAGAGATTTGTAGGCGTGGGTGAGTAGCTTGAAGGTTACTCTCTTCTCGACGGGGAGCCAGTGGAGGTCTCGCAGGTGTTGGGTGATGTGCTCATGTCGTGGGATGCCGAGGAGGTGTTCTGGATGGTCTGGAGTTTGTGTAGCAGGGATTTGTTGATTCCAGCATAGAGGGCGATTCCGTAGTCCAGTGTGCTTTTTATGAGTGCATGGGTGACGGTCTTTCTGGCTTCAGGGGGATCCACTTAAAGGTCTTGTGGAGGATGGGGAGGGTGTTGAAGCAGGTGGAGGCGACGGCGTTGACCTGGCAAGTCATGGTGAGTGATGAGTCAAGTATGATGCCGAGGTTCCGGGCGTGGTCAGTGGGGGTGGTGGGGTTGCCGAGGGTGGTGGGCCAACCGGTGTTGTCCCAAGCTGAGGGGGTGGGTCCAAGGACGAGGACTTCTGTCTTCTCCGAGTTGAGCTTCAGGCAGGTGCTGCTCATCCAAGCTGCGACGTCTTTCATTCTCTCCTGGAAGCTGTGTCTGGTGGTTTCGGCGTCCTTCGTGAGGGAGAGGATGAGCTGGGTGTCGTCGGCGTAGGATACTATGCTGAGTCCATGCTGTCTGACGATGGTGGCGAGGGGTGCTATGAAGATGTTGAAAAGCGTGGGGCTGAGCGGTGATCCTTGGGGTACTCCGCTGTTGATCTCGGTGGGTTCAGAGAGGAAAGGCGGCAGTCTGATCCTTTGGGTTCTGCCAGTGAGGAAGGAGCGTAGCCAGTCGAGAGCAGTTCCCTGTATGCCGGCGTACTGGAGTCTGGCTGCAAGAGTGCAGTGGGAGACGGTGTCAAAGGCTGCTGAGAGGACTAGCAGGATGAGGGCCGTGGTGTGGCCTTGGTCGAGGACCGTGCGGATGCCGTCTGTGGCGGCGAGGAGGTCTCAGTGCTGTGGTTACTGCGGAATCCGGATTGGGAAGAGTCGAGGATGGCGTTCTCTTCAGTGAAGTTGGTCAGCTGGGCATTAACGATCTTCTCGGTGACCTTGGCTGCGAAGGGAAGGAGAGAGATGGGTTGGTAGTTTTCAGGTCCATCGGGTCTGCAGAGGGTTTCTTGAGGAGGGGCTTGACTTCTGCGCGTTTCCAGTGGTCGGGGAAAGTGCCGGATTCGAAGGTGGCGTTGATGGTGCATCGGCTCTGTGTAAGATGTTTGGCGGGCAGGGGTCCGTGGGGGCTCCTGAGTGAGTGCTCTTCATGGTCGTGGGGGTGTCTTTGGTGGTGACCGGGGTCCAGGCGGTGATGGTGGGCTGGCTGTCGCCGCTGGAAGGAAGGGTGGTTTCTGGCCTCTGTTCGCTGAAGTTGTCGTAGAGGGCCTTGATTTTCAAGTGGAAGTAGGAGCCGAGCTAGTTGCAGAGGTCTTGGGAGGGTGTGACGTCCGTGGCTTCGCTGGGGGGTTTGGTGAATTGCTGGATAATGCTGAAGAGTTCCTTCAAGTTGCTGGAGTTGGTGAGGATTTGGTTCCGGATGAGGGTCCTTTTGGTGGATCTGACGAGTTGGTGGTGTTCTGTCATGGCGTTCTTGTAGGTGGTCTGGTCTTCAGTGGTTTTGCTGGTCCTCCATCATTTTTCGAGACGTCTGCAGGAGCGTCTGGCCTCTCGAAGGTCGGTGGTGAACCAGGTGGCCTTCAAGGGGCGTTGTCTGTCGGGGTTGCAGAGGGGTGCGAGCTTGTCTGCGCAGTTGGTGATCCAGCAGTGTAGTTCCTTGGCTGCAGAGTTGGCGTCGGTCGAGGCGAGGTGGGGGGGTCGTGGATGAGGGTGGAGTTAAGGTGTTCCTCTGTGACCTTGCTCCAGTTGCTTTGCGGTGGGCGCGGAGTGGGTTTCGGAGTGGTAGTAGTGTTGAAAGAGAAGTGTACGCATTGGTGGTCTGTCTAGATGGGCTGCGTGGTGTGGCTGAAGCGGAAGTTGTTCCCTCCTGCAAAGATGTGGTCGAGTGTGTATCCTGCCTTGTAGATGGGGGTGGTGATGAGCTGCTACAATCCGATGTTGGCGAGGTTGTCCAGGAGGGAGGTGGAGTCGGGGTCGCTGAGGTTGTCGAGGTGGAAGTTCAGGTCTCTGATGAGTATGTAGTCCATGGAGGCGATGGCGTGGGGTGCGATGAGGTCGGCGATGGTCGTGGTGAACGAGGTGCAAGGCCCACGGGGTCTGTAGGCGAGGGTGCCACGAAGCGTTGTCCTGGGGCTGGGCTGGATCTGGAAGTGAAGGTGTTCGGTGTTGGAGGGGGAGTCACTCGTGCTGGAGGTGGAGAGTCAGAGGGAGCTCTTGTGTACGATGGTGAGTCCTCCTCTTGGGCGGTTGGGGCGGTCCTTCCTCTGGATCTTGTATCCGTCTGAAATGGCGGTGGCGATGTCGGGGGCGGAAGAGGCATTGGTCCAGGTTTCGGTGAAGAAGGCGACGTCTGGCAAGAGGGTGTCGAGGAGGTCCCAGCTCTCTACGGCATGTCTGTGCAGGGAGCGCACGTTAAGGAGAATGCACTTCAGGGCTTCGGTGGTGCAGGCGTCTGGCGTGGGTGCGGCGGTCGTGGGGGTGCAGAGGATGGTGAAGGATTGTCAGCAGTATTAGTAGGAGAACTGGCCGTGGGTGGTGTTCGGCGTAGACAGCCGGCAGTTGTTGTTCCTTCCAGGGTTGAGTGCGAGGAAGGCAGCAGAGTCGTAGCGGTGAGAGGTCAGAGAACCAGGGTCCCTGGCGCTGGTCGCAGTCAAGTCGCGGATGAGCGCAGACGGGCTTGCCTTTGGCGCACCTTTGGTGTGCCAGTGGCGCGCCTGCTGCGCGCAGCCACCATTAAATAGGGGAGGGAAGCGCAGCTGGGAGGCAGGAGCGGGAACCGGCAGGGGGAGGTGCCGCGGGGGCAGCAGCAGCGGGAAGTGAATGGGCAGATAAACTCTTGGATGTATTCGGCCCGATCACTCGTATCCTGGACATGGCCGAAGAGGCCAGGGGAAACAACAGCCCGGTGAACGTCGACCTCCTGAGAGGGTGGTCTCAACGTGCAATATGCCTCCTTGGCAATGCAAACTCAGGTTTAATTACAGAGAGACGTAAAGCTGTCCTCTTAAGGATGAATCCCAAACTTGCCGACTTGTCTTCCAAAGATGATATGGGCAACGCAAAGGGTCTTCTCTTCGGAGATGACTTTGTGAAGTCCCTAGGTGTTGGACTTGGCCCTTTTTGGCAGGTTCACCCCTAAACTTTTTGCCTTGTATGTTAGTAGTTTTAAGTCTCTGGGCACTTTAGCACTGTGGTCCAGTGTAAAGTGCGTGCGCGCTGTGTGCGTGTGTGGTGAGACTGGCCTGCCCTCCCATAGGAATGCATGGGGGATATGTGTGTCCATGGTAATTCCTGGTATGAGAGGAGTGCAGGGGCGAGTTTAGTATGTATGAACTCGTGAGAATAAATGCTGCGCAATGGTGTGCGCAGATTTATGGTGACTGGTGGAGAAATGCCACTTCTAGAAGTTGGCATTTCTGTGTGCTCTGTGTCTGCCTGCCTGATGTGAATTGCATGTCTGGCTTGTGAGTGACAGGGGCTGGGAGGTGTGTGTGGCTCCAGGAGGGGCAGGGTGAGTCAGCGCAGGGCTGAATGGAGAGATCTCCATCTAGATGGGAGGGAGGAGTTGCACCTGGGACCTGAATAGGACTGTGCCTTCCCTTCACAATGCTGGCTCCACCCCCTGTGGTGCGTCTAATCCCTGATCCCCCTCCTGACAAAGGAGAGAGGAGCTGAGCAAAACAAAGTGCTCCAAAGCTCCCCTAAACCAGTTGTATCTGGTTCCCCCAAACCCTGCACCTTTAGACAAAGGAAAAGGGTGTATAAAAGAAGGGGCTGTGACCCCATGTTTTTGTTCAGTCTACTGTACTTGTGCTGTTCCTGCTGGGGCGTGCTGCTGCTGGGGCCCAGGGGGGGCTGCCAGGAGGGCTTGCCTCCCTGGGCCCTGCATGGCCCCTTCACCTAAGGACTTATTCTTTTTGCTGCAGGACCTTTGTCTGCTTCTAGCGCCTTGTGAGCGCTTGATTTGGGGAGAAGAGGAGCACAAGGGCTCCGCAGCGCGAAGCTGCAGGCATTCCTGAGGGAATCCCGACGTGGGGATTCCCCCCTGATGGAGGAGAGCGAAGCGGGTGCCCACCCCGCGTTGGGAAGTGTTTGCGGGTGCCCACCCCGCGTTTTTGAGTCAGTGGTGGGTGCCCACCCCGCTTATGTGCTGTTCCGGCGGGTGCCCACCCCGCCGGTACCTTTAAATGAAGCGGGAGCCCACCCCGCGTTTCACCGCCGCGGCCGGAGGCCGGAGAGGAAGTCAGGCAGCGCGATGCCTGGCGTGGGGCGGGACTTCCGCCTCCCAAAAGGAAGTCCCACCCGCCGGAGACACGGTGAGGGGAAAGTGCCGGCCGGAGCCTCGCGGGCTCCACGTTGAAGTCCCGGGTCCCAGGAGGGGGCCCGGGTGAAGTGAGAAGAGGAGCGCGGGAAGTGACCAGGGGCTCCCGTGAGCTGAGGGAGCCCCGCGATGTCAGGGAAGGCCCCGCGTCCAGCAGCCCATGGTGATGGAGACGGAGGGGGCCCGAGGCACACTGTCGGTGCCTGCCCCCGCCGCACGGGAGAAAACGCTGCCGAAACCCCTGGTGAGGCGAGGAGACCAGAGGAGGCAGAGAGAGAGAGAGGAGCCTGCCGACAGCAGCCCGGTGAGTGGGGCTGGGGGCTGGTCTTCTCTGTGTTGGTGCGCACGAAGCACCGAGGCAGTCCTGCTGGGCAGGGCGGTCCCGCAGGAGAGAGAGCGGGCCGCCCCCTGATCGGGGCACAGCGCGGTACCCATTCCATAAGCGGCTCCGCCTGATGGCGGGCCGCTCCAACGAGGCTGGCATGTTTTGTTAAAGCACCAGTGTGCTCCACGAAGGGGGCATCTTGGTTTTTAGAGCCCCTGAGGGTCCCAGAGGCCCGGGGGCATATCGATGCGCATTGTCGGCGCCTGGGCGGTCCCGCCAGAGAGCGGGCCGCCCCAACGATGGGGGCATGTGTTGAGTGCCACGTGGGGGTCCAGAGGGCACAGAGGTGCCGGGCCCCCTTGATGAGAAGTGCCACAGCTGCACCGCACCAGCGCGGGCAGCTGCAACCCTTGGGCACAATTAATTCAGAGTCCCTGAGTGGGACCGGAGGCACAGAGGTGCCAGGCCGTCACGTGATTCCCAGCTGCCCAGCAAGTAGTGGGCAGCTGCAGCGTTTAGCTCCATTCCCAGCTGCCCAGCAAGTAGTGGGCAGCTGCAGCGTTTAGGCCACAGTTCTTTGGGGGCAGGTTTGGAGAGAAAGGAGTGAGATGCACTCCTTGGCCCCAGCGCAATTGCGCACATGGATTCCGCTGCATAGGCAGCAGCCCTGACATTCTGGACACAGGGCGTTTGAGCCCCTTGAGAAGGCCAGTTGGACAGGTCCCTGTTTATGTGATATTAGGAAATGTGATGCTCTACAATGATTTATGCCTCTAATGTGTTTATGCTTATGAGGTTATGGCATACTGCGTGTATGCTGGTGAGGCCTAATGTCTAATGATGTTTATGCTAATGAGATTATTGCGTACTGTGTGTATGCTGGTGAGGTTATGGTCTAATGCGTTTAGGCTTATGAGGTTGGCGCAGAATGTATTTCGCGCCTAATGTGATACTGTGCATAATGTGGTTTATGTTACAGGATGATGCTGAGTACAGTGGTTACCAGTGATTACTGGTTGTACGTTTATGATGTGTGCTACATTTATTATAAGTGCTACAGTTACTAAGTTTGCTTTGTGCTGGTTCTGACAGTGGTCCAGTTGGCCCTGTCAGGTGTAAATAATCCCTTGTAAATATGACCTAGTGCCAGGTGGCACGATGTATATTATGTGAGTACTATTCTAATGTGTTTTGAGAAAACAAAGGCTATTTTTGATATAACCTTGTGTGGAGTTCCTTTTTGTAGTGTGCCTGGTATGTTGTTGCTGTGTGCGTGCGCAAACGCTTTACACATTGCCTCCGGGATAAGCCTGACTGCTCGTGCCATGCTACCAAGTGGGTGAGCAGGGGTTATCTTTAGCGTGTAACTCCCTCACCCTGACTAGAGTGGTGGTCTCTGCCTGGCTTTGGCGCAAGCCTTAGCCAACCAGAGATCCCATTTCTAACACTAGGCAAATATGTTTCAACATTTACGGCATTTAGCAAGGCTCAAACTAATATGAGACGGGTGTTTAACTCACCCCCACTTTTTGGTCGGGCTGGCAGGAGAGGACCAACCGCCAGCCGTGGAAACTACAGGTCCAATTCCTACCCGTAAGAACAGAGGGGCCTCTCTGCCTATTCAAGAGGCTTTCGCCAAAATTCAAACTTCTTCCCTCAAAGGGGAAGAGCTACAAGAGCCCGTGGGGGAAGATCTAGAGCTTCTAACCAAGCATACCAAGGTAAGCAAGTCTACCTTTCACAAACCCCTAAAAGTGGGGGGGAGGCTAAGGTTTTTTTATTCACAATTGGCAAAAAATAACACAAGATCCCTGGGTTTTGGAAACCGTAGCGGGTTTCAAGATAGATTTCTGGGATGCCCAGACCCAGCTAAAAATCCCCAGAGAAATGTGTGTGAATGCAGATCAAGCAAAGTTGATAGACTTGGAAGTTTCTCAAATGTTAGAGAAAGGAGCCGTGGAGGGGGTTACACCAATACATACATCAGAAAAAGGTTTCATAAGCACGATATTTTTGGTAGAGAAGAAAGACAAGGGCTGGCGGCCAGTAATAAACCTCAAAGAGCTGAACAGTTTGTTGGTTTACAGACACTTCAAGATGGAAGGCATCCATCTTCTAAGAGATATCCTGCAAACAAAAGATTAGCTGGTAAAGTTGGATCTCAAGGATGCCTACTTTACAATACCTATGGACAGGGAATGCCGAAAGTACCTCCGCTTTCTGTGGAAGGGAACTCTTTATCAATTCCTTTGTCTCCCTTTTGGCCTCTCGTCAGCTCCTTGGTGTTTCTCCAAAGTTCTTCGTCCAGTGGTAAGCTTTCTGAGAGAAAGAGGTGTACGACTCATTATCTACTTAGACGACATTCTCATTATGTCGCAGAGCAAATCAGAAGTCCTGATGCACTTATCCTGGATTATGAATCTCTTGGAAAATCTGGGGTTTATTGTAAACAAAGAGAAATCTGTCATGTCTCCCTCTCAGGAACTAGAATTCCTTGGTTTCCAGGTAAATACCATCCTGTCTCAGTTAGTTCTACCACGCAAAAAAGTTTTAAAGATAAAGAAGGAACTGAAGTCAGTCTTATCGAAGGATTCCATCATCATGAGGGACTTAGCACGAGTTCTGGGTCTCCTTTCCTCTTCAATTCAGGCAATCTCCCCTGGCCCCTACACTACAGAGCCCTCCAGAGATTGAAGGCTTGGGGCTTGAGGAAGGGTCTTTGGTACGGGGACGTAATTCCCCTTTCCAAGGACGCACGGGAAGATCTGTTATGGTGGCAGATGAACCTAGAAGCTTCGAATGGCAAGGCCATCTTTGGGAACCTACCGGACTTCATCCTAGAATCAGATGCTTGCAACCGCGGTTGGGGAGCGGGGTTAGGAGAAATTGAAACCGGGGGAAAATGGTCCCTAGAGGAACAATCCCTACACATAAACTGTTTGGCAATGTTAGCGGGATTGAATGCCCTTATGAGCTTCAGGGATCAGTTAGCGAATTCCAACACCCTGATTCATCTAGACAGTTACTCAGCTGTCTGCTATATAAACAGGTTTGGGGGAGCGAAATCCAAAGTCTTATCAGACATAGCATCCCAAATTTGGAATTTCTGCTGGCAACACAAAATTACTCTCAGAGCAGAATTTATCCCAGGGATAGCAAATATAAGAGCAGACTGGAACTCAAGATACCTCAAAGACTACAGCGACTGGATGCTTCATCCAGAGGTCTTTTCGTTGGTAGACAATCTTTGGGGCCCAATTCGCTTGGACCTCTTTGCCAGCAGACTAACCTGTCAGGTCCAGTCTTACTTCAGCTGGAGACCAGATCTGCATGCCCTGGCAGTGGATGCCTTCCTACAAAACTGGGGGAAGATAGGGTCTTATGCCTTTCCCCCTTCTCCATGATTCAGCGAGTGCTATGGAAAGTGAGACAAGAACTCTCAAATATCATCCTAATAACTCCCTTTTGGAAGTCCCAAGTGTGGTTCCCCGGGGTAATGGAGCTCTCAATAGACATTCCCACGCTTTATCCCAGCTTCCTTAGGTCTACTTCTGGGCCCAGACGGAGAGGAACATCCTCTCATTATAGAAGGGAAGATGAACCTTCTTGCTTGGAGGATCTCAGGGGTTTAGAAAGATATCCTGGCCTTTCAGGAGGGGCTAAAAGCTTACTGGACGAGTCTTGGGCATCTGGCACCAGAAAGAGATACCTGGGCATCTGGAAAAAGTGGTGTAGTTGGTGCGTGGAGAGGAACTTGGATCCTGTGGAAGCCCCTGTTCAACTAATAGCTAACTACTTAGCACATCTTTTTGATTCTGGTCTTTCCTACAGAACTATAAACTGTTATAGATCTGAAATCTCCTCAGGTCACGCTTTGATAAATAATCTAGCGATTGGTAGTAATCTATTAATTAAAAGAGTTATGAAGGGGGTTAGATTAAGAAGACCCCTAAATCTCGTTATAACTCTCTTTGGGATGTCAATTTGATTTTTGAACTTTTCTGTAATTGGCAAGACAACTCTCTGCTTTCTCTCAAGCAAATCTCTATGAAACTTGTTACCTTACTTTGTTTAATTTCCTTTAGAAGGGTTTCTGACATTAATGCTCTTGAAATTTCAAACAGGTTCTACTCTTCTGAGGGTGTTCATTTTGACATTTGGAGGAGAACCAAGACTATGTCAGAGTCCATATTCTATCCCCTTTTCCATGATTGTGAGAAACTGTGTGTGGTTAAATGTATGAAAGTGTATGACTTAAAAATTCAAAGTCATAGATCAAATGGCGTGGATCAGCTACTTCTATCTTATGTTAGACCTCATAAACCAGTTTCGAATGCTACTTTGGCAAGATGGGTTCACTTTATTATGAACGAAGCTGGTGTGGATCTAGCTAGGTTTAGTGCTCACTCTTCTAGGGGTGCAATGGCTAGTAAGGTCTTCTTGGGCAGGGGGTTCTCTCCCAGAGATTCTTAAAGCGGCCGACTGGTCTAATGCTGGTACTTTTGCTAAGTTTTATTTAAGACCAGTTGAGCATGTTAGTAATGTAGACTTGAGTGGCTTTAAACATGCATAATGGTAGCCTCCGGTCTTGTAATGAAATAACGATTCTCCAATTACTATGCAGAGAGAATCTTGATTTCATTAGAGACAACGGACGCTAACATTATCCCACCCTCCTCTCCCGAGGTACTTGGGTGTATATGTATACATGATATATATTATATTATTTAATGATTTAACTCTTTATGTATAATGCAAAAGTTTTGTGCATGCTTTCTTACTGTTTCCAGTACTTCCTTACTGTGAGAATCTTTCTTCTCTTTAGATCAAAATGCATAAGGACTTTCTCTTGCCAAGAAAGAAGCGATTCACCTCTTGGATTGCGCAGCTAAAAGAGGATGATGATGCAGTGCGCAGGATATTTATACTGCTTATGTGAACATTCTATTGCTTTGTGATGTGTTTAATGTTCTTTAAAGGGCTGCTTGTTGGGCAGCAAATAAAAGTATATGCATAATGGTAGCCTCCGGTCTTGTAATGAAATCACGCCGCAAAACAAATAAGACAGAAAACGGGCACAATAACAGAAACAGATAACAGAAAAGCCACAATAAGAGAAAAGACACAATAACAGAGAAGACAGATTAATAGAAAAGACACAGTAAAAGAAAAGCTAGAACAGACACAAGACAGACAGCAGCGGACCAGCAGAAGAGCAAGGCTCTCCCACTGGACCACCATGGTTGAGGCGCAGGAAGGAGCCTGCGGGTGGGGGAGGGTCTCGAACACCTACCTGCACAGGGCACCGCACAGGGCAGCGGCAGTGGCACAACAGCAGAGCTGCTGGGGGAGAGAGCAGGTCTCTGACCAGGAGCTCAGAGGTCTTGCTCATAGACCAGATTCACAAAATGTAAACATGGTCTTGATGAATTTGCAAAAAAGTAAACATGGTCTTCATAGGCCAGATACATTAGAAGCAAACAGCAATAAGATACCCGCAGTTGGCACTACGCCCTTTTTGGCACTATGTTTAGCTAAGACTAAAACCCCATAACTCCGGTTCTACTGATTGGAATTTGGTTGGTTTGGTTCCATTTTATTTATTAAAATGTACTCTATTTTCCTAAATAGGTTTGGGATTCTAGTGTTCTGTTTTCACTGTGCTACTGTTTGAGTGCTCGATAAACACTTCATACAGTGCCTGTCTGTTTTTTAGTTTGAGCCTAGAGGCAGTGCGCATGCGCTGCTCTGCGAGCCATGCAGTAATCTCTCTCAGGGGGAATTGAACACGTCCTGCTTTTTGATTGGTTACAGCAGAGCTTTCCAAACTGTGTGTCCCGACACAGTACTGTGTCGCCTGCAAATGGTGGGTGTGTCGCGGGATGACACCGGTATTAACGGGCACTTGGCACATAACTGCTGCTAATTAAGAGGCAATCCTTTGAAAGCTTTGTACTCACTATGCCTCATCTATTGCATAACGTCTCCCAGTAAATGGTCTTTTAAAGACCTGCTAAGTACTCAGGTGGGGCTGTGTGTGTGCCCGGGAAGCTGGAGTGAGGTGACAGAGGGTGACAGACAGAGGGAGGAAGACAGAGGGAGATAGAGGGAGGGAGATAGAGGGAGGAAGACAGAGGAAGACAGAGGGAGGGAGACAAAGGGAGGGAGACAGAGAGAGATGGAGACACAGAGAGAGGGAGACAGAGAGAGCGAGACAGAGAGGGCGGGAGAGAGGGAGGGAGAGAGAGGGACGGAGACAGAGGGAGACAGAGGGCGACAGACAGAGGGCGACAGACAGAGGGAGACAGACAGAGGGAGGAGGGCGACAGAGGGAGGGAGACAGAGAGAGAGGGAAACCGTGAGAGACACAGACAGAGGGAGACAGAGGGAGGGAGACAGAGGGAGGGAGTCCGGGGTAGACAGAGGGAGGGGGAGACAGAGGGAGGGAGAGGGAGACAGAGAGAGGGAGACAGAGGGAGGGAGACAGAGAGAGAGGGAGACAGAGGGAGAGGGAGACAGAGAGAGAGGGAGAGAGAGGGAGACAGAGAGGGAGACAGAGAGAGAGGGAGACAGAGACATACAGGGACATACAGACAGACAGAGGCAGAGACAGGGACAGAGACAGACAGATAGAGGCAGAGACTGAGACAGACAGAGACAGAGAGGCAGAGAGGGAGAGGGAGACGGAGGGAGACAGAGAGAGAGAGGGAGACAGAGGGTGACAGAGGGAGGGAGACAGAGAGAGAGAGAGAGAGAGAGAGAGGGAGAGAGAGAGATAGATAGATAGAGAGAGGGAGGGAGACAGAGAGAGAGGGGGAGGGAGACAGAGAGGGAGACAGAGAGAGGGAGGGAGACAGAGACAGACAGAGATAGAGACAGAGACAGATAGAGGCAGAGACAGGGACAGGGGCAGACAGATAGAGACAGAGACGGAGAGGGAGACAGAGGGAGAGAGAGAGAGGGAGAGAGAGGGAGAGAGAGGGAGGGAGACAGAGAGAGAGAGGGGGAGGGAGACCGAGAGAGAGACAGAGAGAGGGAGGGAGACAGAGACAGACAGAGATAGAGACAGAGACAGATAGAGGCAGGGACAGGGGCAGACAGATAGAGGCAGAGACAGACAGACGGAGAGGGAGACAGAGGGAGGGAGACAGGGACATACAGGGACAGACAGACAGATAGAGACAGGGACAGGGGCAGACAGATAGAGGCTGAGACAGACAGAGAC